>CM064498.1:15309473-15444192 GCA_032716605.1 Paralithodes platypus | reverse complement strand
GGAAGCCAAAGCGTCACATTTTTCCCTTGCCCCTCAACTTTCTCTTCATAATTGCTGAGGGGCACAGGGCCCTGGGTGGGGCTTTGGTTTACTGGGCGTTTCTGCACCCTCCTCAGCTCCCCGCCATGGAGTGGCTTCGGTCACCCAGGCTTTATTGTGGTCGGCGGGTAGGGTTCTGTGGGGGCACTCGGTTATGGCCTTGGAATTGCTCGGGGCCTTGGGGCTGTTCGGCCAGGCAGCTTGGGGAACAACAACAACCCTATATTATTTCCTTTCCAAATGTTGTTTACAGCCAGTGTAATAGGCATCCCCTAACATGATAGCGGAACACTATATGCAGTACAGTCGCGCTAATAAATTATGACTCGGCACCAATCATGTGTTCATCAATAGTTGGTATCAGCAATATCTAAGCTTCATTTCTTCATATCGAGTGAAATATACAAACATGTTCCTACACTTACCTACCCTATTCAACATCTGACAGACATTAAAACGGCAGAGAGCAAGCCAAACGTAATGACCGTACACCAAACTTAGTTAGGTTATTCCTTGCAAGTTAAGGGGAGGCAGTTGTTTTTTCGAGTCCTCCTCCCCCCTCATGTTTAGCCCTGTTAGTTATGAGATTTCAAGACATCCACCCCATTATTTTGGCGATATTCAAACCTTTTACCTCATTTCTTTGCCAATATTAAGACTTTTCGTGCAATTTAGGGGTCGATTTTTTACCTGGCGAGCGATAGCGAGCCTGTATATGAAGAGGAATCGGCCTCGGACATATTTCTACCGAAAAATGTACAAATATATATCGAAGTAGGGTCTTGTGGGCGTTTTTTAAAATGTGATGAAGGTTTAGAGAGCAAACTAAACCCCTTCCTTAAACCATTGAGCTGAACCAGTAAATTATGCTGCACAATACCGTCTGAGCTCACTTAATATATACAAGTAAAAACATATTGTGTACAGATATAGATTAAACAAAATATATGGGTAAGTAAGCTCATCCCGGAGAGAACGAATTGGTTATTAAATATTAACTTCGATCCAACAGAATTAGTGATTGGGCTGATGTATTATTTATCATGGGAGAGTATTATATTCAACGCTTTAGCAACATTTTACATAACAGGTTTATTGTAATTGCATCAAACCAAGTCTCATTGTTTTCCAAGTGTGTATAAAATGTAAAATTGTTCCGATCATTTGTCGGGAATATGATTTTCTCTCTAATGGTAAATGCTGAATAACATATAGCACGGCAAGATATGATTATTCTAATATGGTTCCTCTTTTCGCGGAAATGGTTAGACTGCTGTGATTGATTCAGCTTAATTGTATTCAGGTGTTCTAGTTAAAAATTGGTCATTGCTTATTACGAATGCAAATAAATATAGTTCATATCCCTTACTGTTATAATTATATAAAGATTATTTTAGATGTACCGAGTATGCAAATATATATATAAATTATATATATATAATTATATATATATATATATTAACATCACAAGCTAAAGTTAGGTTCTTGTCGCCAGAAGCCATATATCTTCTTCAATTTAAGATATTCTCTCTCGCTCTCTCTCTCTCTCTCTCTGTCTCCTTCTCTCTCTCTCTCTCTCTCTCTCTCTCTCTCTCTCTCTCTCTCTCTCTCTCTCTCTCTCTCTCTCTCTCTCTCTCTCTCTCTCTCTCTCTCTCTCTCTCTCTCTCTCTCTCTCTCTCTCTCATACACCCTTAATTGAATATCATGCCTAATCACTTTTAGAAGCGGTTTTAATTATCAACACGGTATCCAATTACGCTACTTACACATGCAGGCAATTATCCATTTTTAGTTTAGCACATCGTACATGTAACGAACTAGGAAGCTTTTCATACATTGCAAACTTGATCGAGAAAATAAAATATACTCTGCCATTTCCAGTAAAACGAAATAACATAACTGCCAAAGGAATTAAGTATTTTTGTTAGTGGTTTTCGTTTGGTTCTTGTTAATAGAGTTGTTTTCATCGAAGGTCAAAAATAAATATCGTGCAACTATGGATGATGATAAACAAATTAGATATGATTTAATTATCGTAATGTAGATGCCGGTGCTATTATTGAAAGACGGAGAGTAACGCAATATGTATGTACAAATGAGTGGCATGGTAAATATCAGGTGCATTTAGATTATATTGCACGTTATTAATTTACAACATATACGACAGAATGGTTACACATTCACACACATGCACGCAAACACACACAAATACATTGGAAAACTAAATGTGGTTGAATCAGTAGACGTCTAAATATTCTTTCACATTTTCAGATGTAGACATCATATGTATCGCGATTTGTCATTGATTCTGCACGAATAACATAAAATAAGCTCAAAATATATGAAATATATACTGCATTTCATAATGTGCAATGCTACCACTTAATCATACGTGTTTTAGCCAAAGGACGAACATATATAATATAAAAAAAAAAAAAACGTTGATAAGATTAATGTACTTTAATTCTGAGGATAACCAATAGTTATAAACGAAATTGCCATCTTACATAGTTTGGATAACAATATTTGTTTCCAAACAATATGGACAAATATTTTGGTTTTAGATAATAGTTTAAGTTATTAAGTTACGCCTTTTAAAATATATCATGAAAGCAATTAAACCTGCAAATTAACTTGAAAGGTAATGTATTTAAAGAATCTGTAAATTTACGAAAATTAAATTGAAACATTCATTAAGTGCTTATTTTGTCAAGCATGCTAACAAAGCAATAACACTATTCTAAAGCATTTTGATAATGCACTCTGCAAGAAGTCCAGATATTTTTTTTTTTAAATACACCGATTTTCATTTCATTACCTTATTGGCAACTATTAATACCATTTAATACAGAATTAATATATAGCAATATACCAAATGCTTCGTTATTTGGCTTAACTTATATATCAAGATAAACACGTTTTAAACTTATATTATCATTATTTTCGCAATGCTAATAGTATACAAAAAAATGAAAACACAGTCGTTATGATTGAAATAATTAACAATGTATTAATTGGCAATAATTTGATATACAGTATATTATCTATTTTAACAACTTTCGTCATTTAAACACATCTTATTGCATTTGCAAGTACTAATAAACCAGACGCATGCCATATACAGTATAAGTAAGGCTACACATAAGATCGCTGACAGCTTTCATCCGGCGACGTCTTTGTAATTTAGTCTAGCTATATTTAAACGATTTTGTGCAGTTTCAGAAGGATTTTTGGTAGTAAATAGGGTTATGTAAGATGGTTCGAATCCTGTTAATTGCTGGAGGTCCTTTCTAAACTGTAAACACTCGTCTAATAGTTGCTAGAATATAATGAAAAGATGTCACCGGTAATGAAGGGGTATAAATGTACTGCCTTCAAACTGTAAATCCTAGAAATAGACACAGAGTATATAAATGGCTTCCCCTCTATAAGCCTTAACCCGGTATCACACGAACGCTTTTTCCCTCAACATTTATGCTCAACACAGGTCTGGAAGCTTATGAGGTCAACATTTATAATAGTTCTGCTACCTATATTTATCTATCATCAAGCTAGTTTCCGATACCAGTGCAAAATATTCAAAAAATGTCACCAGAAAAATGTTGATCATCGAATGTTGACTATAAAAGCTCTCGTGTGATACCGGTTTTAGGAGGGAAGTTTCTGAGTCAAGAGATTGGAACTTTTAACAAGCAACCATAAATCGGAATCTTTAAACTTTGTCTCCCTCTTTCTTTATTTGGGTCGTTAATGGTTTCAATATATTCCGGCGTATTTCCGTAGATATATTAACGTGATTAAGGGGTTGTTATTTTCTGGATCCTCTAATTGTCCCTTATATATAACTCCATTAGTTTTGAGATCTTTAACATTCTCCCCATTAGTGTGGCGATATAAAGACATTTCGTGCCAGTTACTGTAGGTGTAAATTTGTTCCTGGTTAGTAATAGCAAGCCTGTAAATTAGGACCCCTTCTCTCTCATGCTTAGCCCAATCAAACTGAAATGACAAGACTTTTGAGCCATTATTTAAGTGATTTTAGGACCTTTAGGGTCATTTAGGTGTTTATTATTTGTTGGCGAGAACATTTAGGGGTTGATTATCTTCTAGCGAGCAATATCATCCAGCAACTTAGAAGAATCCGGTCAAAATCCAGAGCATTTTTCTAACGAAAAATGCAAAAAACATCTCTCTGAGGGGGTCTTGGGTTAATATTTAAGGTTGATGGAGGTCTGGGAAGGAAACTAAAATAATAATATATGAGCATATACTGTATGTATACAGTATATATATATATATATATATATATATATAATTTGATAAATAAACTTCCCCTTCAGCAGTTCACTGCCCCTTATTTCACTCCGACAGTGTTTCCTTTCACCTTTCTCCATAGTCTTATAGTTTGCCCCCTACACCCCCCCCCCCCCCCCAGGCTAAATGAAGCGCCTAGCTAGACTCCCCAACAAGCTCACAAAAAAGTCACCCATAATCCCATTCAAGCATCATTTAATAACAAATATAAATACATAAAACAAAACAAAAACTAAAGTTCCGCTCCTTAACCCTTTTCAAGCTAAATTTCATAATGTTTCGTTTGCTTTTATAGTTAAGACTCGATATAACACGCCAGGGAAATATCAGCACTCACATGGGATGAACTATCTAACAATCGCCAAACTAATGGGGCAAAGCAGGAGGTGGGGAGTTGGTTGGGTAATTTCCTCCGGATTAAGTACATCTATCCCCTATATCAATCTAATTATTCCCTTTAAACACATTACACCTCACTTGACACCCTTTCTCGTCCCCTCTACCTCCTCTCCTCTTCATCACTGTGTATTTAGCTCCCTCCTTCGCTTCACTACATTCATTTTCTACCTCAGTTCATTGGTTCATCCTTTCATTGACCTACTGTATAGTCCATTCATTAACCCCTTCTTTACCGGAGACGTCTTTCTAATTTTAATCTAGCTATATCTAGACGATTTTATGAAGCTTAGGAAGGATATATGGTAGCTAAAAAGATGAGTTGAGACAGTCTGTAGCCTTTTAATTGGTCGACGTCTTTCCTACACTGAATAAAATCGTCCAATAGTACCCTGAATAAAACGAAAAAGACGTTGCCGGTACAGAAAGGGTTAAGAGTAAGGCATATATCGTGATTACTACTCCTTGTAACTCAAAAAGGGGTAGAGCAAATGGGCTGTAAATTTCCACACCTGTTTCCTGGCTGACTCTCCCTAAATTGTAAAACGCAATAGCTCGATTACGCCAGTTGTTAATGAGCTATAGAGGTTTAGTGCATGGTCAAAATTTGTTGCCTACCTACAGTATATTGAACGGACGTTACTTCCTTCGTTAAGGGGGGTCACCGGCTTTTTTTTTATATCTTTCTCTCCTTTTCTCTCTTTCCCTGGCTTGTATTCATTCGGCCCCATTCAGCCAACTGTTTTAAGACGTTTATCCCCATCCAGGTGTCGATTTCTTCCTGGCGAGTGATAGCGAGACATTATTGTATGGAGAAATCCGGCTTCGGCGGATACATTTTTCTATCGAAGAATGTACAAATTTAGTGTGCTGTCAAAACAAATATATATATATGCTGGCTCGCTACCGCTCGCCAGGAAAATATTGACACCTGGATGGGGGTAAACGCCTTAAAACAGTAGGCTGAATGGGGCCGAACGGATACAAGCCAAAGAGAGAGGGCGAAAAAGAGAAAAAAAACGAGGTGGGCTCCCTTAAGTACTTCACTGCCTCTCTTACCCACCTCATTATTACCTGTATTCTCTTCAGATGACCTTGATCAGTACTACCCCAATGCCAACCTCTCCAAACCTCCCATATCCATTTGTCACTCTCATCTCATCTCATTACTTCATTTATTCATAAGTGCGCGGAATTTCGACGTGAGTATCCTAGGTTCGAGATCTTGGAGTGCCACATATATTTGTTGATTTCATTAATTGAGTTTATAGGTGAAGTTGGTTGGTGGAAGAAAAAAAACATCATAATTCACCTCTTCTCGTCTTTTTCAGTCAGGCATCTAGGATGCTTTTTAAACTTCCTGTTGGCTAACATTAGACGATCTTGTTCAGGTTTGGATAACCTTCTAGGAATCAAGTGGATAAGTTCCATCTCAATTACCACTCTAACTCCCACAATTCCTTCCTAAACCGAATACATGTTTTAATAATAGCCTCCATTAAAGTAATAAACGCGTCCTCGTATCTTGAAGGGGTTAAGTCATTATACCTCTTGCTAATATGAACATTAATGCCTCGTGTATCTGTGGTCTCACTGTATTTATGTCACCAGTCAGTACACCTCATAATACCCTCTTTCTAATTCACCTCACTACCTCCCCACACGCACTACCTCCCTCTTATTTAGCTCACCGAACCTCATAACTGCCTCTTTACATCTCATAGTCCCTTATGCCTACTTCTGCACAACTCATGACCCAACTTTTCTACCTCCCCCTATCTCATAACTCCTTCTGTTCACCTCGCCACAACTTTATCTTCTATTTATTCACTTTTAAACCCTCATAACTCTCTTTCTACTTCAACAATCCGTATAACCCTCTCTTTCAATCTAGCCACACCTCATAATTCCCAGCTAGTACCTCACCACACCTCATAACCCCCTATTTCTACTTCACCACACCTCATAACCCCCTCTTTTTACCTCACCACACTTCAAAACCCCCTCTTTCTACCTCACCACACCTCATAACCCCCTCTTTCTACCTCACCACACCTCATAACCCACTCTTTCTACCTCACCACACCTCATATCCCCCTCTTTCTACCTCACCACACCTCATAACTCCCTCTTTCTACCTCACCACACCTCATAACCCGCTCTTTCTACCTCACCACACCTCATAACCCCTCTTTCTACCTCACCACACCACATAACCCCCTCTTTCTACCTCACCACACCACATAACCCCCTCTTACTACCTCACCACACCCCATATCTCCCTCCTACTACCTCACCACACCTCATAACCCCCTCTTTCTACCTCACCACACCTCATATTTCCCTCTTTCTACCTCACCACACCTCATAACCCCCTCTTTCTACCTCACCACACCTCATATCCCCCTCTTTCTACCTCACCACACCTCATAACCCCCTCTTTCCACCTCATAACCCTCTCTTTCTACCTCACCACACCCCCATAACTCTCTCGTTTTACCTCATCATACTTCACAGCCCACTCTATCTACCTCAATACACCCCAACATCCCCTGATGTTTGATCTTTCAGCTCCTCATAGTTTTGTTTTCCTGTCATTACTTTTAACAGCCCCCTTTCCAAATTTCGTAACCCCCTCCTTTATCTCTCCACACCTCATAACTCCATTCTATCTCCCCCCCCCCCCCTTCCATAGAATTTACCCACCTCATTATACCCTTTGTATTTTTCTCTATGTTTCAACTTTTAATTCTAGTTCATCATATCTAATTAACTACTTGGGAATTTCTGACTACAAAGTAGTCAGAGGTATATACTGTACATCGATATCAAGCCGAATTAGCAATGCAAATACGGTTTCAGTACATGTATGCATACATATAATCAAATACAACATACTTCTATTCATCAAAAATCTACACTATTATTGTATTCCTGTTTCTTATCGATGTTTACAGCTCCAACTTCCTTATACCCGAAAACTCACAAGTGGTCAATTCATATATCATTCGTCATGTCTAATTCATCATACCTCATACACACTCTTTTCACCTCAGCACACCACATAATACCCTTTTATCACCTAAATATACCTCAAAGCACCCTCTCTTTACCTCAGCACACCTCATAGCACCCTATTTTCACCTCATCATACCTCATAGCACCCTCTTTTTACCTCATTATACCTCATAGCAACCTATTTTCACATCAGCACACCTCATAACACCCTCTTTTTACCTCATTATACCTCATAGCACACTCTTTTCACCTCATCATACCTCATAACACCCTATTTTCACCTCAACACACCTCATAGCACCCTATTTTCACCTCAGCACACCTCATAGCACCCTATTTTCACCTCATCACACTTCATAGCACCCTATTTTCACCTCAGCACACCTCATAGCACCATATTTTCACCTAATAATAACTAAAATCACCCTCTTTTTCACCTTATCATACCTCATAGCATCTTTTTCTGACTTCATCATACCTCAAATCACCCTCTTTTCACCTCATCATACCTCAAATCACCCTCTTTTCACCTCAGTACATCTCATATCACATCCTCCCTTCATTCTCTTCCACCTCTCAGCCTCCAGACATTTGCTCGCCCGGTTTGCCAAGCTTGTATCAACAGCTCCTAATCAAACACATCATTGCAGCCTGAGAATTAATCTGCCCCTGCTTGCAAAGGTCATTACTTTAGGCACTTGGTCATGGTTTTATAATTTGATATATGAGTAGCTTGCCGTGTCCTTATTTCCTATTGTGTAGTTTGGATAGATTTGCAGTTGGGCTTACGTTTGGATTAGTAATAGCTTAACAATTATGTATTTAACTATGACTTAACTATAGGTAGCGCCAACGAACTTGACAATAATCTCGATCCCTGCCCTCTCTGTAAATCAAAAGGGCCTAGAGCAAACTGGCTGTGAATATCCACACTTATTTCCAGGTGGACTTTTTCCAAATGATAGAAATGTCAGCCCGATTTCTTTCATTAATTTCGAGTTATAGAAAGGTAAGGGGTCAAGATTATTGTCAAGTTCGCTGGCGCTACCTATAGTGTGGTGTGTATGTAGAGCTATCCATGCTCACTCTCACTCCCACACTCACACTCTCTCTCTTTCTCTTTTTTTTCTCTCTCTCCCCCCCCCTCTCTCTCTCTCTCTCTCTCTCTATATATATATATATATATATATATATATATATATATATATATATATATATATATATATACAATACAGTGGAGATATTGTAAGGAGCAATCGAACATGGAGGCTATAGTCATATGATAATGAGTTGCTGAAACACTTGTTTAATTTGCCTGGCTTCCCCTACTGTTTCTATCTGTGCCTCAAAGACACAAAGAGTAATCCAGTTAACTCTCACAAACACCTCCTTCTATTCCTTTTAGTACATTTAACAAGCTCACCTCACGTCTTTCCAACATATCTAAATTACCTCTAGCGTACCTTGATTTTGGCTGTCTATCACTCTTTCAACCTTGGATGGGATACTTGTTACAGGCAGCTTTGCCTTTTGTCTCCTTCGTGCATATAGGCAAAGTATATATACTGTATAAATTATACAGTATATACACACACACTTATACCTATCATTTTTTCTTAGCTCATATCATACTTGTTTAATTTACTTTGTCTTCTCGTCTGCTTGTCTTAATATTAGTTTATTTACTTTAACTACATGCCATCTTGTCTATCTAGCTATAAACTATCTATCCCGTAGTCTTAAGCCGGGGAAGAGGAAATTGTTTGACTACACAGAGGAAGTGAGGAGGATGGGAAGGAAATCGAAGGAAGGAAGGAAGGGAGGGGGAGAGAGAGAGTACAAAGGAGTACAAAGGAAATCAAGCAACAACAGATCTAGTGACCCTTCTAGGTTGCTTGTCCTCCAAAACACTGAGGATCAAGTGTCCAAACAGTGGTTTAGAGTGGGTAAGGGAACATTGGAAAGGGAATTACTGCCCTGGAACTAATGTCCGTGGCAGGATTAGGAAGTTAGTAGGGGACAGATGGGTTAGTAACTGAGGGGGGGATAAAATAAAGTTATTCATTTACAAACGCAGTCAGTCGCGGGTTTGATGCGAGATATTTGTCTAGGCGGAGTTTAAATGAATCAACGGTGATGCAGTCTATAACGTTTCGGGGAAGCCCATTCCACAAGTTGACAACTCGATTGAAGAAGAAATTCTTAGATTCGTGTGAGTTAAAAGATTTACCAATAATTTTCAAACCGTTTCCCCGCGTGTAATTAGATTGGTCGATAGTGAAGTACTTACTACAGTTCATATTGTCGATGCCTTTGATGATTTTGAACACTTGAATTAAGAGAGAGAGAGAGAGAGAGAGAGAGAGAGAGAGAGAGAGAGAGAGAGAGAGAGAGAGAGAGAGAGAGAGAGAGAGAGAGAGAGAGAATATAATTTATTACGTCTGTCACAGAATGGTCAGCATCTTGTTATCTCTGTCTTTCAAGTTTTTACAGCTCCCTCTCAATGATATTTAATTCACAGTTCTTTAGAATATATTCACATTTAGTTGTTATCAGTTGAAACAAAAAATTATATATCTGTTTCCCCCCTTGGATAATTGTGTTCCGTTTCTGACTATAATGCAATTTATAAACATCTACTGCATGATAAATTCCCTTCTTATGTATGTAATCATATTGTCCAGTTCCGATCTCAAAGGAAAACAAACACCAACAGTTTGATGATCCTTATTTAGCTCCGTGCTGAATGTTAGCAACTGGGAAGGGAAAGATTATCGCAAACAGCAACTGAAGGGCACCAACTCTACAGTTTTATGGGAAATAATAATAATAATAATAACAATAATAATAAAATAAAAATAATGAACAAAACAATTTAAATAATAATAATAATAATAACAATAATAATAATAATAATAATGATAATAATAATAATTCACAAAATGTATTACTACAGCCTAAACTCCGTCATTCACGGACTCAAGAACAAAACATTTAAATCTCTAACATCTATATTCTTACATTGTGCTGGACTCTAATTGTGTTTAAGAAATTCTTCGTGTTGTGTAAATGAAAATCCTTTGCGATAATAGTATGACCATTACTGCTAGTATGTTTTGTTTATTATTATTGCCAATTATTTATTTAAAGGTATTTAGTTGCACCAATCGTATCACCGACTTTCATTATTTATAACTCGAAGTAGATCCCCTGTAATTTTCCGGTGTGTCAAGCTCAATGGGTTTAGTTCTTTTACTCGCTCCTCGTATGGCTTACTATGGTTCACTTTTTGTTAGATTTTTTTTTTTTTTTTTTTAGTTTCCTCCCTAGACCTCCATCAAACTTAAACAAAAACATTCATCAGATCCCCCTTCTAGATTAATTTGTACATTTTTCGATTGAAAAATTTCCCGGCCCAAGGCCTGTTACCCTTAAGATTACAGGCTCGCTATCCCTCGTCAGGAAAAAATCGACCCCTAAATGGCACGAAAGGTCTTAAAATTGACAACGAAATGGGGCAAAAGGTATCAAAATCGCCAAACTAATGGGCGGAACAGCATAAAATCTGAAAACTATTGGGGGTAAGCATGAGGAAGAAGGGTGACCAGAAAAACAGCCCATGTCCCCTTAACAATTGGTCTGGAAATCATTTTAGTTACTCTCCATTGCACTCATTCTAAGTTTTCAATGCACTCTACGTCATACAATTAGTGTATAAAATAGGTATTATAAAGACAGAACGAAACTATTTTAGCAAGCCCCTCTATTTCAGTGTTACTTTTTGTCGAGTATTCTGGCTATCACTAGACCTAATATTACTGTAGGTACTGTAGATACATTTTTATATTTCCTGTATCGATGCCATGAAATCAATAACGTACGTCTTAGTTGATCTATATTTGTATTATAACACAAATAAAAGGAATCATTTTTCAGGGATTCTAAGTCATAAATTATCCTGCATCACCATAAAATTATATAATTTGTTTTGTTCTATGACAAGTACCTATTCCTGCATGTGGCTAATAAATGCCTAACTACATCACCATTATAACTGCTTATTGTTTAACGCTGCTTATATTATTATAGTACCTTACTATGTATTTATTTTGATATATATATATACTGTATATATATGTTTATTGTTTGCATGCTAAGTTTTACTGTTGTTTGATAATTGTTGTGATGTTTGTTCTACGTTGTTTTTATTCGTTTGATAAATGATTGGTTAATGTTTATTTAATTGGTTATACATATTGACTGTTGTTTTGATGTTCTTGTTGGTATCCATACAATATAATTGCACATGATATTTTATGTATATTTATTCTTAATTTTCTCATGAAATAATATAATACTATATTTCCAATTATTACAATATGGTGGAATATTATTTAAATATATTATGATTACGAATGTTACATTTTCTGTCCATATGTCTCTGTTTTACAGGAATTATTATTGTTTTTGTGTATACAATTTTGTATATTTGTTTCTTAATATTATATATATTTATTTCGCTTTTTTACATAATATGGACTAATAATATATTTCATAAAAGACCTATCGACTTCATATATTAACATTTTCATAGTGCCATTAGATGTGGTGTAGATGTAGTTATACACAAGTTAGCTATCATACTTGCGATGGTTAGCTCAATAAAAACTTTTGAATATTTCAGTATTTGAGTATTAAAAGTTAAAATCCATTGATGATATCATAAGCAAGGATTCATATAATTAGTATACTAGAAACATGGGAACACAAATCCGCAAGAATATGTAGAATACCAGCAATCAAACCCGAGGCAGATCCATTTAAGCAGCAACATGAAGGGGAAGGTAGTTGCTTTATCTGCACCCTCTTCTCCCTCATGCTTAGCCCCATTACTTTTGAAATTTTAAGACGTTCGCTCCATTAATTTGGCGATTTTGGGAGGAGCTTTTGCCCCATTTCTTTGTCAATATTAAAACCTTTTGTGCCACTTAGGTGTCAATTTTTTTCCGGGCGATTGCGAGCTTGTAATTTTAGGAGGAACCGGCCTTCGCCCTGCACTTTTGTTCTACCGAAAAACGGTACAAATTTATCTTGAATAGGGGTCTTGGTGTTTATATTAAATTTGACGGAGGACTAGCGAGGAAACTAAGAAATATATAAATGCAAACATAAACATACCAAATACTTACCACTACCCCCTTAAAGTTGCCACCTTTCCTAATATAAACCTCGCCATAATGTCGTGTCAAGTGTCGCTACTAAGGATGTCGTGTTGTTATTTGTATTATGATTTTTATGTTAGTTAATTTAACACTTGGATTATTGACAATAGTAATGCAAGAGGTACATTAGTATTACTGTTTAATATGTAAAATAATGTACATATTTTTTCCTGTTTAGACTATCTTCCCTATTATCTTCAGTGTTATAGGACCCCCTTTCCCTTCTGAACACTCTTCCCAATACAGTCAGCATGTTTACAATCTAACAGTGCAGTTTAACATATGGAGGAGCAAAATCTTCATTATGTTATATTTCTTTTGGTTTGTTGTTGGATTTGATTATGCCATATCGATGGGCATGGTTCGTCTATTTGTGTTTACTTATTTATTTTGTTGTGTGTGTGATTGTTTAAATCATGTTTAAATGTATTATCCAGGTTCGATTGCAATAGTTGATAGATTCCTTGATAAGAAATATAAATAATATATAGACATTTTTGGATATACTGTATGTAGTGTTATGTAAACGCTAAAATCTATTCAGTACCTCTTTGGTAGAAGGATATATATATATATATATATATATATATATATATATATATATATATATATATATACTTTGTTTAACCTAAATTCTTAGAATTATCAGTGACAATCAGATCGCCCTAATTTGCACCTATTTTAATGACCATTTGATTATAATAGGTGTGTTTTGTATCATTACGTGGAGACAATTATATACTGTAACTAATAATCTCCACATAATTTCTAGATATTAAAAAACAGTGGCATTAACATTAATTGTGTTAAATAGTTTTAGTAATAGTATTAGTAGTAGCAGTAGTAGTAGTAGTCAATCAATCAATCATCTTTATTTCGTAAATCATTTACATAGATCTATCTATCTATCTATCTATTGCCTGACGCCGTGATCCCCGAAGGGGTGGCCACGAACGAACCGCCCCCATGCACCTCTGTCCCCAGTCAGTCGACGCCCCTCCCCCCAACCAGCACCGCCTTCGTTCATGTAGTTCCTCACTCCATCCTTCCACCTCATATTCGGTCTACCTCTCCCCCTCTGTCCCTCCACCTCGCTCTCGTACACCCTCTTAGTCATTCTCTCGCTTTCCATACGTTCCATATGGCCGAACCATCTCAAGTTGTTCCTTTTCACACTTTCCAGCACATCTACCTCCACACCACACCTCCTTCTTACTTCCTCATTAGTCTGTCTATCCCTCCATGTAACTCCGCACGCACTCCTTAAGTAATTCATTTCCACTGCTCTCACTCTTGGTCTGAGTCTCTCAACCAACGTCCATGCTTCGCTTCCGTAAGTCAGTGTCGGGATTACCACACTGTCATGCAAGGACTTCTTCACTTCCATACTGACCACCCTATTTCTTGTTACTGCTTTTAGCGTTCCTACAACCCTCTTCCCCTGTTGTACCCTCTCCCGCACCTCTTCATCCATAGTCCCATCTTTACTCAACACACTGCCCAGATACTTAAAAGAGTTGACGATCTCCATAGCCTGACCGTTCAGCTTCACCTCACACTCTGTGACTTCACCCCTTTCGAAGACCATAACCTTGCTCTTCCCCGTATTTACCTTCAAATTCCGTTTTTCGCACACTGTTCCAAACTCATTTACCAGACCCTGCAACTCCCATTCATTATCACTCATAAGAACTGTATCATCCGCAAACAGCAGTATAGGTAGCTTCCACTCAATTCCCTCCCTTTTCAGCGATACACCAACATCCACTGCTCTTGATAGTATTTCTTTCATAACTCCATCCATATATACAGTAAACAACCACGGGGACATCACACACCCCTGTTTCAAACCAACATTCAGGTCAAAGAACTCGCTCTGCTCACTCTCCACACGTACTGCCGCCTTTGCACCCTCATACATACTCTTCACTGCTTTCAGCAACTTGCCCTCTACTCCGTATATTCTAAGTACTTTCCACAAACCTTCTCTATCCACTCTGTCATAGGCCTTCTCCAAGTCCATAAAGGCAACATATACCTTTTGTTTCTTCTCCAGATACTTCTCCACAACACAATTCAGGGTAAAAATCTGATCTACACATCCTCTTCCCTTCCTAAAACCTCCCTGCTCGTCACCTATCCATTTCTCCGTTCTCACTCTCACTCTCTCAATCACTACCCTACTGTATACCTTCCCTACTACGCTTAGAAGACATATTCCTCGGTGGTTACCACACACTCCTCTTTCCCCTTTGCCCTTATATAGGGGGACTATTATGCCAGTCTTCCAGTCATCGGGTGCACTCCCCTTCTCCCATGCTAGTTTGCACATTTTCCATACCCATTCTATCACTATCTCACCACCATACCTCAACATTTCCCCACACACTCCATCTGTTCCTGGTGCTTTCCCCAACTTCACTCTTTTCATGGCTTCCCACACTTCTGACCTCCTGATCCCCACGTCCTCCTCTACTACTTCTCTCTTCTTCTCCCTCCCATACCATATCCAGCTATGTTTGCTGGCTCTTCATTCCTTTCATTTAGCAACTCACTGAAGTACTCCCTCCATCTTTCGACTCTCTCTTGCTTCTCGGCTAGCATTCTCCCATTCTTATCTTTCACACCCTTACTGTTTCCCTTGCTACCTTCCCTAACTTTCTTGACTTCTTTCCAGAACAGTTTCTTACTCTCCCTCCAATTTACACTCAGATTCCTTCCAAATTCCTCATCTACTCTTCTCTTACTTTCCTTCCTTCACTACTCTCTTCACCACCCTCTTACTCTCCACGTACCTCGCTCGTTTCTGTCTCTCGGAATCTTCATTCCCTCTACTACCCAACCACTCTCTATATGCTTTCTTCTTTTCTTCCACAGCTATTCTTACCTCTTCTGTCCACCATGCTGTACCTTTCACTCCCCTCCCTCTTCTCCTCACTCCACACACCTCCTCACATGCTGCACAGATCTCATCCTTAAACACCTTGCTCATCTCCTCCACTTCCTCCATAACTTCCAGGTCGAACCCACCTAGTCGTCTTTCCACTGCTCTCCTGTACTCCTCCCTGACTTCCTCCTCCTGCAACCTCTCCACCCTCCTCACCATTCCACCCTCCTCTCGCCTCCCTCCCGCTCTCCTCACCCACTTCTTTTGTATCCTAACCTTAGCTACC
Organism: Paralithodes platypus; assembly: GCA_032716605.1. Taxonomy (NCBI): domain Eukaryota; kingdom Metazoa; phylum Arthropoda; class Malacostraca; order Decapoda; family Lithodidae; genus Paralithodes; species Paralithodes platypus. The sequence continues at coordinate 15,428,030 of CM064498.1, read as the reverse complement.
ACTACATAATGATCAGACAGACCCCCTCCAATACCCCTATACACCCTAGCATCCATCACAGATTTCTTCATTCGTTCATCCACACATACATAATCAATCAATGACTTTCGTTCCACCACTGTCTTATCCTTCATCGTCAACATCCGTTTCCACGTGTACCTGTGGATCATTCTGTGTCGGAAGAAGGTGTTGGCTATCCACAGCCTCCTCCCCACACATACGTCCACAAGTGCACTACCATTCCCATTCACCTCTGATGGTACCCCCCACCCTCCCACCACTCCCTCAACTTTCCTATCACCCATCCATTCATATCCCCAATCAGAAATATTCTTTCGTTCTTGTCAAACTTCTCCAGGCACGCCTCCACATTCATCCAGAACTCCTCTTTCTTTCTTTCAAGTATATCCTCTGTCGGGGCATACACGCATACAATCACCCACGTTTGTATTCCTACTTTCATTCTCACCCACACAATCCTTGAACCCACAGACCCATACTCTCTTACACATTCCTTCCATTTGCTACTTACAAACAAACATGCACCTTCTCTCGCTGTTCCTTCACTCACTCCAGCACACACACCCATTCCACACTCCCACTCTCGCACATCTGAACCTTTCCATTTGGTCTCTGTCATTCCACATACATCCAGCCTGGCATTCACTAACACTTCCAGAACCTCTCTCTCTTTTGTGCCATCATTCATGCCACTAACATTCCACGTAGCCATTCTCAGAATGTCCGAAGGCATGTCCTTAGTCGGTCGTGGTTCGTCAACGTTGGTTCCGTCCGCATCCGAGGCTGTTCGTTCGTTTTTCTTTGCTTAGATATTTTTTCCGGGTGGGGGTCGCAAGCCCACCGACCCAACCTCTTTAGTCGCCTCTTACGACACGCAGAAGGCATCTATTATCTATTACATAGATAATACAGTTTATTTACAGTATTACAATACATATTCACATAAAAGTACAATAGTCTATGTATATAAACATTCACTATCGTCCGATGATAGCCAAAATAAACCACCAAGACGTGTCACCGTCCTCAAGGGAATAAGAAGCACCTGGAGGTGCTTATACACTTAAAACCTTACATTTCAATAAAATAATTATCACCACTGACAAATTGGTCACAAGAACAGAGGGGTAGGGGTACTCGTGCCGCCATCAGATAAGCCTGTGGCCTCAGCAGAGCTCCCTCCTACAGCAGCTCACATACTTTCCTACGTGAGGATTTACCTAACCCAGGGTGCTCCGTGTAACCACGGACACCGTATTTGTGAAGGTTATCCACAGCTACATAGTCACACCCAAATAGAATGGGAGAGGCAGCAACAACACGGTAGTAGTAATAGCAGCAGCAGTAGTAGTAGCAGTAGCAGTAGTAGCAGTAATAGTAGTACTAGCAGTAGTAGTAGTAGTAGTAGTGGTAGTAGTAGTAGTAGTAGTAGTAGTAGTATATTTGTTGTGGTAGACGTAGAGTAATAGGGTTAGGGGAGGGAGACAGTAGGTGGTGATGCATACATAATGGGTTTACGAAGATATACGACCACCAGGGAATCATTGGCTTCCCAAGGTTAAGGGGGCCCACCTCGCTTGTTTTCTCTTTCTTTCCCTCTCTCTTTGGCTTGTATCCATTCGGCCCCATTTTAAGGAACGGATTGAGTCAATATTTACACAAACCAGGCCTCTCTACATAGCCTCGACTACTGTGCTTAGTATTGGTTCACTTCTATGTTTTCGACAATATATACAGTATTTAAGGGGAGATTTTAACTTATGGGTTTTATTTTTCTGGATCCCTTTCTCACTCATGTTTAGCCCTATTAGTTTTGAGGCATTAATGCGTTCGCCCCTTTGTTTGGTGATGTTAAGACCTTGCTGCCAATTTTAAGAGTTTAGTGCCATTGGAATGTTGATTTTCCCCCAGCGTCCGATAGCACCCTTTGGCCAGTGAATTTTACTTCCGAAAAAATACACACATTTATCTCGAATGCTGGTCTTTTAAAACTTGATGGAGGTCTAGGGAGCAAACTAATAACTTCCCTCAACTTTATCCGAATATTCTTCTATTTTACTAGTCATTATATTTATGTTTTATTATTCTGCCCTAAGTCCAGGCTGTGTAATTCCTTCACCATCCTTCCCTGTGCCTTCCTTCTCTGTAAAATTAGAATCATTAGTATTCAGGCATATCTATATTCCCCACTTTCTATTTAAATATATACCTTAAAGCATGTGCAGTTTAACCTTTATGTCCCTAGATATTTCTATTGACAGTATTGTGATAATATTATATAGTAGTATGGTATTATTATGGGTTGGGCGTGAGAGGGATCTGCCTTGTGCGGGCCAATCGGCTTTCTGAAGACTCCCATTTTCTTATGTTCTTATGTTCTTAATTCACTGTTTGTATTCGGCCTTACAAGTAGCTTACATAAATTAAATTATAAAGCTTTATGCATTCATACTAATGCATGCAAACTATTTTAATGTACCTTTATGTTTCAATTCATCATAAAACATTAATAACTCACATCATAATACCAATCACCAAAAAGTATTACAGTGCACACAACAAAGCCATTCCAACAGCTTCACATCTCTCCAACACCCTTTCTCCTCTCTCTGTGCACTCTTCAGAAAATAGGAAAGTAGAAAGTAGCTACGAGGTGCCGTTGTAAAGGTTTATTCCTCGATGCCTTCACCTGACCTGACCGAGTTCATCTTTCAATAATAATCTCTCAGCAATAAGCCCGTTCACTGATGCCATGTTTGTGTTCGAGTCATGTGATAAGTGGCTTGAAGTGAGGCACTGATCTTAGTGAGCTCATTCAAAGTCTTTCATTAAGGGAGGATGGACGTATTTATTTGCTCATTTATGTATCATTTTATTAGTATTATTTTATTTTTATAGTTTCCTCCCTAGACCTGCATCAAACTTAAACAAAAATACCCGCCGGCGACCATTCTTCAAAATAAATATATAAATTTTTCGATAGTAAAATATCCCAGCCGGAGGCCGGTTCCTCTTAAATTACAGGCTCGCTATAGCTCGCCAGAAAAAAATCGACACCTAAATGACTTGAAAAGTCTTAATATTGACAAAGAAATGGGGTGAAAGTTCTTAAAATCGACAAACTAATGAGCAGAACTTCATAAAATCTCAAAACTAATGTGGCTAAACATGAGGGAGAAGAAGGCCCAGAAAAATTACCCTATCTATCTATCTATTGCCTGACGCCGTGATCCCCGAAGGGGTGGCCACGAACGAACCACCCCCATGCACCTCTGTCCCCAGTCAGTCGACGCCCCTCCCCCCAACCAGCACCGCCTTCGTTCATGTAGTTCCTCACTCCATCCTTCCACCTCATATTCGGTCTACCTCTCCCCCTCTGTCCCTCCACCTCGCTCTCGTACACCCTCTTAGTCATTCTCTCGCTTTCCATACGTTCCATATGGCCGAACCATCTCAAGTTGTTCCTTTTCACACTTTCCAGCACATCTACCTCCACACCACACCTCCTTCTTACTTCCTCATTAGTCTGTCTATCCCTCCATATAACTCCGCACGCACTCCTTAAGTAATTCATTTCCACTGCTCTCACTCTTGGTCTGAGTCTCTCAACCAACGTCCATGCTTCGCTTCCGTAAGTCAGTGTCGGGATTACCACACTGTCATGCAAGGACTTCTTCACTTCCATACTGACCACCCTATTTCTTGTTACTGCTTTTAGCGTTCCTACAACCCTCTTCCCCTGTTGTACCCTCTCTCCCGCACCTCTTCATCCATAGTCCCATCTTTACTCAACACACTGCCCAGATACTTAAAAGAGTTGACGATCTCCATAGCCTGACCGTTCAGCTTCACCTCACACTCTGTGACTTCACCCCTTTCGAAGACCATAACCTTGCTCTTCCCCGTATTTACCTTCAAATTCCGTTTTTCGCACACTGTTCCAAACTCATTTACCAGACCCTGCAACTCCCATTCATTATCACTCATCAGAACTGTATCATCCGCAAACAGCAGTATAGGTAGCTTCCACTCAATTCCCTCCCTTTTCAGCGATACACCAACATCCACTGCTCTTGATAGTATTTCTTTCATAACTCCATCCATATATACAGTAAACAACCACGGGGACATCACACACACCCCTGTTTCAAACCAACATTCAGGTCAAAGAACTCGCTCTGCTCACTCTCCACACGTACTGCCGCCTTTGCACCCTCATACATGCTCTTCACTGCTTTCAGCAACTTGCCCTCTACTCCGTATATTCTAAGTACTTTCCACAAACCTTCTCTATTCACTCTGTCATAGGCCTTCTCCAAGTCCATAAAGGCAACATACACCTTTTGTTTCTTCTCCAGATACTTCTCCACAACACAATTCAGGGTAAAAATCTGATCTACACATCCTCTTCCCTTCCTAAAACCTCCCTGCTCGTCGCCTACCCATTTCTCCGTTCTCACTCTCACTCTCTCAATCACTACCCTACTGTATACCTTCCCTACTACGCTTAGAAGACATATTCCTCGGTGGTTACCACACACTCCTCTTTTCCCCTTTGCCCTTATATAGGGGGACTATTATGCCAGTCTTCCAGTCATCGGGTGCACTCCCCTTCTCCCATGCTAGTTTGCACATTTTCCATACCCATTCTATCACTATCTCACCACCATACCTCAACATTTCCCACACACACTCCATCTGTTCCTGGTGCTTTCCCCAATTTCACTCTTTTCATGGCTTCCGACACTTCTGACCTCCTGATCCCCACCTCCTCCTCCACTACTTCTCTTCTTCTCCCTCCCATACCATATCCAGCTATGTTTGCTGGCTCTTCATTCCTTTCATTTAGCAACTCACTGAAGTACTCCCTCCATCTTTCGACTCTCTCTTGCTTCTCGGCTAGCATTCTCCCATTCTTATCTTTCACACCCTTACTGTTTCCCTTGCTACCTTCCCTAACTTTCTTGATTTCTTTCCAGAACAGTTTCTTACTCTCCCTCCATTTTACACTCAGATTCCTTCCAAATTCCTCATCTACTCTTCTCTTACTTTCCTTCACTACTCTCTTCACCACCCTCTTACTCTCCACGTACCTCGCTCGTTTCTGTCTCTCGGAATCTTCATTCCCTCTACTACCCAACCACTCTCTATATGCTTTCTTCTTTTCTTCCACAGCTATTCTTACCTCTTCTGTCCACCATGCTGTACCTTTCACTCCCCTCCCTCTTCTCCTCACTCCACACACCTCCTCACATGCTGCACAGATCTCATCCTTAAACACCTTGCTCATCTCTTCCACTTCCTCCATAACTTCCAGGTCGAACCCACCTAGTCGTCTTTCCACTGCTCTCCTGTACTCCTCCCTGACTTCCTCCTCCTGCAACCTCTCCACCCTCCTCACCATTCCACCCTCCTCTCGCCTCCCTCCCGCTCTCCTCACCCACTTCTTTTGTATCCTAACCTTAGCTACCACTACATAATGATCAGACAGACCCCCTCCAATACCCCTATACACCCTAGCATCCATCACAGATTTCTTCATTCGTTCATCCACACATACATAATCAATCAATGACTTTCGTTCCACCACTGTCTTATCCTTCATCGTCAACATCCGTTTCCACGTGTACCTGTGGATCATTCTGTGTTGGAAGAAGGTGTTGGCTATCCACAGCCTCCTCCCCACACATACGTCCACAAGTGCACTACCATTCCCATTCACCTCTGATGGTACCCCCCACCCTCCCACCACTCCCTCAACTTTCCTATCACCCACCTTACCATTCATATCCCCAATCAGAAATATTCTTTCGTTCTTGTCAAACTTCTCCAGGCACGCCTCCACATTCATCCAGAACTCCTCTTTCTTTCTTTCAAGTATATCCTCTGTCGGGGCATACACGCATACAATCACCCACGTTTGTATTCCTACTTTCATTCTCACCCACACAATCCTTGAACCCACAGACCCATACTCTCTTACACATTCCTTCCATTTGCTACTTACAAACAAACATGCACCTTCTCTCGCTGTTCCTTCACTCACTCCAGCACACACACCCATTCCACACTCCCACTCTCTCACATCTGAACCTTTCCATTTGGTCTCTGTCATTCCACATACATCCAGCCTGGCATTCACTAACACTTCCAGAACCTCTCTCTCTTTTGTGCCATCATTCATGCCACTAACATTCCATGTAGCCATTCTCAGAATGTCCGAAGGCATGTCCTTAGTCAGTCGTGGTTCGTCAACGTTAAAAATTACCCATCTCCCTTAAATGGCCAATGAGGCAAGCCAAGATCAACAAGTAGAAAAAGAAAAAAAGAAGTAAACATTGATGAACCCAAGTAAGATTTATAGATTGTCGTCAATGGTCCATATCTAGCCATCAATCAAACCACTCGATCCAAACAAAAATCGGACATAAGAAAGGAGAGAAGAAGTTAAAAGGATCATACAAAAACTCTGGAAAAGAAGAGAAAAGAAAAGGGAAGAGATAAATAGAGCTCAAACACTGACACATTTAAGTGAACAATAGGGGGGATCATAGCAAAGGTTTAAGCCCCCGAACCATCACCGAACCGAACCGTACTTAATCGGGGTCACCGGATTTTGTTTTATCTTTCTCTCTTTTTCTCTCTTTCCCTGGCTTGTATCCATTTGGCCTGGGGGATGATTTCTTGTTTTGTTTTAAGATTAATACAGGTCTAGGGGGCAAACTACTCCCCCCCCCCCCCACACACACTTTAAAGAGCTGGAAGTTTCTGAGGTGGATCATGTGTAGGACAAGAGAGTGACCTGCCTGAACCATGAATATCTGACCGTAACAGTACCTCAATTATGTCACTCAGCTCGTCAGTACAAGCAGTGACACAGCTTCTCTATCTCTCTCTCTCAATATATATAGCTATCTTTCTTCATCTTTATTTGCGTTTGTCTGTTAACAGTAATTTGATGTCTTATATTTGTTTGGTACCATCGGGATCAAGTCTTGTAGTAGTTTCTTAGCACAATCAAGCATAGCCTTATGATAAACAGCCAAGTTTACCGTACACATTATAACTTAACATGAGCCAATACAGTCAAGCCTGATCTGAGTTTAAAGAGTGCGTAAAGGAATTCCAGACTTAGCGAAGAGACTAGCGAGCGAAGTGACGTAGTGCTGATATTTACGGTAGCCTACACTATTTAAAGCCGGTATCACACGAGAGCTTATATTGTCAACATTCGATGTTCAACATGTTTCTGGCAACATTTCTGGAATATTTTTGCACTGGTATCGGAAACTGGATTGATGATTGATGAATTTAGGCAACCAACATATTTTATATAATGACTACATAAGTTGCAAGACCAGTGTTGAAGATAAATGTTGAGTGAAAAAGCGCTCGTGTGATACCGGCTTAACACTATATAAACAGAGATTGACCACCCTCCGTTCTGCTGATTCCACTGGTGCCATCAGCCTCTATTTACACTATCATTATAATTATCTGGGTGAGAGCTAGTCCTATCCAGCGTGAGGTTTGGCATTTTCTACCCAACCTCTGTCTGTCTATGTTCCTTCTCCGAAAGCGGGAAGCTAGGCTTCCTCCTCACCTTGTAAAATTCACCTACTAGACGAGACAGGGAAAGGGGCGAGGGAACGCGAAGGTGGTCCCGGACCCTACAAATTGAAACTTTAGATGTTTATATTCGGGCTCCCCCTCGAGTCGTCCAACCCCAGCTATGGGGTGTGTGTCTCGGTATATACATACATACATACATAATTATTATCAGCTTGAGTTAGTCAACTGCAGGACAAAGGCCTCTACCAAACGTGTCCACTCTAACTGGTCAGATGTTAGCCTTTTCCAACCTACCCCAGAAAACTTTTGGATCTCATCCCTCCATCTGGTTCTCGGTCTACCCCTTCCTCTAGCTCCATCTTTAGGTTTCCATTTTGTTGCTCTAGTAGTACGTATGTTATCATATCCTCTAATATATAGCCTGCCCAGGACCACTTCCTCTATTTATATTACTGGGAATATCTTTTACTTTTGTTTGTTTTCTTATACAAGAGGCTCTCTTCTTGTCTCTCTCCAAGGTATGTCTAACATTTTTCTTTCCATTCCTTTATTAGCATTCCTAAGTTTACGTCCTATGCATTTTGTTATACTTTAAGACGATTTCTGATCCAGGACACATTGGTTATATACTTTCCTTTTTAGTGACAGGAGAAGCTGAGTCGCACTATACGTACAAATAAAGCCAAACACATAATACACTTTCGCCAATACATATAGTTTTTGCTCTATGTACCTAACTCTTAGAAGCTCAAAAATAATTACGGCACGAAAACATATTATGACCGCTCTCAAGTGCTGCGGGAGCTCCAGGGATCCCCGAGAGTTATACAAAATTAGAATATACATTTTTGTCAAAGGCTGGCAATAATAGGAGAGACAGGGTAGTGACATATATTTATATATATATATCCCTTCCATTCGGTTCTCCTCTTCTATATCGCGGTGTCAGATCTGTCAATATCTCAATCCCGATATAGACAGATAGATGAGAGGGGGGGGGGGGGGGGGGAGGTTGTTTTGAATACGAGGGGGTGGGGAGGCGTTTGATTTCTTTGTTTACTGTAATCTCTCTGGCTGGCTGTCGATTAGTGTTTGTCTTTGTATCATTATTGTTTGCGTGTATGTGATTGCGGGTGTTTGTGTCCATGGCATAAGGATGTGGCGACCCGACTGCCCATCACTTTGTGGCGCAGATAGCCCCTGGAGGATGGGACTGGGAATCCCACCTTCAGAATTGTTAGGAGGAGGCTGTAGGCACCAGCCGAACAGGGTGGTACTCCAGGGGAGTGCTAGGTGGTTGATAAGGACAGCTGCAATTCCTGCCAACATTCGTGGCCTTTCCTCTAAGTTCCACTCTGTGGAACACCACTTCTCCTCAGCCAACCCTGATCTTCTCTTTCTCACCGAAACGTAGTTGCTTGGTTCTATTGACATCAAACCCTTCTCTGTATCCTCCTACTATCTCTATACTCATTTTCAAGCCAAAGGTGGATGTTGCGTCTATGTACGCAACAATCTTGCTTTCTCTTGTGTTCCCAAATTAGATTCTTCTGTATCCTCAATTCTCTGACTAAAGCTTTCTTGTCACTCTCAAACTAAATATTTCTGCGCTTCTTTTCTCTCCCCTAATTCTAGTGACTATCCAAAATACTTCGACTATCTAACTTCTAAAGTGGAACACATTCTATCCATCTCTCCTTTCGCAGAAATCTCCATCTTAGGAGATTTCAACGTTCACCACCGCCAATGGCTCTCCTCTGGTTCCACTGACCAACCTGGTGAACAAGCCTTTATCTTTTCCATCTTGAACGACCTAGAGCAGTTAGTCCAGCAACCCAATCGTATCCCGGATCGCTTAGGAGATCAGCCCAACATTCTAGACTTATTTCTAACCTCTAACCCTTCTGCTTATACTATAAATATTTGCTCTTCTTTGGGCTCCTCCGATTATAAACTAATATCTGTCACCTGTCCTATCTCTCCGGTACGGCCACCCGATCCTCCCAGCCGGCGGCGCTTGTGGCATTTTGGCGCTGCTGACTGGGAGGCTCTTCGGCAGTACTTCTTTGATTTCCCATGGAATTACTTTTACTTCCATGGCCGGGGACCCTCGGAGAGTGCTAAACGCATTACTAGGTAATCCTCTCGGGCATGGAAGCATACATTCCATTTTCTATCTCTCAGTCAAATACAAAAAAATCTTGGTTTACTCACGTTTGTTCTACGGGTCCACAACAAGGAGGATGCATTCAAACGGTACCAACTTCTTAAAACTCAAGAATCTAATTTTTCCTATGTTTCTGCCTGGAATCAAGCCAAATCTGTTCTTAGACTTGCCAAGCACTCTTTCATCAATAATATATGCACTGAACTATCCAACTCTAGCTCTTTCCAAGCTTTCTGGCATCTAGCCAAAAACCTCTCCAACAATTTTTCTTCTTCGTCATTCCCTCCCCTTTTCCACTCTGATGGCACAACCATCACTTCTTAATCTGACAAAGCTGAACTTTTCGCTCAAGCTTTTGCTAGAAACTCCACTTTGGATGATTCCGGTGCTATTCCTCCCTCGCCACCCTCATCTTTCCTTCTTATGCCTAATATCCTTACTCTTCTAAAGATGTACTTTCTACCCTCTCTGGGCTTAATAATAAGAAGGCGTATGGTCCGGACGGTGTTCCTCCTGTTATACTAAAAAAACTGTGCTTCCGTGCTGACTCCCTGCCTAGGCAAGCTGTTTCATCTCTGTCTCTTCTCTAACGTCTTCCCTTCTTGCTGGAAGTTTGCTCTTATTCAACCTGTCCCAAAGAAGGGTGACTCCTCTCAACCTTCCAACTATCGTCCAATTGCTCTCATCTCTTGTATCTCTAAAGTTTTTAAAACTATTCTTGCTTCCAAATTTTTCAAGCATTTCTCTTCTCATAATCTGCTCTCAGATCACCAGCATGGCTTCCTTAAGGGTCACTCTACTGGTGATCGTTTTTCGTATCTTACTAACTCTTGGTCATCCTCCTTTCGGGACTTCGGTGAGACCTTTTCTATTGCAATAGACATAGCGAAGGCTTTGGATAGAGTCTGGCACAAATCTTTAATTTCTAAGCTACCCTCATTCAGTTTCTATCCCTCCATCTGTGCCTTTGTTTCTAATTTTCTTTCTGGCCGTTCCATAGCTGCAGTTGTGGACGGCCATCGCTCACTTCCTCATCTTATCAACTCCGGTGTTCCTCAGGGCTCTGTCCCATATCCCATTATCTTTCTAATTTTCATAAATAATCTTCTCAACTGTACCTCCAGACACATCCATTCATACGCAGATGACTCTACCTTACACTACTCAATTAGGTTTCCAGAACGCCCCAGCCAGCAATCCCTCAAAAACAAATGTAATGAAGCCATACAACACTTATCTTCTGATCTAACTACTATTTCAAATTGGGGCAAAGAAAACCTTGTTGCCTTTATAATACCCAATTTCTCCATCTTACTACCTGTCCGGAACTCCCAGAGGACTATCCCTTATATTTCAACAATACAAAAATGAATCCTTCATCTTCTCTCAATATTATTGGTGTCTCTTTTTCTTTTGCTCTCACTTGGAAGGACCATAATACCAGTCTTGCTAAGGCAGCCTCGCAGAAGCTGGGTGTGCTTAACCGCCTCAAGTTTTGTTTTACCCCTACACAGCTTCTTTCTCTGTACAGGGGCACATTGCGTCCTTGTATTGAGTATTGTTCACATGTGTGTGGAGGATGCTCTTACAATGCACACTTAGACAAAGTAGAAAGGAAGGCCTTTCGTATCATTAACTCCCATCCACTCACCAACTCTTTGCAATCTCTCTCTCTCCACCGCAATGTTGCATCTCTCTCGCTGTTCTATCGCTACTACAATAATCAGTGTTCCTCAGAGCTTTCCCAGTGTATACCACCTCCTGTACGTAGGAAACGTAGCACCCGTCTTGCAACACAATCTCACCCCTACTCTGTGCAACTCTCCAACCCATGAGTGGAACGTTACTCTCAGTCTTTCTTGTATTTAACAGCTGAGCTGAGGAACTGTCTCACAGCATTAGGCTTTCCCTCTTCCTACGATATATATATTGTTTCAAACTTTGTGTGTCCTGGCATTTTGGCTCGAACATCCCTTGATTTTGGCCCTGTCACTCTTTCAACTTTGGGGGAGGCCCTTACTACAGGCAGTTCTGTCTTTTGTCTCCCTCACTCACATCGAGAAAAAAAAATTGCTCTAGTTACATAATATATATGCGTTCAATTATTTGTGTCTCTTTAAATCTCTCTCTCTCTCTCTCTCTCTCTCTCTCTCTCTCTCTCTCTCTCTCTCTCTCTCTCTCTCTCTCTCTCTCTCTCTCTCATCAAAACTATAATTTTAACGACTATGCCGCCTGCACGGGAAATTTTATGGTGCTACTCGCGAAACGGATTTCAATATTGTACAATTCTAATTTGGCTTAAAGGCTCATAAATACACACACACAATCTGGACAGTTTTTAACTTTGTATGGACTTTAATAATGTATATCATTCATCTTTTTATCTTTCAGTCCTTCTAATATTTTGCTTGTAAATGTAGAGTAATACCGGTAAAATAATATAATGTACGTTTTAATTTTAATTTCTACGTGTATGAAGGAATTATTTTATGAAAGAATGATAGAGAGCCAAATTCAAGGTACGTACAAATTCCTGGATACACGGAGCTTGAAGTATTTTTTAAGTCATAGGATGAGGGAAAGACATATAGAGGGAGAGAGTTCCATAGCTTACTTGTTGAGTAGAAGAAAAACTGGGTAATCGGTTCACATTTGGGTTAGAGAGTTGGACAGAATAGGGGTGGGATTTTGTTGAAAGGTGGGTGCCCCCTATTCTCCAAAAGGGAGAAGGTATACACTGAGGAAGCTCTGAAAAACACTGATTAGTGTAATAGCGGTAGTAGAATGAGGGAGAGGCAACATTGTGGCGTGTAAGGAGAGAATGTAGGGAATTAGTAAGCGAATGTGAGTTGATGAGACCAAATGCTTTTCACTCTACCGTTTCGAGAAGGTATGGGTGGAACCTCCCCACACATGCGAACAATACTCGATACATGGGCGCACTGTGCCTCTGTACAATGCAAGAAGCTGACGTGGGGCTGAAGAACCAATGGAGATGGTTTATCACACCTAACCTCTGGGAGGCTGCTTTAGCAAGTATGGTAATAAGATAATTCCAAGATAGGTCAGGAGAAAAAGAAACACCAAGATTATTGGGAGTATATGCAGGGTTGCTGTGTGTATTGTTGGAGGCTAAGAGATAGATGTGTGGATGACTGTGATCTAGATAGATGGTGACATTGGGTTTGGGAAAATTGAATGCAAGAAGATTTGTTCTGCCCCAATTGGAAATAGTTGATAGATCAGGAGATAGGCGTGTAATTATGGTTTCCATCACGTGAGTTTTATAGTAGTTGCATGATGAGTCGTTGTGAGAAACTAGTTGAATAGTGTAAGGTACAGTCATCAGCATATGAGTGGCTAGAACTAGAGATTCAGTTGATATCATTAATGAATATTAGAAAGAGAACTGGAGACAGAACAGAACCCTGAGGAGCATCGGAGTTGATAGGTTGAGGAAGTGAGCGACGTACGGCCATCCACAGCCGCAGCTACGGATCGGTCATAAAGGAAATGCGAAATACAGGCACAGCTGGAGGGATAGAAACCGAAGGAGGGTAGTTTAGAAATGACAGATATGCGCCAGACTCTATCAAAGGTTTAATAGAAAAGGTCTCGCCGAAGTCCCGAAAGGAGGGTGATCAAGAACTACTATGTTATGAAAAAAGATCACCAGTAGAGCGGTTCGGTTCGTAAGAAACCCATCCTGGCTTATCTGAAAGTACAGTATGAATCATAAAATATTAAGTAAATGTTATCTAGTAATGATCAAAGTTGCTTTAACTATAATCAAAATGCTATCACTTGCATATTGTAGTTTTGTTAATATATGATAATATGTTTAAATTAGTATTATATCAATAAGTGTTTGCTTGGAAGGGGTTTGTGGAGATCATTGGAAGACGAAAGTATTGAACACAGCTTTGTAGACTGTTAAGAAAAGAATGAGAAAATTATCTCACAAAGCGGAGGTCTTACAAGTGGAGAGTTGCGTGTGCGTGCTGCATTTAACCTCTCTCTCTCTCTCTCTCTCTCTCTCTCTCTCTCTCTCTCTCTCTCTCTCTCTCTCTCTCTCTCTCTCTCTCTCTCTCTCTCTCTCTCTCAGAAACGAAGGATGAGAGGCCAATTGATAGTGTTTTAAAATTCTAAAAGGATTCAGTAACATTTATCTAGATAAGTTATTCAAAAAAGACGAAGACACATCTACAAGAGGAAACAATTTAAAATGATTAGGTCGGAGAGCGAATCTATATACAACAACAAAAATCTTCACTCACAGTGTAATTGATGAGTGGAACAAACTTCCAAATAAAGTAATAGACAGCTCCTCTATAGATACATTTAAGAAAAATCTAGACTCATACCACAGACAAATTGGTATGGAGTAGGCAGTAATTATCACCGTTATTATTTGTTCAGCTGAAGAGAGCGTTAGAAAAGAAAAAATAATAATACACAAATACAAAATAAAAATAATAAACATCACTAAATATGTACATACTACTAAGGGTGATGGGTTGGATGATTCCAATTAACCCCAAAATGTACATGCTGCTAAGGCGAAGGGTTGCATGATTTTTTAATTTCTTTTTTGTTTTCCCTTTCTTTTTTTCCAATCTTTCCTGTAAATTCCTTTGGGGATTTCGAAGCCCAGCAAGGTTAATCACTTCCAACTTTTTCTTGTACGGCAATTGCCGGAGGGAACGGAGGGTGGGAGAGAGCCTTCTTCTTTTCTATCCTTTCCTTCAACTTTCCTTTTCTATCGGATATGCCATCTCTACTAGAATTAAGTCCTGACCACCTCGTTTAGATCGTAAGGTCTGTGTGGCCAGTGTATCTATGTCAATCTATGTAAATCTCTCAGTATTGTGTTTTCTTTTCTCGTATCCCATCTCCTCGTTTCGTTCTAAGATCTTATTCTTTCTTACTTTTGTTTTATATATTTGATTAATCTTACATTTGATGTGATGTCAATTTATCTCATATCTGCGCTTCTCGTTGCGACTTTAACTATTAGTTTCTTTTACATTAAAAATATAATTTATCTGTGTAATATATAATTATTAATATTTGTTTTTAAAGCCTAAGTCACATCAACTATCATCACTTACTCTCTTTCACAAATCGATGATATACATAATGGGGAATAAATACGTAAAAGATAGGCACCTTACATTTAATAGTTCCTCAGTAAAAAAAGAAAAAGGAATATTATATTAGTAGCAACTAGAAGATAATTAATACTCCACCGATAACACCATTAATCATGATTCAAATATAATTACTTAATAACCAAAACAATTAGCAAACTTATTTATTGATACAAATGTTAATAATATGGTTATATAAATTGATTTTAAAAGTATAAATTTAACTTTTTGTTCTGTGAATAATATAATAACAACTTAACTAGCCTACATCATGATTGCTAAGCCATCAGTGACGTCATAATGGAAATACCATATCGTCTGCATGTAAATATTTTAGTTTAACATATTCGCTAATATGACACAAAGACATCTGAGAAATATATATACTCTACTTGTTTATACCTCCAAAGTGTGGAAGGCAAACAATGAGTTATTTGGTGTTAGTGGGCCTTTAAGTTCTGACGAGCTCTTCTTCATAGCATCGTTTTAATTTCATACATAAAAGTTATAAACTGCCCAGTTATGCTGGGCTTTTTTTATCAATACACTAAATCTATATATTCTTAAAGTTATTAATAACTGTTGAATCTTTAATGGGTGTTCTTAATTTCCATCTAAAAGCAAACTATTATGACAATAAACGTAAGTTGGTTATGTTATATCCATAGTTCAACTAGTTGAACATTTTTTTTTTCTGTTTTTATGTATTTATGTATGCCCTCACATGAACAGTTATCTGTATCATAACATACTTTGAGGGTAACCTAAGGATGGATGCATAGCATCTACATTGGTTGTCATTCTATCATTGTTTTTATCCTAAAATTGAATTCGTGCATATCAATTTGCTTTCCATAATCTTATTTGTAATAATATATTGTATTTTTTTGTAATATATATATATATATATATATATATATATATATATATATATATTAAACTTTTGAATATATTGTTTTTTTGTTTTGTTTTTTAGATAAGTAAATGTTTTCATTGTGTGCCAATATGTTTAAATACTAATTTTCGCATTCAGACAAGCAATATCCTTTTTATGAATTACAATAAACCTCATTATGTTGCTTATGTATTACTTGAATATAACATATTGGCAACCTAAATTATATTATTTTAATTTCTTGTTGCAACTGTTACTTACATGTGTTGTCAAACTTTTCGTAATGTAGCAATACATAATTGCCTCCTAATACAAGGATTGAATTATAATCAATCATAAGATGCAAGCTAGTCCTACAAGTAGAACAAACTAAAAGTATATAAGTGGGTTTAAGAGAAGTGTGGCAGTGAATATACCTAAATACAACCTAAGTTATTAATATTACACGTTTCTTTGTTGATGTACAGGCAAAATCACTAGTTCGCTGATAAATTTAAGGATAATATGCGTGAAATCTTAAAATAGGGACATTACATATACGCTTATACACAGAATTGAAGACTGCCTAGGAAAAGTACGAGTAATATCAAGATACACAGCTTAAAAGCAAGGCCTAAACTAATGATTTTGACTGTACCCAAAATAGCAATATACAGTATGTCGCCTAATCAAAACGTACATTTTATTGGAAACTCGCAGGACCGCATCCATTTTTGTTGTGATTTGGTGTATGCAGAAATATGACCGTATTTGTGTACATTTATGTTATTCTAAAATATTATTAACCCCTTCTATATCGGCAACGTGTTTTTCAATTGATTCGAGTTACTTTTAGTCGATTTTATGGAGCTCAGGAATTATATATGATAGCTAAAAGGATGCATTGAGATAGTCTGTAGCCTTATAATTGCTGTTGTTGTTGTTGTCGTTCTCTTGGATGCCTGCTCGAACAGCCCCGTGTCCCTAAGGAAGGCCATGGCCACGATCGGACTTTCCCTCAGGGCTATCAAAGAGTGTAGGTTATGATGTTGGCGTAGGTGATTGTGTGGAATGCAGTCTTCTATGATGTGTTTAATGGTATGGGGTGCTGTGTTACATCCTGGGCAGGTGTCGTCGACGGAGCCATCCAGTCTCTACTGATAGCTCAGAAGCGCTGGATGGTGCCCACATTTCAGCCTGGGCAGGTGGACTCTGTCCTCGCGAGGAAGGGAGGATTCGGAATGGTGTATTTCGGGAGGTCGTGCCTATAGCTGCTGTTTTCGTTGAGTGATTGGATGGAACGGTGAGAGATATGAGTATCGATGTTCTTCTGGAAGCTGGTTTGGGGTGGGCAGGGAGAGAGATGACAGTATTTGTGTGTGATTGGTAGACGTTGTTAGACATCTTTCCTAAGCTGAATAAAATCGTCGAATAGTTGCCAGAATATAACGACAAATATGTGCTCTGTATTGAATGGGTTAATCGTTCACTGATAATGACATAAGTAATAGTAGTAGTATTGTCTAGAACCACCCTAAAGTACTGAACATCTCTTAGAAGCGATCGATGTAACCATATCAAAACAGCCACACTCGTAAATAGTCACCATTCCTAACCCTACTCCAAGGTCAACAATACAATATAATGTCATAAAAATCCAACTAGCTAAACCTAACCTAACATGATCAAAACGAACAACCTACTCAAACAGATTGGTATTGGTTGTGGCCGTTTAGATTGTTTGTTTATTTATGCATTTATGTATTTATTTATTTATGTATTTTTTGTTTTCACTTGCTTCCAGTTCATCTTATGCAACGAGTTAAATTTGCATGTTTATATAACCTATATGGATCACATTTTACCATTCCATACAAATATATCGTTAACACTCAAAACCAATGTTTAGTGAGTAATCATGTTAACCAAAGACTGCACACTTTAAAAGAGTTTCGGTAAATGTTTAAGTAATGCTGCAATTAGTGCCAATTAGTAAGACTTTTACACAAAATAAGCAAAATATCTTCTAAAAGAATATACTTGGTACCTTGTACATTTTGTAGAATTTTGAGTTCACGTTATATATATCAATTGCAAATAGTTATATTACAAACAAAATACCCCCAAGAACCCCCTTCGTGATAGATTTGTACTTTTTTTTTATGGTAGAATAATATCCCGGCCGAAGGCCTGTTCCTCCCAAATTACCGGTTCGCTTTCGCTTACCAAGAAAAAATAAATACCTAAATGGCAAGAAAGGTCTTAAAATCACCAAACAAATGCGGCGAACATATTATAATTTCAAAACTTAGGGTTCAACATGATGGAGACAGTGGTCCAGAAACAAAACAAAATTTCCCCATAAGGTGCTTTTGCAAATATAATTTGTCGTAATGATTAGGCTATTACATTAAAAACACTGTAAACAACATATTATGTAAAGTAAAGAATGACGAACTTCTTACTATGATTTTTTATATTTTACTTTTGCTAACGAGCTTATGCCATATGCCCTGCTTACACTAACTTGCTTTGACTCAAGGGGACATGGGCTGTTTTTCTGGTCACCCTTCTGCCTCATGCTTAACCCCAATAGTTTTCAGATTTTATGACTTCGGCCCATTAGTTTGGCAATTTTAATACCTTTTGCCCCATTTCGTTGTCAATTTTAAGACCTTTCGTGTCAATTAGGTGTCGAAATTTTCCTGGAGAGCGATAGCGAGCCTGTAATCTTAAGAGTAGCCGGCCTACGGCCGGGACATCTTTCTACCAAAAATGTACAAATTAATCTAGAAGGGGGATCTGATGGATGTATTTTTAAGTTTGATGGAGGTCTAGGGAGGAAACTAAAAAATAATAATAAATAAATTTAAAACATTACCAAAAAGTGAACCAGGGAGGGTTTTCTGACCACCCTTCTCCCTGATGCTTAACCTCATCAGTTTTAAGATTTTAAATATTTGCCCCCATTACTTTGACGACGTGAAAACCTTTCGTGTCATTTAGGTGTCAACTATATCCTGGCAAGCGATAGCGAGCATGTAGTTTAGGAGGAGATTTGTATGCCAAAACATCCACAAATTTATCTTGGAGAGAAGTGGGTTGATTGAAGAAATACCCCCAAGACCCTCTTTGAGAGTGCCAAAACATCCACAAATTTATCTTGGAGAGAAGTGGGTTGATTGAAGAAATACCCCCAAGACCCTCTTTGAGAGCAAAATTGCAGCTTAACCCATTGACTACCAGGGACGTCCATTTTATCATATTCTGGCAACTATAAGACGAATTTATTCAGCTTAAGAAGGACCTCTAGCAATAATATGACTTCAAACTATATCAATCAACCATTCTAACAACCACAGATTCTTCCTAAGCTACATATTATCGCATAAATTTAGTGAATAAAATATAACACACGTCGCTGGTACTCAAAGGGTTAAATTGTAGAAATGGCCTGTTCCTCCAAAATTACATGCTCGCAATCACTCGCCAAGAAAATATCGACACCTAGATGGCACGAAAGGTCACAAAATTGACAAATTAATTAAGACGTTTGCCCCATTAGGTTAGATATTGTAAGACCTTTCGTACCTTTGCTTTGTCAATTTTAAGACCTTTCGTACCATTTAGGTGTCATTTATTTCCTGGTGAGCAAATGCAAGCTTGCATTTTTCTACCGACAAATGCACACATATATCTCAAACGAAGGGTCTAGGGGGTATTTTTTTTAGAGCTTGTTGGAGGACTAGAGAGGTAAAAACAAATGATAAAAACACAAAACAAACAACTAACCGGGCGATCGTCTTAAAATATCAAAACTAATGGGGCTAAACATGAGGGAGAAGGGACTCCAGAAAAAAGCAACTACCTCCCCCTTAAAACTGTCGATGGCTCCGGAGAGAGTGGAAACTGCCTTAAACTGAAACCTATACTTTGTTCCTAATAAGTAGGCCACAACTCTTGAACATTGACCTCTATAACTCACAATCGACTGGAGTACTCGAGCTATTCGTTCTACCATTTGGGAAGGGTCAGCCAGGGAATAGGTGTGGAACTTTACAGTCCATTTGTTCTAGCCCTTTTTGAGTGACGGAGGTTAGGGGTTCAGGATTCCTGGCCTACCTATTGTAACAGGGTATAGTACAGTGTGTGTTCCTGTCTATGGTGTGGCACATTTAAGGGGGATGGTTCACTTTTTGGGCGATTTTTGCATGTATTCATTATTTTTCTAGTTTCCTCCCTAGACCTCCATTACATTAAAAGCAAAACATCCATTTGATCCCCCTTCTAGATTAATTTGTACATTTTTCGGTAGAAAAATTTCCCGGCCGAAGGCCGGTTCTTCCAACATTACAGGCTCACTATCGTTCGCCAGGGAAAAAATCGACACCTAAATAGCACCGAAAGGTCTAAATATTGACGAAGAAATGGGGCGAAAGGTCTTAAAATCAACTAACTAATGGGGCAAACATCTTAACATCTGAAAACTAATGGGGCTAAACATGAGGGAATAAGTGGTCCAGAAAACCGGCCCAACCCCCATTAAGAGATTTGTTTTCTTTATTATTACTATTTTCCCACTCCCTAGACCTCCATTAACCTTAAAATATTACCACCAAGATCCCCTTCGAGATACAATTGTGCAGTTTTCGGTAGAAAAATGCCCCGGCCGAAGACCAGTTCCTCATAGGTTGCAGGCCTGCAATCGCTAGCCATGAACAAATCGATTAAATGTTCTGAAAGGCCTAATATTTGACAAAGAAATGGGGCGTAAGGTGTCAAAATTGAAAAACTAATGGGGCGAACATCTGAAACCATCTTAACATTAGGGAGAAGGGGCTTCAAAATACCATCCCCTTGAGGATATGATATAATCATATAGCCTCATTGCTTTTGCTATATACATTCTAGTACTATTGCATTTTGCTAATCTTGCTAATTTTAGATTAGTTCACAATATGGTTTGCACCATTTGATCCTTCGACTTGTTTACCAAATACAGTATTATTGGTTACGATATAATTATTTTCATGATATATTATTTACGAAACATATTACAGTTGTCTTTTCTTGGTCTTGCTTAATGAAAATATTGGTTTTATACTAACTGCAGGTACTTTAGTAATTGCCTTTTGCTTATTGTGAATCAAATATATAATATACAAAGATATTTTCATTACCTACCATTACATTTGTTCTGATCATGACAAGGAGAATACAGGTCATAATTGTTAGCACCATTGACTGTTGTATTGTTTATGAAATCCAATATATGAGGATAGGCTTTAACTGTTGGTATTATTATTATATCTTTACGTACAAAGGTTTTACTCCATCTTTTTTTTTTTTTTTTTTTGGGGGTTCATGCAAAAAAAAAAAAAAAAAATGGCTGCTTTTGATCACCATTGTCTATTTCTTACTGCTACCCAAAATCCACTACCATAGCCCTTTTCTTATGACTTACTAATGCAATATTTCTGATCTTGACAATTAAAATAACAGGATATATGTTTAGCTACATTGCCTTTTTTTATAATTTACCAAATCCATTTATATATATTCGATATTGGCATTGCTTTATTGTTTACATTTGCTTTCTTATTCCACCTAATTGGATATCGCCATAGCTTTAATTTTGCCTCATGCCTTCTTCTGATGTTCTGTCTTCTACTGAGAGCATAATTATACTATAGTTTGGCAGGGGTGTAGGGGCCAGAGTAGCTCCTCGGCCGCTCTTCTCCCCATCAACCGACCTCTTCTTCCCTCCCCCCTGCAGCGTCGCCTACTACCACTACAGCAGTGAGGGGCGTCGTGGGTGTGTGTGTGTGTGTGTGTTCTGGCGTCTGTCCCGCCCTGCCCCGCTACTACCCGACCCCGCACCGACGCCACCGTAGCTTAACCTTCGGGGCAGCCACCTTTCACGCAACCCCCTGCTGTTGTGGTCCGTCTCAAGGGTCTGCTCGCTCCTTCTTCCTTGAGCCTCCCTGACTATCCTTAAACTTCCTTGAACCCTCCTTTGAACTTCCTCGAGCCTCCTTAAATATCCTTGAACTTCCTTGAACCTCCTTGACCCTTCCTTGAACCTAATTTAACTTCCCTGGTCTTCCTTAAACCTTACTTTGGTTCCTCCTATAATCTATTTCGGCCTACTTTGAGTCATTTGTATCCTTTTTCAATTATCCTTGAACCTTCTTGAACTTCCTTGATCTATTCCCGCATTCCTCTCATTCCCTGTGTATCGTTTGCCTCCTCGATCCGTATATATCCCCTTTTCTAATTTAATCTTCTATCAACCTTATCTATCATTAATCACTACACTGTTTTGTGCTTTCTATCTCTTTGTTAATCATCGTTTTTTAATTTGTACAGTCCATTGTCCCTCCTTGATTCTTCTTTTCCTTTGTTCGTTGGTCCTCTCTCCTTAAATCACTCTGCCATCCCTATTACTTTATGTAAATTGATCCCTTTTGTTCATATTGACTTGTCAATAGAACCTGTCTCCTTGTTCATTAACCCTTTTGCCTCCTCGACCATATATCCTTTTGGTTTAATATCCCAGGCGTCTCCTTGATCTTTGGTACACCTTTTCCTCGGCTTTGTTTTGCTTATTTGTTCCTGTTCCTTGATTACCCTTTAAGCTCTGTACCTTTAATACTCCTTTGTCGTTTCATTTATGCTATTTTCATCCTCCTCGTATCCTCTTTCTGCCTCTGCTTAGTTTTCCATCCTCCTCCTCTTCCTTCTTCTTTTCCTTTGCTTGGTTTTCCTCATTTCGGTTTTTATTTATTAGTATCTCATTTATTGTCTTTACTGTTAGTGTCTTTTCTTTTGCTCCTGGATATATCTCCTTATTGCCCTAATTTCTAGGAATTTGCTTTTTGGTAATCATTTTCGTTGCGTTACCTTATTTGGCTTCCTTCTCTGCGTGTATACAAATCATACTGAAACATCGATTTATTTTGCTACTCCTTTCTATTCCTAGCTTAGACGTTCTTACTTTTAATTTGTGTTAACTACCTATAGTACATTACCATTCTTTAATCTTAATTCTACTTCAGTCCTTAAAGCACCATTGTTACATCATCTTATTCAAGTTATCGTATTCCTTTTTATTTCTGTCCATGTTTCTTTAGCGTCGAACATTCGTGATTATAATCCCTCACTATTCTACACGACCAGTTACTGCCTTTGTTTCGTCTTCAGAGTGGGGAATCATTATTATTATATATCACTCTTTCTCATAGTATCTCACACTGCAGCTACGATGCGCTTGAATTTGAATATTTCTTAGAATTTTAGCTTAACTTGTATGATCAACGTTTCATATACTGTACATGTGTTCATGCTTTATCTTGCCGCCTTCTTGTTCTTGTAGCCTCACCCGTATCAACGAATTAGTAGGATTTTATTTATCGTTTTTAATCTACGACTACTCTTAGAGAGAGATATTGTATTTATATTATCTTTACATGCCTTTCCTAATCACCATCTTGAAATAAGATAAATCTTCTTGGTTTACCTTGTTTGTATATTTGTTTATATTGTTTATTTTACTCAATTGACCTTGTTTGCTTTTTTGTTTATATTCAAAAACACTATTCCCATCCATATTCCCACTTTTCACATTGTTTTGGCCCTATATTGTGTCAAAAATATTCACCTTCTAAGTTTTCCTTCCACTAACCATTCTGCTTTAGTTTTGGTTACTGTTGTTATTGATATGATCTCTTCCTAAGTCCCTTCTTACCCACTTGTGTCTCATGATAACCATTCCTACTTAATTTTAGTTGTCGTCTCTCCAATAATTATCAGAATTTCTAAGCATTTATATTGTATTAAATATAATATTAGCATAGATTTGTGTTCTACTTGTCTAAGCTCTATACATACCACTATATATTTTAAATCTGCCAAATCCTTTCCAAACATCGACATTCAATTTAACTCCTGATGTGCATAGCCAACAGTAATTTACGTCAGCATTTTTCAGTGATGTTTACTTGCACATGCTAATTGTTCTCTAAACACATAAATTTCATTAATTCTTGAAACATTGCAGCGTTTACTCTGTCCTTTGTACTCTATCGTAGATAAGTGCAATATCGTCTTGAGTATTGTCACTATGTATTTGCTTACATTTCTCTAAGTCTCAATAAATTCAATAATATTGTTTAGATCTTTTTTATAAATTTGTTTTCACAAAGTTTGTCTTATGATAGTTCTGTACTTGTTTTAATTTGTGCGTTCATAAATTCGATATATTAATCATCTGTGTCAATTTTTGCTAGACAACTTCTATTGCGTATTTTTCGCTTTAATAATATCATTCATTAATCTCACATCATATTCATCATTTGATTTCACCTATTTATGTCCATCTTTTTGTTTTAAGTTATATTTATAGAAAAGGGAAACTTGTATTCAGTATAGTTCAAATTCTGTCATCCGTATAAGCTAAGCTCCCTTATTTACATCTTCCTACTGTACATAAAATATAATAATTGCTCAAAATAGCATTACAAAATAGTGTGTGTCATTAATTTGTTCTTTTCATTATAAATATCTTGTTATCCGATATATTATTTATTCAAGGCCTATAGTTTTCGTCCTATAAGTAGCACGGTATTTGTATTACTCATTTTACATATTTTGATTTTGATTTCTCCCCCCCCCCCCCCCCTCTCTCTCTCTCCTGTATACATCGCCTGTTATCCTTCCATCCTCTGACCATTATCTCCCAGTGTTTACCTAGTTCCCTTGCCTGTCTTATATATATCACTCCTTTTCGTCGACTCGTTTTTATACCCCTCTGTCATTCTCATCACTCATCACTTCACTGGCTGCTGCTCTGTTCCTCTTGCCCACTTTCACTCGTTCGATAACCTATTTTCCTCGTACACTCCCTTTTTCTTCCTCTCGTCTAATCGCTTATTGTCCTCGCTCGTCACTATCTCCCTGTTGTGCGTACGTCATTTTCCTAACATTCGTCTGTCTTCTCGACTCGTTTCCACTGTCCCTAGTTTCCCTACGTTTTGTCACACCTACATTATCTGCCTTCCGTCGCCCATTCTTTGCCCTCGCTGTTCGTCCGTTTAAACCCACCTAGTCCGTCTCAAAGTCCCTCTTGCCCAATTCCGTCATTCCGTCTTGAAGCACCCCCCCCCCCCTGTTCCGTCTCCAAGTGCCCCATTGCCCCCCTAGCCCATTTCAAATTCCCATAGCCCTCAGCCTTTCCCCACACAACGCCCCTCAATCGAGCCCCCACGACCACCAACCATGTCCACCATGCGGCAAGAATGCCGCCCCATGTCCATCAAGCAAATCCGGGACACAGAAAAGGTCAACAAGGTATTTGGAGGTAAGTCCTTTCTTGCCCTCCTCCTCCCTTTTACACACACTCCCTAGCCCTCTACTGACCCCCACCTGCGGCTGCGATCAGGTAAGTTAAATTCCCACTTCTAAACCTCCCCTTAGGCCCCTAAAGGGAGGAGCCACGACCCCCCCCAAAAATTGTCCCTCTTAAACTCCACCTACCCTGAGTCGCGCTGTTGCTCCGTCCACAGGTTAGCCGCGATGGAGAAGCAGACAGAGGCTTCAGATGGGCCCCCCGTGCACATCAACCACCTTCCCGGCCCGAGGCGCATGGTGTATCAGGAAGGTAAGGTTCAGGAAACATGATAAGGTCCAACAAGTAAAATCTGAATCCTTCGAGCACTTTTAGCACCGGATGTTTTGGGGTCTTTAAATCCGCGTCAGGTTTAAAGTGTAGAGATGTCATATGCCTATGCTTGATATTTTGAGCGTCTAGTATGTCAATTAATTTATTTTGTAGCTTATAATCTTTGCTGTCTAATTTTAGCAATAATATATATTGCATGCTGCCGAAACGTATCTCATAACTCACACCGGATATCAGACTCCGTTATGATAAATTGCTAATAGTGTTCATATGATTCAGGCTTAACAGGGAGAACACCACCACCTATTCTTGTTTCCAGGCATCATATGTTGCTTAGGTGGTTGTGAATTGGAAAGAAGTACTGTAGGTAGTTTCAATGGATAGCTTCTCAAATTTTTGAGAATTTACACCTAGATTTTTAGCCGCTGATGTTTTCTATAAGATTGTTGCCGTCAATTCACACAAACTTATTGTTTCTCACAAACAACGGGTAAGTATTATATAATGTATGTTTTAACATTACACGAATGAGCATTACATTGGCAGATGAAGTTCAATGTAGATACATGCAGTGTAGTACAATTTGGGAAATCTATAGAAAATGCAGGATATAGATTAGATAACATGAATATAAAAAACTCAGATAATGAAAAAGATTTGGGAGTCATCGTCAACTGTGATGTGAAACTTATAAATCAATGCATTAGTGCTCAAAATAAGGCAAATAGAGTTCTAGGATTTATATCTAGAAGTCTGAGTAATAGAACAGCAGACGTAATCTTAAAATTATATCGAGCGTTTGTAAGACCCCATATGGATTACGCTGTCCAATTTTGGGTGTCCCTAATACAGAATGGACATAAATTCCTTGGAGAGGGAACAACGAAGAATGACAAAAATTATCCTTAATATTAGAAACCTTCCATATGAAGTAAGGTTGAACAAATTAGGCATACATTCGTTAGAGAGACGCAGAGTTAGAGGGGATAATGATAGAGGTGTTCAAGTGGGTTAGTGAGATTAATAAAGGGGACATGAAAGATGTACTGTGCATACGTCACTTTCCTAACATTCGTCTGTCTTCTCGACGAATGTCGTTATCATAATGATATCGAAATAACTCGAACAAATGGTTTCAAATTATATACATTTCGCTTCGGAAAAGATATAGACAAGTATTGGTTTGGTAACAGAGTTGTAGAAAGGTGAAATACACTACCGAGTGCTATAGTGGGATCAAGAACGATAGAGATCTTCAAGATAAAGTTGGATAGGCATATGGAAGAGATGGGTTGGGTGTGATGAGGAGCTGACGGGTGTGGGCCCTTCGGTTCTCTACAGATTCATGTTTTCTAGTGTTGACCTCTGACCATTTTGGTGAAGTCAGTCCTCATAGTATTAGTGAATTGGGCCTTATAATTAGGTTTGGGTGTGAGAGGAATCTGCCTTGTGTGAGCCAATCGGTTTTCTGCAGACTCCCATTTTCTTATGTTCTTATTTAGTCCGAGGGAAATATTATTGGATCTC
The DNA here is from genome assembly GCA_032716605.1 of Paralithodes platypus. Taxonomy (NCBI): domain Eukaryota; kingdom Metazoa; phylum Arthropoda; class Malacostraca; order Decapoda; family Lithodidae; genus Paralithodes; species Paralithodes platypus. The sequence continues at coordinate 15,401,040 of CM064498.1, read as the reverse complement.
CCGTGTTTCGCTCCATTAGTATGGAGGTTTTAAGACAATTCACCCTATCAGTTTGGTGGTAATAAAACGTTTCACTCCATTCAGGTGTCGATTTTTCTCTGGTCGAGTGATAGCGAGCCAGTAACTTCGAAAACAATTGGCTGTCGACCTTTTTCTACAGAAACATGTACACATTTAGTTTGAGGGGGGTCTGGGTGGGCATTTTTGGAGCTCCAACGAAGTTTGAGAAGGCTTCTTTTTGTTTAGCTTAAGGGTCAAACTAAAATACATTGCTCAAAAATGGCAAAAAAAAAAAAAAAAAAAAAAAAAATCCTTAATCATAATTAAATATAATATCATAATGATCCCCAAGACGTCGAATTATATACTGTTATAGTATCTCTCTCCATATATAATCAGTATGTGATGTAAGCAATAACATCAACATTAATATCAAGTTCGTCAACGTTAAGCATATGACGTTTTCTTTTATAGTGATGGACATAGTTATCTCGCAATTTCAGTTAAACCCACTTTTATATCTCAAGAAAACATATTTCAGTTAAATATATGCTTAAGCCTTTCAAAATGCGATGACGCATTTGTTAACTTTATTCACACACACACACACACACACACACAAACACACACACACACACACACACACACAGAGCTTTGGTAAAAGATACGTATTGAATACATCGTATTGAAAGTAGCTCTTATATGAATGCAATGAAATTATGACTGCTGGAGAAAGCTTTTACATGGTATTCATTATGCTTACAATGGTTGGGATTGAACTCCTTTTATACCTATCAGTTCTCAGTTTTATAGGTTGTACTTTGTTGTATCGGTGAGCTGAACGACTCGGTCTAGGTTCATCTGGTGGGAGTAGGTTTCTGGGTCTAGGGTGATGAAGCAATTTGGCTTCAAACTGTTTGAGTGGGTCAAGGTGGCGAGTAGTGAGTGAAGGCAGGTTGAGGGTGGCGAGAGCCTCCTCATAGTTCGAGTATGACAGACCTAGGATGATCCTACAAGCCCGCCTTTGCACCCTTTCCAGTTGTCGTTGTTGAGTTAAAGGTAAGGGAGCATGACCAGGCGAGGGAGGCATAGGAAAGTTTTGAAAATATGAATAGGGTATACATACTGTATATCTGAGATCATTATCAGGTGCTCCCAAGGATCTCAGCCTCATCAACATATATAACTTGTAAGTTGCAGTCCTGACTGTGGTGGTGAAATGTTCTTTCCCATTTAACTTATTGTCCACTAGGATCCCAAGAAGGTTAGTGGAATTGACAACCTTTAGGGTTTGAGGGCCGATTGTGACATCAGGTGGTGTAAGTTCGGCCGATGACGTGTGGATATGCATAACCACCATTTTGTCGTGAATTATGGTTACATGGGTGCTGAGGTGTTGCTGTGTGTGTGTGTGTGTGTGTGTGTGTGTGTGTGTGTGTGTGTGTGTGTGTGTGTGTGTGTGTGCGATTCCTGGCAGTGGACAAATTATATATATATATATACATTTTAGTTAATGATATAACATAATTATCTCTTAACAATAAGAATAGGTTATTTCTTTGGTTAGATGGGTGAGAGTATTTCTTATTATCTGCAAGATATTTGGACAAATAAGCTCATTTTTCAACAGTAAATCAGTACTGAATATCCGTGTTCAAAAACCTACTATATATACATTTGATACTCGTGTACCTATATATACATTTGATACTCGTGTACCTATAGCTAAATGTTTCTTTTTCAGGGGAATATAGTTAATTAAATAAGTATAATCATAGTGAGTATATAATGGAGATTAACATATATACAGTATTAACAAAGCCTTTGTATTAAGCTCAATATAGGTGACTTAAAACCAACCAGCTCTCCAAGTGCATAGCATCTTCTTTCAGCGCTTGTCTCGATTCTTGACATATCTGAGAGCAAAACATATGAATATGTCTGGCGAGTAATATTTAGCTCATATTCTCTCTTGTCAACGTTTCATCTTGCATGTATATTTAAGAAGTTTGTGTGTTTGTTCGAGTGTACAGTGGCGGCCTTAAAGTGGAGAGAGAGAGAGAGAGAGAGTGTGTGTGTGTGTGTGTGTGTGTGTGTGTGTGTGTATGTGTATGTATTGATAGGACTTAGGTACAGTCAGTTCGGTGATCGGCAGAGTCTCAGAAATTGTATTTGTGCAGTTGTAACTTTCAGATTGCTATAGGAAACAGTATCGCTATTATGGTTATTGATTCATCTATTTTCCATTGTATATATTGCAGTTTTACGTTACACATTATCTTTTATAACTTCTAATAAGCATAAGTAATATTCTGGCACTGCAAATTAAACGAGTTGACAGGATCAGATTTTGCAGTGACACAGATGATAGATAAGGCATTTGAAAAACAAGAGGGTATACATGGCATTTATGGATCTCTAGAAAGCATAGGACAACGTTAATGGAGAAGGATTAAGGACAGATTAAGAGTTGTATGATGAAAATGACAATTTGTTGAATGCTGTTGAATTTTGTGTATTTGTTACATTTCGTATATTACCTATATTAATTTGTGTACATAATGGTAGAAGTTACTATGTATACTTGTGCAACTGGTAATGATATTCTTAAATTGCACTGTTGTGGATATATATTTGTTTATAAATGGGAAGCTCAAGCAAAACAATAATTTAAAGCATAGACAAATCTAAATTATTTAAGGACATAAATATATGTAACTGTAGTAAAATGTTCGCAGCCCTTTCAGTTTTAGGACGCATTTTTTCACTGTATTCGGGCTATAATTAGACAATTGTATTCAGCATCGGAAGGCCGTTTCGGAATCAAAGAGGTAAAATATCCATCTATTAACCTTCTGACTTCCAAAATTCCTTTCTAAGCTAAATATAATTGTCTACTGATAACCTCAATGAAAGGAAGCAATGTGTCCTCAAAAACTTAGGAGGTTTTACACAATTATCTTGTCTTGCGGAGCCCCAAAATAACAAACTGTAAAATGTAGTCGTCTACCACAAGGACCCCGTTCGTTAGAATGTGTGAGTATTCATTTATATTTGGAGAACACTATCCAACATTTCAATAATATTTTTAACTCCCTAACGTACTACTCCACATTCAAAATCATGTCATGGTACCCAGAGGAAAATGTAGTACTTACTGAAATGTTTAAACAGGAAATGAAAGCAAAGGAAAGATAGTTAAGGGAGCCCACCTCGCGGTTTTCTCTTTCTCACCCTCTCTCTTTGGCTTGTATACATTCGGCCCCATTTAGTCTAGTGTTATAAGACGTTTACCCCCATCCAGGTGTTAATATTTTCCTGGCGAGCGGTAGCTAGCCAGCATATACATATTTTTTGTTTTTTACAAGCTAAATTTGTAAATTTTTCGATAGAAAAATTTCTCCAACGAAGCCGGATTTCTCCATACAATGCTGGCTCGCTATCAATCGCCAGGAAGAAATCGACACCTGGATGGGGATAAACGTCTTAAAATAGTTGGCTGAATGGGGCCGAATGGATACAAGCCAGGGAAAGAGAGAAAAGGAGAGAATGAGAAAAACAACAGGTGACCCCCCTTAAAACCCGGAAGCGGACCGAACCAAAGGGATTATCTCCGTCAGGTTAAAAACCAGGCTCAACTATTTGCAAGGACGCCGAAAATACATATGTAAAGGGATTTCTTTCAGGGAAAAATATTCTTCCACGTTGCACAGTTTACGTATCTCCGTTTTTCGCCTCTCAAAAAGAATATTCGCTCAAACATTTACTCTGCTCGAATTTTGAAGCGAACATTCTTATTTGTGCTTAAATCCTGGAGGATTGTGCTGCGTTCTGACAGCTTATTCTGGCTATCATTAGACAAGTTCATATAGCTTAGGAAGGACCTTTGGGTATTAAAAGAATAAAGACTATCTCAAGTAACCCTCAGGTTTCATATTCCCTTCCTAATCTGAAAATAATCGTCTAATAGTAGCCAGAAAAAAGGCAAAATAGGCGTAATCGTATCATGAAAGGGTAGTATTTTTTCTGCTATCTGTCTCTTTATTCGTTAATATGAATCCGTATATACTGTATATTTTTATCAAAACTTATATGCCGAGAATTTGAAACATATTCTACCTGCATCTTAAAATGTTGCACTCATATGAAAAATAAAATACCGGTAGACTGTCTATATATCACTATACTTGTTTGATCTCTCTTGTTCATAGACATACTGTATATGCATATAATGTGTGAACATATATTTTACCTTTGCTACTTAGGTTGTCGAATTTTTCACAATATTCACATAGTATAATAGAACATAAGAACATAAGAAAACGGGAGTCTGCCGAGAGCCGATTGGCCCACACAAGACAGATCCTTTTCAAACCCAACCTATCTCGTCTATATGCCTATCTATTTGTTTGTTGAAGCTCTCTATCGTTCTTGATCCTACCATATTACTCGGTAGCCTATTCCACATGTTTACAACTCTGTTATCAAACCATATATTTTTTCTGAAAAGAAATGTATCTAGTTTGAAACCATTTGTTCGAGTTCTTTCGCTCTCACTGAGTTTCAGTACATCTTTCATGTCCCCTTTATTAATTCCACTAACCCACTTGAACACCTCTATCATATTCCCTCTAACCTTTCGTCTTTCTAACGAATGTAAACCTAATTTCTTCAAACTTTCTTCATATGGAAGATTTCTAATATTATGGATTATTTTTATCATTCTCCGGTGTACTCTCTCTAAGGAATTTATGTCCATTCTGTAAGAAGGACACCAATATTGAACAGCATGATCCATATGGGGTTTCACTAATGACAAGTAAAGTTTTAAGAGAACATCAGCATTTCTGTTACTTACAGTCCTAGAGATGAACCCGATAATCCTGTTTGCCTTGTTACGAACGTTTATACACTGTTGTCTAGGCTTCAAATCATTGGTAACAAATACACCCATATATTTTTCAGTCTGAGTTTTCAAATTCCATATTAGATAGTTTATATTTTGCATTTGTATTCATCTTCCCTATTTTTAATATCTTGCATTTTTCAATGTTAAATTTAATCTGCCATTTTATTGACCATTCGTGTAAGGTATCTAGATCCCTTTGGAGGTACTCTATGACGCTATCTGAATCTACTTGTCTCCCTATTTTGATATTGTCTGCGAATTTACTTATCCTACCCAGTTATACCTAAATCAAGGTCATTGATAGATATCACAAATAAGAGAGGGCCAAATACAGATCCCTGGGGGACACCACTTTTGACTGCACCCCATTCTGACTTAATACCATTTATGCTGATTCTCTGCTATACCAATTGCCCACGACCATAATCTATCCCAACAACGACCCACCTATTCCATGCGCCTCAACCTTTCTCATCAATCTCACATGAAGGACTCTGTCGAAAGCTTTACTGAAATCCAAATATATCGTATCATATTTTTTTTCTATGTGAATGAGAGAGACAAAAGGCAAAACTGCCTGTGACGAGTGCCTCCCCCAGAGTTAAAAGAGTGACAGGGCCAAAATCAATGAACGTTCGAGCCAAAATGTCAAAATGACTTATCATTATCTACTGCTTCATATACCTTTGAGAAAAGGCTAAGCAAATTAGTAAGGCAGGAACATCCCTGAGTGAATCCATGCTGAAAAAAATGTATGTAGTTAAATATTTCTAGGTGGTTTCTAATATGCTTAGCAATAATTGACTCTAGCAGCTTTCCTATAATTGATGTAAGACTAATGGGACGGTAATTAGATGCTATTGATTTATCACCTTTTTTTAAAGATCGGAACTACTTTTACAAGCTTCCAAGCTTTTGGAACTAAGCCTGTTTCCAATGACTTGTTAAATAGAAATGTTAATGGGTAACTTAGCTCATCTCTGCATTCTTTTAATACTCTAGCATATACCTCATCAGGACCAGGCGATTTATGAGGTTTTAGTCTTTCAGTTTCCTTAAGCACATCATGTATACTAATAATAACTGTACTTAGCATATTTTCTATACTATCGCTATATGCCTTATATACTTCGGGAAACTCTGCCAAATGTTCATTAGTGAAAACGAAAAGCAAGTGACTATTTAATGTACTGCACATTTATAACTTATAAGTCATTTCCCATATCGAAGTTTTAAGGGGACCTATTTTATCTCTAACTTTAGATTTGTATACATGGTAGAAAGTGTTAGGGTTATTTTTTGAGTCGTTGGCTATCCAACCTCCAGGGTGTGAGAGAGAGAGAGAAAGAGAGAGAGAGAGAGAGAGAGAGAGAGAGAGAGAGAGAGAGAGTAATATATAGTAGGAATAGAAGTAGATGGAGTGGATATTGGCATAAGCGTTGTTCCACTATTGGAATAAGTAAGCAAATTTGACAGCGCCGAGGACATTCCACAATGACGTAAACACAAATTTACTCCAACAATTTGTAATCGCAATTTTTATCTGAAACTTAGGTCACCAGCTTCTGAATTAAACCTTGATAAAAATGTTGCTGTCAACCATAATCTCCCTTCAGTGTAGTCGCAGTGTGGTTGAAAAATAGTCCTGAATTGTTACTAGAGTATTGTTGCAGAAAAAGTGCTCGTTAATTTGTTGTAAGGGAGGATTTTCTCACCCTATTCTCCCGCATGTTTAGCCCAATTAGTTTTGACATTTTATGGCCCATTAGATTGGCGATTTTAAGACCTTTTGTGCCATTTAGGTGTCGATTTATTTCTTGGCTAGCGGCAGGGAGCCTGCAGTTTAGATGAAACAGGCCTTCGGCCGGACATTTTTCTAAGGATTAATGCACTAATCGAAGGGGATTGTTGGGGGTATTATATAAAGCTTGATGAAATCTAGGAAGGAAACTAAATATAAATAATATATATATATATATATATATATATATATATAATTATATATATATATATATGTATATATATATATATATATATATATATATATAAATGCAATCCTCTCTTTAAGACATTTCAAAGCATGTTACATCAAAGCAGAGCAGAGTGGAGAAACTCGAGACATACACAAAGCAGGCTCTGGAACATGAGAGCAGAAGGAAAACTGAGCTATGTAAAACGTCGAAAACCAAAGAGAAGCAAAGAAAATTTAAAGCAGAGTAAATTGAAGTAAGCTTTTTAACCACTTGCAACGAGAGGCCAAATTATATTCTGAATTAATACGTCTTTCGGTAGCCCAGATTTTTACTGGCTTACCAGTACTTCTTTAAGGGGGGAAGGGTTTATTAGTTGGTTGATATATATATATATATATATATATATATATATATATATATATATATATATACTGTATAATTAGTATTTTTATTTATTCCCTAGACCTCCATCAAGCTTGAAAAGACATCCTCAAGATCCCCCTTCTAAATAAATGTGTACATTTTTCGGTAGAAACATTTTCCGGCCAAAGGCCGGTTCTTCCTAAATTACAGGCTCCCTATCGTTCTCCAGGATAGAATTGACACCTAAATGGCACGAAAGGTCTTAATATTGACAAGGAAATGGAGAGAAAGGTCTTTAATATCACCAAGTCTAAGGGCCGAACGTAATAAAATCTCAAAACTAATTGGGCAAAATATGAGGGAAAGGGGGGGGGGGGTAAAAATACCCCCCCCCCCTTTAACCTAGGTTGAATATATTGCTTAAATAATTGCAATGTGAAGAAAAAAGACTAATACAGTTGAGAATTACTAATTATTATTGACAAGTGTTCACCAAACCTCCCAACAAAATTAATACATCAAAGAATACAAAGAAAATAGTGTTAATAAAGGGGATTAGCACTTATAAATGCACAAAATATAACTGGCAGACAAGAGCGTCAAAAGCCTAAAAGATCATCAAATATGAAAATACTGCATGCACGACGATGACGACGATGAAGGAAAATACAAAGAAAAATAATGATACAGAAAAGATAATCCCCAAACGACATGCATGACTGTTTATAATCATGACACTCATTCACTGTCTCCCAATGTCTCTCTGCAGTATCGGACATCAGAGGTGCAGTATAACAACGTCATATTTACAAGGATAATTCATGCACCTGAACAGCATGCTCGAACTGATTAATCTGGTTACAGACAACACTGGCAACCACAACTATATTTACCATACTGTGAGGTTCACATGCTCTTCATACACTATACAAGCAATGCACACAACAAGCAAGTTAAAGCTAGAGTCACAGTCCGACTAAGCCTCTTTCAGGGATCTTCTGTGATAATCTATGGAAAAGAAAGGAAACCCTGAACAATTGGGTGAAGTGACTGAAAACAAAATATATATATATTTAAAACAATAAAACTGGAAGACAAAGAGTATCCAAAGTTAAACAACGCAAGTATAATGGACGAAGGACACTGAAGACTATGGCAAACTATAAAAGACGATGACTAAAGAATAATACAATTAATGCAAAAGTGAAGAAGAGAATAACAAGAAACGAAAAGCGTGTGAGAAAAGGAGCAGGAAATGATGACATATAAGTAAAGAATGGATACAGCCGAAGAAGAAGACAATGTATCCAGCAGAATAACCAGAAACAGAGAGAGCGAGAAAAGCCCGAACTAAACCCTTCCACCAGTCCAATGTCGCGTCCCACTGGGCTATGGTAAACTGATTGCGCTCCCTCCGTCCTCCAGTCCCTCCGGTATCCCAGTGTATATGCCGTCGGAGAGAGAGAGTGTGTATTTTATGTAACCTTGATATGGCCATTCGTACAATACAAAGGCCCCTACTGCATCTCCTACATATTCACACGAAAACATACATAGGCCTACGTCGATAATTACCTGATTATATATATATACTGTATATATATATATATATATATATATATATATATATATATGTATATATATATATGTATATATATATATAGAGAGAGAGAGAGAGCGCGATTAAATAAGGGGGTTTGCTCTACTAGACTGCGTGTTTTAATCTTTGGATTTTTATTGGGGTAACCCGGGATGATTATTCAACCTGGTCCCTATTGCGTATTATCCACTTCATGAAACTTGACTGCTGTGGATGGAATGTGACAAACGGCTACTAACCCCATGTGTCAACACACTTATATAGGTAGAAAGTGGCAGCGGGAATGAGCAGACGTCCCATCTGTCTCGTCCCGCTTAACCCTTTCACGCTCATATGACGCAGAGGTTGCCAGATTAGCAATAAGATATAGAGTTCTCTCACTCTTATAATTACCTCTCCAAAATTAATTTTCTGCCCACAGCTAACTCAAAGACAACTGCAGAGGTTGAAGTAACTAAACTAAAGGTTTCTAAATACCCCTGATGGTAACAAAGGCTTTAAAGTATCCCTAATAGGCTCAAAATCGCGTCATATGTCGGAGAGGGTTAAAGGGAGCATTTAATTTGTATACTGTATGTATTTAATATTGTTTGTATTTTTGTTTAGTTTCCTCCCTAAACATCTTAAGAAAATACCCCCCAAGCCCCCCTTCGAGATACATTTCTGCATTTCTCGGTTAAAACGGTTCCTCTTAAATTGCAGGCTTGCTATCGCTCGCCAGAAAGAACTCAATACCAAAATGGCACACGAAAGGTCTTAAAATTGACAAAGGAAAGGGGAGAATGCAAATAAAATAGCCAAACTAATATATATGTACTGTATATATATATACAGTATACATAACCCAAAATGTCGATTTTGTAATCGAGAACAAAAAAGCATAAATATTTGCCACAAGGTACTTATATGTAATGTATGTATGTATATACTCTGGCACATACCCCATAGCTGGGGATGGACGACTCGAGGCAGAGCCTGAACAGAAGCAACATTTAAAGTTCCAATTCTTAGGGTCTGGAACCACTTTCGTGTTTCCTCGCCCCTTTCTCTGTCTCGTCCAGTAGGTCTGCACGATTCATATATAGCCTCCCGCCCCCATATCACCATTGATAGTTTTTAATGTGGGTAAGTGGATAACGTTGGAGGGTAATTTTCTATATATTTTGCTTCAAAATTTAATTTATAGAACTCGAAGTGTTATTACCTGAAAACCTTTCTTCCATAACATATTATTTCCTCTCCATTGTAATATTCATATTCATCTACCATTGATTTCGACATCTCTCCAACACTCTCTCTCTCTCTCTCTCTCTCTCTCTCTTTAATGTTTCACTCTCTAATCTTTCACACTCTCTAATCTATCACTCTCTCTCTCATTTTTCACTCTAATCTTTCACTCTCTCTAATCTATCACTCTCTCTAATCTATCACTCTCTCTAATCTATCACTCTCTCTAATCTATCACTCTCTCTCTCTCATTTTTCACTCTCTAATCTCTCTCTCTCTCTCTCTCTCTCTCTCTGTGTCTCTCTCTCTCTCTCTCTCTAATATGTCACTCTCTCTCTTTAATATTTCACTCTCTCTTTAATCTATCACTCTCTCTCTGTAATATTTCATCCTTTTCATCTCGGCTTTTCTTTCACATTTTGGCTTCTCATATTTCTTCTTCAACACGTTAACTTCATTCTTTCACCAAACCTCGATGTTTCTCCTTTCCATTTCCTTATCCTTTCACATTATTCCTTGTTTGAATGATGCTATTTATAATGTCTTCAGTATTGTTTAATGCCACTATCACCTATGTCCATATTCAACTTATATATACTGATGTCCACCCAAAGTTTCATCACATTTGAGCAAAAACTAACAATTCTGGCCCCAAAGCCCAGTGGCGTCCCTTAACCCCTTGAAGCTCTGACGCGTTTTAGCCGTTTAGTTTGGCCATCATTAGACGATTTTGTGTTGCTTAGTAAGGATCTGTGGGTATTTAAATACCCTTCTTAATCTGAATAAATATCGTCTATTAATAGCCAGAAAGTATTAAAATAAAGGTGTATTGGAGCTTGAAAGGGTTAAGATCAAAACTCTGAAAATTGGGAAGGAATACCTTAAGGGGAGATCTCCACTTGAGGGATTTTTTTCTTCACCCCTTTCTCCCTCATGTTTAGCCCCATTGCTTTTGATATTATAAAACGTTTGCCCCATTAGTTTGGCGATTTTAAGAACTTTCACCCCATTTAAGTCACTTTTAAGACCTTTCGTCCCATTTAGGTGTCGATTTTATCCTGGCGAACGATAGCGAGCCTGTAATTTAAGAGGAACCGGCCTTCGGCCGGGAAACTTTTCTACCGAAAAATGTACAAATTTATCTTGAAAGGGCCGCCCTCAAGGGGGTGTAATTTTAAGCTTGATGGAGGTCTAGGGAACAAACTAAATACCTCCCCTTAATAACAACGCACATACAGATAAAACATAAGCACAACGAATGCATATGTATGAGATTTTTTTGTTTTTGTTTTTTTAATCGCGGAACATGAAGGGCAAACACAATACAAAATAGAATATATAGGAAGGAACGTATTTATGAAGGGATTAATTAAGGGGAGATTTCCACTGGAGGGATATATTTCTCTGGACCCCTTTCTCCCTCATGTTTAGCCCCATTGCTTTTGAGATTTTCAAACGTTCACCCCATTAGTTTGTTGATTTTAAGAACTTTCGCCTCATTTCTATCAATTTTAAGACCTTTCGTACCATTTAGTTGTCGATTTTTTCCTGGCGAGCGATAGCGAGCCTGTAATTTAAGAGGAATCGGCCTTCGGCCGGGAAATTTTTCTACCGAAAAAATTACAAATTTAGCTTGAAAGAGGGTCTAGAGGGTGAATTTTTAAGCTTGATGGAGGTCTAGGGAACAAACTAGAAGCCTCCCTAAAGAACTGTAACAGAGAAGTCCGTACCACATGTGCATATTCTCACAACATACAGTATATCCTCAACACTGGTCGGACAGCTTATGGTGCAAACATTTTATATAATTTTCTCGCGTAAATCAATCCATTATAAATATAGTCTCCCATAGCAGTGCAAAAGATCCCATAAATATTGCCAGAAATATGTTGACCATCGAATATAGGCGATAAAATAATTCATATGATATCGACTTATTAATACGAATAAACGCGATGTCCCATGAGCACTCTTTGGGCAACTTTCGAGGAGCAATTTTTGTTTTGTTTTTTCTCGCAACATTGCTATCATAAACTAAATTGAAGCTAAATTATGTCGGGTGAATGAATGCCAAGCAAACGAAACGGCCAGACAAAAAATCCCGACTAATATTGTGGGAAAATACAGAATAAGAGAACATAAATCATCGAGAGGATGAAGAATGAAGCTGAGAGGGAATAAGAAAGATGAGAAATGGGGATGTAAATATATAGCAATAGCTTCCGTTAAAATGGGAAAAGAATCAACGCCGCCCCCCCCCACACACACACACACACAAAATGAAAAAAAAAAAATAAGAGGAAAAATAAACATATTTTAAAATATTACACTAAAATATAGAGATCCAAACTATGTATGTTAAACTATATAATTATGGTAAGCGATACATTTGAATATAGAATATATGCAAATGAAAATAGTATTATGAAAGATTAACGCACGACAGCTAAATAAAAGGAATAATATGAAATTACATATACTACGATATATAAAGTATAATATACATAATACCAAGTGCATAGGCAGACAGTCCGTATTCTCGTACTTCGTTAGAGCGTCCGTGGCTACAGAGTATGGTATTCCGATATACTTCTCTGGCCAAATATATGTGGTCATATTTTTCCGATTCTCATATATAGTGCTAGATTAAATGTGCATCCCTTATTGTCTACTCAATATATCAAGAAGTACGTCGAATACATTTGCAATATTAACAAATAAATACAAATAATATATATATATATATATATATATATATATATATATATATATATATATATATATATATATAGAGAGAGAGAGAGAGAGCATAACAACAAAAATAATCAATACAACAAAAACAAACTTCAAACTTTTCATTAAAGTGAATCTTCTGTACAATCATGGTTTATTATAGAGATACTTATAAATTATTGAAGAATGAGCATACACTATGAATCCAAGAAAGTGAGACAGAAAAGGGAATAGAATAACAAGAACATGAAAATCAGACAAGAACAAATATCACATCAACAGAACGACACACATATTATTATTCGCAAGGCGAAACGAAAAAAGTTAAAGAGAGAGAGAGAGAGAGTGTGTGTGTGTATGTATGTGTGTGACGTAACAGGTAAACTAAAGGGGAGTTTCAGAGTGCTTGCACCAGGTCCTCCACCCCCACCCTTCATACTATCTCTCTCTCTCTCTCTCACTCACTCACTCACTCACTCACTCTCTCTCTCTCTCATAATTTATTGGTTCTTATATATTGTTCCTTTGTCTGATAATAAACACATTTTATGGTGACCCAGTCTCTCTCTGGTTCATTTTCAATAATTCACAAGTTATGCTCAGATAGCGTGCAATTATTTTCCCTATCATTTATCTTGCCATTCTCCAAGAATATCTATGAAAATCACCCGGTGGTTTATGTGCAGTGGCATAGTTAAAATATATGCGTTCCATTCTCTGAATACGCGGAATGCCTCCTATATTTAGCTGCTCAGTTTATTATTGCATTTATTGAGAATTCTTGGTGAGTGAATACTCTTTTTATCCAGTGGAATGTTGTCTATATATCCAAGCAGACCAGGTACATAGACAAAGGCTTGATCTTACTTTTATGAATTTGAAGTAAGATAACCAACTTCCAAAACATCTTGCAAGGTTACAGAATTTGCTTGTATAATACTGTATAATATCTTGATTAGCTCTGATACATATAGGAGTACACAAATAACTATTGAGGTTCCTGACAGTATTTCGAAGATGTAGAGTTGCCAAAACATTAACCTGGGACATGTGCTGTAATTGATAGATAGATATTTAAGCGAGTTTATGAATTTACCCGTATGTAATAATAGGGTACACCAAATATATGTATTAGTACTATTTATCGATTAATTATTAGTGGTGTTTAAATGCGGCCAGTTCCCCAGACCATTTATCCCAGGTTAAGGGGGCCCACCTCGATTTTTTCTTTCTCTCTTTCTCTCTCCCTAGGGTTGTATCCATTCAGCCCCATTCAGCCTACTGTTTTAAGACATTTACCCCCATCCAGGTGTCGATTTTTACCACAATCTTCTCTTCCTCTTCCCCCACCTCTTTTTGTTTTCCTCCTCCTCCTCCTCTTCCTCCTCCACCTATATGTTTTCCTCCTCCTCCTCCTCTTCCTCCTCCACCTATTTGTTTTCCTCCTCCTCCTCCTCTTCCTCCTCCACCTATATGTTTGCTCCCACTCTCAAGTTTTGCATTTATCATTTCCTTCGAGGTTTTCTTTATCAGTTCCTATATTTGTTCCCCTTTGGTATAATAGAGTAGTTTCATTTTGTAAGAGTCCTCGTCGTATTCTCTCTCTCTCTCTCTCTCTCTCTCTCTCTCTCTCTCTCTCTCTCTCTCTCTCTCTCTCTCTCTCTCTCTCTCTCTCTCTCTCTCTCTCTCTCTCTCTCTCTCTCTCTCTCTCATACCACCTTTAAACTATATATATTTCTCTCATGGTTTCGCTTTCAAGTTTCCCCTGAACATTTTTCTTAGCACTTTAAGATGTTTCCTTACACTAACTTTGAAATAACTCTTCAAGAAACATGTATAAATAAGAGGCCAGTTAGTAGTAAAACTGAAAAGTAGCCTACTAGTTTATTAGCAGTATTATAGTGGCTCTCTGTAATTACCTCAACCAACAAAGATTGAGAAGGTTATGTTTTTGTTTCCGTCTGTCTGTCCGCCTGTTTTCCCGTTTGTCCTTATATATATATATATATTTATATATATATATATATATATATATATATATGTGTGTGTGTGTGTGTATGCACATTCCTCTCTCGGTCTCTCCCCTGGCTATCCCTTTCCTGACGTTTAAGGAAATGGGAAAAAGAATGAAGGAGAGAAAAACAAGTGATTTGATCAGTAACAGAGCAGGGAGAAAAACCTGAAACAAGCCTCTCCAAGAAAGAATTTTAGAGACATCAAAAAGACATCCCATCTATCTCCAACCTCCCTGCCTATCTCTCTCTCTTCCCTTTTTTGTTTTGTTAGTTTGTCTCTCTTAAATATTTGTTCTCTCTACTATGTCTTCTCAACCTCTCCTTGTATCTTTACCTTCTCCTTTTTAGTTATATTGTCTCTCCTTTATTTATCATATTTTATCTCTCTTATTTCTTCTCTTCGTTCTGGCAACCTCTCTTTGTAGCTTCCCCTTCTCTGTTTTATCTTGTCTCTTGTATTTAAAATATTATCTCATTACCTCTTCTTTTCGTCCTCTCAACCTCTCCTTACACATTTATCTTCTGCTCTTTTGTGTATTTGGTCTTTGTGTTGTGTATGTTAATCTCTCTTCTACCTCTTCTCTTCCTTCTCACAACCTCTTCTTGCATCATTCTCATTTTGTGTTTTCTTATCTCCATATAGTTTATATTATTCTGTGTGAGTGTGTGTGGCTGTGTGTGTGTGTGTGTGTGTGTGTGTGTGTGTGTGTGTGTGTGTGTGTGTGTGTGTGTGTGTGTGTGTGTGTGTGTGTGTGTGTGTGTGTGTGTGTGTGTGTGTGTGTGTGTGTGTGTGTGTGCTTTCAGAAACCAGTGAAGAGTGTTAACATAAAAGATGGGAGCAAATTGACAGATTGACAGCGTGGGGGAGTACTAACTGTGTAATGACATAAGGAAAACATTACACAGTAGTTGAATTTGGAATAAGCGAAAACGGTCAATTCATGGCTTATATATAATACATTATATACATTTGCGTAGTGATATACAAATAAGGACAGGTTATCGTAAAACAGGATGGAAATTGTATCACCAAAATATTCATGATATATTTACAAAATTAGAGAAAATTAGTACGTAGGTATACACATAAATTACCAAAAGATGAAATAATACAACAAAGAAGGTTGGATAAAGGAAAAGAGAAAGTTTAAAAAAGACGCTGAAATAAGAAATGTGATAATATAAAGAATGGATGGAATGGAAATTATATATGGGAAAGAGAATGGAGGAGAATAATAAATTAAATGTGAAAGGGACTACATAAACAATGGGAAAGAGAGACACAAACATGGGGTGTGTTTTCTGGACATTCTGGACCTTTTTTATATCCTTCTCCCTCATGTTTAGCCTAATTCATTATGAGATTTAAAACTTTCACCTCATTAGTTTGGCACTTTTAAGTACATTCACCCCATTTCTTAGAATTTTTTATGATTTTTCGTATCATCTAGGTATTGATTTTATCCAAGCGATAGCCAACCTTTAATTTAGGAGGAAATTGCCTTCGTCTGGGACATTTCTCGACCAAGATATGTAAACATATATCTCGAAGGGGTTCTTGGAGGTGTTTTCTGAAGCTTGGTGAAAATCTATTAAAAAAAAAAGAAAAAAAAAATCTCCCTAAGGAAATGAAAAACAAGAACAAAAAGGGGGGGGGGAGGGGGGGGGGAGAGAAAAGATGAGTGAACTCCGATTACAACTGGGAAATAGATATGGAGCATTTATATAAGAACAACAAAGTTGATAGGAGCTAGGGCTAATATACGATATATGAGTGATTAGAAGACTGAGAAGAAGAAGAAGAACCAAAAACAACAATTAATAGAAAAAAATTGATGAAACGAAACCAAGGTGGAGGAGAAAAGTGGCTTGAACAACGGAAGAAACGTAGAAACAAAGAAAATAGAACAAAGACAAAACAAAGTGGAGAAAGCATGAACATGAGAGATAGTGAGGGTGACTAGATGAATGCAGTAAAGAGCTACGAAGACAAGAGGACAAGAAAGGGAAATACATACAAGGTGGGCCGTAAATCACAATCGGATCTATAAATACATTGTCGAAAAAGTCACAACAAGGGGAAATATATGAGTTTTTATATTGACCATGCAAAAATAACATATTAAATTCTATTACGGGATATTAACTTCTACTAATGTTTCGCTTGCAAAAAATGGCCTTACTATTGCTATTCGTAATCCAATCCAATCCTGACGTATGGCCCACTCTGTACATACAACTGAGACAATAAATAAGAGAAAGTAGAAGTGGAGGAGGAGGTTGAAGGAAGTGAACGGAAAGAAGAGACTAGGGATATGAGGGAGACGAAGGAGAAATTAGTAAACAAAATACAATGAGGATAACAAATATGCAAGATAAATGGAGATGAATGCGGAGAGAACGAATAGTATGTGTATATGTATGTGAATAAATGTGTGTATGCATGCACTGTATAGGCCTATTCACAGGTATAGTCCATGAGCCAAGACCCGAATTTTGGGATATCGGTACCACCCGGGGTGACTAATTCTCTTAGGTGTTTTTAGCTTGCTACATGTCTCTAGTTTATGTTTTGATATGATAGCCCTTGCACATTGGTAGCTTAATGGTCGTTATCACTTCTTGAATAGACATACCCTACCGAAAATTCCGAAATTTTTTAAAATGTCAAATTTGGGGACAGGAATGCCTAAATGTCAACAAAATGCATATAGTAATTGTCACATTTAATACAAGTCCTGTAAATACACACTAAGCATGCCATGGGCTTGTACATACTATTATGGCAAATTACTACTCCTAAATATCATCTACGTCAGACTCGGAATCTGACTGTTGTGCCACCGGCTCTTCTTCAATAGCCTTGTTCTGACATGTCTGTAACCTGCACATGTCCGTGCATTTTAGACCATTGCTGAGGCAAGTACACTTAGGGAGTTCGCATGACCGCACACACTTGCAAGACAGTAGCTGCATAACAGCATCTGGTGCTGGTGAGCCTCGCATCCAGTTGACGGCAAGCTTACCGTCCTCATCTGTCATCCAACCGCAGTCTGTTGGGTTCGCAACAAATGGCTGGCTCTGAAGACTTCTCCTCCAGATCGCAGCCTGGTAGTTTGCACGCAGTGCATGCATGAAGAGGCAGTCCTCACAAGGAGGGAGTTGACTTGACTCTACCTCTCCACGTCTTGCACAGAACAGCTCATACCGAAGCTTGTTTACCTTAGTTGTGTGGGTAGATGGTAGGTACATGTGGCAGGTGATTTCCTGTAGCTTCTCAAAGAGTTCAGGAGACACTTCCCATGAGCGTCCAAGTTCGTGAAAAGCATGCTGGTATGTCTTGTCCATCTTCACCTGCTTGAGTGTCGTCATCTTCCCTCGGCCAGCGAATGCACTGACGGTATCACAGCCTGTAAAGGCATGCATACCAATCAATGAATCACACACGCTGCCTCCCAGTGTGCGGCTCAGTGTGGTGATATCCAGGAATCTTGTCCGGTTCTTCGTCCCGCACTTCTGGAACAGATGGGATGGGATCTTGTGGCACATGCCAAGACACAACACCATGACGTCTGTATCTTCTGCAGTGATGATGACAGACTTGTTCCCAGATTCTGCTGCATGAAGTGCATGGAGAAGAAGGCGTGTGTCTGCTTCTTCTTGAGTTGACTTAAGCTCAGGAGCCTCTTCCCACTGCTCTTTGGTGATCTTGAAGCAGCGCTGCTCACATGTGACATACAGCTCCTTGTCCTTGAGCTTCTCCCTGTGCTGTGGTGCCTTCCATTCTTCTACCAAGAACTTGATAAGACTTGCCTTGTTGGAGGAACTACCGAGTAACTTTCTCCACTGCTGGATGTTGTGCCCAGGTTGAATGTTCTTGAAATGAATTCCTGTGCCTGCACTTCTTTTGGCTCGTTCTGCATCCTTGATGGATGTCTCCTTGTAGATATCAAACACAACATCAATGCGCCTGCTCTTAGCACCTTCATGAACAGCGTGACTCAGTGCTGTACCTGCAAGCTGTGAAAAAGTGTTGTCGTTTCCCTTCAGTTTGTGGACCAGGCTCATCCCATCAATTATGGTAGCAGAGGGCTCGGGTATCACTTCTGCAGGAGAAACATTCCTCTCTAACTCCTTTGCGAGGGCAGCCTTGTTGGTCTTGCGGAGAGACCCATCACCGCTGGCAAGTGCCCAAGGCAAAGGCCCCAGGGGATGAGCCAAGACATCACTCATTTTGAGCTTTCTGTTCTCGGCAACAAGGATCATCTGGCCAAATAGGTTCCTGTCAGCCTTTAAGATAACCTCCTTGGCATGGTCTTGTGAGCGTGGCTTCATTCTGATGTTAGTGAACGTTCTCAGTTTCGTCTTCGTCATCGTGTCATGAAACTGTATAGTTGGCGTATCGATCTCCAGGCGCTCTTCCTTGAAGGCTTGATATGCATCCTCTCCTATTCTGTAGGCCCCTAGAAGGTCTTTGACAACTTCTGGTGGTGCCATAGTCGCAGTTGACAAACTGACAAGATCTTCTTGCTCTGCGTTGAAGGGGTTCAACCAGCTGGTCTCCATCAGTTGAACTAAAGATTGGACATCGGCCTCATCTCTTCTAATCCTGGGCATCTGTAGGTCTGGGTGGCTGAAGTCAGTATACTTTTGGCCTACTACCATAGTCCTGAGCTGCCTTAAGTACCTGCTGCGATACTCCGATGTCAGGTAGTACCTGGCGACAGCTCCGCCTTTCAGGCTGAAGCCTTTTGTGCCCCCTGGTGTCTGGGTGTCTTTGTTGATCGTCTCTTCGATTGTCTGGTCCACAGGGATCCGTCCAAAGGGATTCTTGCTACCGATCTGGACCGAAAAGCCACCTTGCATGAAGTGTTCATGGACCTCTGGGTGTTCAATGGGCAGTCGAGACATCAAGGCATAGTAGTAGGTTAGGAACCGGGCATAGTTCACTTTGTCATAGGCAAAACACCACGGTATCATCTGTCGGATTGCTCCTAGGTGGAGCATCCAGTTGCCTTCTCTGGAGGCTCGAATTAAGTCCAGCATGATCTCAACCATGTCCAGGTATGACATCCAGAATGCTGAGAGGTTGTGTTCATCTCTGAGGGTCTCAAGATAAACTTGGAAAAGCTTCATGATATGTGTGCATGATTCACTCTCCATCAGCTCTTGAAAGAGCCCCTGAGACACATTGCTGTGAAAGCTGTTGATGTCCTTCAGTGTTTCATCTAGATGGTGTATGTCCCTTGAATGGTTTTCTTCTAGCCATGAAAGGAAGCCTTTCCATGCAAGCCTCATCAGTGCTTCATACACGAGCTTGTGTAGTCTCACTGCTCTGTTGTACCTCTTGCCGTTCATCACTCCTGACACTGATCCTTCTGCGATGATACCTGATTCCACACACAGATCTCTAAGACCTGCATCTTGAAACCTCTTTCCTATGGTGGAGATGAGATTACAGATTGTGTGGAAGACGCCCATCCTGATGATAATGTTCTTGAACTTCTCTTGTTTCCAGATAACTTCGGCAGCTTTGGCATAGAGTGCTTGATCAAACACGCACACAATCTTGTTAAGCTGTAAGGACTGCATGATAGCATGCGTTTGTTCCAAGATTTCATTAACGGTGGACATTTCTGTTGCGGGAGCATTGATAGTGGGCAGGTAGCTTACAGTGTCCTGAACCACTGCAATGTCTCTGCGCATTTTGATGTTGAACCCAGTCCAACTGCTGATGGACTGGTCCTCATGGTCTGACATTCGAGTAAGAAGCCAGATATGGTTCTTTGTCTTTGAATCCTGGACTTCCTTGGTAGTGTCGACATACGCAGTCTCAATCCTAGGTGGCCCTGCCCGCCGCCCAACATTGTATATTGGCAGCATTGATGATGTCTGAGTGATGCTTCTTATCTTGGACTTGGTAATCTCTGGCAGGACTTTCTCTGGCACAGAGCCTGCAACCTTGGACTGGACAGCAATGCCATTGACTCTATGAGAAGTACCTGCTCCACTTAGGGTCTCTTCAAGTCGGTCAATGTTATCCCAGGCCAGGGTTGTGAACACACCAGGGTAGATGTTTGCTGGCAGTGGAATGTCATCCTTTGAGCATTCCAGCTTCTGGATACAAAGGGCTGTATCGATCTCCTCAAACATTGAGTAAGACACACAGTGACCAAGACGATTCAGAGTTCGGATCAGTTCTGTGTTTCCTGTCAAAGACTTTACAGCATTGGTCAGCAGTACGTGCTTGGGTGGTTTTGTCTTGCCACTGGTAACAGCAAAGACCAAGTCACTGCCAAAGGAAGTGGCAAGACGTTGAGCTCTTTCAGAGGGAGTTTCACACTCACACTCTCCTGTCAGCAGGGTGTGCAGGAATTGAGTGACTGCTGCAGGAATGACATTCTGATCTGTATCGGGAGGCCATGGCTGACTCACATCTTGTTTATTGATCTCATTCCTCAGCTGCATTCCTGCTTTGGTTAAGACATCTTCAGAGTTAGCTGCTCTTGCTTCTTGCAGGTCTTGCCATTTTGTGTGCTTGCCGGGCAAGGTCGTCCATTGAGAGGCTGCGTGGATAGATTAGAAGCTTTCCTTTCTCATCTGGGACAAAGCGTAGTGATTCTCCAAACTCGGTTTCAATCTTTCGGCGAACATGTTTCTTTGTCGCTGGTTTCAGTTGGATAATACCACGGGACATCATGGATCTCTCAAGCCTAGATGTGAGGTTTGTCATAGGCAGTACCTCTGGGTTGGGGAATAATTTGGTCCTTATATACAAGCAGAGTTCCTCGAGGGCTTCTGTCTCAACCTCTTCGTAGCGTGCTTCCTCGCTTTCTTCCTGATTTTCACCTGCACCCGACCTGGCGGCCGCTGGGAAATCATCTTTTGTGAAGAGTTTGTAGCACGACTTGTGGTAGTGACCCTCTGCAGCAACAAGGTCTCTGCTAACTAAACCAAGGATTCTCTGGTTGAGTTTCCTTATTGCTGCTCTGCGAATCTTCTCATCTGCTCGTAGCTCAACACACTGTATGAGTGGCTCCCTTGTCTTTGTTGTTTTTATGTACTTGCTTGACTTCTCGCAGAAGATACATACTTTGGCATACACCCTGCTAGTACTAGGGGCATCCCTTGATGCCCTCCTCCTGGGGTCGACGCTTGCTGATTCTATCTTGACACCCTTGGCAAGGATAGAATCCAGTGACTTCTTCATTGTAAAGAGACTACGACATTTACGGTGATAATGTATGTGTGGTATTCCTCCTTCTTCAAGGCCCTTGGCTGCTTCCAGGACTGGATCATGCTGCCTGATTTCTGCAGCCCTGAGCAATGTGTTCCAGGAGTCCAAATCCTGTGGTGACACCAGAGCATCGCTGTCATCATCAGAGCAGTGGATGATACAGTCGATCCGTGCTCTCTTCCTCGCAGATGGTTCCATCCTGCCGTCAAACAGTCGACACACACCTGCAAAAAATATCACCATTAAACCATGAACAAACAAACACATTACATGGAAACCACTCTACATATGTTTGCTCCTTCCAATAATAAATTATCCCCAAAATATAACAAAAATCCCCAAATATGAAATAAACCCCTAAATATGGAGAAACTTGAAATACACATCGGAATAATTCTTGTAGAGAATCAAATAAGCTACAAGAGCTGTTAGAATATATTTTTCAATGTTCCCCATATTTAAGGATTTATTCTAGATTTAGAGGAAAATACCCAAAATATAGAGTATATTCCGAAATATGAGGAAATTTGAAAAATACCTAGGAACAACTCTGGTAGAGAATATAATTCTACATAGGTGTTCAAAGTTTCGCGATGATTGTGTGATGGATTTTAAAGAAAATGAGGAAAACGCCGAGCGTCACGCTAAAAATCTTTATTTTTGGGTAGCGCCCCTATTGCATCAAAAAAATTAGACTAAGCTACCAGTGCGAGAAGGCTATCATATCTTAATGTACTTACAGTCACTCTATAAACATTTTAGTACCATTCGTGTTTAGTCACCCCAGGTGGTACCGATATTTGGCCTGGCTCATGGACTAGTATGTGTAACTTGTTTATAGGTGATATTATTGTCGTGGTTATTATTACTAGTAGTAGTAGTATAAATATTGTATTGGTGATAGTGACAGCGATTTTTAGAGGCAGTGCGGTGATCATTGTCTTGTGTTCTTGAATAGACAAAGATAGAAAAATTGAAGAAATAGAGAATCATAAAAAAACATCAATGAAATGAGAAAGGAAAACATATATAGGGAAAGGAGGAGAACGAGAGTAGGCTGGACGGACGAACACAGGAGCTTGGAATAACGAAAGAGGCAATGAAGCTTAGCGAAGGGAAAGAGAAGAGGGAGAAAACAAAGGGAAAACAGGAGAGATCGAGAGAGGATGCTGGGAAACCGAAGTCATAAATTAGTGATATGAAAGAGACGAAGCAAAATTAAGAAGTACAAAAATACTATAGGAGAAAAAGGTAAGAATAAATGTAGACAAGGGCTGGATGAACTAAGCATAGAGGCTAGACAAATATATAAAATAGAGAAACCGGTAAACGGAAATACAAAGGAGGGGACAAAAGAGAGAGGAAAGATGAAAAGGTAGGTTGGGAGAACAAAACTAAGCGACAAGAGAAACGAAGAGACAGAGGAAAATATATGAAGAGACAAGAAAAGGGGGAGAGAGAGTGAGGCAAGAAGCAAAAGTAGAAGAGAAACGGAAAGGACAGATGAAAATATAAGAGCAGGGGAGGCAAGAAAAGAAACAGAAAACAGAAAGATGCAAAGAAAGGTTGGGAGAGATGGGGGAAACGAGGGAGGCAGAGGAAGATATAAGTAAAGAGGAGAGACAAGATCACACACAAATAGAGACGTTATAGGTGCACATACACACAGGCACACACACACACACATACAACACACACACACACTTACACACAGACACACCCATACACACACACACACAGACACACACCCACACTCACACACACACACACACACATACATACAACACACACACATACATACAACACACACACACACACACACACACACACACACACACACACACACACACACACACACATACAACACACACACACACACACATATCGGAGATCGGTGTGTATAAAATATAGATATCGGACCACCTTTCAATATGCCGTTACCTGGAAACTCACACACATAGAATAGAAATTGATAGAATGTTTTGGGAGAACCTAAGACATAACTCCTATAGTTCATAACCACATTAATGATCACATATATTTGGCAGTATATAATAAGCAATATATATCGCTTGTGATGACTAAGACGAGTGGTTTGGGCGGAAATCCAGTCTTACAGTAAATATACTGTACTGTATATATCACGAACATTGAAAATAGTTTATCATCAACATACAACAAATACACCCATGAAATATATATCTATATATCTCTATATATACTGTATATACTTTAGACAAAATGTTACTATAAATAATTGCTACATTTTGGTCCTTTTGACAACTGAAAGGAAGGGAGGGGAGAGGAGGGGCGACGATGGACACAACAAATCCATAGAACACAATTACAGAACATGATCATCAAACAAAGGAAATATATACACATGCTTTGTAATAATTACTTTATTTGGTCAATATTATATTTTCTTAAGGTTTTACAATATTAAGAGATCATTCTATGTGTGTGTGTGTGTGTGTGCTTACGTGCGTGCATCTTGTCTTTTAGTCCCCACTTACCTCTATATCCTTTCATACCAATTAAGTTATCTAACTACCTAATACTGTGATATTCAAAACTTGCATCGTGAACTGTTCCGCTCTATTAAGTTTGGCCTGTCGCTTCTTATAAGCAATAGCAAGCCTAGCAATGACTCTAGAATAACCTATTTTTGACGAACTCATAGACAAATATATCAAAGTTCTTCAAATCGACACTTTGCTCTCGATGTACTGTATTTTGTCTAGCTATATTTTACACAATTCACTTAGTATTTTCATACTTTCACTCAAAATTAAATATAATCGGATTGATTGCTAAATGTATTGTATTTCAATTGCTTAAACACTTTCCACATGTAATTATTTTGAATAATACTCTCCGCTCTAAGATAAATGAATGCAAAGTCCCACGAAAAATCTCACTCAATTTAATGTAACCATTTTTCCTTCCGCATTTCGGAGTCCTTATATTTTAGAATGTGCAACACGATTTTAGGTAAATTGTTATAGTTGGTGAAATTCCCGCAAAAGTTCCCAAACCGCCAGACTAAAAATGCAGAACAAAATATACGGAAAGAGAGTTTATGTGATTGTGTTTTACCTCAATATACAACATTGATAAATAGAAATAACTCATTCAGTATTCCTCCCCCCCCCCTCCTCCTCCTCCTCCTCCTCATTCAGTTACACCTCCCCCTCCTCCTCCTCCTCATTCAGTTACACCTCCCCCTTCTCCACTTTGCACTCCCTGCCTCATTACCCTTTCATCTCTTTCCTTCCCTCTTTGTTTTCTGGTGTTGTACTTGCCACTCCAACTCTTTCACAAACTCGCCAGCTCGCTCTCTCTCTCTCTCTCTCTCTCTCTCTCTCTCTCTCTCTCTCTCTCTCTCTCTCTCTCTCTCTCCCTCCTCCTCCTCCTCCTCCTCATTCAGTTACACCTCCCCCTCCTCCACTTTGCACTCCCTGCCTCATTACCCTTTCATCTCTTTCCTTCCCTCTTTGTTTTCTGGTGTTGTACTTGCCACTCTAACTCTTTCACAAACTCGCCAGCTCTCTCTCTCTCTCTCTCTCTCTCTCTCTCTCTCTCTCTCTCCAGTACACAACCCCACTTTAAAGGGTCGGAATTATCTCAGCCCGAGGAAATATGAACCAATGAACACAGGCCTTAGAAATTTCGGGTGAGCGTTTTGAGAGTGAGAGAGAGATGAAGGAGATAAGAGAGAGGAGAGGGGAGGAAAAAAGGGAGAAGAGAAAAGAAGAGAGAGATATGGATTAGTGTGGAAGAAGGGAAGGGTGATAACTAAGCAGAAGTTTGAGAGAGAGAGAGAGATTGAAGGAGGGAGAGAGGAGAGGGGGAAGAACAGAGAAGAGAAAAGATGAGAGAGAGGCATGGAGTAGTGTGACAGAAAGGAGGCATGAGAACTACGCTGGAATTTGTTTGTCTTTGAGATAACACTCAAATAACACTCAATTACACTCATTTACAGTCAGTTTACATCCATTCATTAAATCATGGTGTGTAAACAAATGCATGTGTATCTTTAGATGGAAACAATGGTGCATAAACCTGGCAAGCGAAGTCTAACTCAACCACAGTATGCATAAAGTTGAAAAATAGAAAAAATAAAACATATGATACAATAAATAGATAAAATGCAATAACCATTTCTGTGTGCTACCAACCTTATCAATATATCAATTGAATGTTTGCATTTCTGGTATCTTTGCCTATCCAAGTTCGATTTGTTTTCACATAAACTGAGCTAGGTTATGAGTTATTATAAATTTAATTTAGTTATTTTAGGCTACTTCAAGTATACAGTAAGTTAAAGTTCATTGATTAATATTTTTGCAACAGGATCAGTTAACATTTGGTTAATATAGGTCTAGTAGAGTGGATTTTTTTTTTTTTTCTTTTTTTTAAAGAGACAATGAACGGAGGAAGGAAAAACACAGATAAAACAAAAAGGTCCATGTGCCTAAAGGCATCCTCCATTCATAAAATGTTTGTAACAACTGGATTTAAACATTGGTAGATTGTAAGTTTGTGGAAAGCAATTCGAGGGAAGTGAATTCCAAAGAGTAGTAGCTCTGGGGATAAATTAATTCTGATATGCAGAAGTTCTGCATTGTGGAGGAGAAAGTGTAAATTCATGGGCGCTCTCAGCTGCCCTAGTTCTACGGGGAAAGATGTGGAGAGGCGGCACAATTGAAGCAAGTTCCTCGGAACAGTTGCTGTGAAAATATCTGTAGAATAATGCAAGGGATGCAACGTTTCTTCGTATGGATAATGTAGGAAGGTCCTGTGTGATTGCAGGGTTGTTGATTAATCTAATAGCTTTATTTTGAATTTTGTCCAACTGCCTCAATGCAACCACTCCACTTCCACCCCACAGAGGTGAAGAGTAATCCATCTGAGAACGCACATGACTTTTATATATTACGGCCAACTGCTCGTCAGTGAAGAAATCTCGAACTCTGTACAGGAGTCCCAGTTTTTTAGAGGCATTCTTAGCAATGCTTCTAACATAATGTGTCCAGCTCAAGTTAGTAGTTAATGTTACACCGAGAATGTCAATACTAGGGGAAGTGGGAATATTTACATCATTAAAAAATATAAGGGAGTCAGTGAGATTCTGTCGGTTAGAAAATTGAATGTACTTGGTTTTCTGTGCATTAAAGGAAACTAGATTCTTTTGTCCCCATCCATTAATTCTAGAAAGGTCCTGGTTCAGAGAAATTGCAGTGTTTATTTTTGAATTTGTAAGATCGGGTTGGGTGAAAGAATTGGTAAATGTGAAGGAACTGTGGAGTGTTGAGTCATCTGCGTAGGAATGTATTGGATTATGAGTGGTAGATATGAGATCATTGATATGAATGAGGAACAGAATTGGGGCCAAAACTGATCCCTGGGGAAAACCAGCATTTATTGAGTGAAATTGAGAATAAAGGCCATCTACCATTACACGTATTTTGCTGTTATGAAGATAAGAAGAAATTAGTGGAACTAATGATGCAAGGCCGTAGTGTGACATCTTCGACAATAAGGATTGATGCCAGACTCTATCAAATGCCTTTGATATATCCAGTGCTATTGTATGTGTTTCACCACGTTGGTCTGTAGCTTGGTTGATTTGATGCGTAAGAAGGCAAAGCATGTCTGCAGTTGATCGACATCGTCTAAAACCATATTGCCTATCACTGATTAATTTATTATTCTCAAGATGCTTAATTATGTGATTATTTAATATAATTTCAAAGACTTTACCAAGAGTGGAAGTTATAGCTATTGGTCTGTAGTTTGATGGATCTGAAGAGGCACCTTTTTTAGGAACTGGATGGATGTTTGCTTCTTTCCAGGGTACTGGGAAACATGAGGTATGAGTACACAGACGGAAAAATTTTGCCAATACAGGAGCGAGCACCAAGGAGCAATTCTTAAGTACTATTGGAGGAATTTCATCTGGACCAGGAGCCTTATCTACTGAGAGATTCTGCAAAATAGTTTTGACATGTCTGGTGTGGATCTTAAGTGAGGGAATTTCAGGCGAATTAAAATTAAGTACAGGGACATCTTGATTTATTTCATCTAAGGTTGAGTTGGTGGAGAAAATATCCGCAAGAAGGTTAGCTTTACCTCGTGGGTCACTTACAAGATTGCCAGTCGGAGATTTTAATGGTGGAATGGATGAAGCAGTAGTGAAGTTGGATTTAAATGAGTTAAGAGTAGACCAAAATATTTTGTTATCATTTGGATTATTTAGAAGTTTATTTGCCTGCTTGTGGAGAAAGTTTGATTTAGTTAGGTTTAATACAGTTTTGGCATGATTTCTAATGTTTCTAAAGTAATTAAAGGCTTCATGTGTTTTTGATCTTGTGTATGCATTGTAGGCTATTGCTTTTTGTTCAGTTACTCTAGCACAATTATGGTCAAACCATTTAGGTGAATTAGATCTTTTACTGTACTTTTGATGAGGAATAAAAGTTTCCATTCCAATTTTTACAAAATCTTGTATGTGGTTCAAGGATATAGAGGAAGCGAATGTTTGCGAAATGGTTTGTAAACGAAATTATTACAAGCTCAGATTTACTATGCGCTCCCCTGTTTGGATGTCAGCTACCAATTGTCATCTTAATTCCATCCTTTAACTGTCTTCGTGGTGCGATGCATAAGGTGTTGATTTTCGGTGTGAGCATCCTGGGTCCGAATCCACGGACTGCCACATGTGTTTGTAAATTTCATTAATCGATTTTAGGAGTATAGTTGGTTGTTGGAAGGAACATAATATTTGCTTAACAATGCTCTTAACTCAAATCAATTCATGTTTCCTACGTTGTCTCTAAACTTAGGTCATCGGCGTCATGTTGGTGCCCTCAGCATTTTCTTCAAAGTCGTTAACCCTTTCAAGCTCCAATACGCGTTTCTGTTCTGTTTCTGGCAACTATTAGACGATTTTATCGATATTAGTAACGGTATATGAAAGTAAAAGGGTTGATTGAGATAGTATTTACCCTTTTAATACCCACAGATACTTCCTAAGCTGCATAAAATCGTCTAATGATAGCCAAAATAAACTGCTAAAACGCGTCAGAGCTTCAAGGGGTTAATAATGTTCAGCATCATTTGCATGGTACTTTACCAGAACATTTTTGCTCCAGCACATGTAACAAGGTCTAACTTGAATTTTAATTACTTTGCCATGAATCGTGTTAAGGGGAGGCAGACCGTTTGTTTGGTCTATTAATTCATGTAGGCCTATTCATATATTTGTTTAGTTTCGTCCCTAGACCTCCATCAAGCTTAAAAAAACACACCCTACTGTAGACCCCTACAGTAGGGGTCTACACAGGGGTCTACAGTAGGGTGTGTTTTTTTAAGCTTGATGGAGGTCTAGGGAGGAAACTAACAAAATATATGAATAGGCCTACATGAATTAATAGACCAAACAAACGGTCTGCCTCCCCTTAACACGATTCATGGCAAAGTAATTAAAATTCAAGTTAGATCTGTAGACCCCCCTTCAATATAAATTTGTACATTTTTCGGTAGAAAAATGTCCCGACCGAAGGCACGTTCCTCTTAAAATTGCAGGCTCGCTATCGCTCGCCAGGATTTTTTTTACAACTAAATGGCACGAAAGGTCTTAAAATCAACAACGAAATGGGCCTAAAGGTGTTAAAATCATCAAATTAATGGGCCGAACGTCTTATAATCTCAAAACTAATGGGGCTAAACATTAGGGAGAAGGGGGTCCAGAAAAATGGTCTGCCTCCCCTGAATGTTTATATACGGCTCAATGTTTAGGTATGTTATTCCGTCGTTGGATGAGATATGGGAGCATTTACCTAATACCAGCTACTGTGCAGTCGGGTAACGTTTATATTTTTAAGTCTAGACTAAATGTTATTTTTTTAGAACGGTATATTAATTGTTAATGTTTCTTTCTTTCTATGGTATTTAATTGACTTGCTATTCAACAAGAACTTTATATTTGGATATTTGTGATTTATATTTGTATTAATTATATCATCATACTTGAGTACCTAATATCGCCTTCTGGGTTCTCTACCTAAGACCGTGATTTTTTTTTTTTTTTTTTTTTTTTTTTTTTTTTTTTTTTATCCTTGCTATTCTCCAGTTCCTTCGGGTATTTTGTGTGGATTCAATCTTCACTGTTGTTTTTGCACCCTGTTGGGAGGCTTTCGTAGCTTACAAAATATTATATATGCATTTATATAAATTACTTTATACTTTAAGGGGGGATGGTTCACTTTTTGGGCGATTTTTGCATGCATTCATTATTTTTTCTAGTTTCCTCCCTAGACCTCCATCAAATTTAAGAAAACATCCATTACATCCCCTTTCTAGATTAATTTGTAAATTTTTCGGTAGAAAAATTTCCCGGCCGAAGGCCGGTTCTTCCAACATTACAGGCTCACTATCGTTCGCCAGGGAAGAAATCGACACCTAAATAGCACGAAAGGTCTACTTATTGACGACGAAATGGGGTGAAAGGTCTTAACATCGACTAACTAATGGGGCAAACATCTTAACATCTGAAAACCAATTGGGCTAAACATGAGGGGAAAAGTGGTCCAGAAAACAGGCCCACACCCACTTAATTACTTTCCCAAAATATCTGTATTGTTGCTTCACATAACCGTTTCTTGTTCAGACGTTTCGCTCCTGCTTACTTTTTCAGTCTTCCCGTCTCTCTCTCTCTCTCTCTCTCTCTCTCTCTCTCTCTCTCTCACTCTCACTCTCACTCTCTCTCTCTCTTTCTCTCTCTCTCTCTTTCTTTTCAGTCTTCCAGTTTGTTCTTGGGTTTGATGTCAACTTGAACCCAGGCCAATAAATTGTCAAGTGGGGCGAGGAAATTGTCAAGATGGAATGGATTGATAAATAAAGGAAGGGGGAAGGGGAGTTGGTAAAGAAATAGGGCTTGGAGATGAAATTTGGACATTGAAAGGGAGATTGGGGGATTGACATTGACGTACAGACAGACAGACAGATATATTTAGGCAGAGAAACGGCGTAATGAAAATATTAGACAGTACATTGAATATATATATATATATATATATATATATATATATATACTGTATATACAGTGTATATGCACACATCATCCCAGTTAACGGAACTATTTTTCTGTTTCAGAGGAAGCGGATATTCATATTTGATATATAAAGTGTTGACCTTTAAAATAATTCATATCAGTGGATGTTAGCGTATTCTGGTGCTGTTATTCTAAAGGATAGAATATTTCGTCCAAACTCTAGCTTTGTTTTCGGTTGTATGTAAGCGATATAAATCACATTGACTTTTGAAACCACTCCACACATGTTATCTCTCTCTTTCACACACACTCTCTCTCTCTCTCTCTCTCTCTCTCTCTCTCTCTCTCTCTCTCTCTCTCTCTCTCTCTCAATCAGAAGTTGGGGAGTGAGAGATAAGAGCGAGACAGGTCGTAAAGAGAGAGAGAGAGATATCAAGGTTACTCTCCAGTTCTCTATTTTTCTGCTACTCCCTTCTCTCCTTGACACAGTAACACATGCACACACTCACACACATACACACGCACGCACAACCACACACACACACACGCAGGGCCTACACAACCACACACACACACAGGGCCTACACAACCACACACACACACACACAGGGCCTACACAACCAAACACACACAACCAAAGACACACAACCAAACACACGCACAACCACACACACTCAACCACACAACCAAACACACACAACCAAACACACACAACCAAACACACACAACCACACACACAAACGATCACACACACACAACCAAACACACACAACCACACACACACAATCACACACACACAATCAAACATACACAACCAAACACACACCCACACACACACATACACACAACCAAACACACACAACAACACACACACACACACACAACCACACATACACACAACCAAACACACAACCACACAAACACAAACACGCATGCACAACCACACCACTCGCTCACACTGTCTTACTCTCTCGCTCTTTCAATTTTGTTCACACACACACACACACACACACACACACACACACACACACACACACACACACGCTTATGGCCTGTTGAATAAAGTAAAAATAGCATTCAACTATTTGAATGAAGAGATGCTAGTAAATATAATAAAATCAATGGTGAGACCTAAATTGGAATATGCGGCAGTGGTGTGGTCACCCCATCTTAAAAAACACATAATTAAGTTGCAGAAAGTACAGAGAGCTGCAAAGATGATGATTCCAGAACTAAGAGAACTGACATATGAAGAGAGATTAGAGAGATTGAATTTGCCAACTCTAAGTGAGAGAAGAGAAAGAGGGGATATGATTATGATGTATAAATGTGTTAGGGGATTGGAAAGGATAGACAAGGAGGACTTTATCGAGGGAGATAAAGGGAGGACTAGAGGACATAGTTGCAAGTTAAAGAAAGGCAGATGTAAAGGAGATGTGAGGAAATTCAGCTTTCCATATAGAAGTATTAATATGTGGAATCAGTTGGATGATGAAGTGGTGGGTGCGGGGAATGTCCACATTTTTAAAGCCAAATTAGATAACAGAATATTTGGAGGCGGGACAATACGAGCCTAAAAACTCAAATCCTGTATACTACAATTAGGTGAGTTAGGTGAGTACACACACACACACACACACACACACACACACACACACACACACACACATACACACATACATATCCCTGGTAAAGTAGGAGAATATAAAGACAGAGAAGGAATTAGAGACTGGCTAACTATACTTCCCTGCTCATAGCCATCCTTGACAGCTTCTCTTTGTGTCTTTCTTTCTTGTTTGCTGGCTTTAGTTACTTCACTCCGTCCATGGTTTTTATGTTGGCTGGCTTTATCACTTCCACTCGTTCTCTCTCTCTCTCTCTCTCTCTCTCTCTCTCTCTCTCTCTCTCTCTCTCTCTCTCTCTATATATATATATATATATATATATATATATATATATATGTATAATATATATATATATATACCCGCATATATATATATATATATATATATATATATATATATATATATATTATTTGTTCTATGTGTATAAAGGAGACAAAAGAAAGGTTGCCTGTAACGAGTGTGTCCCCCAAAGCCAGTGAGTGACAGGGCCGAATTCAAGGGACGTTGGGGTCGATATGTCTGGACATACGAAGCAGTTTAAGTCATAAGATGAAGGAAAGATTGATTGATAACCATTATGCGTTTATATATAGTATGTGTCGTATCAATTGGGTGAAACAAGGGGTTATCCAAAAATAACTGATATATACAAGATAAATTAATTGAAATAGTGTTTTGGGCATGCTGATTATTTGGTTTAGGTTGTTAGATAAATTACTGTCGTTGGTTGAAGTAGTTGTGGTTGAATAATTGTCTGGAATAGTTTGTTGAAGGTATTTCTACGGTTTTGTTGGCTGACGTTGGTTGA
The DNA here is from genome assembly GCA_032716605.1 of Paralithodes platypus. NCBI lineage: Eukaryota > Metazoa > Arthropoda > Malacostraca > Decapoda > Lithodidae > Paralithodes > Paralithodes platypus. The sequence continues at coordinate 15,367,492 of CM064498.1, read as the reverse complement.
AGTCATTCCTTTCATTGAATAGTTAATTGTAATTGTTAGTCAAGTAGTTCAAGTAGTTGGTTGAAATTGTTGACTAAAGAGATGTACTTGAGTTGAATGATTGGCTGAGACTGTCGACTGAATTAGTTGGTTAGCTAATTGAATTAAAACAAAAATCGTAGTTATCTAAAATCCTCAACTCACCATCAGCATAATACCATGGGTAAAATCGATATGATGAGGGGAGACAGACCGTTTTTTCTGGACCCCCTTCTCCCTAATGTTTAGTCCCACTAGTTTTGAGATTTTAAGACGTTGGTTCCATTAGTTTGGGGATTTTATGAGCTTTCACCCCATTTCTTTGTCAATATTAGGACCCTTCGTGCCATTTAGGTGTTGATTTTTTCCTGGCAAGCGATAGCGAGCCTGTAAGTCTAGGAGGAATCGGCCTTTGGCCGGGACATTTTTCTACCGAAAAATGTACAATATCTATCTTGAAGGGGTGTTTTTCTAAGCTTGATGGAGGTCTAGGGAAGTAACTAAAAACAAATATGAATAAATTAATTATTAGACCAAACAAACGGCCACTGTCTTCTTAATATGGATGGTTCCAAGGGTATTCTAAAATCCCCATATATCACAGCGGTCGATGATACTTTAGCTCTCCTGGGACCTGGAGAGGCACCAGCTGCTCTCCATTTCCCTAAGAGCTTTTTGGGAGCAGCACAAAAGGAGACCGATGTATCTCTGTCACTCTCTCTACCCGATATTGTCCTCTCTTTCATTATTTTATCACACCCTCCAAGCCATTTTAGTCTATTCGCTGTAGGTAGGCGAGAAATCATGACCTCTATCATCCATAACTCAATAAGGGCTAGATCAAATTGGCTGTAAATTTCCACATCTATTCCTTGACTGACTCTTCCCAAATGGTAGAAATATTAGCTCGATTACTCCAGTCGTCTTTTAGTTACAGAGGTTAGAGGTCATGATTTATCGCCTACTTACAGCAAATAGACTATAGATGGCATATAAAACCAAAATACATACACAAATAAGACTGAAGGTATTTTCTTTGAATTTAATTTGTGAATGTCATTTGGTTTTATAAGCCAACATTTATATGTCTTCTAAGCGTAGTATGGAAGGAGTACAGTAGGGTAGTGATTGAGAGAGTGAGAGTGAGCACGGAGAAATAGATAGGTGACGAGCAGGGAGGTTTTAGGAAGGGAAGAGGATGTGTAGATCAGATTTTTACCCTGAATTGTGTTGTGGAGAAATATCTGGAGAAGCAACAAAAGGTGTATGTTGCCTTTATGGACTTGGAGAAGGCCTATGACAGAGTGGATAGAGAAGGTATGTGGAAAGTACTTAGAATATACGGAGTAGATGGCAAGTTGCTGAAAGCAGTGAAGAGCATGTATGAGGGTGCAAAGGCGGCAGTACATGTGGAGAATGAGCAGAGCAAGTTCTTTGACCTGAATGTTGGGTTGAAACAGGGGTGTGTGATGTCCCTGTGGTTCTTTACTGTATATATGGATTGAGTGATAAAAGAAATACAAGGAAGAGCAGTGGATGTTGGTGTATCGCTGATAAGGGAGGGAAATGAGTGGAAGCTGCCTGTACTGCTATTTGCTGATGATACAGTTCTGATGAGCGATAATGAATGGGAGTTGCAGGGTCTGGTAAATGTGTTTGGAACAGTGTGCGAAAAACGGAATCTGAGGGTAAATGCGGGGAAGAGCAAGGTTATGGTCATCGAAAGGGTGAAGCCACAGAGTGTGAGGTGAAGTTAAACGTCAGGCTATGGAGATTGTCAGCTCATTTAAGTACCTGGGCAGTGTGTTGAGTAAAGATGGGAGTATGGATGAAGAAGTGCGGGAGAGGGTGCAACATGGGAAAAGGGTTGTAGGAACTCTGAAAGCAGTAACAAGAAATAGGGGGGTCAGTATGGAAGTGAAGAAGTCCTTGCATGCCAGTGTGGTAATCCCGACACTGGCTTACGGAAGCGAAGCATGGACGTTTGAGAAGAGACTCAGACCAAGAGTGAGAGGGGTGGAAATGAGTTGCTTCAGAAGTGCGTTCGGAGTTACATTGGGGGATAGACAGACAAATGAGGAAGTAATAAGGAGGTGTGGTGTGGAGGTAGATGTGCTGGAAAGTGTGAAAAGGAACACCTTGAGATAGTTCGGCCATATGGAACGTATGGGAAGCGAGATAATGACTAAGAAGGTGTACGAGAGCGAGGTGGAAGGACAGAGGGGGAGAAGTAAACCGAAGGAGAGGTGGAAGGATGGAGTGAGGAAGTATATTGATGAAGGCGGTGCTGGTTGGGAGGAGGGGCGTCTACTGACTGGAGACAGAGGTGCATGAGGGCGGCTCGTTCGTGGCCACCCCTTCGGGGATCACGGCGTCATGCAATAGATAGATAGATAGATTAATATGTTTTAATTGGTATTAACATTTTGTATATCTATGACATAATCTACTCATTATGATGTGTTTAGGGAGCCCACCTCGCTTTTTTTTTCCTCTTTCTCTCCCTCTCTCTTTGGCTTGTATCCATTCGGCCCCATTCAGCCTACTGTCTTAAGACGTTTACTCTCATCCAGGTGTCACTATTTTCCTGGCGAGCTGTAGCGAGCCAGCATATAATACATATTTTGTTTTTGACAGCAAGCTAAATTTGTAAATTTTTCGATAGAAAAATGTCTCCGGTGAAGCCGGATATCTTCATACAATGCTGGCTCGTTATCGGCCGCCAGAAAGATATCGACACCTGGATAGGGATAAACGTCTTCAAACAGTTGGATATAAGCCAGGGAAAAAGAGAAAAGGAGAGAAAGGTAAAACAAAACGGTGACCCCCCTTAAGGGTTGTACAAAATCCGAACAACATAAGGAGAATAATAACTTTGGGGATTCATATGAATGACTATATTCTGGCATCATTTGGGCACTAAATCAGCACAGGAATTGGCAATTATACTGGAATTGTTTTCACCTGGCAGAAAGCTTAGTCACTTTCCAGATTTGTCGATAATTAATGGACAAAAAAACAAGGTTGTGTCACTGTATCATATTATTGTTATTTTTTGTTTTTATAATTACCATCATAATTGATAAATAAATAATGTTGAAACAATATAATTTCCCGCCAGCTAAGACAATACATAGAGAGAATACAGACTGGTAACATTGGTAACATTCGGGTGGATGGCACTCGTCAGCCTTGCATGTCAAATTTATTTTTATTTTGTTATGTGTAGGGAGACGAAAGGCAGGTTGCCTGTAGCGACTGTCTCCCCCAAAGTTAAAAGAGTCACAGAGCCAAATTCAATGGACTTTGGAGTAAAAATACCTGGACACACGAAGTTTAAAGCAATGTAAGTCATAGGATGAAAGAAAGATTAATTGAGGAGAGTAAACCTTATACTAATCCCTACTGCTTAACTAAGGGTGAAGCCGATTAGTGGGTGAACTAGCCGCCCACCACTATTAGTGGGTGAACTAGCCGCCCACCACTATTGAAAAACAGTGCTAAAAAGATACATAAAAGGCCTCGGAGTTGGACGGACCCTAAACTGAGTGGTCAATCCTGTAAGGCCTTAAGTACACTGGCACGAGTTGTCATTCTTACAGGGGTGTGTTGTGTATTGCCAACATCATAAATATGTTTAAGGCGTCCGGCAATAGATAGATAGATAGTCTATTTTAATAGATTAATTTAGAATCAGCCAGACTTCAATTGAAGGAAGGACTTATGGATGTTTAAAGGTTAATTGAGATAGCCTTTAGTTGCATGCGTTGGAAGCATTCAAAAGCACACTCAATAATCGTGGTAAGCTGTTGGTAATTCCCATTCGCCTGCTCTGATCCTACTCTTGATCTCTGTGTGGTTCGTGTTCAATAGACACTCTGTAGAGACATATAGATTTGCCAGCCTTCTCTATGGACGCCATTTTGTTGTTATAATTATTAAAACAAAAAATTATATATTCTATTTTTGGTCATGCATAATTTAAATGAAGACCCAGTCTATGCCTCAATGTACTTTTGATCATGACTGTACAATCTGAATTCTAACCCCAAACTATAACTCGTGTTCTAGTGTTACCAAATGTTTATTACGGGTATGGACATCATTAACCCTTTGAGTACCAGCGACGTGTGTTATATTATATTCTAGCAACATTTAGACGATTTTACGAAGCTTTGGGATGGATATAAGGTAGCTAAAACGTTTAATTGAGATTGTTGTCTTTGAATGGGTAAAATTCCTTCCTACGCTAAGTAAAATCGTCTAATAGACTCAAGATTATAATGAAAAGCATCACCGGTGCTTTACGGGTTAAGGGGAGACTAGCCGTTTGTTTGGTCTATTAATTAATTTATTCATATATTGTTCTAGTTTCCTCCCTAGAAATCCATCTAATTACAAAAAAACATCCATTAGATCCCCCTTCTAGATTAATTTGTACATTTTTCGGTAGAAAAATGTCCCGCCCGCAGACAGCTTCTTCCAACATTACAGGCTCACTACCGTTCGCCAGGGAAAAAATAGACACCTAAATAGCACGAAAGGTCTAAATATTGACGAAAAAATAGGGCGAAAGGTCTTACAATTGACTAACTAATGGGGCAAACCTCTTAACATATGAAAACTAATGGGGCTAAACATGAGGGAGAAAGTGGTCCAGAAAACCGGCCCATGTCCCCTTAAATGTAAAGAGGTGCTAAGGACACCACTGGCTCCAATATGGCGGAGGTGGCCCATCTTTGTATCTATAGGGTCTCTGATCGTGTCCAATGCCTCTCAATCCCTCTTATACTCCCCAGGCCCCCTAATCCCTCACTGACATTCATCCCAACAAGGCTTATGATGGCTGGATCATATTGCGCTAGGGAATAAACGTAATTTTCGTTGGCAAGTTCAATATCTGTATTTATGTGTTCTTGTGAGGTGATTTTCTTTTAGGTGCATGTGTGTTATTGTTCTCTCTCTCTCTCTCTCTCTCTCTCTCTCTCTCTCTCTCTCTCTCTCTCTCTCTCTCTCTCTCTCTCTCTCTCTCTCTCTCTCTCTCTCTCTCTCTCTCTCTCTCTCTCTCTCTCTCTCTCTCTCTCTCTCTCTCTCTCTCTCTCTCTCTCTCTCTCTCTCTCTCTCTCTCTCTCTCTCTCTCTCTCTCTCTCTCTCTCTCTCTCTCTCTCTCGACAAATTAGCTTTTAGTTTCAGTTTTCATCGGATGTGTGATAGTCCATTTATTTTCCACAAATTTAGAAATACCGTACGGCCCAAGTGCTTCCCTTATTTTTCGAATATTGGCAATCTCTCAGAACACCAGAACACTACAGAAAACCCACAAGCGTCAACAAGAGTAACCTTAAATCTGTAACACTCAAAGGGAAGCGAAAACAAGACGAAGCAATAACAATTGCAAGGAAGCAGGTAAACGGTTCAAGGGGTTATTAACATGTTGTATATCTATGGCATAATCTACTCATTATGATGCGTTAAGGGAGCCCAACTAGCTTTTTTTTATGTTTCTCTCCCTCTATCTCTGGCTTGTGTCCATTCGGCCCCATTCAGCCTACTGTTCTAAGACGTTTACCCCCATCCAGGTGAAGCCAGAAGTTGGGTATGCAAACAAGAACAAGAACAAAAAATTTAAGTTCTCACAGGGAGGCGGGAATTTTGGACCCTCCCTATTCCTCTCCAATAATTTGGAGATATTAGGACGTTTCACCAGATTAGCTTGGCATATATAAGACATTTAACCCATTCAGATGTTGATATATATATCTGTGCGAGCGACAGCGAAACTGCTTTATATTTGGTCAAGATTTGTGTCACAGAGTGTACATATTTTATTTTTACCACCAAATTTGCAGGTTCAATCACAGTGTAAAGGAAGACAAACAATATATTATTTCGAATTTAACTAGCTCGAGGCAAAGCCAGAACAAAAACAAATCGAGGAAAACAGAACGTCTCAAGGGGTGTAGGTCGAGCACGAAGACTGGTGTGTATGAATAAGAAGAAAGATCACAAGGTAAGAGAAATGTCTAGAGCTAGTTCCTTCCTCAAGTTCTTTAATTAAGGGGGGATGGTACACTTTTTGGGCGATTTTTGCATGTATTCGTTATTTTTCTAGTTTCCTCCCTAGACCTCCATCACATTTAAAACAAAAAATCCATTAGATCCCCCTTCTAGAATAATTTGTACATTTTTCGGTAGGGCCGGTTCTTCCAACATTACAGGCTCACTATCTTTCGCCAGGGAAAAAATTGACACCAAAATAGCACGAAAGGTCTAAATATTGACGAAGAAATGGGGTGAAAAGTCTTAAAATCGACCAACTAATGGGCCAAAAATCTTAGCATCTGAAAACTAATGGGGCTAAACATGAAGGAGAAAGTGGTCCAGAAAACCGGCCCATCAAACACCCCCCCCCCCCCCCCTGCATTGCCGGTACGTGGAAAAATGCTGCTTACACCTGAACATATAATACACACGATTGTAATATTACCATGGAATGCCAGCCAACAATATATGAATACTCAGTGTCAATAAAGGAAAAACATTGCATATAGTTGCCTACATTATAACATCTGTTGATAGCGTAATGCATAAGTGCGCGGAATTTCGATGTGAGTATCCTAGATTCGAGTCCTTGGAGTGCCACATGTATTTGTTGACTTCATTAATTGAGCTTAGAGGTGAAGTTAGTTGGTGGAAAAAACACAATAATAAATCTATCAGTTCGCACATAACAGTCTTCGAATCTATATGCCAAACCATGGAATTGCGAAGACTAATGTTTAAAGAGACAGCGTAATAATTGAGTATCCAATGGTCATACTTGTAAGGGAGCCCAGATCGCTTTTTTTTTATCTTACTCTCCCTCTCTCTTTGGCTTGTATCCATAAGGCCCCCTTCAGCCTACTGTTTTAAGACGTTTACCCCCATCCAGGTGTCAATATTGTATGAAGAAATCCGGCTTTGCCGGAGACATTTTTCTATCGAAAAATTTACAAATTTAGCTAGCTGTCAAAACAAAAATATATATATGCTGGCTCGCTACCGCTCGCCAGGAAAATATTGACACCTGGGTGGGGGTAAATGTCTTAAAATAGTAGGCTGAATGGGGCCGAATGGATACAAGCCAATGAGAGAGGGAGAGAAAGAGAAAAAAAGGCGAGGTGGGCTCTCTTAAAGTGTGTTCCAAGGCTTGCCGGTAGTATAGAACATATACTGTAAAACGGTTTACTCTTAAATTAGAGACATGGAAAAAAAATATATATATTCATTATATTTTACGAAGAACTAGCTAGCACAAAATCTATCTCCCTGTTCACGTAAAATACCATCACGTTTTTTGCTGATGTAAATAGTCTCAACATGAAGGTTAATTTATTCCTCCCGATTTCTTTTCTCTTTTCGTTCCGCCGAGCATTCTCTTCCCTCCACCCACTTCCCCTTAAGGATTTGCTGGAGAAGTGCAAAACTTTTAACAATTCTCTTTCGCTCTTCTTTCTTTTCTCGCTTTTCTGGTCTGGCTTATCTTGCATTCCTGTGCTATCCCAAATCCTTTTGTTTTCATTTTTGTTCGTCTACAGTATATATTTGTCAAAGTATCGATCTTCCTCTCTATGTACAGTATATATAGGTATCTATTTATTTCGTTAACTATACGTCTATCCATCCATAGTGTATGTATTCATCTGTGTAACTTAATTATGTAAACTACTTATCTCTCTCTCTCTCTCTCAATATATATAAATAAATTAATTAATATATATATATATATATATATATATATATATATATATATATATATATATATATATACAGTATATCAACTATCTTTATATTTACTAATCACCATCTGTGCTTCCATCTAACTTTCTGTATATATATTAATCCATCCAACCATATATCTATCCACCAATCTATTTACTTGTCTACCTATCTATCACCCTTCCTAGCTTCCTCACTCTCACTGCCCCTTGCCCCCAGAGACCAGGCTGGAGTAAGACCAACCCCCTGCACATTTGAGGAGCTACTAGAAGCACGGGCAAAATTCTCCCACACTCAGAATAGCGAACCGACTCCTGGGTATCGGTGCTTCGGAGGGATTCACAATTCAAGAGGTCAAGGTTCGCGGTGTCTGATATGATGGACTTGATTAAAAAAAAAAAAAATCAGCATCATAATTACAAAAATGACGCAAAAATGCTATAAACGTAGAAATGTCTGACACGTATATTTCCCCAAAGGCAACATAAAAACAGCACACAACATTGCTGGAGGAGGAAAGTGGGTGTTTGTTGTGGGCCGGAAAGCTTGGGGCCGGTTTGTTGTGGGCCGGAAAGCTTGGGGCCGGTTTGATGTAATTGGATGTATTCGGATGGTTTGGAGTTTTCTATGCGGTTCTGAGGACAGTTAAAACAAACTTTCGATTAAATCATCGTATGTAACTCTATATCATTCACTTTCCTAATATGATATAATAATTATACTGGAATGTACTTTTGTATTATATTATAGGATGCTATATTATAATATGCTTATGACGTTAAACATGAGGAAAGGTTTTACTGTGGAAAGGTTTACACAACTACTGTAGTTAATACACTTTCCCTTTCGCATTAATTACAGCTTTGATTGTGTATGTTGGCCTCCTCGTTCGAAAAATAAAACATAAATATATATATATATATATATATATATATATATATATATATATATATATAGGCTATATACATATATATATATTTTCTTTAATACATACGAGGTTGAAAGAAATGGCAATTTCTGCGTTGGAAATTTTATTATGGATATTTTATAGTGAATGCCCCCGCCGTTATCTTCTATCCTCCATCTCCGCCTATGTTAGGAGAGCCCTCACGCACTGCTCTACCTGGGCCGACACCCACCAGGAACTAGAAAGACTATCCCAAGTTTTAGTAAATAACGGATACTCCAACTCCGACATCTCCAGCACCATCAACCACCATCTTGAAAAATGGTACACCCAAAGCCCTCCCAACATTGACCCCCCCCAATGAAATTAAGATCTTCTACCGCAATTACATGTCCTCTGAACACAAAAATGACGAGGCCGTCTTAAAAGAAATAATCTCCAAGCATGTCCACCCAACCAACCCGGAAAACAAAATCAAATTAATAATTTATTACAAATCCCCCAAGACCTCCAACCTCGTTCTCCGCAACAAACCAGCCTCCACCAAGATAAAGAGCCCGATGACCGACGATCACGTCATTTACCAACATACCTGTAATTATGAGGACTGTGGACCTCATTCCTATATTGGTATGACGCAGACTCGTCTTTCACGTCGGTTAACTCTTCACCTTCAGGCTGGAGCCATCAAAGACCACTATCTCACCCCTAACCACCCTCACCTCACACGCAACGAGTTAGAGAAACACACAACCATATTCGATAAAGAAAGTGACCCAAGGAGATTACCTATACTCGAAGCTTTATATATCCAAGCCTTACATCCCAACATCAACAACCAAACTCTGGACCTTCAGATCCTTCCTTCTGCCAAAAGGCACTACCCTACAGGACCTAACACCCCTCCTCGCCCCCCGGTGCCCTTGACGCAGCCCCCCGCGCTACCTCCTTCAGCTTCGTCTTCTGCAGGCACCACACAACTTAGGCACGCCCCTCGACACGCAGCCAATCAGCTTCGACCCCACCTACTGACCACCATCCCGTATCCAGTGCGCATGCGTGAAGCGGTTAACCCCTTTCTCTCTCCTAGTTTACGCTTCCACCAATAGCAGACTTTTGCCCCCTGTTTTCCGCCTCCTCTGATCCTCCACCCTCTATATATACCCTTCCTGTTTACCTTTTATATCATTCCTTCCTTACTTGATAATGCTGGTTGTCCAGTGAAACGCGTCGTATATCCTGTATCATCATGTACATTTATGTAACCCTGTACCACCATGAATTTTGCTCATCTCCTTCATCTACTTCCTGCCACCCAGCGAAAACTCATCAGAGACCTGGAAACTTTGAATAATAAAATTTCCAACGCAGAAATTGCCATTTCTTTCAACCTCGTATGTATTAAAGAAAATTTATTACCTGGCTTTACTAACATATATATATATATATATATATATATATATATATATATATATATATATATATATACTGTTTGTGTGTGTGTGTGTGTGTGTGTGTGTGAGTTTTACCGGGAAGTATATAATAATTTCCTTTTGTTGTCCTAATATCAGTATTAATGGTTAAGACTAGGAGTGCCACCCGTCACACCCTGTAATTGGCTCCTTCACTTCTATTAAAAAACAAAATAGTTTATTACATACCTTTTGGGTGAGCTTAGTAATTATGCATTCATCTAAGCATTTCTATCGGTGCAAGGGTATGTGTTACATTTGTCATTGTGGATAAGATGAATAAATATGACGCGCCAATTAATATGTTGAAATGTTTTCACTTGAATCTAACAAGAATAATACAGACGAATTTAAGAGCATCCAAGAGAACATACACACATGCAAATATACAATTTGCACACAATACACACATACTTCCATTATAGAAAGCAAGGATTCCTATATTCACCTCTCTCTCTCTTTCTTACTTATGTTTTGTGTTTTGCATTTTACTGTAAATATGTTGCACATTTACAGCTTCCACTTAATTTACGTATCATTTACTCCTGTTTCCAAATACACTCCCATTCATCCCTTTATTGATATCCTTTCATTCCTGATGCTCTCTCTCTCTCTCTCTCTCTCTCTCTCTCTCTCTCTCTCTCTCTCTCTCTCTCTCTCTCTTAGATCACCTTCTCCTCAGCATTTGGAGACCAGCAGTTGCTTCCTCATGCAGTTCGCTCGGGAATCAATTAATAGGATGCTAGCTTGCGTCTGTGTGTGTGTGTTTGTTTGTGTGTGTGTGTGTGTGTGTGTGTGTGTGTGTGTGTGTGTGTGTGTGTGTGTGTGTGCGTGTGTGTCTCTGTGTGTGTGTGTGTATGAACGGACATATTTATTGTGCTTGTGTGTGTACGCATTTGTAGTTATATGCTTTTCTGCGTGTGAATGCATGTGCGTCCATTATTTGTTTGAAGGATCCATATGCGTATACGTATATATTTATGCACGTGTTTTTATGTATACACTGTGACTGTATAAATCATAGTACGTTTTAGAAGGTTATACATACCGTAGATAATGTATTAGAAGTCATTTAATCAAATGATGCATTCACGTTTTACTAATTGACCACTTGCGAGTTTTAGACTTTAAGGAAGTTGGAGCCGTGAACATCGATATTAAAGAGAAATGCAATGATAATGATAATGGAAGTGAAGAAGTCCTTGCATGACAGTGTGGTAATCCCGACACTGACTTACGGAAGCGAAGCATGGACGTTGGTTGAGAGAATCAGACCAAGAGTGAGAGCAGTGGAAATGAATTACTTAAGGAGTGCGTGCGGAGTTACATGGAGGGATAGACAGACTAATGAGGAAGTAAGAAGGAGGTGTGGTGTGGAGGTAGATGTGCTGGAAAGTGTGAAAAGGAACAACTTGAGATGGTTCGGCCATATGGAACGTATGGAAAGCGAGAGAATGACTAAGAGGGTGTACGAGAGCGAGGTGGAGGGACAGAGGGGGAGAGGTAGACCGAATATGAGGTGGAAGGATGGAGTGAGGAACTACATGAACGAAGGCGGTGCTGGTTGGGGGGAGGGGCGTCGACTGACTGGGGACAGAGGTGCATGGGGGCGGTTCGTTCGTGGCCACCCCTTCGGGGATCACGGCGTCAGGCAATAGATAGATAGAATGATAATGTAGGTTTCTGATGGATAAAAAGTATGTTGAATTGGAATCCATGTACTTATATATGCACTACAACCGTATTTTAGATGATACTTTTGCTGAATATTGATGTCTACAGCTCCAATTTCCTTATAGACCGTAACCCGCAAGTGGTCAATTTTGATCGTTCGTATCACGCTGTGGTGGAGTGGGCCAAAGTATGGTACATCATCCTAATTGTACGTAGTTCGATTTATGGTGGAAGCTTGTAAATTATACCTATATTAGATTTATGATGGAGGCTTGTATATTGTACCTATATTAGATTTCACCAGGGTTTATTGGGGTCATACGATCATCCTTAACCCGTTCAGTACCGGATATGTCCTTTTCACTCTATGCTGGCAACTATTAGACGATTTTATTCAGCTTAGGAAGGGTGTCATACCAATTAAAAGGCTACAGCCTATTTAAAATTATCCTTTTAGCTGCCATATATCCCTCCTAAGCCTCATAACATTGTCTAAATGTAGCTGAAATGAAATAGAGAAGACATTACCGGTATTGCAGGGTTAATATTAGTGAAGCGCATCTAGACCTTTATCCAACATGAGCTAGGACTATTATCGCTATCATAATATGTTAGTAAATTTATCACTATAGTCTATTCGCTGTAAGTAGGCGAGAAATAATGACCTCTAACCTCTGTAACTATAACACGACTAGAGTAATCGAGCTAATATTTCTACCATTTGGGAAGAATCAGTCAAGGAATAGATGTGGAAATTTACAGCCAATTTGCTCTAGCCCTTTTTGAGTTACAGAGGATAGAGGTCATGATTGCTCGCTTACTTACAGCGAATGGACTATAGTAAGGTATATTAATTACGTCCCTTTTGTAATAGCTATTCAAGATTTTTGTATATCATGATTAAGTATTATTTCATAATATATGTTTTGGTGGCTAATCTAGTACTTTGTATATATTAAGCTTTATTTAGTCCTTGGCCACAAGTTTAATCTTAACCCTTTTAAGCTCTGACGCGTTTTAGAAGTTTATTTTGGCCATCATTAGACAATTATATGCAGCTTAGGAAGATTTTTGGGGTATTAAAAGGGTAAATACTATCTCAATCAACCCTTGGACTTCCATATACCGTTACTAATCTGAATAAAATCGTCTAATAGTAGCCAGAAATAGAACAGAAACGCGTATTGGAGCTTGAAAGGGTTAAACCTCGAATGACTTGTATATAAAGTATCCCATTATCTTAACCCTTTGAGTACCAGCGACGTGTGTTATCTTTTACTCTAGCTATATTTAGACAGTATTATGCAGCTTTGGAAGGATCTGTGGTAGTTAAAAGGGTTGATTGAGATAGTTTGAAGCCTTATTATTGCTAGAGGTCCTTCCTGATCTGAATAAAATCGTCTAAGAGTTGCCAAAACATAATGAAAAGGATGTCACCGGTACTGTATTAAACACAATATAGAACAATTGAAGTTATATGTGTCGCTAATAATACACAGTTTCTGTTTGTAAAGTATTCAAGAAATTTGCCCATTTTTGGATGTTTTAGGAATGATTAGAAAATATATAAATTTAATTTGTTTAAGGGGGTACTACTCGCTTTTTCTGGATCCCCTTCTCCCTCATGTTTAGCATATTAGTTTTGAGGTTTTAAGAAGTTTGTTCCGTTAGCTTGGCGATTTTGAGACCTTTCGCCTTATTTTGTTGTCAATATCAAAACCTTTCGTGCCCTTTACGTGTCGATGTTTTACTGTCGAGCGCTAGCGAGCCTCTAATTTTAAAAGGAATCGGCCTTTGGCCGGGTCATTTTTGAAAAAAATTACAAATTTATCTTGAACGGGGGTCTAAGGGGTGTTTTTCTAAGCTTGATTTGCGTTTTAGCGAGGAAACTCAAAAATATATAAATAAATAAATAAATAGACCAAAAACCAAGCACTACCCCCTTAAACCAAAATATGGACGGTGAACTCTGGTAATGATCATGTTACTAATAATAATGAAGTAACAAGACCTACACCACAACGCCGCAGTTCCCCAGACAGTAATAATGGAGATGCTAAAAGTTTAATGTCGGAAAGAAAGGGAGGCTGAAGGGCATGGCGAGAGCTCGATCGAGCGCCGCGAAGGTAGGGGAGATGGGGAGTGTGGAGGAGCGAGTGACAGGCGCGGGATGAGGAGCGAGAGCCGAGAATAGAGAGAGAGGACAGAGAGCATGAAGAAGGACGAGATTAGAGAGAGACGAGAGATGCTGATCGTATAGGCGCATAGATGTAGTACGAGAACGAGAGAGAAAGACGTATTTGCTGGCTTTTCATTAGAGAACGAGATAGAGATCGAGGAGCTCGGATCGAGAGAATAGAACGAGCAGAGGAAGAGAGACGAATAGCTCTAAGCTATATATATAGGATATCTCTCTCGCGTATATATATAGGCTACTCTACTCTCTCCTCTCTCTAATCTCTCTCGTCTCTTCGCTCATCTCATCTCTCTCTTTTCTCTCTCTCTCTCTCTCTCTCTTCTCTCTCTCTCTCCTCTCTGTCTCTCTCTCTCTCTCTCTCAGTCTCTCTCTCTCTCTCTCTCTCCTCTCTCTCTCTCTCTCTCTCTCTCTCTCTCTCTCTCGCTCTCTCTCTCTTCTCTCTCCTCCTCTCGCCTCCTCTCTCTCTCTCTCTCTCTCTCTCTCTCTCTCTCTCTCTCTCTCTCTCATCTGGCCAACAAGTGTAATTATCAAAGTTCCTCTCCCCCTCTTCGTTCTCCAAAGGGGAAGGAAATGGTGCGTGTTTATTGTAAGCTGGAACCACACTAGCATATTTCCCGGCAACTTTCGATGGCTATCCTCGTAATATCTGGTAACATTTTGATCTGTTTTGCTTGTGTATTGGAAGCCTAGATAAGACGTAGGTTAGGATATGTGATTTGCATTCTATAGTATGGTAATTTAGGAGCTCCCTTGTATCTCCTACGTTAATACGGTTCTTTGCTCTGGTATAGTAAACTGGATGGAATGTTAATGTTAGTAGGTAACTATACTATAAAATGGTATTTTAGTTAGGACCTGTTTTAATTTGGCAGTCTTCAGCGGCTCTATTGCATTGGTACACACACACAGAGACACATACACACAGACACACACACACACCTACAAAAACACACATACACACACACACACACACACACACACACACACACACACACACACACACACACACACACACACACACACACACACACATAGGCTCATCCATCCCAAACCACCGGACAGGAAGAGAGCACTTGAGAATTAATGATATTCATATATAACGAGACCATTGGGAGAGAGAGAGAGAGAGAGAGGGGGGGGGGGGAAGAAGGGAGAGGAAGAGAGTAGGTGTGTGTGTGTGTGCGTTTGCGTGCGTGTTGGTGTACTTGATTTTCACATTTCGTTGTTTGTGTATGAATGATTGTGCTGATATTTGTATATGTGTATTATATGTATGAATGTATACTATATATATATAAGTTTGTATGCTATATATATATATATATATATATATATATATATATATATACAGTATATATATGTATATATAATTAATATATGTAACTATATACTGTATATACCGGTATATATATATATATATACTGTATATATATATATATATATATATATATATATATATATATATATATATGTATGTTTTTTGTTCTATGTGAGTGAGGGAGACAAAAGGTAGAACTGCCTGTAGCGAGTGCCCCCCCCCCCCCATAGTTGAAAGAGTGACAGCCAAAATCAAGCGACGTTCGACCCAAAATGCCTCGATACACAGAGTTTGAAGCAATTTAAGTCATAGAAGGAGGGAAAGACTGATTTTGGGGGAGTTCTAGAGCTCAGCTGTGAAGAGAAGAAAGACTGAGAGTAACATTTCACTCATGGGCTGGAGAGTTGCACAGCGTATGGGTGGTGGGTGGGATTGTGTTGCAAGATGGGTACCACGTACCCTACATAGAGGAAGTGGTATACGTTGGGAGAGCTCTGAGGAGCACTGATATTTGTAGTGGCGATAGAATAGCGAGAGAGATGCGACATTGCGGCGAGCAGAGAGAGATTGCAGAGAGTTGGTGAGTGGACGGGAATTAATGATACGAAAGGCCTTCCTTTCTACTTTGTCTAGGAGTGCGGTGTGGGAGGATCCTCCCCACAAATGTGAACAATACTCAATACAAGGATGCACTGTGCCCCTGTACAGAGCAAGAAGATGTGCAGAGATAAAGAACCCTTTGAGGCGGTTGAGCACACACAGCTTCTGGGAGGCTGCCTTAGCAAGACTGGTAATATGGTCCTTCCAAGTGAGAACGGAAGAAAAAGAGACACCAAGAATATGGAGAGGAGATGAAGGATTGATTTTCGTATTGTTGAAGTGTAAGAGATAGTCCTCTGAGAGTGCTGGACTGGTAGTAAGATGTAGAAATTGGGTTTCGGAGGCATTAAGGGCAACTAGGTTTTCTCTGCCCCAATTGGAAATAATAGTTAGATCAGAAGATAAGTGTTGTATGGCTTCACTAAGTTTGTTTTTGAGGGATTGCTGGCTGGGGCGTTCTGGGAATCTAATTGAGTAGTGTAAGGTAGAGTCATCTGTGTATGAATGAATGGGACTGGAGGCACAGTTGAAAAGATCATTTATGAAAATTAGAAAGAAAATGGGAGATAGGACAGAGCCCTGAGGAACATCGGAGTTGATAGGATGAGGAACTGAGCAATGGCCGTCCACAACTGCAGCTATGGAACGGCCGGAAAGGAAATTAGAGACAAAGGCACAGATGGAGGGATAGAAACAGAAGGAGGGTAGTTTAGAAATTAAAGATTTGTGCCAGACTCAATCGAAGGCCTTCGATATGTCTAGTGCAATAGAAAAGGTCTCGCCCAAGTCCCGAAAGGAGGATGACCAAGAGTTAGTAAGATATGAAAGATCACCAGTAGAGTGACCATTAAGGAAGCCATACTGGTGATCTGAGAGCAGATTATGAGAAGAGAAATGCTTAAGAAATTTGAAAGCAAGAATAGTTTCAAAAACTTTAGAGATACAAGAGATGAGAGCAATTGGATGATAGTTGGAGGGTTGAGAGTGGTCACCCTTCTTTGGGACAGGTTGAATGAGAGCAAACTTCCAGCAAGAAGGGAAGACGTTGGAGGAGAGACAGATACGAAAGAGTTTGCCTAGGCAGGGGGTCAGCACGGAAGCACAGTTTTTTAGTATAACAGGAGGAACACCGTCCGAACTGTACTCCTTCTTAGTATTAAGCCCAGAGAGGGTAGAAAGTACATCTTTAGAAGAGATTAGGATAATAGGCATAAGTAGGAGAGAGGAGGGTGGAGAGGGAGGAATAGCACCGAAATCATCCAAGGTGGAGTTTATAGCAAAGTTTCAGCGAAGAGTTCAGCTTTGTCAAAGGAAGAAGTCATGGTTGTGCCATCAGAGTGGAAAAGGGGAGGGAAAGACAAAAAAGAAAAAATTGTTGGAGATGTTTTTGGCTAGATGCCAGAAAGCTTGGGAAGAGCTAGAGTTGGATAGTTCAGTGCATTTATTATTGAAGAAAGAGTGTTTGGCAAGTCGAGGAACAGATTTGGCTTGATTCCGTGTGTGTGTGTAATTACTCTAGTTGTACTTACTCTAGTTGTATTGCGGGAGTGAGCATTGCTCGTTATTTCCCGCCTCCTATATGTGTAGGTGTTATATGTATCGTTGGAATGGCTGTGGATGTGTGTGTAGTCTGTATTTTTAGCCAATTGGCGACATCGGAAACGAAGGCTTAGGGTGGATTCTGTTATGGTACCATTCTCACTATAGACGGTACCGTCTCGCCCGAAGGCTTAGGTAGCCATCAGCTTAGGTGAACCATATGATACCCATCTCGCCTTGTACCATTTTTGCCAACCCCAGATGGGACGTCACAACGTCGTCCACTTATTCCAGGTACCTATTTACAGCTAGGTGAACTGAGGCTAACACATGAAAGGAGACAAGCCCAATTTGTCTCCGCCCGGCTGGGGATTGAACCCCCGACCCCTCGTGTGTGAGACGAGAGCTCTTCCACTAGGCTACGGGCTGTGTGTGTGTGTGTGTGTGTGTGTGTGTGTGTGTGTGTGTGTGTGTGTGTGTGTGTGTGTGTAAGTGTGTGAGTAATAAATAAATCCTGCATATGTGTACTACTGTATATATTACGTGCGTGTGAGTGATGTTTACATATCCGTATATGTATTGTTTTTTTGTATGTGTACTTTGCTTATACTGTTAAACCATATTGGCGTGAAATAAACCATAAATAAATAAAACAAACTCACCAAGAATATATCGCCATAGGCATTTACATCCATAACAATAAAACCATATATCAGTAAAATAGTGGAAAACCTACATGCTTTAAATATTTGACTGGAATGATGCACGTACAGAATTGCGACATACATTCCGGAAAATATATGAGCAGCTCTTACTTTTGACTAGTACCATTACTGAATATAAATATGTCGAGGCTTATGGATGTACCAGCTGTGTGAAAGGTATATACACAGTGTGTTTATGTGGAGTAATAAGCACAATATATTTTTTTTCAATACATAATGGTTATTTTCTTGTTTTGAGTTTACTTATCAATGTGTTACAATTTTATACAAATGTTTATCACTGAGAGATGACAGTGGATCTAAAGGTCTAATATCTTATCAATTACGTCGCTATTGCCCACGGAAGCTTTAGAATTAGAATATGATCATTTGATAATAGCCAGCCTAATGAGACGTACGGTATGAGTTATGATATAGACTGCAAATGTGCATAATAATGAGTGAGAAGTAGATAGTTGTTAATTTTTGTTTTTCATTTAAGCATTTTTGTTGGTGGAGATTCTATTTGCATTTAATTCCGACTTGAAAAGGAAGATATTCCGCAAGGCAAATGGAGATAATAGGAGCAAAAATTGAGATAATAGGAGCAAAAATGGAGATAATAGAATCAAAAATGGAGATAATAGGAGCAAAAATTGAGTTAATAGGAGCACAAATGGAGATAATAGGATCAACAAATTAATTGGTGCGTTCTGACTATTTCCTGATTTTTGTTTTATTTCAATTCAACTGAAAACATAATGTTTTTATACTACTGCATAACTCTAGGAGGATTATTGATATATTGTGTTCGTTTTGCAGTGACTAGAAATATATTAATTTAACTACCATAATACTTATTCTCTATTATGTATATTATTGATTATATTTTGAAAAGGATTATCTAAAATCAGTTTGAGTATTATTTATAATTGTCACTAGATCGAATGATGTGATCCAATATATACAAATCCCTTCAGTGTAAGACATAGTTGTTTACATTATAATTATTCTGGCTAACATTACGCGATAATATTCAACCCAGGAAGGATCTCTTGGGATCGTATTACAATGAATCTCAAGTTACCCTTTAACTCCCAGAGATACTTCCTAACCCCGGTAGCATCATATCATGTTAACCACATAATATAATAATTATGGAAAAAGACGTTCATATGCTGAACAAATTAAATAAATAGTAATGGTGGGTATTGTTGAAGCAAAGATATCCACGGAAAGAAATGTACTACATCACGTGTAATCGTGCGTCAATTACCGATTATCCAAAGCCCTCTCAATAAATAAATATATACTGTCTAAATATAACCGTCTGAATAAATAAAGCTAAGTAAACCCGTCAGCATAAACACAAACTGTCTAAACACAAACTGTCTAAACACAAACTGTCTAAACACAAACTGTCTAAACACAAACTGTCTGAACAAAAGTGGGTTAAATAAAACAGCCAATTTATATGTATGGGTTGTTTGTTCTCAAAGGCTTAAGGGAGCCCACCTCACTTGTTTTCTCTTTTTCTCCCCCTATCTTTTGGCTTGTATCCATTCGGCCCCATTCAGCCTACTGTTTTAAGACGTTTACCTCCATCCAGGTGTCAATATTTGCCTGGCGAGCGGTGGCGAGCCAGCATATATATATTTATATTTTGACAGCAAGCTAAATTTGTACATTTTTCGATAGAAAAATGTCTCCGGAGAAGCCGGATTTCTCCATACAATGCTGGCTCGCTATCGCTCGCCAGGAAGAAATCGACACCTGGATGGGGATAGACGTCTTAAAACAGTTGGCTGAATGGGGCCGAATGGATACAAGCTAGGGAAAGATAGAAAAGGATAGAAAGATACAAAACAAAAAAAAGCCGGTGACCGCCCCCTTAACACACAAATTACCACTCTCGAGGCTGTGATAGAGGAGGATAAATTATGTTAGCAACTTTACTTTGTTGATGTAAGCTCTTTCTCTCTCATCAGCTTGTTTTTGGCATTATAGGTAAATTGGATTTCTTGGGAACTGTATAATATGTTGTTTTTCATCACACTCCCTTGCTCTCACTCACTCTCACTCGCACACACTCGCACGCTCTCTCTCTCTCTCTCTCTCTCTCTCTCTCTCTCTCTCTCTCTCTCTCTCTCTCTCTCCTATGGCTGTAACCATCATGGGTTTTTTGTTTACATTTGTTTGCATTGTTTAGTTTTTATTGAATTTCTCATTATAAGATTAACCATCTTCTTCATCTTTTGAATCTAAATATTCGTCTTTGTTTTCTTCTATTTTACTATGTTCCTTCTCCTCCTTCTCCTTTTCTACCTCTTTCTTCTTTTCTTCCACTTTCTCCTCTCTTACCTCCTCCATCGCATGAAAACGTTATTTTGTTTTGCTTTCCTGTTTTGCAGTATGTTCTCCCTCCTTCTTTTCCTCCTCCTATTTCTCTTTCTTCTTCTTCTCTCTTCTTTTCCTCCTCCTATTTCTCTTTCTTTTTCTTCTCTCTTCTTTTCCTCCTCCTATTTCTCTTTCTTCTTCTTCTCTCTTCTTTTCCTCCTCCTATTTCTCTTTCTTCTTCTTCTCTCTTCTTTTCCTCCTCCTATTTCTCTTTCTTCTCCTTCTCTCTTCTTTTCCTCCTATTTCTCTTTCTTCTCCTTCTCTATTATTTCCTCCTGTCCTTTCTTCTTCTTCCCTTTCCCACTTCCCCTTTCTCCCCCACCATCGACTTCCCTTCATACTGTCCAATTTCCCCTTAACTTATTCCTTCCTATATTTGCTGTTCGCTGGTCTTCCATTAACCCTCCCAAGAATATGACGCATTTCGACAGTATATTCTGGCTATCTTTAGACAATGGTATTCAGCTTAGGAAGGCTCTATGGGACTAATATGGGTAAAGACTATCTCAATTAACCCTCTGACTTGCATAAACCCTTCGGAATCTTTAGACAATTATATTCAGCTTAGGAAGGATCTGTGGGACTAATATGGGTAAAGACTATCTCAATTAACCCTCTGACTTGCATAAACCCTTCGGAATCTTTAGACAATTATATTCAGCTTAGGAAGGATCTGTGGGACTAATATGGGTAAAGACTATCTCAATTAACCCTCTGACTTGCATAAACCCTTCGGAATCTAAAGACAAATGTCAAATAATAGCCAGAAAACCAGAACAGAAATGCGTGACCGTATAATTATATTCTAAGGGTTTATTCGCCCACATCTCCCATTCCCCTCATTCGTAAATTATCAACCTTCTCTCTCCTCCGTTTCTGTTCTGTCTCCTCTTTCTCTCCTCTTTCATTCCCTCGGCTTGCTCATCTTTCTTCTCTCGTCTTTCATCCCTTCTTCTCCCTCTTCTTCTCTTCCCCTTTCTTCCCCTCCATCGATTCCCCTACATGTTGTACAATAATTTCCCCTTCCCCGTCGCTTGCTGCCTAACTTATCCCCTCCTTAAACCCCCTCCCACCCCCTCTCTCTCTCTCTCCCTCCCTTTCCGTTCTCTGGCCTCCCATAATTTCAACCATATCTGCCATTCCCATCATATGTTTTTTAGCGCGCGTGCTCTCTCTCTCTCTCTCTCTCTCTCTCTCTCTCTCTCTCTCTCTCTCTCTCTCTCTCTCTCTCTCTCTCTCTCTCTCTCTCTCTCTCTCTCTCTCTCTCTCTCAGTGTTGTCCTTTACTTTTCTCGCCTCTGCCTCTCATTTATCTCCTTTCCTATTTATGTCGTCGATAACCGTTATTTTGTTATGATTCCATCTATGTGTTTATTATGGGAGTCTACAATTGTTGTGTAGAACACAATTTTCTTGCCTGCTTCTTAAAGTGTGTTGCGTGATTCATAACTGTTGGCTTAAATGAAATATTATTATATATGAGTAGCTAATTTTATAAGCATGCTTCTTAAACTACTATATTTTATCTATTTTGCTTCTTACCTTCAATCATATTTTTTTCCTTTGTAGCTATTAGTTTCTACTCCTTTTTACATAGTTTCGTTATGCTTTTTGCTTACGTGAATAACTTGTTTCATTATGAGAGTGAGAACGGAGAAATGGATAGGCGACGAGCAGGGAGGTTTTAGGAAGGGAAGAGGATGTGTAGATCATATTTTTACACTGAATTGTGTTGTGGAGAAATATCTGGAGAAGAAACAAAAGGTGTATGTTGCCTTTATGGACTTGGAGAAGGCCTATGACAGAGTGGATAGAGAAGGTTTGTGGAAAGTACTTAGAATATACGGAGTAGATGGCAAGTTGCTGAAAGCAGTGAATGTATGTATGAGGGTGCAAAGGCGGCAGTACGTGTGAAGAGTGAGCAGAGCGAGTTCTTGTACCTGAATGTTGGTTTGAAACAGGGGTGTGTGATGTCCCTGTGGTTGTTTACTGTATATATGGATGGATTCATGAAAGAAATACTATCAAGAGCAGTGGATGTTGGTGTATCGCTGAAAAGGGAGGGAATTGAGTGGACGCTACCTATACTGCTGTTTGCGGATGATACAGTTCTGATCAGTGATAATGAATGGGAGTTGCAGGGTCTGGTAAATGCGTTTGGAACAGTGTGCGAAAAACGGAATTTGAAGGTAAATGTGGGGAAGAGCAAGGTTATGGTCTTCGAAAGGGGTGAAGTCACAGAGTGTGAGGTGAAGCTGAACGGTCAGGCTATGGAGATCGTCAACTCTTAAGTATCTGGGCAGTGTGTTGAGTAAAGATGGGACTATGGATGAAGAAGTGCGGGAGAGGGTACAACAGGAGAAGAGGGTTGTAGGAATGCTGAAAGCAGTAACAAAAAATAGGGTGGTCAGTATGGAAATGAAGAAGTCCTTGCATGACAGTGTGGTAATCCCGACACTGATGGAAGCGAAGCGAAGCATGGGCATTGGTTGAGAGACTCAGACCAAGAGTGAGGGCAGTGGAAATGAATTACTTAAGAAGTGCGTGCGGAGTTACATGGAGGGATAGACAGACAACTGAGGAAGTAAGAAGGAGGTGTGGTGTGGAGGTAGATGTGCTGGAAAGTGTGAAAAGGAACAACTTGAGATGGTTCGGCTATATGGAACGTATGGAAAGCGAGATAATGACTAAGAGGGTATACGAGAGCGAGGTGGAGGGACAGAGAGGGAGAGGTAGACCGATAGAGAGGTGGAAGGATGGAGTGAGGAAGTATATGAAAGAAGGCGGTGCTGGTTGGGGGGAGGGTCGTCGACGGACTGGGGACAGAGGTGCATGGGGGCGGTTCGTTCGTGGCCACACCTTCGGGGATCACGGCGTCAGACAATAGATAGATAGATAGATTATGATTTTGTTCATTTTCTTATTATCTACTCACTATTTCGCTCGTGTAAATATACATTTATGGGACATAATTTCTGTCGCAAGTAAATGAACAGCCAATAATCAGTGGCAGGTATTGTCTACCATTGACCCATTGAACTTCTATAATCAGACAACGTATATTTCCAACTATAATAATGGTACTGACATGTGATTTACTTGGCTTGGGAAGGATCTCTAGGGATCAAGAATGTAAGACCATCTCAGCTAACGTTTTGACCGTAACAGGTTCTTCCTAAGGTGAATAAAATTGCTTGGTGGTAGCTAGAATATAAAAAAAAAATGTCATGTTGTGCAAAAGGTTAACACACAATTTGTTGTACGATTAAAGACTGTAATTATTGCACAGTAAGAACAAAATTTGTCATTATTTAGTCCTGGCTACCGTTAAACGATATTTGCCAATCTATCTCCCATTACGACAAAACTAAAGTGAGATAACCCTATCAAAACAGCTAATAGAAATATTATCTGGCAATTTGACATTGTATCATGCTTATATCTTGTTTTAATAGTATTGCAAACTTTTCTTCAACTTTTACAACAATAATGTTCCTCTTATTAAGTCCAATAAGCTGAGTTCGGAAAACATCTTATTGCCTGGTTTAAGTCTCTAAGTACTTATGTTCCCAGTAAGCTTGCAACTTTGGGATACTAATCTCTGAAATTATTTATTATATAGGTGAATTAATATCAATATCAAAATACCGTACATATATATATATATATATATATACTCTACATCAATTTCGTAGATGATGCATTGATTATGTGTGCGCTAAACTTAGAGACATAACGTTAAAATAGACAAATGACGAGGCCAAAGTGCATGGGAAAAATAACATTGACTAAAACAGGAACAAAAAGGCTGGCAGAGATAATACAGTGTTTTTGTGTGAGCTGCATTGTTTTCTTTGACCCTCACTACACAACACACTTTTTTACTTCCCCTACTCTTTTATTGTCCCTCTCTGTGGCTCTTTGATGCTCTCTCTCTCTCTCTCTCTCTCTCTCTCTCTCTCTCTCTCTCTCTCTCTCTCTCTCTCTCTCTCTCTCTCTCTCTCTCTCTCTCTCTCTCTCTCTCTCTCTCTCTCTCTCTCTCTCTCTCTCTCTCTCAAATGTCACTCATCTCCGTATCTTGGCCCCTAATTGACATCGTTAGTGGAGGATCTACCTAACATCCTTAACAATATATGGCGTAATTTATATGTCACAGTTTACAATAAGATGTTGAGATAGAGGCGGATAAGAGGTTGATAAGAGGCTGAGATAGACAGATTGACAACTGAATCGATAGCTAGACAACCACAACAGAACAAAGAGATAACAACAATGAAGGCAAATATGAACATAAACATAGAGGAGATAAGCGGGAAGTTATGCAGAGAGAGAGAGAGAGAGAGAGAGAGAGAGAGAGAGAGAGAGAGAGAGAGTAATACACTGATGAATATAACGAAAGAAAAGGTCATAATACACATTATATCACCTTAGGGCTTAGGTAAACGATAACGGTATTGATATAGAATTATGAGTACCAACAGAACAACAAGCGGTTGGTATTCAGCTCAGGAAGGACCTCTATTTATCAGAAGGGGTAGATATTTTCGCTTTTAACTCTTGAGATGTATAACACGTTTTAACAGTTTTTCTTTAGGCATTTGTTCTCAGGTTTGGAAGGACTTTTAGGTATCAAAGGGGAAATATCAATATCAGGCTCTCATAATGCCTTCCTAAGCAAAATACAATCGTCTTCCAGTAGCCAGAAATAAAGAACGAATGTGTCCTGGTACACTGAAAGGGTTAAACTCCAACCTGACCCCGTCTATGCTCCCCCCCCCCCCCCTCCCCTTCCCTCCTTGTGACCCCACATCTTTAAGGTCACAGTGAGTCACCTGCAGGAACGGATTTTTTTATTTTTTTTTCCCCAAGCGTATTTTTCATTTAAGATTACAAAACCTGAATAGGCTATCATACCAGGTGTGTTTTTACTTTAGACAGATTAAAAACTATCGGATCTATTTTAGTGATCCGTGTAATCCATGTTCAACTAAAAATAAGTAATTTTCAACTGACGGTCATTTTATGTGACGTATTTGGATAATTGGTCCGCCAATACTATTTCTGGTAACGCGGATTTTGCTATTTTTATTCCACCATTGTTGATTAGATTGCATATACCTCTGAAAATCAATATATATATATCCTTTTTACACACATACACACACACACACAAACTTGTTTGATATACGGTAAATGCTACGCTTTTGATACCTAAACATCCTTCCCAAGCTGCATAAAACCGATTAGTAATACCCAGATGATAAAGAAAATGCCTCCTCGAATAATGAAAGGGTTAATTGTAAGACTTACTAGAATAATAATCGGTTCTCCATAAAAACGGCATCATTTGTTTGAAACGACCAACATGAAATATTAGAATTTACCAGACGTTAGTAATGAAAGTAAGATTAACCCTATTTGGTCCCAGTGGAGTCGTTTTGGGCCACTCCTGTTTCAATCCTTTAGTTTGGGGATTTTAAGACGTTTCACCCCATTATATTGGCCTTATGAAAACACTTCACCTCATTGATGGTGTCGATTTTGTTTTCCGGCCAAACGATAACGAGCCAGTAACTAAGAAGAAATCGGCCTTTGGCCGGGACAGTTTCTATTGAAAAACATACAAGATGCATATGAAGTTGGTCTGGGTGGGTATTTTCAAACTTGATTGAAGTTTGGGAAGGCACTTTAATTAGCCTAGGGCACAAACTAGTTACATTGTTCAATAATAATTAAACACAATATCAAAATAACCCCGAAGTCGTCTTACCATATAGTGATAATGAAGTTCTAGTACTATAGAATATTAATTTATATAGACAAAACCAATAGCTCGCTGAGTTCGTGATGGCAGTGGAGTGTATTCTAGAGAGGGGGACATTCTCTCAACTATTCTACATATAGGCTAATACTATAGTCTATATATTATAATTAGGCCTGAAATCTCAAACGATAACGCCTATAACTAAAAAAGAACATGGGTAACTGAGCTATTATTTCTACAGCCTGGTAAGAGTCAGCCAGGGAAAAGGTGTGAAAATGTACATTCCATTTGCTGGAGCCCTTTTTGAGTTACAGAGGATATAGTTCGAGATATCTGGCCTACTTAAAATTATTAGATTTTTTTTTTTTTTTTTTTTTTTTTTAAATCATATGGGAACTGTCAAGTAAAATTATAGTAAGTTGCACAGCCTTTTTTGTTGTATGTGAATGAGGGAGACAAAAGGTAAAACTGCCTGTGACTAGTGTCTCTCCCAAAGTGTAAAGAGTGCCTAAACCAAATTAAGGGTAATTGATAGTCCTCTTAGATTTTTTTGTTTTTATTTCGAACTCAGGTTCTCTTGGGTGTTCGGCGAGCGTGTTACCAAATTCGTAGCATATATTATGTGCACAATATTATTATGTCTTATTTTATTAAATTATCCATATATATTGATTCAATTAACTTTTGCTTTATTATAAACATTCATCTTTAATGCTGTGAAGGTTGATTTGATCTTCATTCAATAAAATCACTATATTATCTGGGATCTTCGAGTTAAATATTCAGCAGTTAGCTGTTGAATAAAAATAACGTAGGCCTATTGCAAGTGAAAGTAGCGTTGGGTGGGAAAAGGGGCACCGGTTGGCAGATGACAGAGGAGCATGGAGGCGATTCATTCATGGCCACGCCTTTGGGTATCAAGGTATCTGCAAATAGATAGATAGAATAGAATAGATAGAATAGATAGAAGATAGAATAGAATAGATAGCATAGAATAGATAGAATAGAATGGATAAAATAGATAGAATAGAATAGATAGAATAGATAGAATAGATATAATATAATAGATAGAATAGATAGATAGAACTATAACTACTGGGTGTGCGAAGTTTGACAGTGGAGCTCCATGACTTGTGAGAAAACATGATGCTCAGTAGCTCCTGGGGGTGGAAGCAACTGTCGGATGATATGAGAGGAGCGATATGGGTCGTTAGTAAAGCCGGTATCACACGAGCGCTTTTTCACTCAACATTTATCCTCAACACTGGTCTGGCAGCTTATGTGGTCAATATGTACAATATTTTGAATGACTAAATTAATCTATCATCAGTCTAGTTTCCGGTACCGTTGCAAAATATTCCAGAAATGTTGCCAGAAATTTGTTGATCATCGAATGTTGACTATAAAAGCTCTTGTGTGATACCGGCTTAACACATCTTAGATAGTATATTTAATTGTTATAACTCGCAGACGGGATTACGGAGCTACATGTATATTTTCTACACCTCTGAAGGGGAGACTGGCCGTTTTTTTGGTCTATTAATTCATTATTCATATATTTTTTTAGTTTAATCCCTAGACCTCCATCAAGCTTAGAAAAACACCCCCTTCAAGATAAATTTGTAAATTTTTCGGTAGAAAAATGTCCCGGCCGAAGGCCAGTTCCTCTTAAAATTGCAGGCTCGCCTACGCTCGCCAGGAAATAATCGACACTTAAATGGCACGAAAGATCTTAAAATTGACAACGAAATGGGGCGAAAGGTGTTAACATCGCCAAACTAATGTGCCGAAAGTCTTATAATCTCAAAACTAGTGGGGCTAAACATTAGGGAGAAGGGGTTCCAGAAAACCGGCCCATCCCCCCTTAACCTGACCAAAAAGTAAATAAGAGGGTACGAACTCGAAATATTTGAGCGAATGGCGGCAGGCGTCAAGGTTCGAAATAATTGAAAAACGTTGTAAATGTATTTGTGTGCTTTAATATATAGTTTTGTTTATTTTATTTCATTTACATGGATATTATAATAATCGCTAAAGTTTAATTGGCTGTATTACCTATTATAATTCCTATTTGACATCATCTATTATTCACCTAATTATCAGAAACAAAAATGTGATATTGGCTTTGTTTCATGATATACAATAACAATATTGTTTATTAATGTTCGCTCGTTTTAAAACAATCTAAAGAAAAACACATACAAAATGTTATCTCGAAATGCATTTACTGTACACAACATATCAAAATACCGTACACACACACACACACACACACACACACACACACACACACACACACACACACACACACACACACACACACACACACACACACAAATTAACGTTTCGTCCTTTAGAATTCCAACGAAATGCATACTACCAAGTATTTTTAAAGAACGTAAGTAAATAAATGGAATGATATCTAACCCAGAAATCCACTCTCAGCAAATTATCCAGCCACACGCTAACGGTACCCTTTTCAGTAGACCAGAACGCATTCAAGTATTTTATGCTGTGTATTATTTCAGGGGGGATGGGCTGGTTTTCTGGACCACTTTCTCCCTGATGTTTAGCCCCATTAGTTTTCAGATTTTAAGATGTTTACCCCATTAGTTAGTCGATTTTAAGACTTTTTGCCCAATTTCTTCGTCAATATTTAGACTTTTCGTGCTATTTAGGTGTCGATTTTTTCCCTGGCGAACGATAGTGAACCTGTAATGTTGGAAGAACCGGCCTTCGGCCAGGAATATTTTTCTACCGAAAAATTTACAAATTAATCTAAAAGGGAGATCTAATGGATGTTTTTTTTAAATGTGATGGAGGTCTAGGAAGGAAAGTAGAAAAATAATGAATACATGCAAAAATCGCCCAAAAAGGTTAACCATCCCCCTTTGAATATGTGTATTATATATATATATATATATATATATATATATATATATATATATATATATATATATATTCACCATTTCAGTGTACAATGACGTGATTCTCCATTATATTGTGATTAATAATATGCTATATTATGCAGTTTAGGAAATATCTCTAGGAATTTAGGAGGCAAAAACTCTCTTAATTTAAGCTCTAACTCCCACAGGTCTTTCCAAAAGCTTAATAAAATCAAATTACGATAGGCAGATTATCTTATTAAAACGCGTCATAATCCTCACACACACACACACACACACACACACACACACACACACACACACACACACACACACACACACACACACACACACACACACACACACACACACACACACACACACACACACACACACATTACTACTACTAATAATAATGATACTACCTATTAAATATGTGATGGGATCTAATGGAAATGTTATAACAAAGACGAAAAACTTGAAATAATAATTTTTTTTTTTTTTTGCTGGAAATATTGTCAGTATTAAAAGAAATGATAATGCAAAAGTATAAATAGCCATCTACACTTTCCTCTGTATATTTTGAACAAAGTTATCGGCCTGATTTTACCGAAATAACATTAGTCTACGTTCTAGTTGCTTTCAGGGCTAAAAATAAATTAGCTTAGATGTGTATAAACTAATTAAAAATTAAATCGTCACCCCACTTTAAATTGAACAATATTGAGAATAGAGAACGCATATTTAATACGTTATACTTCACAGAGAGCTTTTATTATTTATAAATTCAGTCACAACAGTTTGGAACGAAAATTGTATTAACCTCATTCGGATTATTAAGGGGAGACTGGCCGTTTGTTTGGTCTATTAATTCCTTTATTCATATATTTAGTTTCCTAGCTAGACCTCCATCAAACTTAGAAAAACACTCCCTAGACCCCCCTTCAAGATAAATTTGTACATTTTTAGGAAGAAACATTTCCCGACCGAAGGCTGGTTTCTCTTAAAATTACAGGCTCGCTATCGCTCGCCAGGAAAAATCGACACCTAAATGGCACAAAAACTCTTAAAATTGACACAACTAAATGGGGCGAAAGGTGTTAAAATCGCCAAACTAATGGGGTCAAACGTCTTAAAACCTGAAAATGAATGGGGCTAAACACGAGGGAGAAAAGTGTACAGGAAATCGGCCTATCTCCCCTTAACGGCAATTGTAAATACACTACAGACACTGATTTCAACCCTGCAAAACATGTATCACAATTATCTAGATTGATTTATTGCATTACATTGTAATTCAAATATGTAATTTAGTTGGTGATGCTTGTTTAAGATATAAATGACAGAGAATCACATACCAGTCGTTTGGTAACATTTTGATGTTTGTTTTATAAATACTGAATATACTCTCATTAAATAAATTTAACTCAGTTTTCTCATTATGCTAGTTTAAACAAATAAGAAAGCTGATCACATATCCTTTAAACATGTGATTTCTAAGACAAAGTTAACCCCTTACAGCATTTGAAAATACATTTATTCCTTATATTCTGGCAATCAGTAGACAAATGTATTTAGCTTAGGAAGGAATTTTGGAGGTCGTACAGTTACTTGAGATATAATTTACATATTTGATTCTTAGATGACCTTCTAAAGCTGAATAACATCGACCAGAGATAACCTTTAAATAGTGGGAAAAAGCGTCATAATCCTGAAAGGTATGAATTGTACTTAAAGTTAATTGACGTAGCTGTATTAATGTACTGAACATCTTAATAGGGTCAAGTAATACTTCCAACGATATTACCTATTGGAATAAAGTGTGAATAATGCCGCCCATAAAATAGTAAACAGTATATGTTCATGTTGCCTTAATCACATATTGTATATTCCTTAAAAGTTTATTGCTGCATTACCACCAACGTCATTTGTTTGTGGTAATTATGTTAATGATGCACTGCTGGTCCGGGATAAGGGGCAAAATTCCGGGTTGGCCATCTGGAGTCTCGGGTTAATACGCTAGTTATTTTTTCTCTGCTTGGGAATTTCCTTGTATGTAATGATAGTCTGTTATATATATATATATATATATATATATGCAGAGAGAGAGAGACAGATTGACAGTTTATGAATAAAGCTATTATATAATGCAAGATTTGTATATATATTGCATTTTATGTTTGTTCTCTTATGTTTGCATCCATTTTGGATGTCTCTCACTCGCACTCTTACTCTCACTTTCACTATCTATCTCTCCCTCTCTCCTTAAGCCATTATAATGTTGTACTCTACTCATACTGAGTCCCATAGGTGTGTTCCTTTACTAGCACTCAACACAGAGGACTCATTTATGTTCTACTCTTATTATCCATTTTTATGTGGCTGTCATATTGTGTAATGTGTATGTTATATATGTGTATAACCTAGGTAGTATTTACTCATTTATCCTCTGTTTAAAACTGTATATTTTTCACTGCGGTTTTCCTCAACATCCCAACCCCATTCATCCAAACGTTACCGTCATTATTAAATGTTTTCTTTCCTCCTCTCTCGCCTCATTAACTTATTCCTTTATCTCTTATTTCCGTTCCCATCCCATGTCTTCCTACTCTTCTATGTGTCCTTCCCACTCTGTCCACTCCCTTCCATCACTGTCTTCTTCCCTCCCTCCCATTTCTTTCTCCTCCCCTCCCTCCCATTTCTTTCTCCTCCCCTCCCTCCCATGTCTTTCTCCTCCCCTCCCTCCCACTTCTTTCTCCTTTCCTTCCTGATTTGTTTTGCCTCTCCCCCCCCCCCCTCTCTCTCCTCATCTCCTTCCCCATTTTATCTCGCCCCCTTCCCCTCTCTGGCTCTTCCCCTCCCTCCCATTTCTTTCTCCGTCCCTCCTTCCCCTCTCTGTCTCCTCCCCTCCCTCCCCATTTTATCTCCTCCCACACACTGTCTACTCCACTCCCTCACCTTTCTACCCCCCCCCCCCCGACCTTTGACATCATATATAATCCCATTTTCTTGCTTCCAAGTAATGTACAGTCGGCCTAATAAGTGAATGATCGTTACCAATTATGTTTTGATCAAATCAGGTTCCTACACTTACCCACCCTATTCAACATTTCACAGACATTAATACAACACAGAGCAAGCCAAACGTTATTACAGCTGGGACATGACTTATTAGCGCGACTGTACACACGGATGCCATAGTCTCTAGCTTACTCATAAGAATTCGTAGACCACCTATCGTTTTCGTTATGCAATGATAACTATCTGCATTGATTTTTGGATAGAACTTACTTTTCAATGAATAGTGTAAATCGTTTGGTAGTTGATTTATAGATAATTATATTCGTAAATTGGTGTCCACCGATAAACTCCCATAATTATAAATAGGTGAAGTCTACGAATATGTATGAGTGGGCTAGAGACTATGGTATCGGAGTGTACATAAATACATACAGCCCGACCATAATAAATAATAGGTTTCCTCCCTTCCTCCGGGGTTTATTTATCTTATATGGTGTTTTCCTCTTTCTTCACCCTTCCAAACACCCCACTTCAGAGGTAGAATTAATGTAATTTCTACATACAAAAATAAAAAAATTACAGCAATTAACAAAAATCGTAAAGAAAATGAAGTCGAGCGGATCCTTTTGGATCAAATCCACATTCATAAGGTGATTTTTGTTCACGGTCTATATTTTTTTTTTTATAATAAAGATGCAATAATTATTACAGCACATCTAACCCTCTCTATCGACTTAAAGGGGGAAGGGTTAACTAACTTACTAATTTATTGGTAGTTTATGAATGTATTTATTATTATTTTTAGTTTCCTCCCTATACCTCCATCAAGCTTAACGAAGACAACCCCAAGCCCCCCTTCCAGATAAATTTGTATATTTTTCGGTAGAAAAATCTCCCGGCCGAAGGCCGAATCCTCCTAAATTTCAGGCTCGCTATTGCTCACCAGGAAGGAATTGACATTTAAATGGCAAGAAAGGTCCTAATATTGACAAAGAAATAGGGTGAATGGTCTTCAAATCGTCAAAATGATGGGCCGAACGTAATATAATCCGAATACTAATGGGGCTAACGATGAGGGAGAAGCAATGAGGGGGGGACCAGCAAACCCCCCCCCCCCCTTAATCAAACATTCTCACATTGTTTACACACGTTGCCCAAATTAGTTCTCCTCTTAAACCATTCTGCCCTCGCCTTTCCCTACTTCCTCTGGTGTCTCCTCCTTTGCCTTCCTTATCATCCTATTTCCTACCATCCTCACTCCTCCCTATCATACAGTATTGGTTTTCCTTCCTTAGCATCCTATTTCCTACCATCCCCACTCCTTCCCTATCACCCTATTTCCTACCATCATCACTCCTTCCTATCATACAGTATTTGTTTTCCTTCCCTGTTACCCTATTTCCTACCATCCCCACTCGTTCCTATCATACAGTATTTGTTTTCACTCCCTATCACCCTATTTCCTACCGTCCCCACTCCTTCCTATCATACAGTATTTGTTTTCCTTCCCTATTAACCTATTTCCTACCATCCCCACTCCTTCCTATCATACAGTATTTGTTTTCCTTCCCTATTAACCTATTTCCTACCATCACCATTCCTTGCTATCATACAGTATTTGTTTTCCTTCCCTATTAACCTATTTCATAGCATCACCACTCCTTGCTATCATACAGTATTTGTTTTCCTTCCCTATTAACCTATTTCATACCATCCCCACTCCTTCCTATCATACAGTATTTGTTTTCCTTCCCTGTTACCCTATTTCCTACCATCCCCACTCCTTCCTATCATACAGTATTTGTTTTCCCTCCCTATTACCCTATTTCCTACCATCCCCACTCCTTCCTATCATACAGTATTTGTTTTCCTTCCCTATCACCCCATTTCCTACCATCCCTACTCCTTCCTATCATACAGTATTTGTTTTCCCTCCCTATTACCCTATTTCCTACTGTGACGCTTCTGCATAGTAGCCACATGCGGGCATGCGCGCGTGTCGGCCGTTTAGAAACCGGCTGGTGGCAGCCGGCCGGCCGGCTTTTCCTTAGTATATATCCTATGACAATGTAACTAATGTCTGGGATATTCTTAGGTTGTTTCACAGCTTGTAGCTGCCCTTATTCTCAACCAACGCATCTTAGTATATTTTATTCTCGATAGTTGATTGTTTCATTATAATATATAAGATGTAAGTCTAGTGAGAGTGGGAGGAGACGAGCGGGAGAGAGAGACCGGCTGGGGGACGTTGCTTCGCGCGGAGAGTCTAGCTTGGGACGAGCCTGATGTGCCACAGGCATTTGATTGCAACGTTAGGCTTAGTTTCGACTCACGCACGGGGTAGACGATTTTGACCCGGCAACTGTGTTGAGTGTTGCCAAGCCTGGGATGTATTCTGCATGCCCAGTGGGGGGTCCAGACAGATTCAAGACTCAGAGCTCACCTCACTGTCGTACCCTTCGGACCCCCTTGATATCTATCCCTCTCAACCCCACTTAGAAACTTTCTCTCTTACTTTGTATACCTTCCTTCCACTACTTCACCAATCTATTTAATTATCCCATCCCCTTGATAGACCATATATCTATTATTGTATTAACGACGAGCTCTCAGATAACTAGATAGGATTTTGGGCCTTATGCAGAGATGTAATTGTTAATGAGACCTAGGAAGCTTTTTTGTTGTCTCATATTTGGTGGTTTCATGCTTGCTAGTGTGTTCTTGTGTCAGGTTAGCAGGGGCTAGACCGGAGGGGAGGCTTTTTGCGATCCTTTAAGTAAAGTCTGCTGGTGCGAGTCCTGTGGACCCGCACGACTTTACTAGGATACCCGTGGGAGTCTGGGGGCATTTTCTTGTCTGTGTCCCTGTGTGTCTAGTGTTGTGTTGTGTGAGGGCCCTTGCCTAGTCCACTCAGCACTGCGCTAGCACGTCTTGCTTTTGTTTTAGGGTCGCCAGGAGAGAGTCAGATACTTGCGATCTGAGTCTCTCAAGAGAGCACCCTTTCAATTAGAGTAATTTGGCGCACAGACTTGGGAACGTCCCTAGGCTAGAGCAGGTGGCTCAGCCCGGGTATCCGAAGCCTATATCCTTCCGGCTAGACCTCTGCCACCTGGCAGATTAACAGCTAGGGGTTTATGATCTCTGTATGCTTGTTATTGTGCCACAGTTTACCGTTTTTGTGAGCATTGTGAGTCAGGGTGTGGCTTAGAGACTCTGTCCGAGCAGGCTTGCCTGACTAAGAGTGAGAAGCACACCTGTATGTGGTTATGTTGCGAGTTGCTGCTTTATTTAATTATACCTATGCCATTATACACTGTATGGCCTATCACTAGTATTTATTCCTGCTTATGAGTTAAGAGTTCTCTAAATCCGTAACGTACTTTCTTTGCTAAGCATCAGATCCTACAGTAGCCGCATGCAGTTTAGAAACCCGCATCTTGTCTACCTGTACGATGTTTTGAGGAGTGTTTGCTTTCACCTTCTTTCACGCAGGGGTGATTAGTTGTATTAATTAACGTAACGTTAAATGTACTTTCTTCTAGTTTGTTATTAAATTGTTTCTGCAATTTAATTCCGTTCTATCTTTTTCCTTGAAGCTTTAAGTCAACTTAATTGTGTGATCTTTTATATAGCCTGCTTGACTATCAGCAGTCTATAGTGCGTGCACCCTGTAACCGAGTCATAGGATACCTCGTTGTCCAGGCAGGACTCTTGACGGTTTAGGGTGGTTTGTTGCCTGGGTTTATAGATAAGGGTTGGATCTAGCGTTTTCCGTTGTTGCTTGTTGCCGCATACCTAGTCCAATAGAAAGAGCCCAGTGTTTATATATCCCAGGACGTAACACTACCGTCCCCACTCCTTCCTATCATACCGTATTTGTTTTCCTTCCCTAATACCCTATTTCCTACCATCCCCACTCCTCCCTATAATGCAGTATTATGTATTAACGTCTCCCCTTTCTCATTCCTATACACGTATTCGCTCCATTTTCATCTTTTCCCTGACTTCCTCTTTCTTGCTATTTCATCTTCCTGCTGTACTTCATATTAAATTTCCCACTGTTTCCAAGTTCTTCATTTCTTTGTTCTCCTAATATTGCTCTTTCTTTCCTTCCCTCTCCTTCCTTACCACCTGTCCTTCCCTCTCCTCCCCTCCCACCTGTTGTCCCCTCTCCTCCCCTCCCCTCCCACCTGTCCTTCCCTCCTCTCTCCTTTATTCCCACATGATCTCCCCCCTCCTCCCCTCCCTTCTGTCCTCCCCTCCCCTCTCCTTTCCTCCCACATGACCTCCCTCTCCTCCCCTCCCACTTGTCCTCCCCGCCCCTCTCCTTTCCTCCTCCCACATGATCTCCCCCCTCCTTTCCTCCCACCTGTCCTCCCCTTCCCCTCTCCTTTCCTCCCACATGACCTCCCTCTCCTCCCCTCCCACTTGTCCTCCCCGCCCCTCTCCTTTCCTCCCACATGATCTCCCCCCTCCTTTCCTCCCACCTGTCCTCCCCTCCCCTCTCCTTTCCTCCCACATGACCTCCCTCTCCTCCCCTCCCTCCTATCCTCCCCTCCCCTCCCCTCACCTTTCCTCCCACATGACCTCCCCCTTCCTCCCAACCCTCCTGTCCAATACCTATATCTCTCCCTCCTGTCACCAGCTGTTTTGTTATCATCCCTCTCAGGATCCAATGACGCGTTTTCTAACTTTTATCTGTATGTCATTAGACGTTCGTGTTAAGTTTAGGAAAGAATAGTGGGAAATATGGGGTTAGGCTTAGTTGAGGCTTGTATGTATACCGGGTATATATATACAGTTATATATATATATATATATATATATATATATATATATATATATATATATATACCCGGTATTTATATAACTCCCCCCACCCCAAACACTTTTCTCTCCTCACCCATAACCCCCCCACATACTGCCCACTTCTTTTCCTCCTGTACTCAACTTTATTCCGTTCCTCCGTATTCCTTTCTGTCTCTCTCCTTCCTTTTCCCTCTCTTATGTCTCACCTACCCCCTCCTCCCTCTCTCTCTCTCCTGAACATTAATTCTACCCTTTCCCTCCACTCCCCTCCCTTCTGTCCCCAAATATCGACTCCCCCGTCCTCCCCCTTTCTCTTCCACTCCCCCTCCCCCCCTCCCCCAGTGGAGTTATTGTTTGGTCTGAGGAGCACTAAGGACTTGTTCAACTTCTCTCCCTGCACAGAATTTTTTAAGGGCTCCGCATTGGCCCCCGATTTTTATGTTATTATATTTTTCTTCGCGTACGTGTCTCTCAGTTTGGCTATTTTGTTATTAAATATATTTGATGACGCACACAAATGTATTTTAATAATTCTATGTTGTATGATTACTTGTAATATTTGTTATGTTCTATGTAATATTTTATAGGTCACATATATTTTGAACCTGCTAAGCAAAAATAGTTTGTTTTGATTCGGCTATTTTAATATTACTAGTTAATAAATAGTGGTTTATGTTTAATATTCTCACATTTTTGTATAGTATATTATAAGTATCATATGAATATACTGAACATATATACTGTTAATCCCGGTAAAGTACTCCGACATAGGCTCATAACTTAATATCTGTGTAAACATTTGTTGTTTATTCTGAGACCGTAAACTAATGTAAATTAGTGACTATAACGTTTGGCTCCTTTGCAATCCTAATCCACTTAATTATTAGTTAATACAAATGTTTCTGATTATACAAATATGTGTCCTTGAATTTCGGATTAAGCAATTAAGAGAGAGGAGTACTGTATATATATATATAT
This sequence comes from Paralithodes platypus, assembly GCA_032716605.1. NCBI lineage: Eukaryota > Metazoa > Arthropoda > Malacostraca > Decapoda > Lithodidae > Paralithodes > Paralithodes platypus. The sequence continues at coordinate 15,329,449 of CM064498.1, read as the reverse complement.
ATATATATATATATATATATATATATAGAGAGAGAGAGAGAGAGTGTGTGTGTGTGTGTGTGTGTGAAAGAGAGAGTGAATGTGAGAGTGAGCGAGGGAGAGATTTACATAAATACACTGACCACACAGACCTTATGATCCCAGCGATATGGCCAGGACTAACTTCCAGTCGAGATAGCAAACCCGATAGTAAGGAAAAATGGAGGGAAAGATTAGCAAAGAAGAAAAATATGATGACGAATACATGAGAGAGAGAGAGAGAGAGGGAGAGCATAAATGATAAAGTGTTTTAAGTAAAAATAAGTAAAATAGTAAACAGTAAAATACGAATATTGATGAACAAAAATATTGCATTTCATATAAAATTATTACATTTATTTTAACCTGCAGTTAAGGGGAGAATTGCTTTATTATGATCATTATTATTATATTTTGTGTTTTTCTATATTTGTTTGTATTGTTATTTTTCTCATTTTTGATTAGCTTCCTCCCTAGACCTCCATCAAGCTTAAAATAATGTCTCCAATGCCCCCTCCAATACAAATGTGTGCATTTTTCGGTAGAAAAATGCCCCGACCTAAAGCCGTTCCCTCCTCTATTGCAAGCTCGCTGTCGCTCGCCAGGAATAAAAATCAACACCTAAATGGTTTAAAAGGTCTTAAAATTGACAAGATCTTTAAATTGCCATGGAAATGAGGTAAACAGTCTTAGCAACCCCAATCTAATGGAGTGAAGGTTTTCCAATCTCAACGGTAACGGGGATAAACATGAGGGAGAGGGAAGTCCAGAGAATAAACCCATAACACATAATTTTATATTTGTGAGCACCAACCCACCAATATATTAAACCTAATTAAACCTACAATTTAATTAAACCTACGATTTAACCTAACTGCTGAAATCAATGAAAGTAATGAATATATCAAGAATGTACAAGTAAAATGTGAGGAGACGGCAACCCCCTCGTCTACCAAGCTTACAGACCCCCCCCCCCCCCTTGGTGGAACTTAGACTGGTAGGCTTGTAAGAACTGTGGGCAAGATGGATAGTGTGAGGGAGTTGGAAGGAGTTGGAGAGGCACTGGGAAATATATATCCTTTTAAATTTATCATGCCGCGGTGGTGTGTGTGTGTGTGGGTGTGTGTTGGCTATGTACAGCATGTTGGTGTGTGTGTGTGTATGTGTATGTTGGCTATGTATGCTGGTGAATTTTGTTTGTGTGTGTGTGTGTATGTGTGTGTGTGTGTGTGTGTGTATGTATACATCTGCGCTTTAGAGTACATGTACCTTGAATATTCCTCTATTATTTGCATTCTTATTTAAGGGGAGATGGTTCACTTTTTGGGCGATTTTTGCATGTATTCATTATTTTTGCATGTATTCATTATTTTTGCATGTATTCATTATTTTTGCATGTATTCATTATTTGTCTAGTTTCCTCCCTAGACCAACATCAAATAAAAAAAAAAAAAACATCCATTAGATCCCCCTTCTAGATTAATTTGTAAATTTTTCGGTAGAAAAATGTCCCGGCCGAAGGCCGGTTCTTCCAACATTACAGGCTCACTATCGTCACTATTTTTAGATCTGTCAAAAGCCTTTGACACAGTTGACCACCACATTCTATTAGAAAAACTCAAACATTATGGTATAAGAAATACTACATTCAGGTGGTTTGAATCTTACCTTAAACAATATGTAGAATATAATAATATTAAATCTAGTGAACAATCTTTAGCCTTTGGAGTTCCACAGGGGTCCATACTGGGCCCATTATTGTTTATTATATATGTGAATGATTTAATTAACACAAATGTACTATTTAAAACAATTATGTTTGCAGACTATACAACACTTTATGCCAGTCACAGCAATTTAAATACTCTAGTGCAATCAGTGAATAATTAACTAAATAATGTCTATTGTTGGATGACCGCAAATAAGCTAACCTTAAATATCGACAAAACAAAATATATTATTAATCACAGAAAAAAGAATGTTCCTCCAAATGTAGATTCCATTAATATTATTTTTATTAATCTCACCACCACACCCCCAATGAAATTAATTAAAGTATATATGATCCACCGGGATTCGAACCCGGGTTATCACACACATATTTTTGCCACCTTAACCATTACACCACCAGGACGGTTTAAAAAATAGGAAATTCAATGTTAATAGAAGAGCAAAATATAAAATTTCTTGGTGTTGTAGTGGATAGGCAATTGACTTGGCAGTCACATATACAAACATTAACAAACAAGATAAATAAACAATGTGGTATATTATATCTAACTCGTAACTGCTTTCCTTCGGAAGTACTTAAACAACTTTACTACTCCTTGGTGTACCCTTACTTTTCATACTGTCACACAGTTTGGGCAACCGCAGGTAAAACTAAGATAGAGAGAGTCAAACTAGCGCAAAAGAAAATTATTAGGACAATCACTTTCAAAAGAAAATATGATCACACAAATGAATTATTTAAATCTCTAAGGCTTTTAAAATGGGAAGACATAAACATATATTGCACTGCTATCTTTGTTTATAAAGCCATTAATAATTACAATCCCATAAATGTTAATTTATTTCGTTTAAATGAAAGATATACCTTAAGAAAACACAAGAGATTTAGAAATCCATTATTGGCATCAAATCAATCTCAAACAGCGATTCATTTCATCATGGTGTAAAGGTCTGGAATGCACTGCCTCGGCATATGCTGGATAAAACCCTCCCGGTCTAGTTTTAAGATGTCCCTCAAATCATTTTATTGAGTAAATATTAAAACATCCGTTAAATTGTAAGTTACTTTGTGCTGAGTAGTTATGTGGTTGTAAGTTTATGTGGTGTAAGTTACTTTTGTGCTGAGTATGTTTATGTGGTGTAAGTTTATGTGGTGTAAGTTTATGTGGTGTAAGTTACTTTTGTGCTGAGTATGTTTATGTGGTGTAAGTTTATGGGTGCGAATTGAAAGAGTATATATTATATGTATGTAAAAATGTAAATTAATTCGGGTTAAATCAAGGTGCCTTAAAGAGAGTTTTCTTTCATAAGGCTTAGCCAGTTGACTTCCATGTATTTAAATTCTGAACTTATTGTATATCTGAAGGCTAAATAAATATATTTGAATTGAATTGAATTGAATCGTTCGCCAGGGAAAAAATCGACACCTAAATAGCACGAAAGGTCTAAATATTGACGATGAAATGGGGCGAAAAGTCTTAAAATCGACTAACTAATGGGGCAAACATATTCCCATCTGAAAACTAATGGAGCTAAACATGAGGGAGAAAGTGGTCCAGAAAACCGCCCCCCCCCCCCCCCCCCATAAGGGGACAGTGGCTATTTTGGGGGGTCTATTTATTTATATATTCATTTATGTTTAGCTTCCTCGCTGGACGTTCATCAAGCTTTAAAAAACACCTTAGATCCCTCTTAAAGATAAATGTTCCTGCCGAAGGCCAGTTTTTCTTAAAATTACAGGCTCGCTATTGCTTGCCAGGAAAAAATCAACACCTAAATGGCACGAAAGGTCTTGATAGTGATATAGGAATGGGACGAAAGGTTTTATAATCGACAAACTAATGGGGCGAACGTCTTAAAATCTGAAAACTAATGGGGCTAGGCATGAGGAAGAAGGGGGGGACCAGATAAACGACCCATGTCCCCTTAAGCCGTATATACAGTATATCATCTCGCTACGAACAGTACTAACCACTGACTTTAACATCCTATCAATTCACCTTATCTTCTTAACATAATCTTCCATTCTGCTTAACCCTTTCACGCACATATGACGCAGAGGTTGCCAGATTAGCAATAAGAAATAGAGTTCTCTCACTCTTATAATTACCTCTCCAAAATTAGTTTTCTGCCAACAGCTAACTCAAAGACAACTGCAGAGGTTGAAGTAACTAAACTAAAGGTTTCAAAATACCCCTGATGGTAACAAAGGCTTTAAAGTATCCCCAATAGGCTCAACATCGCGTCATATGTCGGAGAGGGTTAAGGGGGGATGGGCCGGTTTTCTGGACCACTTTCTCCCTCGTGCTAAGCCCAATTTCTTTTGAGATAATAAGACGTTAGGCCTATTAGTTTGGGGATTTTAACACTTTGCGCCCCATTTCTTCGTCAATATTTAGACCTTTCGTGCTATTTAGGTGTCGATTTTTTCCCTGGCAAACGATAGTGACCCTGTAATGTTGGAAGAACCGGCCTTTGGCCGGGTTAATTTTTCTACCGAAAAATGTACAAATTAATCTAGAAGGGGGATCTAATGGATGTTTGTTTTTTTTTAATTTGATGGAGGTCTAGGGAGGAAACTAGAAAAATAATGAATACATGCAAAATCGCCCAAAAAGTGAACCATCTCCCCTTAAAGTCCTGCTATCACCCTGCTTAATTCTTTAACTGAATTCTCCCTTTACATGAATTATTCAAACATAACTTTTATCTCATTAGCTTAAAGTATGCACTCTCGGTCATTAAAGCTGTATGTGAATATTCATAAGATATCTCAGGCTGAATTCAGTCTCCTGATTGATTCTTTATTTGATTTTTGCATTTCGGAGTTTTATATAATCAGTTCGAGGGCTGAACATGTCTCAGAATTTGTAACCATGTCCGTACTTTACTTCAAAATTAACATCCAGCCTCTTTTTCCACTTCTCACTGCCCTGGTCACCTACATCCTTCTTTTTAAGGGGGAATGGGCGTATTTATTTCCTCAGTTATGTATATTTTTATTATTGGTTAGTTTCCTCCCTCCATCAAGCTTTAAAAAACAAACAAAAACAAAACAAAAACCGAGACCCTCCTTCAAGATAAATTTGTAAATTTGTTGATAGAAAAATGTCCTGACCGAAGTCCGGTTCCTCTTAAATTACAGGCTCGCTGTCGCTCGCCAGGAATAAATCGACACCTAAATTACATGAAAAGTCTTAATATTGACAAAGAAATGGGGCGGAAGGTCTTAAAATCGCCAAACAGATGGGCCGAACGTCCTAACATTTGAAAACTAATGGTGTTAAACATAAGGGAGAAGGGGGACCAGAAAAACGACCCATCTCCCCTTAAGCCACAATCAATACATCTCTATCTGCTGATCTAAATGTATAGCCAATTTACTTAAGCCATACATTTAAGTGTGGTCTGCCAGTGCGGATCATCCAGTCTGCTAATAATCCCTATCGCCTCAACCAATAAGCTTTTCTACACTGAAGTAATCGAACGCTTAATTATAGCAACAATTACACTCATACAACGAGTTTCATTGTTTGTGCTTGCTAATGTCAACACGAAAACAATTGAAACACTGTTTATTTTATTATTAAGTGTTACATTTTACACTGCACCTCCCGGCCCTCTACCTCTTTTTCTGAACAAGCTCTGTAAACAATTAATTGCATCATAATTTATTCCATTAATCTATGCAATTTTGCTACCAAGTATGTATAATGATTATCATTCTGCAAGCATCCCCTCTAACAAATCAACCATTTATCCTTTTATCTCTATATATACTATATTCATACCCAAACTCTACATGTAATCTAAAACGCCTTTATTAATATCGATACTTTCATCAGAGAGTGTTTGTATTTCCTAGCAACTCAAAAATAATGACGACCATAGAAAGTGTTTTATTCACTCAAATCCTTCAGTCGTCTATTCATGTTTAAAGCACCCCAGCTCTTCTTCAGTGTATGGATAAGAATAAACGTTTATTTACCCCATGTGAGGAGGAACACTTTATTGACAACGTATTGCAGATAGCTTCATCAGACCAAATGTTGTCAATGGAGTGCTCCTCCTTACATTGTGTTTATATTAATTCTGTTTATTTTTAAAAGTGTATTTGTTATCAAGAATAAACATAGCTACTTGACAGTGATATATTTTGGAATAGTCCTTAAAGCCGAATAATGAAGAACTTTAATTATGTCCAAACGATTATAAAACAAAGAACAAATCGATCCAGAACGAAGCTGCCAGGTTAATGTAAACAGAGTATATCATCTTAATCATTAACCCTGCTCTATCTCCAGACCCCACTCTCCTCCTGTGATCCCAAACAAATACCATCATAGCCCCAACCCGACCTTCTCCTCCCTTTCATCTACCCATTTACCCCATTACCGGTCTGCCCAGCAATCAATCAATCCTTCGCCGAGGGGAGGGTGGTTCGTCTACTCTCCCTCCGTCTAATCTTAACCCCTTCAGCATCATGACGCCTTTTTACCTTTGATTCTGGCTAAAACTAGATGAATTTATGCAGTTTAAGAAGGGCCTATGTTACAAAGAAGGTTTATTGAGATCGTATTTACCCACTTGAGTCGTATAGGTAGACTACAAGCTAAAGAAAATCGTCTAATGGTAACCAGAATATGATGAAAATTATGTCATGGTGGTGAAGGGGTTAAGGGGGAATACTGGATTTTCACTATTTGTTGATGGGTTTCAATTAAACTTACAGGGAATCTTCTTCATACTTTTATAAATGTATAGGGAAAATTTCAGTCAGATTCTGACAATTCATAAGATTTTATTAATTAAATAATTTTTGTTTTTTTCCTTCTCGTCGGATTTTGAAATTGAGCCTATTTCTTATTATAGTGCTCCAAATAAAATTATACTTGGTGAATTTGATATACAGTATATTATGTATGCAAAATATTGATTAAAACAGAATTTAACATAAATATTTATGTCTGATGCTAATTTTGTTTTTATTTTAAGATGAAATTTTTTACATTTTTGCGAGAAAATGGACTCCATAATTATCTCCTAATTGTTCCCATACAAGAAATTTGTCTTAACCCGGGAACGGCGAGGGGCGGGGGTATTGAACTCGATGCCCATGGGCGAGCATATAGGCTCCATTCAGGTCTATAATCGTCATTTTACGATAAATATCGTTATTACTTATTCATATGAGCCTATTTTACCTTCACTATGAAGATAGTAACCTGTAACAACAATAAAACAAGTGAAAATATAATTTTTCTGGTCAAAATCGCGAATATACATGGAGCAGCCCATTCATGAATTAAGGAGCAAATTGAGGCAACCCCTCCCTCCACGAGGCCTCAAGCCACACTGAGCCTACTCATTCACACTCTCGGTTGTGTAACACACTCGCTAGGCACGTAAGCACATCCTCCACACATTTTGCTAATGTTAGCACAAAAATATACCAACGAATTAGGGAATAACAGGGAAAATAGGTGATAATTGAAGGGGGAGGGGGAAGGAGGGGATGTGGAGGAGTGATATGAGGTATAGGGAAATTTTTTTTTTTTTTTTTTTTAGTGCTACATGGGCCGTTTAAATGTTTTTTTTAGGCCTCCCTCTTAAGAGCTTTGCCGCCCTCGCCCAGTAAAACTTCTTATGAGCATTGCCGCCATTTATGGGTTAACAGATCCTAAGAGCAGTGTTTTTCAATCAAAATGCTTTTTACAGAATCAATTTATTATGAAACTTAAATTAATTATATTGCTTTGAAATAGAAAAAAACGTAATTCTACATAAACAGCACTTAACACCTAACGAGCGGCCTAGGCGGTAATTTATATGGGATTCATGTCAGTAGGTCCGCCGCGGTGGTCTGGAGCAGTCATACGCTTGCTACTCTCCTTCCACCACTTATCTCTCTCTCTCAGCAACATTACGTGCTGAAAATGGCACACGACATAAGTTGTGAACCGCCACATAGTCCAAATTTCTTTCACACGACATAAGTTGCGCGCCGCTAATAAAGGGTGAAGTCGAGAAATGCTATTATTTATAAATTTTGATTTAATGTTTATAAATATTCTTGAGTTACCCATTTAATGGGCAAATTTTCTTTCTATGACACTCTGCCAAAGAAAATATACCTATCTGGCTAACTAAAATATTTTGTTTTATTCGTTTTTATAAAAAAAATATAGGTATATCTTATACTGTATTGTGAGTCCCATAGGTATCTGAAGGGTGGGTGTAGGGTGAGTAACGGAGACAGATATGGAACTTTGATGTTTCCTACGATTGTACAGTGTCATAGGAAGCTTATAAGAAAACAAAATGAATTTTTCAATGGGTAAAGGTCCTATTGCCCCCTTAACCCAGCAAAGGCTAGACTATGGTATTTGAAATTTCCCGCCATGCGGAGGTATTTTGGTTAATTCCCGATGAAAATCGTAATTTTACCATAAATAATGTTATTACTTATTCATATGCGCCTCTTTTACTTTTAATATGAAGATATTAACATTTAAGAGCAATAAAACAAGTGGGATTAGTATTTGGAGGGTGAAAAAGACGTATTATTGCCGATCGGTCCATTCATGAGGGGAGAGCAACGGGCGGTATATATCCTCTCCTCCCGAGTTCTCAAGCAACACTGACGGCTTTAAGTAGAAGTCTCTCTGTTGCAGGGATCTCTAGATGTCTCGCCCATGCTATAGAGACCGCGGGAAGGAAATTTGCACCAAAAATAATCCGATAAAAGGTGGGATAAGAGAAATAATAGGTGATAATTGAGGAGGGGTAGAAAGGGGGGGGGACACATATATAGGAATGGTTGCAAGTAATGGAGGGGAATTGTCTCACCTAATCACATATTGCTTTGTTTTGAATGCCACTGGGGATTTTAAAAGGCGTTTTTTAGGCCTTGGATCTTATAAGGACCTTCGCCTTTGCCCACCAAACCTCTTATGAGGATTTTTGCCTTTCTTGGGTTAAGTTCTTGGGATTTCAGGACGTGTTTCTTCATTGTATTTTGGCTATCATTAGAAGATTTTGTACAATTTAGGAAGGTCAGGTCAGGTGAAGGTATTGAGGGATAAGCCTTTACAACGGCACCTCATAGCTACTTTCTACTTTTCCTATTTTCTGAATAGTGTAGAGAGTACAAAGGAGTACAAAGGAAATCAAGCAACAACAGTCTAGTGACCCTTCTAGGTTGCTTGTCCTCCAAAACACTGAGGATCAAGTGTCCAAACAGTGGTTTAGAGTGGGTAAGGGAACATTGGAAAGGGAACTACTGCCCTGCCACTAACGTGGCAGGACTAGGAAGTTAGTAGGGGACATATGGGTTAGTAACTGAGGGGAGGATAAAGTTATTCATTTACAAACGCAGTCAGTCGCGGGTTTGATGCGAGATATTTGTCTAGGCGGAATTTAAATGAATCAACGGTGCTGCAGTCTATAACGTCTCGGGGAAGCCCATTCCACAAGTTGACAACTCGATTGAAGAAGAAATTCTTAGATTCGTGCGAGTTAAAAGATTTACCAATAATTTTGCAACCGTTTTCCCCGCGTGTAATTAGATTGGTCGATAGTGAAGTACTTACTACAGTTCATATTGTCGATGCCTTTGATGATTTTGAACACTTGAATTAAGTCGCCTCTTAATCTGCGCTGGGTTAAAGGAAATAGATTTAATTCTCTAAGACGCTCTTCGTATGGTTTGTTCTTTAGGCTAGGTATCATTTTGGTAACTCTACGTTGAACTCGTTCTAGCTTGTTTATATCTTTTTGGTAATAAGGGCACCAGGATTGAACGCAGTATTCCAGAAGAGGGCGGACTAAGGAATTGTAAAGGGTTAGGATAACTTCTTTGGATTTATGCTCAAATGACCTGCCTATAAAGCCAATTATTTTGTTTGCCTTCTTAACAACTTCTGAACATTGTTGACTCGGTTTTAGGTTACTCGATATTGTTACTCCCAGATCAGTTCTCTGTTTACATTCTTAAGCTGAGTGCCATTCATCGAATAGTTTGCTTTCTCATTTAGGTATCCGACATGTAGTACTTTACATTTATCCGCATTGAAACTCATTTGCCAAATTTGGGCCCAACATGACAATTTATCTAGATTGTGTTGCATATCGTCAACTTGTTCTTTTGAGAGTACGCTATTTGCAATTTTTGTATAGTCAGCAAATTTTGAGATTGTGCAGGTGAGACCCTCATCTATGTCGTTGATGTAAATTAGAAAGAGAATTGGTCCTAGTACCGATCCCTGGGGTACCCCGCTACTTACATTGGTCCATTTAGATGCCTTACCGTTTATGACTACCCTTTGCTTTCTGTTGCTGAGCCAATTTTCTATCCATTTCAACACACCGTCTTGTATTCCATGCGCTTTTAGTTTTAGCAGTAAACGTTTGTGGGGAACTTTGTCAAAGGCCTTTTGAAAATCAAGGTATATAATATCTACAGCTTTACTCTCATCGTAGAGGTTGAGGATATCGTGGAAGAAGTCTAAGAGGTTTGTTAAACAGGAACGTTTTTTACGAAAGCCGTGTTGAGTATCTTTAAGTATGTTATTTTCCTCCAAGTGATTTACGAGTCTGTCTCGTATGACCGTTTTCTAGCATTTTACATACAACTGAGGTTAAGCTAATTGGACGATAGTTACTGGGTAGGGATTTGCTGCCTTTTTTGAATATCGGTGTTACGTTGGCTAGCTTCCACTGATCAGGCATAGTTCCAGACTGCAAGGATTTATTGAATAGTAATGTCAGTGGTTTGGAGAGCTCATTCTTAGCTTCCTTTAGAACTCTAGGCGAGATTGTATCAGGTCCTGGCGTTTTATTTACCTTGAGTTTATCTAAACAATTCAATACTTCTCTCTCTGTAACGGTGATATTGCTTAGAACATCTGAATTATCAATCTGAATCGGCGATGGTGTAGGGATATCACTGAGGTCTTCTGTTGTAAAAACTGATGCAAAGAAGGTATTGAGGGCATTACTCATTTGTACTTCGTCTTTGGTGTATTCTCCTTTTTCATCGACTAACGGTCCAACAGTTGAAGTAACTACTTTTTTCTTTCTGATATAACTATAGAATTCTTTCGGGTTTGTTTTACTTTGATTCGCAATATGTAACTCTAAGGTCTTTTTACTTTGCTTTTTGAGAGAGAGAGAGAGAGAGAGGGAGGGTGGGGGAGGTCATAGATTTATATAGTAGTAATTATAATTATATATGTGGCGCAATGGTAGCGCCTTCGACTCACAATCGAATGGTCGAGGGTTGGATTCCCTAGCAGAACAAGACAAGTCCCTTGACACTCTATGAGTCTCTGTTCCCCTAGCAGTATATAGGAACCTGAAGTTAGTGGACATTAGTGACGTTCCATTCGGGAAAGTAAATTGTGGTCAAGATCTATACACTGTACTTGTATACTGTATAGATATTGATTGTGGTAACCCATACACAATGCAGTATCGGCCCTGTATTGTGAATAACCGCAAGCTCCAAAGGGTGAAGATGAGAGCTGCGGTTACGCGCTGTTTCACTGTATGCCCCTGAACTTTTACTTAAACGCACTGATTACTAATACTCTATTTTATCTTAATCATATGTATGTATTCAGTATTCTATTCAAAGTCACACACAGAAACACTTTTAGCGGCAAGTTTCATAGTAATCATTCTCCGGGATCTTATCCCTAGACCAAAAATAATGTGACTGATTTACGAATCGAATATAAAATAATAACAGTTTTGGGTGTGCTGTAATAGCATGTATTAATGAAGAATATTATTTAAATTGTACCACAGTATTGTAAGCCTAGAATAGGATAAATGATCATAGAAGGGTAAGTTAGGTTTGTTATCCTTCCCCCACAATATCCCCTGCTGCATGTTACCCGAACCCATCCCTTTGCGGGTTTCTGAACAATATAAACTATGAAATGAACTAATTCTTTTATAGAGGCCCCCACCCCCATGAGCTGTACATGATAGACGAAATCATTGGGCGGTTAATGACTGAGTGATGGCCATTAAGTTTCTCCGGCCAATCATCCACCTGCTAACACAACACTCTAAGTGAAATCAGAGAGCGGATTTATTGACAGGAAAGTGTGTTCCAGATTGGATTTATACCATTCCGTCCAGTATGATACACTCTTGAAGACCAAATCACACGCACATTTTCCCTGCAATTTTTCGGCATATCTCATGTGGCATCTTCTGAAACCAAATGATACAAGGGTTCAGCAACCTAGTATGATACAAGGGTTCAGCAACCTAGTATGATACAAGGGTTCAGCAACCTAGTATGATACAAGGGTTCAGCAACCTAGTATGATACAAGGGTTCAGCAACCTGGTATGATACAAGGGTTCATCAACCTAGTATGATACAAGGGTTCAGCAACCTAGTATGATACAAGGGTTCAGCAACCTAGTATGATACAAGGGTTCAGCAACCTAGTATGATACAAGGGTTCAGCAACCTAGTATGATACAAGGGTTCAGCAACCTAGTATGATACAAGGGTTCAGCAACCTGGTATGATACAAGGGTTCATCAACCTAGTATGATACAAGGGTTCAGCAACCTAGTATGATACAAGGGTTCAGCAACCTAGTATGATACAAGGGTTCAGCAACCTAGTATGATACAAGGGTTCAGCAACCTAGTATGATACAAGGGTTCAGCAACCTAGTATGATACAAGGGTTCAGCAACCTAGTATGATACAAGGGTTCAGCAACCTAGTATGATACAAGGGTTCAGCAACCTAGTATGATACAAGGGTTCAGCAACCTAGTATGATACAAGGGTTCAGCAACCTAGTATGATGTACTGTCCATCTTGTATCTAACAGTTGTTCTTGGAAAATTGTCGGAAAAAAAGACTCGTGTGACTCTGGTTTTATTTCATCTTAAGGACGGCTTCCCATAATAACCTTTAAAGTAAGTTTGTTTCTTTACATTCTGCTATCAATGGACGATCTATTGTACGTAATATAATAGTCGCATTTTACAAGTGAGTTAAATTTACTCCTGCATTTATGTGTAATATACAGTTTCTGGCTTTAATTAATTCTGGCTGATACTAAGCGAATTTATTAAGCTTAGCATGGGCCTCTCGCAATCCAAAGTCCATGCCCAGAAGCAGTGACATCGGATAAAAACTCACATCTCCTGGTTTCTATTCATTGGAATCTTGCTAATGTTGATAGTGCTTAATTTTTCTCCCTACACGTTCGCATATATAAAGTAAAACAAATGTAAATAATTGCTTAGGATACTGTACTGGAATTAGCTTCAGAAGCACTAATGTAAAAACTTGATTATAACCGCTTGTTATATACATATATATATATATATATGTATAAGCATTAAGACTAACTTGGTAAGTTTATGATGGCATTTCTCTTTAAAAAAAAAAAAAATTATTGATAACTAGCAATATCCAGCAGCATGCTACTTCACACACACACACACACACACACACACACACACACACACACACACACACACACACACACACACACACACACACACAGAGCACACCTAGGCATGGTTATAGCAGTTTATGCAAAAAGTTATTAGGAACACAAAAAAATCAACTTACCTTTTCTGCTTCGAATGCTGGTTGAGATTGGGTATTGTTAGGTATTTTCAATCCATTCACTGTTCACAATATCGCAATTAAAAGTCACTGAATGAACAAAATAGTCACCACTTCTGAATATAGGAATGTTACACTTAAAAACCGTATAGACAAATCGATCATCGTAGGGCGTGAATAGCATGTGCCTTATAGAAAAGAAAAACCGGAAAAGAGTAGAAAGAACGATTGCTTTGTTTTTTCTTCCAAGAACACACTATTTCTATGTCTGTCTCAATTCTGACTAGTTTTATCTTCTTAACCTTGACTTAGTGCCCATATATTGCAGTCTCTGAAAATAGGAGGAACGAAACGTACTTCTAAGTATTTTTGTCATGGCATGTGATGTTGGAGATGGAAGGGAGCTGGGGTAGAAATGCTCTCAAGGGGTTAATTAACTTGGTCATTCAAGTTTATGATTTCTTTTATAACTCCGACGACATGTACTGTTATAACTGCACGTCAGGTCAGGTCAGGGGAAGGTATTGAGGGATAAGCCTTTACAACGGCATCTCTTAGCTACTTTTCGAAGAGTGGTGAGAGGGGAGAAGGGTTGTTGGAGAGATAGAGGAAGCTGTTGGAGTGGCTTTGTTGTGTATGCTATTAGTATGTATACGTCGTTGAGGTGTCCACCAACTACTTAACCCCTTCTGTACCGGCGATGGCCTTTTGTCTTTATTTCACCTACATTTCGACGATTTTATGAAACTTAGGAAGGATATATGGTAGCTGAAAGGATGCTTTGAGATATATTGTAGTCTTATAATGGGTGGACGTCCTTTAATAATAATAATAATAATAATAATAATAATAATATTTATTCAGTTAGCAATTTACAGAGTTGGTACCACATAGTATGTTACAAATATGACATGTACCAGCCTTGCATAATTCCAACTAAGGATAGCCCAATAAGGCCGTAAGGCGTATTTCCATTGGGGTCCTTAAATTTCTATTGGGTCCTTCCAAACTGAACAAAATTGTCTAATAGTTGTCAGAATTTGATGAAAACGACGTCACCGGAACAGAAGGGGTTAAATTTATATTATACGTGCGACAGACTCGGATTCCCATGAGAAACTTTGCAATCAACTTGTGATCATCAACACGACTATGGCAACATTTCAAGATTATTTTGCACTTGTATCGGCGACTAGACTAAAGGTAAATGGACCTTATAATAAGTGAAAAAAATAAAATAAAAATAAAAACAAATATATGATGACCGCTGAAGGGGAGTGTTTTGTCTTTTTTTCTGGACCCCCTTTTCCCTTACGTTTAAACCATTAGGTTTGAGATTTTAAGACGTTTGCCCCATTAGTTTGACGATTCTAAGACTTTTAGTCCCATTTCTTTGCCAATATTAGTATTTTTCGTGCCATTTAGGTGTCGATTTTAGAAGGATTAGGCCTTTGGTTAGAACATTTTTCTACCGAAAAATCTCCGCATTAATCCCAAAGGCGGGTCTTGGGGGTGTCTTTATATATTAATTAATTATATAGTATATAAATTAGCATATCTATCTGTCTATGTATTTTATATTTTGTTATAAGATAGATAAAGACCAAGATAGCAAACTTACCCCCCCCCCCTCCCCTCCACAACCCTATTAATCCAGAAACAGCCAGAATCCGTTGTTTGCCGACAAAAGAGTACCGGGACAATTTGTGTGAAAAAGCGGCCGTGGTGATGGTGGTGGTGCGACGCCTCCCCCCCCCCCCCACCCACCCCGCCCCATTGTCCGGTCAACACAGCACCATAAGACTAACGGGAAACACCGAAGCCCAACAGGAAACGGGGGGGGGGGGGGGGGAAGCTGTATTAGGACATTGTAGAGTAGTGGACGACGTGGTGGTGGATCCCCCTCTACACTCACTACCAATAGTCATGTCTCACCACCAGAATGTCAACTAGGGCTAAGGGGGGATGGGCGTATTTATTTGCTCATTTGTGTACCATTTTACCATCTTTTTAGTTTCCTCCCTTGACTTCCATCAAGCTTAGAAAACACCCGCCAAAGACCTTCCTTCAAGATAAATTTGTACATTTTTCGGTAGAAAAAAGTCCCGGCCTCTTAAATTACAGGCTCACTATCGCTCGCCAGGAAAAAAATCGTTACCTAAATGACACGAAAAGTCTTAATATTATTAACAAAAAGAAATGAGGCGAAAGAGACTAACGGGAAACAGTAAAGCCCAACAGGAAACGGTGGGAAGCTGTATTATGTAGTAGTGGACGTCGTTGTGGTGGAGGAACCCTGGTGTACACTCACTAGCAAAAATCATGTCTCACCACCAGAATGTCAACTAGGGTTAAGGAGAGGTTTTTAGTTTGTTCCCTAGATCTCAATTGACCACTTGCGAGTTTCAGGCTATAAGGAAGTTCGGTCTGTAAACATCGATATTAAACACAAATATAGTAATTATGTAGGTTTCTGATGGATAGATAATATGTCGAATTTGGTTTTTTGTATATATAAATGTACTAACACCGTATTATAGCTGGTTATTCTGCTAAATATCGATGTCTACAGCTCCAACTTCCCTACAGAACGAAACTCGCAAGTGGTTAATTCAGCTTTAAATTATGAAAAGCCTTCCTCATAAGCTGTCAGACCATTCTTGACACTAAAACCATGGAAAATGCACTTGTCTGATACCAGCATTACTCAGAATGGAACTAAAATGGGGACCTGGCATTCAGGGGAGATGGGTCGTTTTTCTGGTCCCCTTTCTACTTCACGTTTAGCTCCATTAGTTTGCAGACGTTCAGCCCATTAGCTTGGCAATTTTAAGACCTTTCGCCCCAATTTCTTTGTCAATATTTAGACTTTCGCGTCATATACAGTACAGTAGGTGTAGAGTTTGTCCTGGCAAACGACAGCGAGCCTGTAATTTAAGAGGATTTAATAATTTAATAATTCGGCCGGGAATTTTTTCTATCGAGAAATGTACAAATTAATCTTGAAGGAAGGTATTGGGTAGGTGTTTTTTTTAAAGTTTGATGGAGGTCTAGGAAAGAAACTAATGGATTGATAAAAAAAAAAAAAAACAAAAAAAACAAACATATATGAGCAAATAAATACGCCCATTCCCCCTTAAAGAGCCTAATAAGCATGATCAAAATACACTCAGAAAGGAGCACTTTCCTATAATGAACGTAATAAGTAGGTAGGGCTCGAACGTTTACTTTCCTATAATGAACGTAATAAGTAGGTAGGGCTCGAACGTTTACTTTCCTATAATGAACGTAATAAGTAGGTAGGGCTCGAACGTTCACTTTCCTATAATGAACGTAATAAGTAGGTAGGGCTCGAACGTTTACTTTCCTATAATGAACGTAATAAGTAGGTAGGCCTCGAACGTTTTACTTTTCCGATAATGAACGTAATAAGTCAGGTAGGGCCTCGAAACGTTTACTTTCCTATAATGAACGTAATAAGTAGGTAGGGCTCGAACGTTTACTTTCCTATAATGAACGTAATAAGTAGGTAGGGCTCGAACGTAATAAGTAGGTAGGCTCGAACGTTTACTTTCCTATAATGAACGTAATAAGTAGGTAGGGCTCGAACGTTTACTTTTCCTATAATGACGTAATAAGTAGGTAGGGCTCGAACGTTTACTTTCCTATAATGAACGTAATAAGTAGGTAGGGCTCGAACGTAATAAGTAGGTAGGGCTCGAACGTTTACTTTCCTATAATGAACGTAATAAGTAGGTAGGGCTCGAACGTTCACTTTCCTATAATGAACGTAATAAGTAGGTAGGGCTCGAACGTTTACTTTCCTATAATGAACGTAATAAGTAGGTAGGGCTCGAACGTTTACTTTCCTATAATGAACGTAATAAGTAGGTAGGGCTCGAACGTTTACTTTCCCCTGGGCCAAAGGAAGTGAAGCGCCTCGGATAACAGGATGGTGTGGTGGTGGTGGTAGTAACGGGATATAGTCTTAACGGGAGAGAAGAGGGATGTAATGACAGCAGAGATATCTGTGTGTTTCCTTCATCCTATGACTTAGACTGGGCCAGTTTTCTGCACCACTTTCTCCCTCATGTTTAGCCCCATTAGTTTTCAGGTGTTAAGATGTTTGCCCCATTAGTTAGTCGATTTTATGACCTATCGCCCCATTTCTTCGTCAATATTTAAATCTTTTGTGCTATTTAGGTGTCGATTTTTTCCCTAGCGAACGATAGTGAGCCTGTAATATTGGAAGAACCGGCCTTCGGCCGGGAAATTTGTCTACCGAAAAATGTACAAATTAATCTAAAAGGGGGACCTAATGGATGTTTTTTTAAATTTGATGGAGGTCTAGGGAGGAAAATAGAAAAATAATGAATACATGCAAAAATCTCCCAAAAAGTGAACCCCCCTTAACGGGAGAGAAGAGAGATGTAATGGCAGCAGAGATACCCGAATGTTTCCTTCATCCTATGACTTAGACTGCTTTAGACTTCGTGTGTCCAGACATTTTGACCTCCGATGTTCCTTGAATTTGGCTCTGTCCCACGTTACAAGCAGCCTGCCATTTTTTCTCCTCATACACATAAAACAACCAACAACAACAACAACAACTGAATGGCAACACTGAATGACAACACTGAATGACCACACTTACTGATAACACTGAATGACCGACAACACTGAATGACAACACTGACTGACAACACTGATTGATAACACTGACTGACAACACTGATTGATAACACTGACTGACAACACTGAATACAAACACTGAATGACTACACTAAACGACATATAACATTGTATGACGGCACTAAAAAACAACACTGAATGACCGATAACACTGAATGACAAAACTAAATGACAGACAACACTGACAGATAACACAAATTGACAACACTTGATGATGGACAACACTGATTGACAACATCGATTGACACCACTGAATGGCAAAACTGAATGGCAGACAGCACTGATTGACAACACTGAATGGCAACACAGAATGACAACACTGAAATAACACACAACAGTAAATGCCACTAAATAAATCAGCACTTTAACACCGGATGAGAAATAACAGTACACAAATAACACAACACTAAGTAAAATACCAGTAATTAACACCAAATGATAAGTAATCGTAGACAGTACAAGTAACAGTAGATAACAGTAAATAATGGATAATAGCAGACACCAATGAATGACAAGTAAACATTTGCACCAACGAATGAGATGTTTGTTTATATGTGTATGAAGGAGATAAAGGCGAAGCTGCCTGTATAAAGTGTAGCCCCCCCCCCCCCCCCCTAAAGAAGTTGAAAGAGTGAAAGAGAGCCATAAGGTACGTTAGAGTCAAAATGTTGGACACGCTAGGCAGGACTTGTAAACTCAATATAAATGAGTAACACTGCATACCATAACATCAAACGACCAAAATAATGATAATAACTGATATGCAGACTGAATTTCTGTTATAAATCGCGTCACCTTCACAATGTCGACACTACTATTATGTCTCTACACTTGTACACATAAACTATAACCAATACTAGATATGTTATTACTGATAGATATATAGATAGATAGATAGATAGATAGATAGATAGATAGAGCACAACCCACGTGAGGGGGACGTGTTACCGGTACGGCTGACGGCGCGCGAGTGAGTGGTGGGTGGGTGGTTCCGGTCAGCTGTGAGAGAGAGAGAGAGAGAGAGAGAGAGATTAAAGAGAGATTAAAGAGAGATTATATATATATATATATATATATATATATATAGAGAGAGAGAGAACGAACATTGTTTTGGGGTACATAGCAACATTAACATTATTTATCTTACATCCTTCGAGACATAATCAAGGGATGCTTAAAGATATTAAAATGCATAATATAAAACAAAACTATACACAAAGAAAAAAGAACATTACAAGGGGGAAAATATTGGGGTATTTAAAGAGACCATATTTAAAGAGTAAATACATGTAGATCATGAAGTAGGTGAAAGAAAGGGAAGACATTACAAGTAGAAGTACAAAAAAAAAAAAAAAAAAAAAAAAAAAATCCCGCTATGGTCACGCTTCCCCGCTGCTGAATCATGGTAGCTTCTTTATTAGTCTTTATTTTCCTTCTCTCTCAATCATGTCTTGTGGGGAACCTACTGCTGAGAAACGTGGCATTACAAGCACGTAGTTACAAATATTTCGGTGCGGTCGATCTCATAATTACCTGCTGATCTCTCTCTCTATGTGCTGTGCTGTTTAGCTTCATATATTTATTTTATTTATTATTTTTTTTCTATGTGAATGAGGGAGAAAAGGCATAACTGCCTGCAGCGAGTGCCTCCCCCAGATTTCAAAGATTGACAGGTCCGAAATCAAGGGACGCTCGAGCTAAAATGTCTGGACAGACGGAGTTTGAAGCAATATAAGTCATAGGAAGAGGGAAAGGCTGATTCTGGGAGAGTTCCAGAGCTCAGCAGTTGAATAGAAGAAAGTCTGAGAATAGCGTGTCACTATTGGGTTGGAGAGTTGCACAGAGTAGGGGTGGGATTGTGTTGCAAGGCGGGTACTACGTACCCTACGTAGAGGAGGTGGTATACACTGGGAAAGCTCCGAGG
>CM064498.1:15260966-15309373 GCA_032716605.1 Paralithodes platypus | reverse complement strand
GCCGATCGGCTCATACAAGACAGATCCCTGACACCCTTCCCACTCATGCTTAGCCCCATTACTTTTGAGATTTAAAGACATTCGGTCCTTTAGTTTGACTATTTTAAGACCTTGCGTGTCATTTAGGTGTCGATTTTTTTCCTGGCGAGCAAAAGTGTGCCTGAATCTTAGGACACTACAGCCTTCAGCGGAGCATTTTTCTACCGACAAATGTACTTATTTATCTGGGGTGATTATTTTAAGCTTGATGGAGGTCTACTGTAGGTAGGAAACTAAAAATATATAATAATATACTGTACATATATAATATACTGTATATAAATAAATATACTGTATATATAATAAATATACTGTATATATAATAAATATACTGTATATATAATAAATATACTGTATATAAATAAATATACTGTATATAATAAATATACTGTATATAATAAATATACTGTATACACAAATATAATAAATATACTGTATACACAAATATAATAAATATACTGTATACACAAATATAATAAATATACTGTATACACAAATATAATAAATATACTGTATATAATAAATATACTGTATATATAATAAATATACTGTATATATAAATACTGTATATATATAAATATACTGTATATATAATAATATACTGTGTATTAAATAACTATACTGTATATTAAATAACTATACTGTATATTAAATAACTATACTGTATATTAAATAACTATACTGTATATTAAATAACTATACTGTATATTAAATAAATATACTGTATATATAATAAATATACTGTATATATAATAAATATACTGTATATATAATAAATATACTGTATATATAATAAATATACTGTATATATAATAAATATACTGTATATATAATAAATATACTGTATATAAATAAATATACTGTATATATAATAAATATACTGTATATATAATAAATATACTGTATATATATAAATATATATACATTTCCTCTTAAATATTGCAGCTGCGTAGAGGTAGTATATGAATGGTATTATATAAAGAGTAAATAAGGAACTTGTCTGACTATGAGTAGTGTTGATAGATCGTCCACTTGAACATACCTTATGATGGTTGACCGGAAGTAGACAATTACAACCATAAACATACCTGCAACAAAGAAAGAACCAATTGGTACCTAATATATCCAGACAATAAAATATATAATGGGTTGAAATGCTTGTTGCACTTATTAAGATTGCATATAGTATCAGAACTAAAATCATTGAAGTTAATAATTTGCCAACATGTCGAAATATACCGTATACGACAACAAACAACGCCATATATATTCTTCTTCAGCGCTAGTATATCCATAAATAAACCTATTTATTAGGGTGACCGGTCAACTCAACCAGTAGCTCTCAACCAGAACCAAATCAACCAATACAGTTAGGTTAGGTTAGGTTAGGTTAGGTTAGGTTAGTACTATATTTTGGCACTGGTTTGGTTGGTCTGGGTTAATTTGGCACTGGTTGAGAGCTACTGGTTGAAATGGTCTACTGGTTGAGATGACATGCAACCATTTATTAGTCAATGTTAGCAACTAATGCACCATCATACCTTATTAACTCTTCACCTTTTGTCCACACTCATCCACATAAACCATCATAATACTGAACTGACCTCACTGTACAATCACTGACCTCACAGTACAATCACTGACCTCACAGTACAATCACTGACCTCACAGTACAATCACTGACCTCACTGTACAATCACTGACCTCACAGTACAATCACTGACCTCACAGTACAATCACTGACCTCACTGTACAATCACTGACCTCACTGTACAATCACTGACCTCACAGTACAATCACTGACCTCACAGTACAATCACTGACCTCACTGTACAATCACTGACCTCACAGTACAATCACTGACCTCACAGTACAATCACTGACCTCGCTGTACAATCACTGACCTCACAGTACAATCACTGACCTCACAGTACAATCACTGACCTCACAGTAAAATCACTGACCTCACAGTACAATCACTGACCTCACAGTACAATCACTGACCTCACAGTACAATCACTGACCTCACTGTACAATCACTGACCTCACAGTACAATCACTGACCTCGCTATACAATCACTGACCTCGCTATACAATCACTGACCTCACTGTACAATCACTGACCTCACAGTACAATCACTGACCTCACAGTACAATCACTGACCTCACTATACAATCACTGACCTCACAGTACAATCACTGACCTCACTATACAATTACTGACGACCTCACTATACAACCACTGACCTCACAGTACAATCACTGACCTCACTGTACAATCACTGACCTCACTATACAATCACTGACCTAACTGTACAATCACTGACCTCACAGTACAACCACTGACCTCACTGTACAATCACTGACCTCACTGTACAATCACTGACCTCACTATGCAATAACTGACCTCACAGTACAATCACTGACCTCACTGTACAATCACTGACCTCACTGTACAATGACTGACCTCACAGTACAATCACTGACCTCACTGTACAATCACTGACCTCACAGTACAATCACTGACCTCACTGTACAATCACTGACCTCACAGTACAATCACTGACCTCACAGTACAATCACTGACCTCACTATACAATCACTGACCTCACAGTACAATCACTGACCTCACTATACAATCACTGACCTCACTGTACAATCACTGACCTCACAGTACAATCACTGACCTCACTGTACAATCACTGACCTCACTGTACAATCACTGACCTCACAGTACAATCACTGA
The DNA here is from genome assembly GCA_032716605.1 of Paralithodes platypus. Lineage (NCBI taxonomy): Eukaryota > Metazoa > Arthropoda > Malacostraca > Decapoda > Lithodidae > Paralithodes > Paralithodes platypus. Next base: position 15,306,588 of record CM064498.1, on the reverse strand, counting down.
CCTCACTATACAATCACTGACCTAACTGTACAATCACTGACCTCACAGTACAACCACTGACCTCACTGTACAATCACTGACCTCACTGTACAATCACTGACCTCACTATGCAATAACTGACCTCACAGTACAATCACTGACCTCACTGTACAATCACTGACCTCACTGTACAATCACTGACCTCACAGTACAATCACTGACCTCACTGTACAATCACTGACCTCACAGTACAATCACTGACCTCACAGTACAATCACTGACCTCACTATACAATCACTGACCTCACAGTACAATCACTGACCTCACTATACAATCACTGACCTCACTGTACAATCACTGACCTCACAGTACAATCACTGACCTCACTGTACAATCACTGACCTCACTATACAATCACTGACCTCACTGTACAATCACTGACCTCACAGTACAACCACTGACCTCACTGTATAATCACTGACCTCACTGTACAATCACTGACCTCACTATACAATCACTGACCTCACTGTACAATCACTGACCTCACAGTACAACCACTGACCTCACTGTACAGTCACTGACCTCACTGTACAATCACTGACCTCACTATACAATCACTGACCTCACAGTACAATCACTGACCTCACTATACAATCACTGACCTCACTATACAATCACTGACCTCACAGTACAATCACTGACCTCACTGTACAATCACTGACCTCACTGTACAATCACTGACCTCACTATACAATCACTGACCTCACTATACAATCACTGACCTCACTATACAATCACTGACCTCACTGTACAATCACTGACCTCACTGTACAATCACTGACCTCACTATACAATCACTGACCTCACTATACAATCACTGACCTCACTGTACAATCACTGACCTCACAGTACAATCACTGACCTCACAGTACAATCACTGACCTCACTATACAATCACTGACCTCACTGTACAATCACTGACCTCACTGTACAATCACTGACCTCACTATACAATCACTGACCTCACTATACAATCACTGACCTCACTGTACAATCACTGACCTCACTGTACAATCACTGACCTCACTATACAATCACTGACCTCACTATACAATCACTGACCTCACTGTACAATCACTGACCTCACAGTACAATCACTGACCTCACAGTACAATCACTGACCTCACTATACAATCACTGAGCTCACTGTACAATCACTGACCTCACAGTACAATCAATAACACAATCACCCAACCACCAGTACAAATATTACTTCCCTCACAAACCCATTATCACAGCCACCACAATTATTACCTCCATTGATTAAACCCATCATCATCACAATTTCATCACCAACTTGGCAACTCATATATTATTGTTGGGGTATAAATATGATGAAGGATATGGAAATTAAGGTAATGTGTATATTTGGGTTTCCATGGTGCACTGTATAATAAAGTATGGGTATGAAAAGGGCAATTAAAGTGTCCATAACAATATGGACATATAAAAGGAATAATGGCATTAATGAACCCATCTATTATATGGATAGAATGGTAAATAACTATCAATAAATCCAGTGATTATATTATGTAATTTGATAGTACATTTTTATACCCTTGATATTATACAGTGTAGACAATAGATACGAAGTAGGTGAAACATACCGCAGCAGTAGATCCCCCAAAAAAAAATAAAAATAAAAATAAAAATAAAAATAAAAAAAATAAAAAAAATATATATACTGTATATATATATATATATATATATATATATATATATATATATATATATATATATATATATATATATATATATATATATATATATATATATGTATTATATATATACATATAATACAAAACGAAAGGGTACTGGTTGCTACACTTGTTTTGTTTGTGTCTACACAGTTGCACCATCACACTAGTAGCCCCGCCCCCTACCCTCTCTCCTATCACTGTCTATTATAACTCACAAATTATAAGTTATAAGTTATTTCTGGTGCGGTAGAATGTCTTTTAACTCCTGCAGTTCACCATGCCGTAGTCCTTCACCTAAGTCTGGTTAGTATTATACGATTGTATTAAGGGCACTCCGCCTTTAAAAACTCTAGACAGTGCCTCCAGGACCATAATAAAGAGGAGGGGGCTTAACACTGAACCCTGATGGACTCCAACACGGACTGAGAACTCATCACTCAGTGGCTGTTTGTTTGGTGTAGTAATTATGACATGTACTCATATATATTTGTTTAGTTTCCTCCCTAGACCTCCATCAAGCTTAGAAAACACCCCTAGACCCCCCTTCAAGATAGATTTGTAAATTTTTCGGTAGAAAACTTTCCCGGCCAAAGGCCGATTCCTCCAAAAATTACAGGCTCGCTTTCGCTCGCCAGGAAAAAATCGACACCTAAATGGCACGAAGGGTCCTAATATTGACAAAAAATGGGGTGAAAGGTCATAAAATCACCAAACTAATGGAACCAACGTCTTAAACTCTCAAAACTAGTGGGGCTAAACATTAGGGAGAAGGGGGTTCAGAAAAACAGTCTGTCTCCCCTTAATATTAGAAGGGATCTGTGAGAGAAACAAGGGTCAAGACCTTCTCAATTAGCCCTCTGACTTTCACATGACTGGAAAATAAAAATGTGTAAAGACAGCCACACTAATATGAATAAATGCGTCCTGGAATACTGAAGGGGTTAATTATCTTCACCAACGTTATGCAGTCTAGGTTAGTTGTAAGAACAGTTTATTATGCACCCTTGACTCTTTCACTACCTGTCACGTCCTCTTCCTTATATTCTGGCAGCTATAAGACGGTTATATTCCGTATCTTAATGAATACTTTTATAGCTACCATGTATCTTAATGAATACTCTTATAGCTACCATGTATCTTAATGGATACTCTTATAGCTACCATGTATCTTAATGGATACTTTTATAGCTACCATGTATCTTAATGAATACTCTTATAGCTACCATGTATCTTAATGAATACTCTTATAGCTACCATGTATCTTAATGAATACTCTTATAGCTACCATGTATCTTAATGGATACTCTTATAGCTACCATGTATCTTAATGGATACTCTTATAGCTACCATGTATCTTAATGGATACTCTTATAGCTACCATGTATCTTAATGAATACTCTTATAGCTACCATGTATCTTAATGAATACTCTTATAGCTACCATGTATCTTAATGAATACTCTTATAGCTACCATGTATCTTAATGAATACTCTTATAGCTACCATGTATCTTAATGGATACTCTTATAGCTACCATGTATCTTAATGAATACTGTTATAGCTACCATGTATCTTAATGAATACTGTTATAGCTACCATGTATCTTAATGAATACTGTTATAGCTACCATGTATCTTAATGGATACTCTTATAGCTACCATGTATCTTAATAGATACTCTTATAGCTACCATGTATCTTAATGAATACTCTTATAGCTACCATGTATCTTAATGGATAGTCTTATAGCTACCATGTATCTTAATGAATACTCTTATAGCTACCATGTATCTTAATGGATACTCTTATAGCTACCATGTATCTTAATGGATACTCTTATAGCTACCATGTATCTTAATGGATACTCTTATAGCTACCATGTATCTTAATGGATACTCTTATAGCTACCATGTATCTTAATGAATACTGTTATAGCTACCATGTATCTTAATGAATACTGTTATAGCTACCATGTATCTTAATGAATACTGTTATAGCTACCATGTATCTTAATGGATACTCTTATAGCTACCATGTATCTTAATAGATACTCTTATAGCTACCATGTATCTTAATGAATACTCTTATAGCTACCATGTATCTTAATGGATAGTCTTATAGCTACCATGTATCTTAATGAATACTCTTATAGCTACCATGTATCTTAATGGATACTCTTATAGCTACCATGTATCTTAATGGATACTCTTATAGCTACCATGTATCTTAATGGATACTCTTATAGCTACCATGTATCTTAATGGATACTCTTATAGCTACCATGTATCTTAATGAATACTCTTATAGCTACCAGTATCTTAATGAATACTCTTATAGCTACCATGTATCTTAATGGATACTCTTATAGCTACCATGTATCTTAATGGATACTCTTATAGCTACCATGTATCTTAATGAATACTCTTATAGCTACCATGTATCTTAATGAATACTCTTATAGCTACCATGTATCTTAATGAATACTCTTATAGCTACCATGTATCTTAATGAATACTCTTATAGCTACCATGTATCTTAATGGATACTCTTATAGCTACCATGTATCTTAATGAATACTGTTATAGCTACCATGTATCTTAATGAATACTGTTATAGCTACCATGTATCTTAATGAATACTGTTATAGCTACCATGTATCTTAATGGATACTCTTATAGCTACCATGTATCTTAATAGATACTCTTATAGCTACCATGTATCTTAATGAATACTCTTATAGCTACCATGTATCTTAATGGATAGTCTTATAGCTACCATGTATCTTAATGAATACTCTTATAGCTACCATGTATCTTAATGGATACTCTTATAGCTACCATGTATCTTAATGGATACTCTTATAGCTACCATGTATCTTAATGGATACTCTTATAGCTACCATGTATCTTAATGGATACTCTTATAGCTACCATGTATCTTAATGAATACTCTTATAGCTACCATGTATCTTAATGAATACTCTTATAGCTACCATGTATCTTAATGAATACTCTTATAGCTACCATGTATCTTAATGAATACTCTTATAGCTACCATGTATCTTAATGGATACTCTTATAGCTACCATGTATCTTAATGAATACTCTTATAGCTACCATGTATCTTAATGAATACTCTTATAGCTACCATGTATATTAATGGATACTCTTATAGCTACCATGTATCTTAATGAATACTCTTATAACTACCATGTATCTTAATGAATACTCTTATAGCTACCATGTATCTTAATGAATACTCTTATAGCTACCATGTATCTTAATGAATACTCTTATAGCTACCATGTATCTTAATGAATACTCTTATAGCTACCATGTATCTTAATGAATACTCTTATAGCTACCATGTATATTAATGGATACTCTTATAGCTACCATGTATCTTAATGAATACTCTTATAACTACCATGTATCTTAATGAATACTCTTATAGCTACCATGTATCTTAATGAATACTCTTATAGCTACCATGTATCTTAATGAATACTCTTATAGCTACCATGTATCTTAATGAATACTCTTATAGCTACCATGTATATTAATGATACTCTTATAGCTACCATGTATCTTAATGAATACTCTTATAACTACCATGTATCTTAATGAATACTCTTATAGCTACCATGTATCTTAATGAATACTCTTATAGCTACCATGTATCTTAATGAATACTCTTATAGCTACCATGTATCTTAATGAATACTCTTATAGCTACCATGTATATTAATGGATACTCTTATAGCTACCATGTATCTTAATGAATACTCTTATAACTACCATGTATCTTAATGAATACTCTTATAGCTACCATGTATCTTAATGAATACTCTTATAGCTACCATGTATCTTAATGAATACTCTTATAGCTACCATGTATCTTAATGAATACTCTTATAGCTACCATGTATCTTAATGAATACTCTTATAGCTACCATGTATATTAATGGATACTCTTATAGCTACCATGTATCTTAATGAATACTCTTATAACTACCATGTATCTTAATGAATACTCTTATAGCTACCATGTATCTTAATGAATACTCTTATAGCTATCATGTATCTTAATGAATACTCTTATAGCTACCATGTATCTTAATGAATACTCTTATAGCTACCATGTATCTTAATGAATACTCTTATAGCTACCATGTATATTAATGGATACTCTTATAGCTACCATGTATCTTAATGAATACTCTTATAACTACCATGTATCTTAATGAATACTCTTATAGCTACCATGTATCTTAATGAATACTCTTATAGCTACCATGTATCTCAATGAATACTCTTATAGCTACCATGTATCTTAATGAATACTCTTATAGCTACCATGTATATTAATGGATACTCTTATAGCTACCATGTATCTTTCCTAAGGTTTATATAAGCGTCCACATGTAGCTGAAATTCGATAATAACAATGGTGCCATAGTGAAAGGGTTAAACCCCCTCCTCCCCCCTATGACACCCCCACCCACCAGGCTACTCTCCCCCAATTACACCCATCCTACTCCCCACCCCCATGCCAACGACACAGCACATGTGACCTTGAGGGCGGTTCCAAGGGCGGGACAGAGGTCACAATGGGCTGGGTGGGCGGGGATGGGTTGACATGAGGGGGATATATGAGGGAGGTACTGGAGGGGGTCGTGGTGGGGTGAAGGCCAAGGTGGGGTGTCATGAGGGTGAGGGAGGTGGGGGAGATGGGGTGAGGGTGGGGGAGATGGGGATGAGGGAGGTGGGGGTGTCATGAGGGTGGAGGATGTGGATATACGTGAGGGGGTCATGGAGGAGTGAAGGCCAAGGAGGGGTGTCATGAGGGTGGGGGAAGTGGGGTATTATTAGGGTGGAGGAGGGGGTTAGACGTCAGGGGGATATATGAGGGTAATAGTGGAGGGGGTCGTTGTGGGGTGATGGTCAGGGAGAGGTGTCCTGAGGGTAGGGGAGGTGGGGGTATTATTAGGGTGGAGGAGGTGGGGTGTTATGAGGGTGGAGGAGGAGGGTAGACATGAGGGAGGTAGTGGAGGGGGTCATGTTGGGGTGAAGGACAGGGAGGGGGTGTCATGAAGGTGGGGGGGGGGGGGGGGGTTATTTGGGTGGTTGAAACAGTGGTAGACAAAACGTATATATACGGTACATGTGGGCAGTATTCTTAAGGGGAGGTTTCTAGTTTGTTTCCTACTCCTCCAGCAATCTTAAAATTTCACCCCCTTGACCCCCTTTCAAGATAAATTTGTACATTTTTCGGTAGAAAAATGTCCCGGCCGAAGGCCGATTGCTCTTAAATTGCAGGCTCGCTGTCGCTCGCCAGGAAAATATCGACACCTAAATGGCACGAAAGGTTTTTAAATTGACAGAAATGGGGTGAAAGTTCATAAAATCGCCAAACTAATGAGGCAAACATCTTAAAATCTAAAAAACAATGGGGCTAAACATGAGGGAGAAAGGAATCCAGAAAAAATTCCTCAAGTGGATATCTCCCCTTAAACACAGAGGTGAAAGGTGATACCTATTCAATGTCGATCGGAGAATAAGAAAAAGAATGTTCTACCTAAAGCAAAATATTGATATATATTGTACATACCACGATGATCAAAGTGAATGGGAATAGAAACACATATATATAAAAATATAAACAATAGACGAACATACCTCCGTTTATTCAATTTAGCCGCACGCGTTTGTTTGGCGCGGGGCACCGGCAACACAACAGCTCCATAAAAAGTGTTCCCAAAAACCCTCAAGGACCCATTCTTAGTCATCCGGAAATAGCAAAGGACAAAACGGACACACGCAAACCAACGGATGCACGAACACCAACATTGAACATTCACTATCGCTCGTCTTAGATGCAGACGAACGCGACACAATTACAAATGACACGTACGGCCAGAGTTGCCAATTACAAATGACACGTACGGCCAGAGTTGCCAATTTAGCTGCTTTCCCGCCAGATCTAGAGAGGAGAAATTTCCACTTGAGGGATTTTTTTCTTGACTCCTTTCTCCCTCATGTTTAGCCTCATTGTTTTTCTAATTTAAAGACGTTTGCCCTATTATTTTGACGATTTTAAGAACTTTCAACCCATTTCTGTAAATTTTAAGACCTTTCGTGCCATTTAGGTGTCGATTTTATCCTGGCGAGCGATAGCGAGCCTGAAATTTAAGAGGAACCGGCTTTCAGCCGGGACATTTTTCTATCGAAAAATGTACAAATTTATCTCGAAAGGGGCTCAAGGGGGTGTAATCTTAAGCTTGAAGGATATCTAGGGACCAAACTAAAAACCTCCCCTTAATACGACCTAGTGGCAAATTATTACATCTAGTGACATGAATTTTAGTGATATTCTGTAGATTTGAGCCATTCTAGAGCGCTATTGTAGAGTGTGGCATTAAGGCGGTGTCACACGAGCGATTTTCCCGTCAATTTTTAGGAGCAATTGTTGTCTGGCAGGCTTAAAATGTCCGTGACATCAGAAATCAGCCGCCTCACATAATCTACCGTCAGTCTAGCACCCGATCCCAGTGTAAAAATGCCTCAAAATATCACGAGACAAACCTTGCTCGTCGAAAATTGCCGGGGAAAGCGCTCGTGTGACACCGGCTTTATTCTAGCGCTTTTCGGCTTTTATTTACCATGTAGCAGACTTGATTTGGTAACCCTGCGTACGGCAGACTAATTAAGGGGAGGTTTCCACTTGAGGGATTTTTTTTTTCGAACTTCCTTCTCCCTCATGTTTAGCCCCATTGCTTTTGAAATTTTAAGACGTTCGCCCCATTAGTTTGACGATTTTAGGAACTTTCACCTCATTTATGTCACTTTTTAAGACCTTTCGTGCCATTTAGGTGTCGATTTTTTCCTGGTGAGCGATAATTTAAGAGGAACCGGCCTTCGGCCGGGAAATTTTTCTACCGAAAAATGTACAAATTTATCTTGAAAAAGGATCAAAGGGGGTGTAATTTCAAGCTTGATGGAAGTCTAGGAAACGCACTAAAAACCTCCCTTTAAAGCCTATACGGTGATCAAACTACGACGCAATATCGACCAAAATATACTACCGGTCACTACACATATACTACCGGTCACTACACATATACTACCGGTCACTACACATATACTACCGGTCACTACACATATACTACCGGTCACTACACATATACTACCGGTCACTACACATATACTACCGGTCACTACACATATACTACCGGTCACTACACATATACTACCGGTCACTACACATATACTACCGGTCACTACACATATACTACCGGTCACTACACATATACTACCGGTCACTACACATATATTATTAGCCGAGTTAAGGAGAGGTATTTAGTTTGTTCCCTACTTTTTCATCAAGCTTAAAATTACATCGCCTAGACCCCCTTTCAAGATAAATGTGTACATTTTTCGGTAGAAAAATGTCCAGGCCGGAAGCCGGTTGCTCTTAAATTACAGGCTCGCTATCGCTCGCCAGGAAAAAATCGACACCTTAACAGCACGAAAGGTCTTAAAATTGACAGAAATGGGACAAAATGTCTTAAAATATCCAAACTACTAGGGCGAAGGTCTTAAAATCTCAAAAGCAATGGGGCTAAACATGAGGGAGAAAGGGGTCCAGAAAGAAATCCCTCAAGTGGAAATCTCCCCTTAAAAGAATAGAATTAAGATAAAAATGTAAGATAATATTTGTGTTTAAATTCTAATTCTTATTGTGTGTATTTTAACTTTACTCCCTAGACCTCCATCGAGATTAAAAGAAGACCCCAAGACCCCACCTTCGAATTAAATGTGTACATTAATCGGTAGCCAGGAAAACATCGTCACCTAAATGGAACGAAAGGTCTGTATAATGACAACGAAATGGGTCGAAAGGACTTAAAAATCCGCCAAACTAATGGAGTGAACGTCTTAAAACAACACAACTAATGGGGCCAAGCATGAGGGACTAGGGGGTCCATAAAAAAAAAAAAAAAAACACTCTCCTTAAACTTAACGAATAATTAAAATCCAGTAGGTTAATCTAAATTTAATCTAAAATATATCCTCCTGTAGTCCCAACTAGACTTCCTAATAAAATCTAATTCCTAGAACTCCCTGGTATATCGACGAAAATAACCTCAAAAAGAACAAATATATATAAATAACTAAACATCCATTTCTCCTACCACTAACAAAGCCATATCAACACTGACATCATTCCAAGGTCACAATACCAAATAGTTAAGGGGGGTGACCTGCTTTTTGTTATTTCTGTTCTTTTCTCTCTTTCTCTGGCTTGTATCCATTCGGCCCCATTCAGCCAATCATTTTAAGACGTTTATCCCCATCTAGGTGTCGATTTCTTCCTGGCGAGCGATAGCGAGCCAGCATTATATGAAGAAATCCGGCTTCGCCGGAGAATTTTTTCTATCGAAAAATGTACAAATTTAGCCTGCTGTCTAACAAAAATACAAAATATGCTGGCTCGCTACCGCTCACCAGTAAGAAATTGACACCTGGATGGGGATAAACTTCTTAAAACAGTAGGCTGAATGGGGCCAAATGGATACAAGCCAGAGAAAGATAGAAGAGGACAGAACCAAAACAGGTCACCCCTCTCTTAAACTTGCTATGTGTAAATCCTACCAGCACGGACCACCAGTATAATACAATGGCTAAGATACACTAATACTGTTGGTTACATTATCTTGATGAAAACAAAAAAATGTATGAGTTGGGACAAAGCATACACTCCAATATTGACATAGACGCGGTCAATACCAGAAAGGCAAAGAGGGAGGCTTCGATAATAAGGTTAGGCATACAGGGGGGGGAAGACAAATCACCAGAAAATATGGCTTGAGAGGCGACTAGGAGAATAATGCGAGTAAATGAACAATTATGGAAGGACAATCGAAGGAAATGAAAGAAAACGCCTTAAACACAACCTAAGACGAGAAATGAAAAATGCTAAGATACACTGTACAAATAGGGACGAGAGGAAATTCAGGAAGAAACCACGTGAGGGTAAAGGGTTTGGGTGTGCAATTATAATCTCTCTCTCTCTCTCTCTCTCTCTCTCTCTCTCTCTCTCTCTCTCTCTCTCTCTCTCTCTCTCTCTCACGTTATACATTACAGACCGACAAACAGAAAGGGAAGTGAGGTTAGAGAGAGCGACATAATGTTACGTGCTCTGGCCTGGCCGGATGTAGGACAGGGGTAAAGTGGGGGTAGGGAGTAAGGGGGGAGGTCAACAGCGGGTCACCTGGACGAAAGGGGAAGGGGGGGGTAGGGGGGGGGCACATTAAGAGGGAGTGGTCATATGTGTGGTAGGGGGAGGGGGGGGGGGGGGGGGGGGGGCACATTAAGAGGGAGTGGTTCATGTGGGGGGTAGGGGCACATTAAGAAGGGTGGTCATGTGGGGGGTAGGGGGGCACATTAAGAGGGGTGGTCATGTGGGGGGTAGGGGGGGCACATTAAGAGGGGTGGTCATGTGGGGGTAGGAGGCGCATTAAGAGGGGAGAGGTACAAAGTACAAAGGAGTACAAAGGAGTACAAAGGAAATCAAGCAACAACAGATCTAGTGACCCTTCTAGGTTGCTTGTCCTCCAAAACACTGAGGATCAGTGTCCAAACAGTGGTTTAGAGTGGGTAAGGGAACATTGGAAAGGGAATTACTGCCCTGGAACTAATGTCCGTGGCAGGATTAGGAAGTTAGTAGGGGACAGATGGGTTAGTAACTGAGGGGGGGATAAAATAAAGTTATTCATTTACAAACGCAGTCAGTCGTGGGTTTGATGCTAGATATTTGTCTAGGCGGAGTTTAAATGAATCAACGGTGATGCAGTCTATAACGTTTCGGGGAAGCCCATTCCACAAGTTGACAACTCGATTGAAGAAGAAATTCTTAGATTCGGTGCGAGTTAAAAGATTTACCAATAATTTTGCAACCGTTTTCCCCGCGTGTAATTAGATTGGTCGATAGTGAAGTACTTACTACAGTTCATATTGTCGATGCCTTTGATGATTTTGAACACTTGATTAAGTCACCTCTTAATCTGCGCTGGGTTAAAGGAAATAGATTTAATTCTCTAAGACGCTCTTCGTATGGTTTGTTCTTTAGGCTAGGTATCATTTTGGTAACTCTACGTTGAACTCGTTCTAGCTTGTTTATATCTTTTTGGTAATAAGGGCACCAGGATTGAACGCAGTATTCCAGAAGAGGGCGGACTAAGGAATTGTAAAGGGTTAGGATAACTTCTTTGGATTTATGCTCAAATGACCTGCCTATAAATCCAATTATTTTGTTTGCCTTCTTAACAACTTCTGAACATTGTTGACTCGGTTTTAGGTTACTCGATATTGTTACTCCCAGATCGGTTTCTCTGTTTACATTCTTAGCTGAGGGGGCCATTCATCGAATAGTTTGCTTTCTCATTTAGGTATCCGATATGTAGTACTTTACATTTATCCGCATTGAAACTCATTTGCCAAATTTGGGCCCAACATGACAATTTATCTAGATTGTGTTGCATATCGTCAACTTGTTCTTTTGAGAGTACGCTATTTGCAATTTTTGTATCGTCAGCAAATTTTGAGATTGTACAGGTGAGACCCTCATCTATGTCGTTGATGTAAATTAGAAAGAGAATTGGTCCTAGTACCGATCCCTGGGGTACCCCGCTACTTACATTGGTCCATTTTGATGCCTTACCGTTTATGACTACTCTTTGCTTTCTGTCGCTGAGCCAATTTTCTATCCATTTCAACACACCGTCTTGGATTCCATGCGCTTTTAGTTTTAGCAGTAAACGTTTGTGGGGAACTTTGTCAAAGGCCTTTTGAAAATCAAGGTATATAATATCTACATCTTTACTCTCATCGTAGAGGTTGAGGATATCGTGGAAGAAGTCTAAGAGGTTTGTTAAACAGGAACGTTTTTACGAAAGCCGTGTTGAGTATCTTTAAGTATGTTATTTTTCCTCTAGGTTATTTACGAGCCTGTCTCGTATGACCGTTTCTAGCATTTTACATACAACTGAGTTAAGCTAATTGGACGATAGTTACTGGGTAGGGATTTGCTGCCTTTTTTGAATATCGTGTGTTACGTTGGCTAGCTTCCACTGATCGGGCATAGTTCCAGACTGCAAGGATTTATTGAATAGTAATGTCAGTGGTTTAGAGAGCTCATCCTTAGCTTCCTTTAGAACTCTAGGCGAGATTGTATCAGGTCCAGGGCGTTTATTTACCTTGAGTTTATCTAAACAATTCAATACTTCTCTCTCTGTAACGGTGATATTGCTTAGAACATCTGAATTATCAATCTGAATCGGCGATGGTGTAGGGATATCACTGAGGTCTTCTGTTGTAAAAACTGATGCAAAGAAGGTATTGAGGGCATTACTCATTTGTTCTTCGTCTTTGGTGTATGCTCCATTTTCATCGACTAACGGTCCAACAGTTGAAGTAACAACTTTTTTCTTTCTGATATAACTATAGAATTCTTTCGGGTTTGTTTTACTTTGATTCGCAATATGTAACTCTAAGGTCTTTTTACTTTGCTTAATTAACTTTTTGGCTTTGCGTCGTAGCTCTACAAATTTCAGCCGTTCTTCGTCATTTTGTGAGGATTTTAATCTATCATTAGCAAATTTTTTAGCAAGCAGGCAGTTTGAAATATCTTTATTCCACCATTTGGGCTTATTATTATGGCCTGGACGCCGAGTTTTTCGATGGTATGCAGTCTTGCACTGCTTTTAGGTAAGTGGCTTCGAATAACTTCCAAGATGTATTTATGTCGTTATTGTGAATTAAAAAGCTCCAGTCAGTTTCTTTAAAACATAGCTCTAAGTTTATGGAAGTTTGCTTTCTTGAAATTAGGGACTTTTTCGATGCTACTATTTGGTTCGTTACTAGTAAACTTTAAAGTGAAAGTTATCGTACGATGGTCGCTGTTACTGAATTCATCACCAACATTCAAATTCTCTATTAATTCTTCTTTTGTTGCAAGTACAATGTCAAGAACGTTATTACCACGGGTCGGCGTTCCAACAAATTGATAAAGCGAACTCTCTTGCAAGTTCGTATACAAGTCATGTCCGGAGTGTGAATAAGAGTATCGCCCCACTTGGTCACAGGTAAATTAAAGTCACCAAAATTACGGTATCTTGTGAGTTACTTACATCTGCAATTTGTTCGTAAATTTCTCGGTCAGTTTGCACTGATTGAGCTGGAGGTCTGTATATTAATGCAAGTATTATTTTGGTACCTTTATTATTCTTTATTAGCACAAAAGATGCGTCGACGTTCACAATTTGAGGTTTTGACAAGAGGGTAGGGTTAAGACTTTCTTTGATATAAAGTAAACGCCACCTCCATTTCGATTTATTCGGCTTTTTCTCAAACATTACATAACCGGGAAGTGAATACTCTGCTAAAAAGTCTCTATCTTCTGTATTGAGCCAAGATTCTGTTATGCCAATCACATCATAATTTTCTGTAAACACTAGCTCCTCTAAATCTGAAAATTTATTGCGTATGCTACGAGCGTTTGCATAGAAAACCTTTAAATTTGTTATTTAGAACTCACGGAACGCTCTTTAATAATATTTTTGGTTCTTGTCGGATCTACATTTATGTTCATGGCTGTCCTCGGTCCTCGCTGTCTTCGGTCCTTATCGCTGGTGGTCCTCGGTTGCCTCTGTTTTTTTCTTGGCGTTGGATGATTTATGTCACTGCTGCTTCTTCTCGTATGGCGTTTTTTTATCCATGGCTGCGGACTGCTTCGTGTAGGAGACGACCCATGCGTGCTGAACCCACAGGGTTTAGATGAGTGCCATCCTTGCGGAAACAGAGTAGGCTGGTTGTAGAAGTTGTCCCATAGGTTGATGAATTCAACTTCTTCCCTCAGACACAAATGTTTTAGTCGGCTATTTGTGCTGAAAGCCTTGTCGTAGAATTTTGTCAGGTGCGTCGATCTTGGGGAGAATGCCTGAGATGATGATATGCCTTGACTTGTTTTTGTAGTGCTGGATCATCTTGCGATATTTCTCCATCAACTCTTCGGATTTGGTGCGCATGACGTCATTTGAACCAGCATGGATGACAAAAAGGGTATTTTCATTTGCATCCTTTGTGGTATCTTCGAAGGCTTCCACAATGTCGTCCAGTCCAGCTCCTGGGATGCAAAATCTTTTTCGTTGATTTGGGACTCTGTCGCAGAACTCTTCGACCTGTCCTCGTAGGATGGAATCCCCAACGAGCCTGGTCTCTTCTGGTTCGTCTTCCAAATGAGTCAAGGTGAGACATAAGAGTTATGGTTGTACGGGAGATTGGGGTAGTGGTGGAAGTGGTGGTAGTGGTCTGGGAGGAAATAGTAGGTGGTGGTGGTGGTGGTGGTGATGGTGGTGGTGGTGGTGGTGGTGGTGGTGGTGGTGGAGGTAGTTCTTGCTTTGATGGTGGTGGTAGTGGATATTGAAGTGGTATGGGTGGTAGTAGTGTTTTTTGTTTGAGGTTGTAGAAGTTGATTTGGGGTAGTTATTGTAATGCTGGTGGTACGGTAGTGATAATAGTTGTGGTGGTAGTATAATTCAAAGTAGTGGTAGTGGTGTTAGTTATAATTGTTGTTGTTTGTGGTTTTAATAGTTATATGTAATTGTAATGAAGGTGATACTAGTACTTGCAGTGGTAGTGAATAGTGATAGTCGAAGTGGTAATAGTTTTGGCTGGTGGAAATGGTCGTGATGGAGGTGGTGTTGGTGGTAGAAATTGTGGTAGTACTGGTATGGTCAATGGTGGTCGTGAATGCTAATGGTAGACCAAGTTTCCACCGAGGCTATAATTATAAATAGTAAAGTTTGTGACATTGATTGTGGTTGTTGTTGTTGTTGTTCCCCAAGCTGCCTGGCCGAACAGCCCCAAGGCCCCGAGCAAGGCCAAGGCCATAACCGAGCACCCCCACAGAACCCTCCCTGCCGACCACAATAAAGCCTGGGTGACCAAAGCCACTCCATGGCGGGGAGCTGAGGAGGGTGCGGAAACGCCCAGGAAACCAAAGCCCCACCCAGGGCCCTGTGCCCCTCAGCAATTATGAAGAGAAAGTTGAGGGGCAAAGGAAAAATGTGACGCTTTGGCTTCCAATCTTGGTAGATTGGGAGGTCAATCCACGGAAGAGACGCCGTCACTTGAGATCTAGAAAATATATAAGTAAAAGGAACAGTCAGAGTAAGCTATGGGTATGGCAGAGGTCGCTCAGTTCTCACTCTGATAGACCAGCCCATCACCAGATTGATTGTGGTAGTTGGTAGTGATAGCCAATTACTATTATGGTGGTGAGGTGAGGGTGGTTTCTGTGGAGGTTGATGATGAACGTATAGATGTGGTGATGGTTGAGAATGGTAATGTTTGTGGTAGGCCAAACTCTAGTTGTAAGGGACGATAACCTGGTAGTTGTGTTGACTCACATAATTTGTTTGTTTAGGTGTTATTTTCTTCCTGACACAAGTTTCAGGGGTTCCATGTCATCTCAACCAGTAGACCATTTCAACCAGTAGTTCTCAACCAGTGCCAAATTAACCCAGACCAACCAAACCAGTGCCAAAATATAGTACTAACCTAACCTAACCTAACCTAACCGTATTGGTTGAGTTGGTACTGGTTGAAATGGTCTACTGGTTGAGTTGACCGGTCACCGTTTCAGGCTATAAGCAAGTTGAAGCTGTAAACATCATTAGTTAGAATTACCAGTTACAATATTTACGCACTGAATATATACTGTATACATACCAAACTTTCTTTCACAAACGTACATATGTGTTTTGTATTTCTGTTAAATATCGACGCTTACAGCTCCAACTGCCTAATAGACACAGATTCGACCACTTGCACATTTTGGGCTATAAGGAAGTTGGAGCTGTAGGTAGATATATTTAACATAATGATTGGCTAAAAATACGATTCTAGTACAAAATATATACATACAGAAAATCCGATTCAGCAAATTTTCCAACCATCCCAAACTCGTATAATTGTTGTATATCTGCTAAAAATCGATGTCTACAGCTCCAACTTCCTTAAAGCCCGAAACCCGCAAGTGGTCAATTGATAATGGTTCGTGTATAGTTATATTTAATGTTATTATATTACCGACCATCATAATATTGTTGGTCCAGCTAGTAAATACAAAAAGGTTGAAATCTAACCCCCTGAAAATTGAATACGCCGATACACCCACCTCATCTACGCCCATACACCCACCTCATCTACGCCCATCTAACCCTCCCTCGCCCAACTTAACCCTTTCGCTGCGGGTGACGTTCTGGAATGTTTTGGCAAGTTACAGCAATTTCCAGGCTTTAAAAAACGTAAAAATCGAGTGTCAGTGGGTGGGAGCGTGAGGGGCCCACCTCCGACCCTCAGAGCACCGAGCGGCTCACTGAGCTAGGCTGTGTCTCGGGCGAGTCTCTCTCTGTCTCTCTCATAAGTGCAGCCAAGCGAGCGAGTGTTACATAATAGCGGGGTTCCCGCGTTTCACTGGGAACACTGCGGGTGAACCAGACCACGTATACGGTCCATTCTGGTGTCAGTTTGAAGCTATTTTCGCCTAGTTTTCGGCAGAATACACTTAATTTAATGCAGATGCTTGATTTATCATTCAGGAGGAGTGCCTGAATATGCCCTAAATAGCCCAAACATAGCCGCAGCCAATGGGTTAAGGGGGGTGACCTGCTTTTTGTTATTTCTGTCCTTTTCTCTCTTTCTCTGGCTTGTATCCATTCGACCCCATTCAGCCAACTATTTTAAGACGTTTATCCCAATCTAGGTGTCGATTTCTTCCTGGCGAGCGTAAGCGAGCCAGCATTATATGAAGAAATCCGGCTTCGCCGGAGAAATTTTTCTATCGAAAAATTTAAAAATTTAGCCTGCTGTCAAACAAAAATAAAAAATATGATGGCTCGCTACCGCTCACCAGTAAAAAATTGACACTTGGATGGGGATAACCGTCTTAAAACAGTAGGTTGAATGGGGCCAAATGGATACAAGCCAGAGAAAGATAGAAAAGGACAGAACAAAAACAGGTCACCCCCCCTTAACCTATACCCTGTCCACACCATACCTACCTACACCCGCCATGTATACCCTAACTAACCCAACCTATCAAGTCTATACCCACCCTAACTACACCCACTGACCCTGCCTACACCATATCTATAGACCTGTACCCACTATATATTATGGGTATAATGTATACCCTAACTAACACACCCTATATCTATACCCACTGACCCTGCCTACACCATATCTATAGACCTGTACCCACTATATATTATACCCTATCTAACACACCTATATTTATACCCACCTTAACTACACCCAACATACTAACCCCCTACCTACCTACCCTGCACCCGCCCCTACCACCTACCCTGCACCCTACCACCTACCCTACATCCACTTCAATACCCTAGCACCTACACTACACCCTACCACCTAACCTACACCCACCCCTACCACCTACCCTACACCCTACCACCTACACCAACCCCTACCACCTACCCTACCACCTAACCTACACCCACCCCTACACCCTACCACCTAACCTACACCCACCCACCCCTACCACCTACCCTACCACCTACCCTACACCCTACCACCTACACCCTACCACCTAACCTACACCCACCCCTACCACCTACCCTACACCCTACCACCTAACCTACACCCACCCCTACCACCTACCCTACCACCTAACCTACACCCACCCCTACCACCTACCCTACACCCTACCACCTAACCTACACCCCCCCTACCACCTACCCTACCACCTAACCTCCCACCCCTACACCTACACCACCCCTACCACCTACACCTAACCCCTACACCACCCCTACACCCTACCACCTAACCTACACCCACCCCTACCACCTACCCTACCACCTAACCTACACCCACCCCTACCACCTACACCAACCCCTACCACCTACCCTACCACCTACCACCTAACCTACACCCACCCCTACCACCTACCACCTACCTAACCTACACCCACCCCTACACCCTACCACCTAACCTACACCCACCCCTACCACCTACCCTACCACCTAACCTACACCCACCCCTACCACCTACCCTACACCCTACCACCTAACCTACACCCACCCCTACCACCTACCCTACCACCTAACCTACACCCACTCCTACCACCTACCCTACAACCCTACCACCTAACCTACACCCACCCCTACCACCTAACCTACACCCACCCCTACCACCTACCCTACACCCTACCACCTAACCTACACCCACCCCTACCACCTACCCTACACCCTACCACCTAACCTACACCCACCCCTACCACCTACCCTACACCCTACCACCTAACCTACACCCACCCCTACCACCTACCACCCACCCCTACACCTTGAAGGACAGGACCCACACACCTCTACTCTAACGGACAATCCCAATAAACGACTTACCTCTCTCCCTCTCTCTCTCTCTCTCTATCTCAATACCTTCCTCCTCCTACTCAGCCTTTAGGTCTCAATACCTTCCTCCTCCTCCTCCATGCCTCAATACCTTCTTCCTCCTCCTTCATCCTCTGTGCCTCAATACCTTCCTCCTCCTACTCTCTATCTCCCTCAATCCTACCCCCCATTTTCTATTTCCCCTACTCCCTCTCTTCTATCACTACTCTCATTTATCCTTTCCCCTCTACACCTTTTCCTCTTCCTCCTCCCTTCTTTCCTGTCCCCCTCTCTACTTGTTCCTTCGTCCATATTAATTACATTCCTTATCCCGTATTGTTCATCGCCTCCCTGCTCTGCCGTGTATTGTACTGTTTCCTATTTACTGTTCCCCTTGTGTACTTCTCTCCCCTTTATGCTTTTTTCCTCTATGTATTTCTCCCCGTTTTATGTATTGTTTGCCTCTGTTTATTTCTCCTTTCTGTATACTGTTTACTTCTGTATATTCTTCTTGCTATAAACGGGTTTCCTTTGTTCTTGGTTCCTTTCCAGGTACCGTTTTATTCTGTATTTCTGTATTCTATATGCGGTTATCCTTTGTATTTCTCTTCTTTTTTATTATACTTTTAGCTCTGTATTTTTCTGCTTGCTACTGTATCTACTTTTTTCCTCTGTATGTTCTTCTTTCTATACAGTATTTTCCTCAGTATTTACATGTATGTCCTTTGATATAGAGGTTTCTTCTGTATGTAAATCCTTTCTATACTGTATAGTGTTTTCCCCTGTTTCTCTCCTTTCTATATGCTGCTTTATTCTGTATTTATCTATTTGAATTACTGCTTAACTTTGTATTTCGCTCCTATATATATATATATATATATATATATATATATATATATACTTTTTCCTCTGTATTTATCTCCTTTCTATTTACAGAGTTTTGTTATGTATGTTTTTATTTCAATTACTGTTTTCCTTTGTATTTCGCTCATATATATATTATTCATCTGTATATTTCTCCTTTCTAAACAATATTATATTTTCGATACGGCACCCTTCCTCCCCATGACTACAAATATTTTATTTTATCTCTGTTATTCTCATCATCTCCTTTATTCTGTATTTATTAACCATTCTCTCCTACCTCCTCTCTTTGCATTTGCTATTTGTTGTGTTTGTTTTGTTTTTGTTTTGTATTTGCATTTCTATTGTTGTCTTTAGTTGTGTATGTGTTTATTTATTCACCATTCTCTCCTATCTCCCCTCTTTGCATTTGTTTTCTTTTGCATATTTGTCTTGTTGCATTTGTATGATATTGTTTTGATTGTGTATGTGTTTGTTCCACTTCACACGAATGTTTACCTTTGTTCAGCCTCTACTACGGTCCCCTACACTTCAGGGAATGATATTGCCGAGGGGGTGTTTATATAAGTGTTAGAGTTAGAGAGAGAGAAGGGGGAGAGTGAGAATTAGGAGGAGAGAGAGAGAGAGAGAATGAGAGTAAGTGAGTGAAAGTGTGAGATAGAGTGAGTACGAGTTGATGTGTGTGTGTGGGAGAGTGCTGAGAGGGGCGTGTGTATATTATAATTTTGTTTTTATTTGTTGTCACCATAATTTAACTTTTAATATTCCTATGTCATAATTTGTATTGTACTAGTGTTACCTAATAATTAATACATGATCCAATATTTCGAGTTTGCATCCTTATCACAGTTCAATGTACTGTATATATGGACAACTATTGTATATTAGTATAACTTGTAATGTATTGCTTAAGATATTTTCAGAGAGCACCTCAACATAGTGTTGTCGTTAATGACCGATTTCATTATAAAAACGTTACTTATATTTTGTATTTTGCATTCTACTGTAAAAATTAATTTAATATGTTACACATTTACAGCTTCCACTTTGTTTACGAATAATTTACTCCTGTTTTTAAATACACAATCATCCATCCTTTTATTAATATCCCTTCATCCGTTATGCTCTCTCTCTCTCTCTCTCTCTCTCTCTCTCTCTCTCTCTCTCTCTCTCTCTCTCTCTCTCTCTCTCTCTCGCTCGTCTCTTCCTCTCTCCTCTCTCATCACTCTTCGTCTCTCTCTCTTATCTCTCTATCCGTCTCTCTCTCTTTCTCTCTCCTCCTCGTCTTCTCTCTCTCTCTCTCCTCCATCCTCACTTCTCCTCCTCTCTATCTCTCATCTCATCCCTCTATCACTCCTACCGAACATCCTCTCTCTCCTCCTCCGCCTCTCTCACCATTCTCCGTGTCCACTCTGCCGTGACTGGTGGACAAGAAAGTATAGGAAGGGGTGAATGTGGGTATAGAAGAAGAGTCGCGTGTGTGTGTGTGTGTGTGCGTGCGTGCGTGCGTGTGTGTGTGTGTAAAGATAAGGTATTCTGATAATTCGAAAGGGGTAGATGTAATGAAACCACCACTCCTCCTTAAGGGGGGATGGTTCACGTTTTGGGCGATTTTTGCATGTATTCATTATTGTTCTAGTTTCCTCCCTAGACCTCCATCAAATTTAAAAAAAACACATCCATGAGATCCCCCTTCTAGATTAAATTTTTACATTTTTCGGTAGAACAAATTTCCGGCCGAAGGCCGGTTCTTCCAACATTACAGGCTCACTATCGTTCGCCAGGGGAAACAAATCGACACCTAAATAGCACGAAAGGTCTATATATTGACGAAGAAATGGGGCGAAAGGTCTTAAAATCGACTAACTAATGGGGCAAATATCTTTACATCTGAAAATTAATGGGGCTAAACATAAGGGAGAAAGTTGTCCAGAAAACCGGCCCATGTCCCCTTAAAGGAGTATCACGAGAACTGTTATCGTTT
Source organism: Paralithodes platypus (assembly GCA_032716605.1). Classification (NCBI taxonomy): domain Eukaryota; kingdom Metazoa; phylum Arthropoda; class Malacostraca; order Decapoda; family Lithodidae; genus Paralithodes; species Paralithodes platypus. The sequence goes on along the minus strand of CM064498.1, from coordinate 15,284,531 downwards.
CTTGACAAAATTACTGGGATATTTTGCACTAGCATAGGAAATCAAACTGAAATTTGATTATTTAGTGACAACAGTATTTCAAAACATTACCTTATTATAACTGTCAGCCTAATGTTCAGTGTTGAGGGAAAAGATGACTAGAGTAATCGAGCTAACATTTCTACCATGTGAGAGAATGCGGTACAAGCGTGAAATAAGAGAGGTTATAAAAGTTAGTGAGTTAGAGAATATTACAAAAGAGAGGGAGTACAAGGAAAGACTAAATGAAAAGTGGATGGAAGTGAGAGAGATGGAAGAGAGAGAAGTAGAGTATGAATGGACACAGTTTAAGGGGGGATGGTTCACTTTTTGGGCGATTTTTGGATGTAATAATTATTTTTCTAGTTTCCTCCCTAGACCTCTATCATATTAGAAAAAAATCCATTAGATCCCCCTTCTAGATTAATTTGTACATTTTTCGGTAGAAAATTGTCCCGGCCTAAGGCCGGTTCTTCCAACAATACAGGCTCACGATCGTTTCGCCAGGGGAATAAATCGAACACCCAAATAGCAACGAAAGGTCCTAAATATTGACGAAGACATTGGGCGAAAGGTCTTAAAATCGACTAACTAATGGGGCAAACATCTTAACATCTGAAAACTAATGGGGCTAAGCATGAGGGAGAAAGTGGTCCAGAAAACCGGCCCATCCCCCCTAAAGGAAGGAGTGAAATCAAGCGCAGAGGAAGTATGGGGCAAAAGGAAAGTAGGAGGCAGAGGTATCAGGAAGGGAAGCAAGTGGTGGAATGATACGGCGAGAAAGGCAGTTGAGGAGAAGAGACAGTGGTTTGAGAGGGTTTTACAGAATGGTAGTGTTGAGGTATGGGAGAGGTACAAGGAGAAAAGGAGAGGCAAAACGGAAGATTAGAGAAGCGAAGAAAATTGCAAATGAAAGGTGGGGACAAAGGTTGAGTGAGAATTTGGAGGAACGAAAGAAGATGTTCTGGAAGGAGGTAAATAGAGTAAGGAAAGGAAGACAAAAGAAAGAAGAGTTGGCGAAAGATGCAAATGGAGAGTTACTAGTGGAAGAAGTGCAAGTGAGGAAAAGATATGCTGAGTATTTTTAATCTTTTCTAAAAGTAAGAGATGGAAGGGAGGCAGTGATTACAGCAGGGGGTGATGTAGACAGGTTACCCAGGCCATCCAGGTGGCAGGGAATGAATTAAATGATTTGGAAAAATTAGGTGAAAGAAGCAGTGAGACAATTGAGAGCCGGACAAGCAGAAGGTATGGATGGACTATCTATTTGGAACAGGGTATAGTTTTTCTCCACCCTCCAGTGCCTCTCTCAATCTCTCTCCCGGTGTCAAGCTGAGTACATGACTTTCTCGAAATGAGCTTGCCGTGGTGCCTCAGGGTTTGGTTCATCTTAACTCAACTAAACTTAACTTGGCCTAACTTAAACTAATCTAATATATAATCCACACAACTCATTATATTCATCCATACCACCCACGACCACTCATCATCCACTCAAATCACTCATAATATAATAAAATATGTTACAGGGGGACAATGCCTAGTGAGTTCACTGCTCAATAGGTGGCGTTCTGAGAGTGAGGGTCTGAGTCTGGAGGGTGAGACGGTGAAGCGCTTGAGCGAAGCAACCAGCCGCTTCAGAGATGGAGCTGCTTTGAGCCATGATGGATGCTTCACATGTCTCACTCCCCAGGCTGGAACAAGACCTCACGGGCTTCACCGTGTTGAGCGGTGGAATGTACAGGCTCTCAGCCTATGCCCGAGAGGGAGTAGTTGGAATATAGAAAAAAAAAAAAAAAAAAAAAAAATTACTAACTACAGTATACATGATTGACTACCCAACCACACCACGCATGACCAATATACATTCTATGATTGTATTCTCAATAATTATATCCAGTCTACTACCGAATGTCTCTATATATTTTTTCCAGCGGGAAGTAGTAAGCACTCGTTGGAAGTGTTTCCGCTAGGAATTCGTAGCTCATGGATTTAAGGGGAGATGGTTCACTTTTGGGGGGATTTTTGCATGTATTCATTATTTTTCTAGTTTCCTCCCTAGACCTCCATCAAATTTAAAAAAACATCCATTAGATCCCCCTTCTAGATTAATTTGTACATTTTTCGGTAGAAAAATGTCCCGGCCGAAGGCCGGTTCTTCCAACATTGCAGGCTCACTATCGTTCGCCAGGGAAAAAATCGACACCTAAATAGCACGAAAGGTCTAAATATTGACGAAGAAATGAGGCGAAAGGTCTTAAAATCGACTAACTAATGGGGAAAACATCTTAACATCTGAAAACTAATGGGGCTAAACATGAGGGAGAAAGTGGTCCAGAAAAGCGGCCCATCACCCCTTAAAGTGACACCGGCAGTCAGACTCAGTCCGTCAGAGGCCTTTTTTTTTTTTTTTTTCTCAGCTTCCAGGCAACGGAGAGTCTCGCTAGTCTGACATTTCCGACGTTTGCAAGATGGCACATGTCAATACAGTGGCACACGACCGGTTTTTCCAGTAATTTTATAATTTGGTAGAATAGTGTGGCAGCTTCTGGATTAAACTTATATCTTAGATTAGCTCCTTCAAATGATTATTATTAGTATTATAAAGAATCCTTTTAATAAGCTTCAAAAACTGCGTGTCTATATAATTATGTGAAGTATCACTCGTGTGGCTACCTAAAGCCTTTCAACCAAAACTAACTGATTAATCCATTCAGTAGTAAGGCCAATTCCTCATTTTAATCTAGGTATCATTAGACGATTTTATGCAGCTAAAGAACGATCAGGATAATATAATTTGTTCAATATGCTTCAATTAAACATTTGACTCCCACATATCCTTCAAAAGCTTAATAAAATAGTCTAATAATAACCACAATAATAACCACAATATAATGAAACTATTCTACTTACTACACTAAAAGAGTTAATAATTTCCCTGTTAACGCATGAGGATATTATCCAGTTAGGAAGGTGATACTCAAACTATATGGTTAAAAATATATTGAGTCGGAGAACATGCAGAGGGCTGATCTCGGTCAAAACTGTGAGCGGTGATTTGTCGTAGTAGAAAATGCATGGGGTTTGAAGGGAATATTAGTTAGTATTCCATCTATACAAGTTTGATAGAGTTTTACCAATTATGAGTGAGTTAGCAGGCACTACCCGATATAAATTGGCCATTTTAGTATGAATTAAATATCAAGCTTTTACTTCTTTGGACACAACCTTATGTAAGCAAAATTAATATACGAAGGAGAAATATCCTCAGTGAGTTAAAGTAAACATTATAACAATAATATAGTCTAAAAGTTGCCAGAATGTAATGAACAGACGTCGCTGGAACAGAAGGGGTTAAGTATTAAAGTTTTGGGGTCACATTTGGAGCGCAGAGTGTAAGTGATTATGATAATTTATTGAAAGCAATCCACGAAAATACAATATTGTTCTTTCAATTACATTATTCTCATCAGTTTAAGGGGTGTACAGTATAGTGTGTTTTTTTACCCCCCTATCACTTAGGTTTAGCCCCATTAGTTTGGCGATTTAAAACGTATACTTCATTAGTTTGGCGATTTTAAGGACTTTTATACCATTTATGTGTCGAAATTTTCTTGGCGAGCGATAGTGAGCCTGTAATTTAGAAGTAACCAGCGAGCCTGTAATTAAGGAGGAACCGACCTTCGGCCGGGACATTTTTCTATCGAAAAATTTACAAATTTATTTCGATAAGGGGTTCTTGTCTTTGTTTTTTAAATGTTGATGGAGGTCTAGGGAGCAGCCTACAAATTTCCCCTAACGATAGTGAGCCTGTAATGTTGGAAGAACCGGCCTTCGGCCGGGAAATTTTTCTACCGAAAAATGTACAAATTAATCTAGAAGGAGGATCTAATGGATGTTTTTTTTTTAAATTTGATGGAGGTCTAGGGAGGAAACTAGAAAACTAATGAATACATGCAAAAATCGACCAAAAAGTGAACCATCCCCCCTTAACTGTATAATCGAACTGTATAATGGTGATGGGCTGGTCTATCAGAATGAGAATTGAGCGATCTCTGCCATACCCATAGCTAACTCTGACTGTTCCTTTTACTTATATATTTTCTAGATCTCAAGTGACGGCGTCTCTTCCGTGGATTGACCTCCCAATCTACCAAGATTGGAAGCCAAAGCGTCACATTTTTCCTTTGCCCCTCGACTTTCTCTTCATAATTGCTGAGGGGCACAGGGCCCTGGGTGGGCTTTGATTTCCCGGGCGTTTCCGCACCCTCCTCAGCTCCCCGCCATGGAGTGGCTTCGGTCACCCAGGCTTTATTGTGGTCGGCAGGGAGGGTTCTGTGGGGGCGCTCGGTTATGGCCTTGGCCTTGCTCGGGGCCTTGGGGCTGTTCGGCCAGGCAGCTTGGGGAACAACAACAACAGGGCGGGTGCCCAACCCCGAAAAGGGTTGAACTAGGGGAGCTATCCCCCCGCCAAAGGCGGCGTTCTAGGGCCTTTCCTAGCTGATGCTGAGAGGATTGGGTTCTAGTCATGTGGTGATGGGCTGGTCTATCAGAGTGAGAACTGAGCGATCTCTGCCATACCCATAGCTTACTCTGACTTCCTTTTACTTATATATTTTCTAGATCTTAAGTGACGGCGTCTCTTCCGTGGATTGACCTCCCAATCTACCAAGATTGGAAGCCAAAGCGTCACATTTTTTCCTTTGCCCCTCAGCTTTCTCTTCATAATTGCTGAGGGGCACAGGGCCCTGGGTAGGGCTTTGGTTTCCCGGGCGTTTCTGTCGCCCTCCTCAGCTCCCCGCCATGGAGTGGCTTCGGTCACCCATGCTTTATTGTGGTTGGCTGGGAGGGTTCTGTGGGGGCGCTCGGTTATGGCCTTGGTCTTGCTCGGGGCCTTGGGGCTGTTCGGCCAGGCAGCTTGGGGAACAACAACAACAACAACAACATCAACAACAACAACTGTATAATATATAATTTATTATATTTATCTAACACACCGATTGACTGACTAATATACCATACACGATTACTTTCATATTCCGGCTCAATTATTCCCCTTCTCCCACATAAAAAAATAAAAAAAAAAATAAATCCTCAGTATTTCTGTCCTCGCCTAATTAACTTCCTTCTTTCTCTATTTCTTTCCACATGCATTTTTTTTTTTTTTTTTTTTCTTGCTCTCCCTTGGGTCTGCATTTTTACCTTCATCTGTAATTAGGGTCTTGTTTATTTTATGTCTCGATTTTTTTATTTTTTTTTTACCCCGCTGCGCACTGGAATGGTGTTTGAGGTTCTTGGTGTTTGTTCGTTTTCGTCTGTCTGTTTGTGTTTGCTTAATCATGTTTTCTCTTTCTCTCTCTCTCTCTCTCTCTCTCTCTCTTTGTTCTATCTCTTTAAAGCACGCACACACACACACACACACACACACACACACACACACACACACACACACACACACACACACACACAGACACACACACACACACAAGCATTCCAATGTACACTACAAAATCATAAAAACACATATATAAACGATTACAAACCAGTACATACTGTATTATGTTGGTGTTTTGTACCGGTCGTATGTTTGTTCTTCTTACGTATCTCATTGTTTGTAAATTTCATTAATTGATTTTAGGAGTATAGTTGGTTGTTGGAAGGAACATAATATTATATCTCCAAAATTCATACGTATACTTTATTTATTATTAATAAGTATTTTTGTATTTATTTTTTTCATTTTGACCCGTAAACCTCCATCAAGCTTGAAAAAAGAAAACACCCTCAAGACCAACCTAAGATAAATTTGTACATTCTTCGGTGGATTAAATTATAGGCTAACTGACGCTCGCCAGAAAAAAAAAATATATATATATACACCTAAATGACACGAAGTCTTATTATTGACACACCAATGGGGCGAAACATATCTTAAAATTGCCAAACTAATGGGAAGGAACTCTCAAAATATCAAAGTTAATGGAGCTAAACATGAGGGAGAAGTGGGTCCAGAAAAAAAAAACCCACCGCCCTAAATTATTGTTTATGCGATATACACCGCGGTTTTTGTGTTCAAATTATTAGTGTGGTTTAAATAAATAACAATTGTATATAAATTTGCATTGTTATATGCATCTATGTGTGTTGATATCTATTTATATAAGGATACCAAATACGTTTTTCACATTGTGACCCATTTTCTCTTGGTTAACACTTTGCAGATAATGACGCATCATAAGAGTTTATTCTGGCTATTATTAGACGGTTTTATACAGCTAAGGAAGGATCGATGGGAATTATGAGGGTAAAGACTATCTCAATTTACCCTCGGACATCCATATACTCATTCTAATCTGAATAATTTCGTCTTATAATCGCCAGATTTTTTTTTTTTCCCCCCGAAAATACAGTCACCATATCGAATCATGAAAGGGTTATTGTCATTCATACCAACACAAATATATTGTGTGTGCATGTAAACAGGATCCAGGCACAAATCGTTCTCATATAATTATATCCTCTTCGTATACCAACCTACTTTATATACTCTAATTTCAGATGGAGAAAGAGAGATTTACATAGATTTACATAGATACACTGGCCACGCAGATCTTACGATCCCTGCGAGGTGACCAGGACTTAATCCTAATAGAGATAGCAACCCTAAGAGAAAGTGGAAGGAAAGGATAGCAAAGATGAAGGCTCTCTCCCCACCCTCCGCTCCCTCCGGCAATGTGCCGTACAACATGAAAATAGTTAGAAGTGAATAACCTTGCAGGGCTTGGAAATTGCCTGAAGGAATTTATAGTATAGTTAGAAATGGAAAGGAAAAGGCATGCACACCTTCACTTTTTTTTCTATTTTTTTTTTCCTTTTTCTCTTCTTCAACTGAAAACGTTTTCATTTCCGCCAGGTTCTCTATATCAGTTGATCACTTCTACTGCAGACCAACTTTTCTTTTCTGTGCATATGTGTCTAACCTTTTTTTAAATGTGTATATAGAGTCACTGTCAAATAACTTCATTAGGGAGCTTATTCCACCTCATTAATAATACTGTGGGTGAAGACTTTAGAGTTATGTCTAGGTTCGCTTTCCTGCCTGTTTAGTTTTAATTTGGTTTCCTCTTGTGGAACCTTCTTTGCCTATCTTAATGATTAATTAAGCATTTTACGTTACTAAAGCCTTTTAGTATCCTTACAACACTCTATAAGCTGTCCCCTTATTCTTCTCCGTTTCTTAAGCGAAAACAGGTCGAGGTTCTCTTAATCTCTCATTGTAATGGCTTATTATCTAAGGGAAGGGATTTAACTTTGTTGCTTCTACGCTGAACGGATTCTAGTTTCTCTATGTCTTTTATTTAAGTAGGTGAGACCAAAAACTGTGCACAGCATACTAACAGATGTGGCCTCGCAATACTTTTATATAGTAGTACAGACTATGTCTTTACTATGACCATGAAAATTTATTTAATGAAACCTAGCGCTCTATTTGCTTTGTTAGATGCTGCGGTGCATTGGCTTGTAGATTTTAGATTTTCATTGATAAGCACTCCTAGGTCTTTTATCTGTGATACGCTCTTTATCTTTTCTCCATTCATATGGCATAATATTCGTATTTGTTGTTTCGGGAGCCTATTTGTAGTATCAGGCATTTGTTTACGTTAAAGGGCATCTGCCAATTTTCTGACCACTCTGATATCTTGTTTAAATCTGATTGAGAGAGAGAGAGAGAGAGAGAGAGAGAGAGAGAGAGAGAGCTGATAAAGAGAGCTGATAAAGAGACGAACAGGAAGAGTAATAAACATCAACATGAGCATTGAGAGAGAATGAGAGAGAGAGAGAGAGAGCATACACTCGTCTGGTATGTCTGTCACAGAGAATCGGGTTGAGAATTGCTGAAGGTATTGGGAACTGAACGAATTGCCCCTTAACCCCATCTGTACCAGCGACATCATTCTAATTTCATTCTAGCGATATTTAGACGACTTTGTGCAATTTAAGAAGGATCGATATGGTAGTTAAAACGGTTAAGTGAGATAGTTCGAAAGCTGTTAGTTGCTGGAGGTCATTGTTTAACTGAATAAAATCGTCTAATAGTAACAAAACTAACATTAAAGAGACGTCGCAGGTACAGAATTGGATAAACTGTACTGTGGGTAGTAAAAGTCAAGCAGAAGAGAGTGAAAATTCATCCTTTTTAAATATATATATATATATATACCGGTATATGTATTATACGGGGTATTTCAGCAAATCCTACATTAAATTGGAGGATAAACTCCTTGGGTAATTCTAAATCATAATGGTTTTATGCTAAAATGTCAGATTCTGCACAGTTTGCCTGTTACAATACATTTAATGTATTTGTATTAATGAGGGTGAAACCCACGTAGACCTTTTTTTCACAAATTTCTAGTGTTCTCCTCAGTTATTAATAAGCTACAGGAAATGTTCAAAATGGCCCCCAGTGCCTAGTGTGATTATTTATCACACACACCTATGGAGGTTTCACATCAGCTTCCACCCTAAATAATACAATACATTCAAAGGTATTGTAACAGTCGAACTATGCAGAATCTGACATTTTACCATACATAGATTATGATTAATAATTACCCAATTTAATGTAGGCTTTGCTGAAACACCCTGTATAGTTTCCTTGCTAGACGTCCATGAAGCTTAAAAAAACACCCCCGAGACCCCTCTTCATGATAAATTTGTACATTATTCGATAGAAAAATATTGCTTCTAGAATTGCAAGGTCGCTATCGCTCGCCAGGAAAAAATCGACACCTAAATGGCACGAAAAGTCTTTTTATTGACAAAGAAATGGGGCGAAAGGTCTTAACACCGTAAAACTAATGGAACCAGCGTCTTAAAAATCTCAAAGCTAATAGAACTATACTTGAGGGAGAAAAAGCAACTACTTGTCCCTCAACCCTTACATGCTCAACCTGCCAATGTGTGTGTGTGTGTGTGTGTGAGAGAGAGAGAGAGAGAGAGAGAGAGAGAGGGGTAGGAGAGAGAGAAGGAGAGCGGGAGGAGAAGGAGAGAGAGAGTGAGAGAGCGGGAGAGAGAGGGAGAGAGATGAGAGAGAGAGAGGGGATGAGAGAGAGGAGAGGGAGGAGAGAGAGAGAGAGAGGAGCGGATGAGAGAGAGGAGAGGAGAGGATGAGAGGAGGAGAGGAGAGAGAGAGAGAGAGAGCGAGAGATGGAGAGAGAAGAGTGAGGGAGAGAGAGGAGAGAGAGATGGAGAGAGGAGGAGGAGGCAACTGAGAGAAGGAGAGAGGGAGTGAGACGATACTGAGAGAGAGAGAGAGAGAGAGAGAGCATAAACTCTCCTGGCATGTCTGTCACTGGAAATCGGGGTGATAACTGGGTGAAGGTATTGGTGAGGGAATCAGAACGTATTGCCCTTTAGCCCCTCCAATACTCGGACTCGCTTATAAATTTGTTCTGGTTTATATTTGACGATTTTATTCAGCTTAGAGAATATTAGTTGATAATTATATATATCCTAGAGACTGTCATTAGGTACACAAAGGGGGCATAACCAATCTCATTTAACCTTATTATTTTCATCAAGCTTTTATAATCTTCACGACACCGCCTTAAAATCATGTGAAAAACAAAACGTACAGAAGAACTTAATCGCAGGCCAGAAAACCCAAGTAAAATAAACCAGATGGAGAAAGGGCAGCTGTTAATCACTTTATATCGTTTCAATCCTGGCTTTAATACGATCTCACTCTTGCTGATGCTCTTCTTCTACTTGTTGGACTGGATCAGCTGAAAGAGTTGTCAGGGGGGGAAAGAGAGGCTAGTTTTGTTAGCAATGTTAGCAATGCCTTGGTATTCTGAGTCTGGCATTGTCAAGATACGGTAATTTCTACATTAATTATATCCATGGTATTATCTAGGAAGAGAGAGAGAGAGAGAGAGAGAGAGAGAGAGAGAGAGAGAGAGAGAGAGAGAGAGAGAGAGAGAGAGAGAGAGAGAGAGAGAGAGAGAGAGAGAGAGGGGTGGGGGGGTTGGGGGAGAGAGAGTTATGGGGGAGAGAACGAGAGCACAGCTGACGTATCTATCGCTGAAGATTGGAGTGTGTCAAGACTGGTGAAAGTATTGGTGTGAACAAATGGCCCCTTTAAATCGTAGGTCAGGGAGGCCAAGTTAGATACATATGGAGAGGGAGTTGAAGTGTTATCATTGATTGTGTAATGGTTATAGTATTTAGGTTATGTATGTGGTATCCCAGGTTCGAATCCCGGGAGGATTACATGCTCTCATTAATTTCATTTGAGGGTGTTTGGTGTTGAGAGTGGAATTAATACATATTATACAGTTTCAATTTTCCTCTGAATTACTTTTTGCTTATATTGTCAGTTATTTCTAGGTTTTATAAGCTTCACATTCATTATGTAATGCATATCAGGCAACTTATTATGGTACTGGAAATTAGCCCCTAGAGGATTATGATACATTTTTACAGTTTATTCTGGATTTTAGTAGACAATTTATTTAGATTAGGAAGGGTATGTGGAAGTCAGAGGGTTAATTGAGATAGTCTTTACCCTTTCAATGTCCACAGATTTTTCACAAGCTATATATATACAATTTTCTTATTATAGCCAGAATTATCTCTCAAAACGCGTCATGAACCAGAGGGGTAGCTTATATTGTTTGCAAGACCGTATGTTGAATAATGTGCCATGTACTGTATATAGTACTAAATTATCCCTCCCCACCAGGAAATACGTTTACTCATAATTGTTCACGATATTCAGTATCATATAATTATTCACTGACTTAACAGGCATATTTTGGCAATGAATATTTGAAACCAATGGAAGTGTGCAATGATTGTGGGGCTTTATACTATATACCAAAATATCAATGTCTCTTGATACCTTGTATCTGTATCGAACAGAAACAAGATAAGCAGTTCTATGTACTATACTAAATGCATCAGTGTTATTAATAATGTTCAAAGACTCTAACAAGAAAGGTTGTTACACTTCTGAATGTAAACTATATTACTTTGTGGTGAAGAAGAAATTATGTAATTTCATCTTTGTGCGCCTTTCTTAATACAAACAATTTCTAATAGTATTTCAAAATATATGAATATTTTCAGGAAGCAATCCATTACTATCTATAATGTAGTTGCACACAAGTAACTTGTGGAATACACTGGATAATCCTTCTGCCCTTCCCATCTTCCTTAATGAAATCCTCTTAAATGCTGAGAGTACGTCTTACAAAATTAATTGTGCTCTTTAGTTCTTACTCAAGAACATCTCGTGGTGTTGATTTAATGCAACCCCCTCTAGTAATTGCATTTAGATATAATAATGACGGACTGCAATGATTTAGTATTGTACAACAATATCTGTGCAACATAATGTTTATGATAAGTAACGATATGTACGTGGTCAATAAACAATTATCTATCTAACTATCTGCTGTATCTATCTATCTATATATTCTATCTATTTTATCTGCCTATCTACCTATAGCGGTGGGGGCCTATATGCTCTCCAAAAATTGATGTTACCTCCACCAACGGAAATTGCGGTGGAGATTATTTGATCACAGGGTTGTATATTTATATTATTTGATCACAGGGTTGTATATTATTTGATCACAGGGTTGTATATTATTTGATCACAGGGTTGTATATTTATATTATTTGATCACAGGGTTGTATATTTATATTATTTGATCACAGGGTTGTATATTATTTGATCACAGGGTTGTATATTTATATTATTTGATCACAGGGTTGTATATTATTTGATCACAGGGTTGTATATTATTTGATCACAGGGTTGTATATTTATATTATTTGATCACAGGGTTGTATATTTATATTATTTGATCACAGGGTTGTATATTATTTGATCACAGGGTTGTATATTTATATTATTGATCTCACAGGGTTGTATATTATTTGATCACAGGGTTGTATATTATTTGATCACAGGGTTGTATATTATTTGATCACAGGGTTGTATATTTATATTATTTGATCACAGGGTTGTATATTATTTGATCACAGGGTTGTATATTATTTGATCACAGGGTTGTATATTATTTGATCACAGGGTTGTATATTTATATCTGTTGCGGCTTGATTGTTCGTTTGTTTGTTTACTGAGAAAGTGTGTAATAATATGATGAAAATTACTTGTTTTTCATACATGATTAATTCCAGAAAATAATGAAAAACAAACAATAAAATAATTTGTATTTGTTTAAGGACACTCCATCTTCACCCTTCGGAACAACCACAAATATCAATATGTTATTTCTTGCATTATGTTAATTTTCTTTATTGAACTACTTGTTACTTATTTAAAGATTCCCCAAACGTATTACTTATGAATGTAGAGGAGAGGCGAGACTAAAATGTTATAATACAACTACCCTCGCAATTGTGTTTTAACATGTCCATAAGGTTTAAGTATATAGACAAAGCACACACACACACACACACACACACACACACACACACATATATATATACAGTCTATATACAACTGTGTGATCAATTCAACATCCTGTATTATGTATTTTGTTGACCCTAATAATTTGTATTACATTTAAAAAATATATCTTTCTGTCCTTTATTACTTCTATAATAGTCTCCCCTACGACATCCATTCGTTTATCTTTCTTTATATTATCTCACATTTATAATCTGCCCTTCTTTCCTCGTTACGTCTCTCTCTCTCTCTCTCTCTCTCTCTCTCTCTCTCTCTCTCTCTCTCTCTCTCTCTCTCTCTCTCTCTCTCAGATAAACACCAGGGAGACTTGAATCCATAAAGTGTTGGAGCCCCCCGGAACTTTTATCTTGCCTGTGTTGATGCTGGAGAGAGAGGGAGAGAGAGAGCGTGAGAGAGAGAGAGAGAGAGAGAGAGAGAGAGAGAGAGAGAGAGAGAGAGAGAGAGAGAGAGAGAGAGAGAAACAAATGGAATGTGTGTGTGTGTGTGTGTGTGTGTGTGTGTGTGTGTGTGTGTGTGTGAGCGAATATGAGTGTGAGTGTTTGAAAGGCAGCGGGGGGGGGGGGGGGGGGGGGTGCTATAAAAAGTCGGTGTTGGCTAGATGAAGTTTATGTTTAATTGTTAGTATGTGTGAGTGTGTTGTACTAGAATATGTGTGTGTATGTGTGTCGATGAGGGCGGGTGTATTTGTGCATTATTTATTGTGTGAATGGGTATAGTAGTATATTATTATAGTGTGTGTGTGTGTGTGTGAGTTTATGTTTGCATGTGTGTGTGCGTGTGTGTGATATCAATTACTATATGTGGACGAGATATGATCCTTATGTGCAGAGTAAACAAATCTAATGACGATAATGTAGACGAAAATAAGCTTCGACGGATAGATGATATGAAATGGTTGAATGTAATGTTTCATAGGTAGGAATTGACCACATGTGAATTTCGGTCTATAAGGAGGTTAAAGCTGTAGACATCGGCATTTAGCATAACTACCAGCTAAAATAAAAATGTAGTGCATTTATAAATACATAAAATTATATTCAACATATTTTTCTACCCATCAGACATCTTCATTAGTATAATAGTTATGCTTAAAATCCTTGTGTGTGGTTCCAACTTCTTTATAGTCTGAAACTTGCAATTCGACAAATGTTAAAATTTTAAAATAGTGGTGGAATGAAGCAGTGAACGCCAAAATACAGATGATAATATACGATGTGTGAGTGTGTATCAGAAGGGAATATAGATGGGTATCCATGTGGTAGTTTATAATAGGGCTTGTTTGGGGATTTCATATTATACTTTGGAAGTGAGGCTGTTGATGTAGAGGCTTAGGCGGGAATAAACAAACAGTGTTTTACTTTCTTTTGCGTGTAATGGTTGTCTCAGTATAATTGTACCTGAACAAATTACTGTTATTATATACATAAACTTCGTCTTTAATTTCCCATGGAATTATTTTTGCTTCCGTGGCCGGGGACACTCGGGGAGTGCTGAACGCATTACCGAGGTAATCCTCTCGGGGCATGGAGGCATACATCCCATTTTATTTATTTCAGACTAATGCAAAACAATCTTGGTTTACTCACGCATGTTATACTGTTATCTGTTATAAGAAGGAATCATTCAAGCAGTACCGACGCCTTCAAACTCAAGAATATTCTTCTTCCTATGTTTCTGCCCGGAATCAAGACACATATGTTCTTTGACTTACCAAACACTCTTGTATCAATAATAAATGTACTGAACTACCCAACTCTAGCTCTTCCCAAGCATTCTGGCATCTAGCAAAAAAACACTCCAACAATTCTTCTTCTTCGCCTTTCCCTCCCCTTTTCCACTCTGATGGCACTACTGTCACTTCTTCCTCTGACAAAGCTGAACTCTTTGCCCAAACTTTCACTAGAAACTCCACTTTGGAATAATCCGGTGCTATTCTTTGCTCTCACTTATTCATGCCTAATATCCTAATCTCTTCTAAAGATGTATTTTCCACCGTCTCTGGGCTTAATACTAAGAAGGCGTACGGTCCGGATGGTGTTCCTCCTGTTCTACTCAAAAACTATTCTTCCGTGCTGGGTCCCTGCCTCTTCCGTCTCTCCTCTAACGTCTTCCCTTCTTGCTGGAAGTTTGCTCTCATTCAACCTGTCCCAAAGAAGGCTGACCGCTCTTAACCCTCCATCTATCGTCCAATTGCTCTCATTTCTTGCATCTTCAAAGCTATTTAAAGTTTTCTTACTTCCAAATTCTTAAGCATCTCTCTTCTCATAATCTACTCTCAGATGGCCAGTATGGCTTCCTTAGAGGTCGCTCTACTGGTGATCTTCTTTCATATCTTACTAACTCTTAGTCATCCTCTTTTCAGGACTTTGATGAGACCTTTTCTATTGTGCTAGACATATCGAAGGCCTTTGATAGGTTCTGGCACAAATCTCTAATTTTTAAATTACCCTCCTTTGGTTTCTATCCCTCTATCTGTACCTTTATCTCTAATTTCCTTTATCAGTGTTCCATAACTCCGGTAGTGGATGGTCACCATTCACTTCCTCAACCTATCAACTCCGGTGCTCCTCAGGGTTCTGTCATATCTCCAATTATCTTTCAAATATTAATTAATGATCTTGTCAACTGTACCTCCAGTCTTATTCATTCATATGCTGATGACTCTACCTTACACTATTCAGCTAGTTTCTCAGAACCCCCCAGCAAGCAATCATTCAAAAAATCATGTGATGATGCCATAAAAGACTTATCTTCTGACCTATCAACCATTTCCATTTAGGGCAGAGAAAATGTTGTTGCTTTCAATGCTTCCAAAAACCCAATTTCTCCATTAATCTGCCCGTCAAGAACTCTCGCAGGACTATCCCTTATACTTCAACAATATACAAATCAACCTTTCATCTTCTCTCAGTATTCTCGATGTCTATTTTTCTTCTGATCTCACCATATTACCACCTTTGCTAAAACAGCTTTCCAGAAGCTGGGTGTGCTCAACTGCCTCCGGGGGTTCTTTACCCCTGCACAGCTTCTTGCTCTGTACAGAGGCACAGTGCGTCCATGTATTGAGTATTGTTCGCATGTGTGGGGAGGATCCTCTCACACAGCATTTCTTGACAAAGTAGAAAAGAAGGCCTTTCGTCTAATAAACTCACGTCCACTCACTGACTCTTTGCAATCTCTCTCTTCACCGCAATGTTGCATCTCTCTCGCTATTCTAACACAATTACAATAATCAGTGTTCCTCAGAGCTCTCTCAGTGTATACCACCTCCTCTACGTAGAGTACGTAGCACCCGTCTTGCAACACAGTCCTACCCCTACTCTGTGCAACTCTCCAATCCAAGTGTGATATTATATTCCCAATTCTTCTTCTATAAAACACCTGAGCTCTGGAACTCTCTCCCTGAATCCATCTTCCCCTTATCCTATTACTTAAATTGCTTCCAATTCCGTGTGTCCAGGCCCTGTCAATCTTTCAACTCTGGGGGAGGCAATCGTCACAAGCAGTTCTGCCTTTTGTCTCCCTCATCCACTTAAAGAAAAACAAAACAAAGGTTTTCACTTGTGTTCTGTATTTCTACTCATATATATTGTGTTAAGTCCAATGTTAACTTTTCTATATATTTAGTAACCATCAATGTCACACCCAAATGTAGTAAGACAAATATAAAGTTTCCGGTGATACTATATCATGGCAGACTACATTTAACAGACTATACTGAATTACCACGAAGCTTAACAATATATGAATAATAACATATGGGGTATCCAAACTAAACGAGCAATATCATCCTTCAATAACATCAACAAGGGAGATATTTATCTATTTATTTATATATTATTTCTTCTAATTTTCTCCCGAGACTCTTATCAAGCTTTCAAAAATACCCCCCAAGAGCCCCCTTCAAGATAAATGTGTGCAGTTTTCGGTAGAAAAGAAATGCCTCGCCCGAAGGCCGGTTCCTTTTGAAATCAAGTACGCTATCGCTCGCCTAGAAAATGTCGACACCTAAATGGTACGAAAGGTTTTAAAATCGCCAAGCACGAAGGAAAAGGGGGATCCACAAAGCCCCTATGCAGGCCCCCCCCCTCCCCCCCCCCCCCCCCCCTTAAAGGGAGACTGACCGATTATTTGGTCTATTAATTCATGTATTCATGTATTTTTTTTAGTTTCCTCCCTAGACCTCCATCAAGCTAA
Source organism: Paralithodes platypus (assembly GCA_032716605.1). Classification (NCBI taxonomy): domain Eukaryota; kingdom Metazoa; phylum Arthropoda; class Malacostraca; order Decapoda; family Lithodidae; genus Paralithodes; species Paralithodes platypus. Next base: position 15,267,811 of record CM064498.1, on the reverse strand, counting down.
GAAAATCACCCCCTAGACCCCCCTTCAAGATAAACTTTTACATTTTTCAGTAGAAAAATGTTCCGGCCGAAGGCCGGTTCCTCTTAAAATTGCAGGCTCGCTATCGCTCGCCATGACAAAATCGACACCTAAATGGCACGAAAGGTCTTAAAATTGAGTTACGAAATGGGTCGAAAGGTGTTAAAATCGCCAACTAATGGGCCAAACGTCTTATAATCTCAAAACTAGTGGGGCTAAACATGAGGGAGAAGGGGGTCCAGAAAAACGGTCTGCCTCCCCCTTAACAGCCTTTTTTAAAATGACCAGCTCACTACCGTAAAGTGTAATAAAACAGATGTAACAACAAAGGCAACCGGTCAAATTCAAAGAGCAATACTCCTCCGTCAGTATTATATCAACAAGTTATATACGATGAAACAGTGGCAACAATTGACCACTTGCGAGTTTCGTTCTATAAGGAAGTTGGTGCCGTAAACATCGATATTAAACAGAAATACAATAATAAAGTATACGTCTAATGGATAAAACGTATGTTAATTTTATTTGGTATGTATTTATAAATGTACTGCAACCACATTTTAGCTGGTAATTCTGCTAAATATCAATGTAAAAAAACTCCAACTTCCTTATATCCTGAAACTCGCAAGTTGTCAATTGACCTGGAGAACGGTAACGGGATCGACTACCCTCAAATTGACCTGGAGAACGGTAACGGGATCGACTACCCTCAAATTTAATCTGCTCATTTCGGCCGCTGCGGTGATAGAGTGGCGGTGTGTGTGTGTGTGGGGGGGGGGGGGGAGGGGGGTGATTCGCCTTGTTCGTATGACCAATATCCGGCAGTGTCCCAGGCCTCGGATATTGTGGGCTAATACCCGATGGGTGGGGAGAGAGAGTGAGTGTGGGTTAGAGAGAGAGAGAGAGAGAGAGAGTGTGAATGAGAGTGTGTATGAATGAGTGAAAGTGTGTGCGTGTGTGTGTGAGTGAAAATGAGTGATGCTGCGTCAATAAAAGTCATAAGTAGGCAGCAAATATCCGATAGAGAGAGAGAGAGAGAGAAAAAAAAAGAGCGAGAGCGAGAGAGAGAGATAGAGATGGATAGATGGATGGATGAATGAAGGTAACCAGGAAGGATTGCAGCCTATAACGTAGCGTAGCGTAACTTTAATCAAACCGATCCTAACACTGCCTTAGCCTTACCTAGCCTTATCTTAACCCATAAATGGCGAGCGTCCTCATATGAGTCCGTACTGGGCGAAGGCGAGCGTCCTCATATGAGCCAAGGCCTAAAAACGCCCTTTTAAAATGCCCCAGTAGCACTTTAAAAAAAAATGGTGTTTAAGTGAGATTATTCCCCTCCATACCGTCTATCACCCCTCCACATATGTCAAAATCCCCTTTTTCTACCGAAAAATGTACAAATGTATCTAGAAGGGGGATCTTGGGGATGTTCTTTTTAAGCTTGATGGAGATCTAGGGAGGAAACTTTAATAATAATAGACAAATATATAAATCTACCAATATATAAACCCTCACCCCTTAAAGGGAGGTTTATTTCATTAATTTATTTATGTATTATTATATGTGGAGCGACTGTGGAGTATATGGAGTAGATGTGGAGTGACTAGTAGAGACAGATTGAGGAATGAAGAGGTACGTATGAGAGTGGGACAGCAGGAACCTTAGTCGGCCAGAGTGGACAGAAGGGTGCTGTGCTGGTATGGACTTGTTTAGCGAATGGGAGATGAATGGCTTCAAAGGGAGTATATGAGTCCGATACAAGGGGAAGTAGAGGGGTAGGAAGACTTACGTTGAGATGGAGTGATTGTGTAGTACAAGCGTTGGAAGATAGAGAGATGACTGTAGAACAAGCAAGAAAAGTCGTAATGAAGAGGAACTAATGGAGAATGCTTGTGAATAGATGAGTGATATTGCGGTCATTAGGGAGATGGGGTCGTGCGCCAGTTGTACTAGATAATAGTCCGTCAGGCGCCTGGCCCGGGGGCGAGATTTTTTTTAGTCGGGAGTTCCGGCAAACCGGACACGCGGCACCACTGTACACTCAGAAGTTTGGCAACACTGCCCCACCATAATCATATTATATTAGATTAGCCTAACCTAAGGGGAAGAATAACTCATGACGCCAAGGATGGAAGGGAAGGAAGGAGAGGAGAGAGGAGAGAGGAGAGAGAGAGAGAGAGAGAGAGAGAGAGAGAGAGAGAGAGAGAGAGAGAGAGAGAGAGAGAGAGAGAGAGAGAGAGAGAGAGAGAGAGAGAGAGAGAGAGAGAGAGAGAGGCCCAACTGCGTTTAAATATAGCTTTCAAACCGTAGTTAGCATGTCACCTCATAGCTCAGTTGGTAGAGGTCTGACCACATACACAAAAAAAACAGTGTTCGAGCACACTCTGATCTATTGTATTATATATTTTAATTTTTTTATTTTAGTTTTATAAAATTATATTATATTAGGTTAAGTTAGGTTAGGTTAGGATCTGGTGTATTTTATATTTTTATTTTGTTATTTTAGTTACATAAAATTAGATTAGCTTAGATTATGTTAGGTTAGGTTAGGTTAGGTTAGGTTAGGTTAGGTTAATCAAATATAATATGATTATGGTGGGGCAGTGGTGCCAAACTTCTGAGTGTACAGTGGTGCCGCGTGTGGTTTGCCGGAACTGCCGACTAAAAAAAAAATTGCGGCCCGGGAGCCGGTATATATGAAGGGTCATGCCTGGATGTGAGGTGGGCGGGTATTGTGGTGTGTTCCGCTGCGTGTCTGCCTGGTGAGACCGGAACCTCTCTGGGAGGTCTGGGGCCGGGGAAATGCTGGAGGCCCCTATTGATCCTTGGTCTCTGGGTCTTCTCCTGGGTGCCCAAGATGTGTGTGAATTTGTATTTTGTTTTTATATGTTGTGATGTGTTGTCCCTGTTCGGGCTCTGTCTTGAGTCGGCCACCCCCAGCTATGGGGTATGTGCCTGTGTATAATATACATACATACATTTATTTATATATTTTTATTTGTATTTCATTTGTTTTTAGATTGCTCACTAGACCTCCATCAGGCTTAAATAATACCACAAAGAAATAACTATGTATATTCCCATCAGAAATATGTCCCAGCAAAATGCCGGTTCCTCCTAAATTGCAGGCTCTCTATCGCTCGCCAGAAAATGTTGACACAATAATGGTATGAAGTCTTAAAATTTACAGAAAAATGGGATTAAAGGTCTTAAAATTACCAAAATATTGGGACGAACGTCTTCAAATCATAAAATATATACCGGTAGGGCTAAACATGAGCGAGAAAGAGGTCTATACTATCCCAATGTAGCCTTAAAACCAACCCTCACCATATTAGCTAGGCTTGATATAAACTAAAACACCCTTACTTATATCTAACACCTTTGTTTTATGTTTACTGTTATCAGTCATATATACTGTATATATTTCTTCTTCTTGTTATTTTTTGTGTGCAGTGTTTTTGAAGCCTTTTTGTTTTGGACATACATTCACCGCTCACATTAATTATTTGCGATCACTAATATGTCCTCAATAACAATCCGATTATTCAATTTGTCCGACTGAGCGGAGTGGGTATAATATTACCAGCCAGTTGATGAGTGAAGGGCGTTTGTTTACAGCGGACCATTATATATTGAAACCTTTGTCCGTCGATTAGCTAATTGGTTCACATGTTGCACCACAAAGGTTCACCCGGCAGCCATATACGGTAAACAATCACTTCCGGGCTCAACCCTTTCACCCCGATCATAATATATTTATAGCTGCGGTGAAATTATATGGGTTGTTTAGCGTATAGTGTTCTGGGTTGATTTGGTTTATCGTTGTTTTTTGGTGAGACATTTAGTTGGAATATTGATAGGGATGCAGATAATTAAGTAACACCCTGTTCTTAACAGTAATCATCAGTTACAAACCCCAATGCACTTGAATAAAATAATGAAAGCATATGGTCCTCCCGGGATTCGAACTCGGGACACCACACCCAGAACATAAGCATCTAAACCATTACTCTCCATTTTTCGCCTCCATTTGTTTGTGTTTCTGTTTGTTTGTAAACAAGATATCTTACAAAAAGATTAACCGATTTTCACGAAACTTGCGCCAAGGAAAAATAGTTATCAATTTTGGAGGTCATCCGGAGATCTTAATGAAATTTGGTGGGCCGATATGATATGAACTATGAGTTACCGATAATCACGAAATTTGGTGGGCAGATGAAATAAACGCCAAGGAACAAGTTATTGAAGTTATGAAGTGATCCGCAGATGTTCACAATATTTGGTGAACAGATAGGATATGTACCAGACAAAAAGTTATTATATTTTTGGAGGCAATCTGGATCATATCATGGAATTCAGATTCAGAAGAAAATGTAGGCCTATTCACTCAAGCAAGTGCCCCTCTGGTAGAAATATTTTAATTTTAAATGTAGTATATAATAGTTGTTGTAGTAGTAGTACTACTACTGCTACTGCTACCAGTAGAATAGTACTTTAGTTTGTATTTGTTTTTTTGTTTTCGTTTTTGTGTTATGGTGGTGGTGTATGTTCAGACCTGTAGATACTCGTTGATGACGAGGAAGAGGAGACATTGGTAGAGGAAGAGAAGGGAGGAGGAAGAAAAGGAAGAGGGAGGAGGAGGTGCGAGGAAGGCAGCATCTCAGAAGTTAATTCTCCTGTCAGTCACGAGATCCTCCTTCTTCCCTTTCTTCTTCCTTTTATATATATTTTTTCCCATCATATTTTCCATCATTTATATTTGGTTAAAGTTTGTTGGTATATATTATCCTGTTTCTACCAGTCTGTCTATTCATATCGTTCCTTTTCTTTCTTATATTGTTTCTGTCTTCCTGCTTTCCTTCTTTAGTGTCCGCGTGTGATTCATCCTGTTTATTCTTCTTTAATTGGTTCTCTTATTTTCTTCGCCCCTTCTCTCCTTTCTTATAATATCCCTCCCATTCTTCCCTTTCTACAGTGTTTCCCTTTTGTTCCCCTTTTATAATATGTTCCTCTTTTTGTACTCGCTTTGTTACTGTTTGTTTGTTTGTATATTTGTCATGTTTTCTCCTTACTTATCAATGTCTCTAATCTCGTTCCTCCACTAATGTCGTTTTTACTTATTTTCTATATATTTGGGTTGCTTCTTAATTATAGCTGTTTTTTTTCAGTAATAATCCTCTTTTTCACTCATTATTTCCGTTTCCTAATATTATATCCTTATTTCTCCTGATTTCCATTTACCTTGACTATTTTCTGGAATAATTCATTAAATTGTTCACCTTTTTCCATCTGCAACATTCATCAGCTTTAAGTGTTCTCTCTCTCTCTCTCTCTCTTTTCTCCTCTCTCACCTCTCCTTCTCTCGAACACCCTCTCTCTACCTCCCCAATTCATCTCTCCTCCCCCGATACGCACACAAAACCTCCTCTCTCTCTCTCTCTCTTCCTCTCTCTCTGCTCTTCTCTCTCTCTCTCTCTCTCCTCTCCTTCTCCCTCTAAATCTTCCGCCCGTCCTCCATCCTCTCTCCGTCTCTCTCTCTCTCTCTCTCTCTCTCTCTCTCTCTCTCTTTCTTTCTCTCTCTCTCTCTCCAATTCAGTAAAGAAGCCAGAGTAAATAATCGTTCCTCTGATTTCCACTCCCATCGTAGCGTAGTCTTTTCCTATTAAAAGTTATATTCAGATATATGTTTTGCTTCACGTGTATATATTCTATAAATAATTTACTTCTTCTAACTACATTACTTTATTGCTCCACTATGCCAACAATAATTCAATTATCCTTCTCAAGAAATAATTTGTAGACGATAATTTGTATAAACTGACGATAATCGCCTGTCGACAATAACCTAGAGAGAGAGAGAGAGAGAGAGAGAGAGAGAGAGAGAGAGAGAGAGAGAGAGAGAGAGAGAGAGAGAGAGAGAGAGAGAGAGAGATATGAAGAATACCACGGACGAAAGAATAATAATAAAAAACGTAGCTATGACAAGGGAACTTAACTAGCAAAGATACACAGCGACGGGGTAGCAATGAACCACAACAATGTGATATTGGCGAAATATTAAGAATAATGAGGGGAGGGGGGTGGGGGGGGGGGACCAACCCAACTGGCCAGAACCTATATATACTGTTATAACGCTTTCCAGAGGTAGACCTACTTAATAGTCCTTTTTGCTTAATGAGCCCACCTCGGCTTTTTTTTTTTTCTATTTCTCCATCCCTCTATTCTTTGGCTTTTAAATCCATTCCAGGCCACATTCAGCCTAACTGTTTTAAGACGTTTACAAAGAGACCGCATCCAGGTGTCAAGAATTTTCTCTGGTGTAGCGGTAGCCAGGCTCAGCATATATACAGTATATATATTTTTGTTTTGACAGCAAGCTAAATTTGTAAATTTTTCGATAGAAACATTTCTCCGGCGAAGCCGGATTTCTCCATACAATGCCGGGTCGCTATCGCTCGCCAGGAAGAAATCGACACCTGGATGGGAATAAACGTCTTAAAATAGTTGGCTGAATGGGGCTGAATGGATACAAGCCAGGGAAAGAGAAAAAAAGGAGATAAAGATAAACAAAACCGGTGACACCCCCATTAACCCAAAAGATATACTGTATACTGTAGGCCTAGTGTTCATCGTTACGTGAGTTAGTGGCAGTAGCTATTAGTCTTGTGTTTCTTGATAGTTGCATTAATAGTTTATCTACAATATGCAACTGTTTACTGTTAACTTTAGTGTTTCTTAATGTATCTAAACAAAAAATCATTCTCAATATAGGCCAAATGAAGAATCTGATTGTTTCCCTTGTTATCACATGCCTTCATCTC
>CM064498.1:15201059-15260866 GCA_032716605.1 Paralithodes platypus | reverse complement strand
TATGTACGCGGTGCCCGGTGTGAACAGTGATCCCGCGCTCCTCTGTTGTCATCAATATCTTCGAAAATAGTGAAGTTGTGGTACTCTGACTTTACCTAGATAAACATCGATAAGCCGCGGCTGAAGCTGTCTGGAACGAATTTAGGCCAGTGATTGTTGACACATTAGTGAAAACCTGATAACCTATCCTGCCGTCTTGTCCTGACAGTCAGCACCACCTGCCTGCCAGATACCAAACTAACTACCCTTCACACAACTACCACAACCGGTACCCTCATAGTTAGTTTATAATTATCAGTGACTTGCATTCGTTCCTTAATTAGTTCAAGCATGTTCAGGTAAATTAGTGAAACAGGAAAATATACAGTGCAACATGAGTAACATACCCGAAAGTAACTTGCCTCCTGCAGACACAAACTGTTTAGCATGTAACAACCAGTGCTTGTTAGTGTTTGAAATGCTGAACGTGTAAAAAATATATACATGACAATTGCACACACCTCCCTGTCCATGCTATTGTGAATTTCCTGAACACAAGGAGTCAGTACACCTGCGAGGGATGTGTTAGACAACAGCTGGGTGAACAAGGCGACCGGCAGTTTGCGCTTGTCTATACCCTACTGGACTGGGAAAAGGAAAAGGAAGGTGAGGCTAAACAGCCAAACAACGACAAGGAAAACACCACTGAAAACAGTGGTAAGTGTGATGAACCTTTTTCCGAAGAATTAATTAGTGACACATCACCCATAACAAATAAAACAAATAATAGAAATCTTCGAAATGATGAACGGAAAAATAAAATATGCTACTACTACAATAATCAGTGTTAATTTGGCCGAAAGGGACGTGACTGCCCTTTTGCTCACCCAAATCTATGTAACAAGTAGAAGATAAACGGTCGTGATCCCGTAATGGGATGTATACATGGTGATCAGTGCAAATACCTACACCTGTGTGTGTGTGTGTGTGTGTGTGTGTTGGTGTTGGTGGGTTTGGGTTGGGTGTGTGTGTGTGTGTGTGTGTGTGTGTGTGTGTGTAGGAGATACGGTATAACGGCTCAGTTTTATGATGCGAGAAAGAACATAATTATCTGTTTTGGTCTAAATTGTGGTGAAGTTAGAGCGGAAGATACAGAATGTAACTGATGAAAACAGAGTAACCAAATACAAAGATGCAAATACGAGTATATTAAAGGAATGAAGACCTATGAGATCAAGGTACAATAATTATAAGTAAGATGTAGTAATAGGTTTTGTAAAGTAAAGGAAAACTAATTGGAAGAAAATGAAAGACAAATAGGTGATAGGGTATAATTTGCGAAAGATGATGCCATTTACTAAAGAACAAATATAATTAATAGACAGAAAGAACAAATCAATTAATTTTCTGTTTTATAGAGGAAGGAACAATTAAGTGTGCATTTAGTACATTCTTGCATCGTGGCGTATAAATCGAAATACTTTATAATTGCCAACACTATTTCATTGATTAAAATGTAAAACTTGCAAACTAAACAAACCAAAATTGACCCAGAGGACATATAAAGTTACATAAATTTTAAATTATCAAAATCGCTATGTGGAAACAACGAGAGCTACTTTTCCCTCCAGTTGTGCAGTATTTCAATATAGGTACTAAGGTTTTGCAAATATGGGCCACAATGTTGATCCTCTCCCAGCGAAGGGAATGGAGTTTTCGAAAAGAGGCTCCAGTCCTGACGCTATTCTTCACTTACAGTACAGTGTGCTGGCTTAACAATCCAGAAGGGTTGATAGCCTCTGAAATCCTATTATAACTAACCAACTAACTCTCCCAGCAATGTGTGCAAGTTGCCCTCTTTTGCTTGTTATACTACAGCAAAGTACCTCAACAGTTCTTTCTCTTCTGAAACTATCTATTGTATAACCAAGTAGAATTGTGGGTGAAATGACTTGAACGAATAAAACACATTGACATGCACATTAGTTCTGCTCACTGCGGAGGGCGTAGTGTATTGTAATCATTTGCTACAATCCATTATGTTTTTGTATACATACATTATGTGTGTGATTTCATAATCTCTCAAGAACGAAAACATGTATTTTGACAATTCTTGTTCAGTACCTTCATTCATAAGTTGGTACATAGAGAGAGAGAGAGAGAGAGAGACACTAACTAACTATAATACAGTGCACCATATAACAATTTATTTATACGCCTGAACCCAAGTTTCTTATGATTAATCCATTGTATTGTATTTTTGCTATGTACATGAAGGAGACAAAAGGCAAAGCTGCCTGTAACAGGTGTCTTCCCCAATGCTGAAAGAGCGACAGAGAGCCAAAATCAAAACACGTTATAGGTAATCTAGGTGCGTTGGAGAGAAGTGTGGTGAGCTTGATAAGTGCAGTGACATGAATAGGAGGAGGAGGTGTTTGTGAGAGTTAGCTGGATTACTCTCTGCGTAGGTGAGGCACATATAGAAACAGTGGGGGCAGCCAGACATATGAAACAGGAGTTCCAGTAACTCATCATATGCCTATGTGGCCTCCCCTGGATACTGCCCTGCTCGATTGGTGCATACAATCTCCCCAATGAATATAATGTTATAGTCAATATCTAAAGTCTAGACAAAGTGTAAATTGACTGAACTTTTCAAGCAATATGTCAAATGCTTAGGTATTATGATGGCATACAGTATATACGGTAAGCACACTTGGCATTATTATGATGCAGGTCAAGATAGGTTAGCTTAGGTTAGTTTGGGTTAGGTTAGGTTAAGTTAAGTTAGGTTGGATAGGTAAGGTTAGGTTAGGTTAAGCTAAGTTAGGTCAGGTTAGGTTAGGTTAGGTTGTCTTTCTACATAATCTAACGTAACGTAGCGTAACCTAACTGTTGTTATTTCACTCCAAACTCTTCGTAATGGCTGAGTAACTGACATAGTGTCTAAAACGTTCAGCAGATTTACATATATAAATCGCATGAACATATATAAGTGCTCTATTAACTCGTTTTGACATAAAGAAGTGCTGAAAGAGACCGATGAAGATTGTTGTCGTACATCACATTATAATAAGAGAATCTGCCAGAATATAGCCACCGTAATTCAATATGCTTTTCACAATAAGGGGTTATAAAGAGATTAATTTAATGTATTAGGGTGGAGAGAGGCGAGAGGACGGGCCACTCTGCATCTTATCATCCGGTGGCTTGCTAAGAGGATTTGGAAATGGAAGAAAAGTGTGCTGGTTTCGCGAGAGAGAGAGAGAGAGAGAGAGAGAGAGAGAGAGAGAGAGAGAGAGAGAGGAGAGAGAGAGAGAAAGAGAGATGAGGAGAGAAGGAAGGGAGGGGAGAGGGAGAGAGAGAGAGAGAGAGAGGAGAGAGAGAGAGAGGAGAGAGAGAGAGGGAGAGAGAGAGAGAGAGAGAGAGAGAGAGAGAGGAGAGAGAGAGAGAGAGAGAGAGAGAGAGAGAGAGAGAAGAGAGAGAGAGAGAGAGAGAGAGAGAGAGAGAGAGAGAGAGAGAGAGAGAGAGAGAGAGAGAGAGAGAGAGAGAGAGAGAGAGAGAGAGAGGACAAGGCTTGACAATATACAGGACAATGTGTTGGTTTGTAAGAGGGCTATATTATCCAAATATGCTCCCTTTGTCTGTCCCATATAGTAATTTCCACTATGTTAACCCCTTGAGGATATGACGTGTTTTAGCAGTGTGGGAATTGAAAGGGTAAAGACTATCTCAAATAACCCTCTGATTACCATATAGGTCTACCCTTCCTAATCTGAATAAAATCGTCAAGTATTAGCCAGAAAACAGAAACGAAGAGCGTCATCGATCTTCAGAGGGCTAAATGTTGTCTGTAAGGTATGTTCAAAATTCTTCTCTTTGGCTAAGGGTAGTCTTCCATTATCAGTTGTACAGTTAGCCACACGAATATGCATACACTAAGCGATTTAATGAATAGAAGTATAAATAGTGTGACTGACTTACAAGAAATATTGCTATAAATAAGAAACACCCCGTTCTTAACATTAATCATCAATTACAAACCCCAATGTACTTGAATAAACTAATGAAAGCATATGGTCCTCCCTGGATTCGAACTCGGGACACCACACCCAATAAAATCAGTAATTGAGATTAACTAACTAATTCATAGAAAAATACACTGCTAATTCAATCGAATTTTTATCCTTGGATAAAGAAGATCCAGGAGTGAACACAAATTCATTACACGTGCATTAATCTGGGTGTGTTGTCTTCTTCCGTTACCTTCACATGATCACACCTCACCAAAGTACAGTACTTTTCTTAAACAAGTCAACCCATCCGCATTCATTACTTAGAGCTGGGTCTTCCGGTCCAAATAGGTAGTGCAACTTTTTGCATCGTCCATCCATCCAGCTTGCTTAAATCAGATGCAATTTTGAAATAGCTCATATCCACGATTCTCAGATTAGAGGTCATCATCAGTTGTTTTTCAGGATTCTCATCTATACGAGAGGGTTAGGTGGACTAAATTGTTCCCTAAGGACTTATTCACTTCCCGACTCTTCATTCTGGCTTTCTAGATATAATCAAGTTCACCAGACATCCTTCTATCCGGCCTTCGTTTCCTTATAGTATCTGTAGCTTCCCATTTGTACCCAATGTAGCTCCCTAATTGTTGCCACTCGTAGCCTCTTCCAATTCTTTGATTTTCATATCCACATTAGCCAATGTCCTTTCTTGACTTAGAATTACGTTTTTAAGTCTATAGTTTCAAGTGTTCTCCTTTCAAACATCCGTGATCCTACTTTTCCTACAATATCTTTTAGTTTCTCTTTTAACACACTCAATCTAAATCAGGAACCACTAAGAACGTTTTGTCAATAAGAAGTTATCTGCATACCTATTCATATTGTCTAATGTTCCATTATTTTGTTCTTCTTCCAGCTTATCTTCTAGTCTCTATGCTCATTGAATCAACCCTCCATTCTCTCTCTGATCACCCCACATAAGTACAGTACATATCAAACATTAATCCATGAGAGTTTGAAGGACAGGAACCAAAGTGTGAATGGCATTGCCTTATACACAGGATTGCATATTATATTATCTTACAACACCAGCGTTTCGGTCCCATCGACGTGGCCAGCTTATGCATTTAAATTTTTGAGATACTACGACACATTTTTGTTTCCGTTTTCTGTCTATAATCAAACGATTTTAATCAGATTAGGAAAGCTGTATGGAAGTCAGAGGGTTATTTGAATTTGTTGTTTCCCTTCTGATACCAACATATCCTTCCTAAAGTGTGTAAAATCGTCTAATGATAGCCAGAATAAACTGCCAAAACGTGCCATAATCCTCAATATCATAGCCCACAATAAATGAAATGAGTGGAAGAAGGATCAGGGAAATGGGACCGTAATAGAAAAGAATGGTGTGGGGAGAAATGGAAGAATAGAGGGAAGGAAAAGGTATGAAAGGAAATGGGAAGTTTGAGGAGAAAGTAGAAATATAAGAGGCTTGTGACGTATAGGGGGATATGGATAGATGAGGTGGGGGGGAAACACGCAGGCAGGACGTTGTTTTGCCTCCCACCCGTCTATCCACTCGTCACTACGGATCATTCACCTACTGTATATAAATATGTTGGAGAAAACTGTGGTAACTGAGAAATGTATGTATGTGTGAAATACATAACTATACTCTGAATCCTGTCAGCCGACGGTAAATTTCTGTCTTCCTCTTGATTTCTTACCTATTACAAGTTTTTTTTTTAGTGAAATATGTTGTTAATTATGTAAGCTTGGTATTAATATAAAGAGACATAGTAGTTTCACATTTTTCCATTAACTATCTAGAAAATAGTAACTAAGGGATCCAATTTACCGTCAGCTGAGATGAAACCGACTTTAAGGTGTATTGATTGGAGAGTGGGCGAATCATAGGCAGAAGTTATGGCCGAGGGAAAGTACCAAGAGCTTAAAAGTGAATTACGGGGACAAAATCCAAATTCATTATTCACAGAAACCAAAATAATATACGAATATAGTTATACACAAAGGTAGCAGGCACTGATAGTTTGATTAAAGTTCATATGAATAAATGTATTATAATATAATTACTCTAAAACAAATGTGCAACTATTTTCCGATACGACGATAAACCCTTCGTCCGCTGACGTCAGATGTTACTCTCGTTTCACAACTAACATATGACACGAGCGAGAAGTCTTCCTCGTCTCTATATTCTCGAAGATGTACAAAATGGTAACAAATTATGATTATGAAGTGCTGGTTCCTGGTGTATCATTTACCTAGTATATTGTATTAATCACTTTATGAATCTTTATGAAATAGGAAATTCTCAGCTGACGAAAATAGGTCCGAGATTCCCAGCGGACCATGAAAATAAATGTCTACATTCCTCCTCTAACCATCAATGAATTTAGAAGTACTTTGGGAGTTGAGAAATGGCCATGGGGTTCTGGGTTGAATTTTCTCTGATGGGGTTATGGTTGGCGCTCTGTAAAAAAGATTTGGTTATTAACATCAGGCGGTTTACCGTATTGATCTAGGCTAGGCAAGCCTAGCTTAGACACATTGTCATGCACATCTTCGTATGAGATGCTTTAATTTGGAAATTTCGAAACACAGTTACATTTTAAAACTAATATTCTTCTTGGCGTAGTGACTTGAACTATTCAAACTACTGAAAACGGTAAACCTAAAGGAAGAGGTCACAGACTCACCATCTTTGGGAAGTTAGGAGAAGATGAGTTAGGTATAGGAGAGGATGGTTAGTTTAAATAAGGATTGGTTAATGGTGTTCAATTGGCCTAATCTAACGCTACTAATTTAATCTAATAATCTTATTAACCATGCTAAGCTAACCTCCTAGGGTATATCCATTAGATATTAGAACTGTGCCTCTGGAAGAAGTCAGTCGAAGCGAATCTGCTTTTAGAAGTATGGCTTCTAGTTTACTGGTACGAGAGTTCAGCCATTGGAAATAGGGTGCAGTTTTGATTTAGTAGCAAGTCGATTTGGAGAGTTCGTCGCATCCGCTTTGTTACCATGGTTATTCACTATTCAGCGGGAGTGTGTTAGGTTAGGTTGGGTTAGGCTAAGTTTATTTAGATGATTTGTGCCTTAATATCGAAACAAAAAACCGGTCAAATTAGACACAGTTACTATACTAAAAACTGCACCGGCAATAATTAGTTAAGTTAGATTCTGATGGGTTAGGTTAGGTTTTCCCTGAGGTAGAGTTTGTGTTCGACAGAGTTCTATCGGCTGACTTTGTATTCGACCAACTTATCATGTATACCCTCCTAGTATACAGTAATCTAGGATATGTGTGTTATTTACTGTACTTTATGGTCAAATAAGAAGCGAACGCAGAGAGCATGCGAATGGCGGCGGTAGGGTCCTTGAATGATATATACCCAGAATTTCTGTTCGGCTGAGTTCTCTATATTCGGCCAATTGTTCTTGTATTCCCACCTATAGCCTAGTTTATTTATAATATGTTAAGCTAAGTTTGGTTTATACTTCAGTCGTTTATATGTTTGCCTAGTCAAATGTTAAATTCATAAAATACAATAATAATAGTACAAAAAGTATCCTATAACAATGAAAAAGAAAACTAATGCTCCAAACAGCCAAATATTAGCCTAGGGCTATTTTTTATTTTTCGGTTAACCTGATACAGGCCACCATCATTTGCAAGCTACTAAGGTAGGATAGGTTAGGTTAGATAATCTAATCCTTCTAGCAAACATAAACTCGCTTACAACTTATTAATATTTTTTGTCATGCCCCAGCCAGAGTTCGAACCCAGGCTCCAGGTCGGCAGAACAGTTTTAACCCAACGCAAATGAATGCTTTGAGAGGTAGTTGGTATAACAGTAGCCAAAAGAGAGTGAACAGGACATCGCCGGTACAGAAGAGGTTAAAGGTATGGGAATATGTGAGTGTAGAGAGGAACTAAAAACACCAGTGGCGGCAATATGGCGGAGGGCAGCCGATCTAGGTGAGTTTAGGGACTTCAGTGTAGAGTATATAAGACTAATTACACACATACCAACGCCACTCCAACAACTTCCTCTCTTTCCAACACACCTTCTCCCCTCTCTGCACTCTTCAGATAAATAGGAAAGTAGAAAGTAGCTACGAGGTGCCGTTGTAAAGGTTTATCCCTCAATACCTTCACCTGACCTATAAGAGATGAGCTAGCAAGGTTTGTATGCAGGATGGGAAGCGTGAACATCAAAAGAAAATTGTATAATGATAGACGGATAGGCTATATGCAGGGCAGGAGTAATGTGATGTTTGAAGGATAGACAGACATTTTGAAGAACAAATTGTAGGGCTACAGCGAATTAATGAGGGTTAGTTTGACCTTAATTATACACCTGTTATGATCAACGTATTCTTATATTATAGTTTAGGATAGAAAAGACGTCTCATATTACTCGAGGGGTTACAAATTACCTATTGAGTAACTCTTTCTTCAGACTGATAATCCTGTTTGCTAGGCCATTGATTCTAGGTAGGCTAACAATCTCGACCGCTAACCTCTGTCCCTCAGAAACGACTAGAGTAATCGAGCTATAATATTTCTACCATATGGGATGAGTCGGCAAGGGAATAGGTGTGGTAATTTTCAGCCCATATTATCTAGCCCTTTTTGAGTTACAGATGTAAAGGATCACGATTTCTGGCTTACCTATAATGAATGGACTATAGTATCCTTGCTAACACTAAACGATAAGCTAAGTCTCAGGAAATGCCTTTCGTAGCTAAATGATTAACTCGTTCAGGACTGGTGACGTCCTTGTCATTATATTTCGGCAATTAATCGACGATTGTTTCCGCTTTTGACAGACGTGTAGCAAATACGAGGCTACAGACTATCTCAATTAACCCTTTCAACTACCACCGATCCTTCCTTAGCTACATACAATTGCATAAATATAGCTCAAAGAAAACAGCAGATATTCCCGGTAGTAAAAGAGTTAAACCTGAGAAAAGGGTAATAAGAGATAACAATAAAATATAAATATGATTATAGAAGTGACAAGCGTGGTGGAAGGTACCGGAGGAGAGGTATGGTGATAGACGTGTGAGCAGTTCCGAGTGATTGGTGTCGGAAATGTGACACGAAGGAAATGGCAAATTGAACTGTACCTCGGAATTGTAGGAGGAGGATGGTAGATATTTAATGCGAGAAGGGTATATATTTTTGGTTTATTTATTTATTTATTCATTCATTTACTATTATATTAGTTTCCCCCCTAAATATCCATCAAGCTTAAAAATACATTCCCAAGATACGCCTTCGAGAAATATTTGTATATATATATTTTTGTTTTAAAGAAAGAAGGCCGATTCCTCCTAAATTACAGGTTTGTTATCGACAGCAACATGGCACGAACGGATATAATAATGGCATATAAATGGAGCGGAAGGTCTTAATGTCGCCAAAACAATGGAACATACCATTAACATTTAAAAACAAATGGGGCTAAGCGTAAGTGAATGGGGGTTTAAAATAAACAAATGCTCCCCTTGAGGAAGTTTACGCTATATAAAACAAATCAAAGGTTATAAATGTGTAACGGTTTGGAAAAGGTATATCAAATCATTAGGTATATGGAGAGTGATTTACATACTTATCCCTGTATTACATCGGTTTATTACCATCAATATACCTTGAAATGGGTATATTATTATGGACACTTTAATAACCCATTTCATAACCACTATATTATTCAGTCTGAGATAAAATTTATCACAAAAATAGTTTAACCTGGTATGACATATTGTTGTCACCTAGTGGAAACTATGATTACATAGCAGCTGGTTTCTTGATACATAGTGAATAAAATGTGAACACATTTCATAGTTTCATAAATAAAAGGATATGTGGCTATACAAATTGTTTAATAGTTGGACTTTAAGGGTGGACTGTGATGTAATTGAAATGCCCTTCTTTCACAACCAACATAACCCAGGTTTTGTAGGTAGAGATAATTGGGCAGTCTCTTCACAGCTGATACCTCTATTCACCTATACCCTGTGTCTAATAGGTAGGTCTGAATTCGTGAACCCTAACCTCTGTAACTCAGAAAGGGCTAGAGCAAATGGGCTGCAAATGTCCGCACCTATTCCTTGGCTGACCCCTCCCAAATGGTTAAAATATTAGCTCGATTATTCGAGTCATTTGTGCCATAATATTCAGATAGTACTCCCTGTATGATAATCCTGTTCATTGCTGAATAGAAGCATAATATACGATGTTCCACTTTATTCAGGATATCCGTCCAACATTTGCATACACTTTGCAGTATTTCGCTTTCAATGATAAACAGTAGTTAGATGAAGCGCATTTATATAGTACAGATAGTCACAATTTGTATAATATCAAAAATCTAGATTGGCTCTCCTTCCTACTATCTTTAAATCATGCCCATTTGTGTCATTCTCCTTAACATAATTTGATTAGGTTTTAGTAATTGTTATAACATTATTTCCATGTGTGTAATTCCAACTGACGATTGTAGCATATAATTAACATTCAGCCTCATGTTTACAATCATGATTTATATTACTTATTTCCCTGATATTATAATAATCTTTAATAATACATTATTTAAAGAGATCAAACTCTCTTTAGTCAGTTCGTGAAAAGAGAACACTGTATTCCTTCAGCCGAAGCCTGAAGGCACACCTGAACCGGACAGCTGCGAGAAGGGAGCACCAAGCTTATGTCTACTACTAAATACGACATAAGAGATAGACACACCAAACTGAAATGATTACTGATTACGGATTACTGATATTTACTATAGGATGTAAGGTATCTTAAAATAACCCCCTAAAAATACTTTCTCTAAAGTATCTATTTCTTTATCCTCCCCATTTCCCCAGCTAACCTAATCCCACAAGGACCCCAATGGAAATACGCCTAACGGCCTTATTGGGCTATCCTTAGTTGGAATTATGCAAGGCTGGTACATGTCATATTTGTAACATACTATGTGGTACCAAGTCTGTAAATTGCTAACTGAATAAATATTATTATTATTATTATTATTATTATTATTATTATTATTGCATGGTATATATCTTAACACTAACTGTGTTCGATAACGATAATGTTATTGCATTTTGGCTAACATTAGGTTGTTTAATTAAATATAGGAAAGGCCTCTAGGGAGAATGGGTGACACACTATCTAAACAAAAACTGTTTACAAATTTACTCAGCTTAGGTTGGGTGTAGGGCAGTTTAAGTTTCGTATTTGTTATTATATATATATATATACAGTATAATATATATATATATATATATATATATATACGGTATATATTATATATATATATATAGAGTATAATATATATATATATATATATATATATATATACGGTATATAATGTATATATCTATATATATAATGTATATATATATATATATATATATATATATATATATATATATATATATGTATAGATAGAGAGAGAGATAGAGCAAATAAGAGTGTGTGTGTGCGTAAGCGAGGGGAAAAATGCGAGTGAGAGAACGAGTGAGGGAGTTATATACTGTATCCATGGCGGGAATTCAGGCTAGAGAACCAATTTTCCATAGAAACTCGAAATATAAAGTTGTGGGAGGTCGTGCAATAAAGTGGAGAGAGAGAGAGAGAGAGAGAGAGAGAGAGAGAGAGAGAGAGAGAGAGAGAGAGAGAGTGAGCTGGTGACGACTGATTTAGTGACTGACTTACTGTGAAAGAAAACAAGAGTGAGCTAGTGACTGAATGACTAACTATGAGAGTGAGAGAGAGTGAGATTAAGAGTGAGCTGTGACTGACTTACTTAGTGACTGACAGAGAGAAAGAGAGAGAGAGAGAGAGATGGTAGGGGGGGGGGGGTCAAGCAAATATGTTTAATAGAATTTCATATAGCTTTGTTCTGTTTGTTGGAGCTTTGGCGTGATTAAATTAGACATTGTGAATAATGGGAGATTCATTTTGAATAACGCAGATTTGATAATGTTTTCGATATATTTGTATGCGAATCAAATGGCAATAAAATACACCACGTTGCATTGCTTGCATTTCTTACGTGAGACGTTCGACTATTTGTTCGTACTCGGATTGGAAACTTATGCATTTTGTTTTAATTAATCTAACCAACCTATCCTAACCCAACTCAGAAAACATATCGTAATATTACTTGTGCAACGAAATAGCATGAACTGGGTGAACAGTGATGGAATCGCCATATTTTGCTCCTAGAACCTTAATAAAACGTATATGAGTAAATTCCGTCAGTTGAAGAGGAAAACATAGCTGTTGAAGACAAGTAGAAAGCGTCTAGAGAGTGGTTGGGTAGTAGAGGGAATGAAGATTTGGAGAGACAGAACAGAGCGAGGTATTTGGAGAAAAAGAGAGTGGTGAAAAGAGTAGTGCAAGAAAGTAAGAGAAGAGCAGATGAGAAATTTGGAAGGAATCTAAGTGTAAAATGGAGGGAGTGTATGAAACTGTTCTGTAAAGAGGTCAAGAAAGTTAGGGAGGGTAGCAAGGGAAATAGTAAGGATGTGAAATATAAGAATGGGTGAGTGATAGCCAAAAATCAAGAGAGAGTCGAGAGGTAGAGGGAGTACTTCAACGAATTGCTAAATGTAAGGAATGAAGCACCAGAAGCACCAGCAAACATAGTTGGATGGGGTATGGGAGGGAGAATAAGAGACGGGGAGGAGAAGGTGGGGATCAGGAGGTCAGAAGTGTGTGAAGCCATGAATAGAGTGAAGATGGGGAAAGCATTAGGAATAGATGGAGTGTGTGGGGAAATGCTGAAGTATGGTGGTGAGATAGGGATCGAATGGGTATCGAAAATGTGTAAACTAACATGGGAGAAGGGGAGTGCACTTGATGACTGGATGACGGGCATAATAGTCCCCCTGTATAAGGGTAAAGGGGAAAGCGGAGTGTGTGGTAACCACCAGGGAATATGTCTTCTAAGCGTAGTAGGGAAGGTGTACAGTAGGGTAGTCATTGAGAGAGTCAGAAAGAGAACTGAAAAATGGATAGGTGACGAGCAGGGCGGGTTTATGAAGGGAAGAGGGTGTGTAGATCAGATGTTAGCCCTGAAATGTGTTGTGGAGAAATAGCTGGAGAAGGAACATAAGTTGTATGCTGCCTTTATGGACTTGGAGAAGGCCTATGACAGAGCTGATGGAGAAGGTATGTGGAGTTCTCATCCACATTGTGGAAACTACTGAGAATATATGGAGTAGACGTCAAGTTGCTGAAAGCAGTGAAGAGCAAGTATGAGGGTACAAAGGCATCAGTACGTGTGGAGAATGAGCAGAGCGAATTCTTTGATCTGAATGTTGGGCTAAAGCAAGGGTGTGTGATGGCCCCATGGTTATTCAATATGTATATGGATGGAGTCATGAAAGAAATACAAGGAAGAGCAGTGGATGTTGGTGTACCTCTTTTAAGGGAAGGAAACTAGTGGAATTTGCCTGTACTGCTGTTTGCTGATGATACAGTTCTGATGAGCGTTAGTGAATGGGAGTTGCAAGCCTTGCAAGGGCTGGTAAATATGTTTGGAACAGTGTGTGAAAAACGGAATCTGAAGGTAAATGCAGGGAAGAGCAAGATTATGGTCTTTGAAAGGGGTGCAGCCACTGAGTGTGAGGTGAGGTTGAACGGTCAGGCTATGGAGAATGTCAGCTCATTTAAGTATTTGGGCAGTTTGTTGAGTTTGGAAGTAAGAGGGAGGTGTGGTGTGGATGTAAATGTGCTAGAAAGTGTGAAAAGGAACACCTTGAGATGGTTCGGCCATGTGGAACGTATGGGAAGCTAGAGAATGACTAAGAGAGTGTACGAGAATGAGATGGAAGGACAGAGAGGGAGAGGTAGACCGAGTGAGAGGTGGAAGGATGGAGTCAAGAAGTATATGAATGAAGGCAGTGCTGGATGGGAGGAGAGGCGTCGACTGACTAGGGACAGAGGTGCATGGGGCCGTTTCGTTCGTTGAAATCCTTAAGCAGTCCATGTTTGGTCGAAGTTCGTCAGGAGTAGGTCTGTCCGATTCCATTCATTCTTGTTTTTAATTTTTCAATTATTGTGTTATATAGAGCGAACATATGATATCATAGAGAAGCATTCATATTAGGTCATCTTTGTCATATGTACACATAATGTGTTCGACAAATTAATCGATTTCGTGTGTGTGAAGTTTAAAAAAACATATTTAATTATATTGTTGTATTGGATTTTGTATGGAAGTAAAAACAACCAGATAATTCAGAAAGGAAGAGGGAAAACCAAATGATAAAGGAAGGGAAAGACAGGAAGGCTTAAGTACACCTGTTTATAACAAACATCACTCTGGTAACTTCAATCCTAATTTACAGGCTGTCAATCATACTCAAAACTCCTTTAACTTTATCTAAGCATTATATTTTGTAGTTGCTCACAATTTTCTATGACAAGGATATGTAGTTCTTTATGTATATAGCATAACACTGGATAGCTTGATCAATCTCTTTCTCATCTACTATATAATTATACAACATATACAGTATATATATATATATATATATATATATATATATATATATATATATATATATATATATATATATATATACAGAGAAAAAGCGACTGGATATAAATGTGTGTGTGGGTGATGTTATTTAAGTAATATCATATTAATATAAATATACAATAATGGAAAGTGATAGGAAGTGCCAAGTCAGTCAGTCAGTCAGTAGCCAGCCCTTACTCCCACCAGGGGTGGGGAGGATCAGCAAGAGACACGAGAAAGTAAAAAGAGGTGATAGGAGAAGAACACATATAACACTAATCATTCATTAGCCCCCGAAATCAATGGCTTCACTTCAGATGTTATAATTCCGGACAAGGTCTCTTCACATCAACATCTGGGATAAAGACCTTCCAGGTTTGTCATTTAAAAGTGTCCAGTGACCTGCATGTACTCTCTCTAACAAACATCCTCCATTCATTCCTGTCATTTGCTAATTATTTTGCTTCAACCATTCCCATTTCACGTTGACACACAGTCTTACACCATAATTATTATCATACCATCTTCTTCTCGGCTTTCCACGCCTTCTTATTCCTTCCACTTCACTATTCTTTCTTCAGGCGTTCTTGTCATGTGACCATTCCATCTGAGAACACTTTCTTCAACCTTTTGCTCTACCGAGTTTTAACTCCACATGTCCCCCTTTTGTTCACACTTCTTACTTTGTCTATTCTTCGAACTCCACACGCATTTTTTAGCAAATCCATTTCGTCTGCTCATACTCGTAACTTTCATTACTATACCATACCAGAGTTTCATATCCATACATCAGTGTCGGCACTATATAATTATAGTAATATATAGTAACTTATAATTTGGTTTGATCTCTTCTCTCTTACTGATTCTGTCTTAAAAAAAAGTGGCTCAGTGACCTATTTAAATATTACAAACTCAATACATAGTTGGTTGGGAGAATTTTACAAGAAATCCAATATGTTGTAGAATGCATTGTGATTTGTATTACACACTCTAAAAATATAAGTTACATCGTAGTGAATGTGCACAATCAAAGAAATACATTAATGCACCGATATTTACGCAATCCATGGTGAAAGAAGAGTAGACCACTTGTATTGGTGTTGGTGTTTGTTGACAGTAATCTCTTTAAAGTAGCCAGCAACTAACAATCTTTTCAATTACTATGGGCCCAAGGTTGCATATATATATAAGTTCTCAAAGTAATGAAACATAGGCACTGAGAATGATAAGAGAGTCATCAGACTCAGGTGTGGAGAAAGTGGCATTGAAAAACTGTCCGTACATTTTGTGTTTGTGTGTGCATTGTTTTCTGTTGTGATGTCCCTATTCGGGCTCTGTCTTGAGTCCCCCCCCCCTCCCTACACTGAGTATATACATGCATACATATATACATTTTTACCGGTACTGCATATTGTAGGTATCCGACCTCTTAATCTATACTTACATGTTCTATTGAGCTGGGTCTAATATTGGGCAGGCTGTTACTTCTGAGTATATTATGCAAGTTTTCCTAAACTTTTTAAGGATGAGGAGCTTAAAAGAAACAAGCTTACAAGCGATGTATTTGTTGTCTAGTTATTGTTGTTTATATAATATTTTTTACGGAAATCGTAGCCTGCTTAGGTGAGCTGGCAATATCATTAGTCTGTAGGATTCGGTGGTTGACCCATCTACCATTTGGGTGGCGAGTATTTTTTAAGCGTCTGCTCCTTGGGAGATGGCTCTCGGTCAGATACTACTCTGCCGGGTGATATGTTATACTATTTGTACTGAGAGAGAGAGAGAGAGTGAGAGTGAGAGTGAGAGTGCTTGCAGCAACCAACCATTAAACAATTTTGCTACATCAAAATCTGAGGTCATATATGTCTCCTGTGACTAATTAACCTGTCTCTTCCCCAGGTGAGTGTCGCAGAGGTGAGGTGGGAGGTGCAGCTGACAAGGTAGGTGACAATTATTAACCCTCTCAGTACCGGTACAGTCCTTTTAACTTTAGTTGGGCTACTATTAGACGATTGTATATATGCTGTCAACTGTTCGCAGTTTATCTATCATTCCAATAACTTTATGTACTGCACAACGAAAATTTGAATGCGAGCTAAATATGTTTCTTTCGAGTTGCCTTTAAGGGGAGGTTTTTAGTTTGTTCCCTATATTTCCATCAAGCTTACGATTGCACCCCCTAGACCCCCTTTCAAGATAAATTTGTAATTTTTTCGGTAGAAAAATTTCCCGGCCAAAGGCCGGTTCCTCTTAAATTACAGGCTCGCTATCGCTCGCCAGGAAAAAATCGACACATAGTTGGCACGAAAGGTCTTAAAATTGACAGAAATAGGGCGAAAGTTCTTAAAATTGCCAAACTAGTGGGGCGAAAGTCTTAAAATCTCATAAGCAATGGGGCTAAACATGAGGGAGAAAGGGATCCAGAAAACAATCCCTCAAGTGGAAATCTCCCATTAACAGTGAGTATACGATCACGATTTTGTGTCTTTAATTATGTCTCTCAGTAGGGAAATTTATCCAGGAGTATTGATAGTCAGAGGTGTAACTCGGACAGGCTTTACCTATATGATTCCTCTAGGGTCTTTCACAAAGGGGTAAAATCGTCAAATGCTTGCTTCAATGAAGTGAGAGAAACGTCATCGTTTACAAAAATCGTTAACAGAATGGGACAAATTATGATAATTTCGAGATCATTTGTTGAACCATAATACAAAGCTATTCAATGCTACCTCCTACAGCTTTTAGACAAAAATAATTGAATTGTAGCTAATTATTGAAACCTTGACTGACTTTAATGTTATTACACAAAGAATATTTGAATTCTTTAAATTGCTATCAAATAATATTTTGTCCTAATGCAGAATGCATGACTAGCCAAAATTAGATAGTCTGATGAATTATTGGTGTCGCAAGTGGTTAATAGGCTTGGTGAGGCAAAGTTGTTTAGGGTAAACAATAGGAAAACATCTTCACAGCTCTAGGCTACCCGAATTTCGTACAAGTAAAATACAAGAAATATCATTGGCTACATAAATATTTGTATGCCCGTGAATGTATTTACAAGAATATACCCCTGAATAAAAAGCCTGCCCCATTCCACATATCGTGATGGCGTTGTGCCACTGTCATAACACACATGACGCGTTCGCATCGCCATCATCTGTCCTCGTGCCACCGCCTGTCGGGGTCATACTCAATAGTGACTGTATCTTCTCATTGCCGTTATGCCGTAGTCGCACCGTCGTATACAGTCTCGTTACCATCTCATTGCTGTTTCATTACCGTCGTTGCGTGATTGTTTGCAATTTGGCATGCCTAATCCATATGCGAACCTCAACGACTTAAACCATTGTGGTCCCTCACAATGGTCGCCTATGTATGAAGTACCCTTTAGAGTTTAGACCTTGCATATCTCGCTGTATGATTGGAAAGCATAGGACTAAATGTTTATGCATAGGTTTGTAATATATATACAGGTATATGTGTATATACCGTATATATATATCAGAGAAATATATGGATATTATATGTTTGTATATTTTGTGCTTGTGTTTGTGTGTGCGTGCTAGTCAAGCCTGTGGGGAAGAGACACGTACAGTAAATGAAGGAAAATGTCCGTGAGAGTCTTGAAGTTAGATGACGCATCTGCCGTGGTACAAAGTGAACCTCTACACGTGCATAGGGAAGGTAGTGGAGATGGAGATAGATGGATTAAACATGATGAAAAAAATGCTTGTTAATATACTGGTATATATAGGTAGATATGTGCATATGTTGGTATATTCAGTAAAACGCTTGAACCTCGATTAATCGATCAATCCCTCTTTTTGCCTAGCAGTAAATAGGAATCGGTAGTAAACGAATATTTATGTCATCCTATCTATCATAATGGTCTGTAGTAAAGTGTAGTGAAGTGGTACAGCGAGAGTACATTCCTAAAAGGAGGAAGAATTGGGACTTAAGGGGAGATTGGCCGTTTGTTTGGTCTATTAATTTATTTATTCATGTATTTTTTTATTTTCCTCCCTAGACCTTCATCAAGCTTAGAAAAACACCCCCTAGACCCCCTTCAAGATAAATTTGTAAATTTTTCGGTAGAAAAATTTCCCGGCCGAAGGCCGGTTCCATTTAAAATTGCAGGCTCGCTATCGCTCGCCTGAAAAAAAATCGACACCTTAATGGCACGAAAGGTCTTAAAATTGACAACGAAATGGGGCGAAAGGTGTTACAATCGCCAAACTTATGGGCCGAACGTCCTATAATCTCAAAACTAGTGAGGCTAAACATGAGGGAGAAAGTGGTCCAGAAAAGCGGCTCATCCCCCCTTAATTCACACAATTCCCCCATAGCTGGTCTTGAATAGGTGTACAATTCAATGAACTAATATGTGAAGATAATTAGAAGAATATTATGATACAAATGCAAGATGAGTTGAGGAGAAGAATAACACAAGAAATGCGTAAACAGACCAAAAACAGAGCTGTCAGACGAATATAGCATTATTGTAGACAAAGCATGCAGTAAATAGGATAATGAGAGAGAGAGAGAGAGAGAGAGAGAGAGAGAGAGAGCGGTAAGAGCGAATAAGAATACGAATAAGGTAGATAACAGGAGAGAAAAAGACAGGGAGAGAAAGACCGAGAGCGAGTGGGAGAGAAAGGGATGAGAGGGAGAGGGAGAGGGCACCAATCTCTCGTCTCTCTCACCAAGTCACTTCCTTACTAGACGTGGCGAGGGGCGGGTGGTGGTAGTTGTGATAGTTGTTATTGTTGTGTTGATCCGCGTGACTAATGTGCTGATATATTTGGCCATCAAGATAGTTACTGTATGGCATGGTTAATAGTGACTTTGAGGATTATTGCTTTGATGACTAGCTATGTTTATGGTTATTGGAAATATGACTTGATTATGGTTATGGAAATAAACTTTACGGTGGTGATAACGAATGATGATTTGAATATGAATGTGGATTAGCTAACTGAGGTTATTTAATTATAATATAAGGGTGGAAAATCATGCATTGAATATACATTTATAAACTCCACTGGTGTACCGAGCTACATTTGAAAACAATTATTGTAGTGGTATAAAGGATTCATAAATTTGAATCAAGTTATTGATAATGCAAACTGTGTTAGTCTTTAATAAAGTAATGCAGATAGTAATGATGACTGCCCTTTGAACATATGGTGACTCTACTTGACTCTTGACAAAGTTATGCTGATGATATGATTCGACATAGTGGTGAAGGAAGTGATGATACAACTATGTGGTGAAGTTGTTGTGTGGCTTATAAATGTGGTGGTGACCATAGTAAAGTTGTCTTCAGTGGTGAAAGTTAAATATATGCTGTTGTAAACAATATAATGATGATAGTAATTGCTTAATACAGTAATGTATTTACATTTTGTAGTCAATATTGTTCTTTCTCGTGGCAAATATTCGTTGACTTAGTGATGGTCAGGAGCACTAGATAATTTTATAAATAGAATCAGTGGTGATTACGGTTCTATTTATAATGATGTTGCTGGTGTCACACGCGGATATTATGCTGTAGCAGAGGGCCAAAGCGCTGCTACTCTCTGAAGTCTGAGTGCACAGAGATGGTTGTAAAGCTTGTCACGTGACTCGTAATCTGGAATCCAGACCTCAAGACTTCATCGTGTAGACCAATCAAATTTAATTGGTTATGGAAAGTTTAGGTTTGGTTAAGAGTTTGAACATTAAGAAACTCTTCTCTGGCACCGATATTTTATTTGTTAATGTTTCTCACTTCCAATATGTTTTTGGTTTCATGTATTATATATTTCTAACAAAGATAATGGATGTAGATATTGGGTATAATTATCATGGATTGCATTATGCTCTACGAGTCTGCATGATATAATACGATCTTTGTTAGATAACCTGAAATACTAATGGTTAAATTTATTAGTATTTATGCATAAACTCTTTCAAGACAACGACGTATTCTCACTTCATCCTGGCTAAAATTAGACGATTTTACTCATATTTGGTTTGCCCTCTAAGAATCAAAAGTATCAAGTATATCTCAATTAACCCTCTGACTCCCGCAATT
The DNA here is from genome assembly GCA_032716605.1 of Paralithodes platypus. Lineage (NCBI taxonomy): Eukaryota > Metazoa > Arthropoda > Malacostraca > Decapoda > Lithodidae > Paralithodes > Paralithodes platypus. Next base: position 15,240,224 of record CM064498.1, on the reverse strand, counting down.
ACATACAAAGAAATCCGTCCTCGTTATGGGAGCCCACCTCGCTTTTTTTCTTTATCATCCTCTCTCTTTGGCTTGTATCCATTCGGCCCCATTCAGCCTACTGATTTAAGACGTTTACCCCCATCCAGGTGTCAATATTTTCCTGGCGAGCGGTAGCGAGCCAGTATATATTTTTTTTTATTTTGACAGCAAGATAAATTTGTAAATTTTTCGATAGAAAAATCTCTCCATACAATGCTGGCTCGCTTTCGCTCGCCAGGAAGAAATCAACACCTGGATGGGGATAAACGTCTTAAAACAGTTGGCTGAATGGGGTCGAATGGATACAAGCCAGGGAAAGAGAGAAAAGGAGAAAAAGATAAAAAAAACTCCGGTGACACCCATTAACTGAAGGGGTTAACTGGCCGCGAGCAGCCTTTATCAGGGCTCGCCGCTTGCCATTATGGAAATCAATTATAGAAGGTAATGGGTTGAGGCTGTGATTGCATTAATTCCTTGAAGCTCTGACGCGTTTTAACAGTTTATTCTGGCTATCATTAGACGATTTTATGCAGCTTAGGAAGGATCTGTGGATATTAAAAGGGTAAATACTATCTCAATCAACCCTTTGACTTTCAAATAATGTTACTAATATGAATAAAATCGTCTTATAGTAGCCAGAAAACAGAAAAGAAGTGCGTATTGGAGCTTGAAAGGGTTAATTCTAAGCCGCACGCTCAGTATTCGAATACAATTGAGATGTTATGTATATTTGGAGTTTGTAGATACTTTGGCCAATTCGAAAATGGTTTATTGATACTAACTTTGGTACATGAAACTCTCTACGTCTTCTCTATTCTCATAAACACTGAAATTAATCCATGTACAGTTGGCCACATGGATTTGTATGGATTTCTATACACTTTGTGATTTTATGTATGAAAGGAAAAATAATATAAATATTTTACAAGAATAATGCACTATAAAACCATTCAATAGTCATATTATTTAACTGTTTCACAAGAAGATCCACTCCTGATTCAAATATGCAAATTTTCCTTTAATACATAAATACACGTGACTGGACACAAAGTCATTTGATCAAGTGATCTCACAACGCTTAACTTTCATCCTAGAGGATTTTAAGGGGACATGGGCCGGTTTTCTGGACCACTTTCTCCCTCATGTTTAGCCCCATTAGTTTTCAGATGTTAAGATGTTTGCCCCATTAGTTAGTCGATTTTAAGACCTTTCGCCCCATAATTTTCTTCGTCAATATTTAGACCTTTCGTGCTATATACTGTATATAGGTGTCGATTTTTTTCACTGGCGAACGATAGTGAGCCTGTAATGTTGGAATAATCGGCCTTTGGCCGGGACATTTTTCTACCGAAAAATGTACAAATTAATCTAGAAGGGGGATCTAATGGATGTTTTGTTTTAATTTGATGGAGGTCTAGGGAGGAAACAAGATAAATAATGAATACATGCAAAACAAGGCCCAAAAAGTTAACCATCTCCCCTTAAATATCAGTTATCTTCTACATCCTAGGAGGGTTCCATTGAGCGACATACACAAATTGTCATAGGTAAAGGGGGTAGAATTGTCATAGGTAAAGGGGGTAGAATTGTCATAGGTAAAGGGGGTAGAATTGTCATAGGTAAAGGGGGTAGAATTGTCATAGGTAAAGGGGGTAGAATTGTCATAGGTAAAGGGGGTAGAATTATGTATTCACTTGTAGTGTATCGTACTAGCTCATTAGGATTAGAAATATGTTGTGTAAGATGATAATATATATTAAGATTATCATACACAATACAAATATTAATTCATTCATTACCTGAATATTACACCATGTTTCCCAGCACTAACACATAATTGCCCTTGTTAGTATCCAGGCACCACAACCTATCAAATGACTTCTCAGGTCATCATTTATAAGTTACATATAATTGACAATGTGTAAATGATTATTGATACATGAGGTCATTTGTATGTGTGTGGAGGTGGGGGCGCATTTACTTTATAGTTAACAGGCATTTCTTCTTCAGAAATATTTAACTAGTAGTTCAGATGGTTAGTCCATTAAATGTCAATATATGATCATAGTCTTCTATTGTTGAATATAATCAGAACATAACAGTGTTATTATGTTCTTATGCACATATTCACAATGCAATAGCAAGCATTACATAAAAAATACAAATTCCAAGGGCCATTCTAACAATGTATTTGTAATAAAGCTGCCTTTCAAACAAGCCCTAGGTGTTGGGAGCTAAAATTCGGCAGGTAATGACTTTTATAATGTTGCCCTTACAAGTTGCCCACATGAGTCATTCCTCACTCCGTGGTGTTATCTATGAAGTAAGAATAGTATGGTCGACTTCCAAAACGATTTTTTTACAATAGGATCATATGAATACGTTAATTGTAAGGCAAACATACTCGTAATTCAAGCTATACTAAATTCGGGCAAGCATGTTATATTTTCATAGAGGTCACAAATAGTAATACATATTATTACATACACGATCCTGTAAACCTACAAACTTACGGTTAAGATGTTGAGCGGAAATTTGACAAACATCTTGAATTTCATAGTAGTTTGTAGGTATGTGTCTAAAGCATAAGTTTTTTAGTAGCACATTTATTATATTGCTACTGTGACCTTTTCAATTTTGCAAGGAAAGCAAGCAACGCGTGTCACTCTTAATATTTAGCTGTTTGTGTTCAGTTTAGAACGGATTTCAAGATATTTTAGTGAATCATAAACATAGAGAAGTGTACCAACATTTGTTTTCCTTCACCCAAGCTAACATTTCGATGTCGGCATGTCAACAGATGAAATGTAGTTCCATATTATTTCAAGCGACAATAGGTGCAAACTCCTCTCAATATGTGTATTCTGTACGATTGAGCCAAGGTTCACCAGTGCTGATGGCGCTCTCCACGTTAAAGAGTCCCCTGCATCGTCTACGCTAATTATCAGTTCTTTCCTCAGGACTTCGTCCCAGGCCTTCTCAGTTTACCAACTGCCATCCTTCCAACCAATACAATACTAAAGCTAACTCACTTCACCCAGTCTCTCTTATTATAGGGTGGTATGATATAGGTTTATTACCACCAACATGCCATTGAAATAATAAATAATGGACATTGTAGATCCCCTTTTTCATATCTACAATAGTTCAGTGTATAATAACACAAACTTCATGCTACTGGACGTGGTATGTGATATTAAATTACCGACCCCTTATGTTAGCTTGATTAATCTTATTCGGCAATTTTAGTATACAGTAAACGTTATCCCATATGTGTTCTTTGATATGCAAACATTTCTACGCACAGATAAACCCTCATTGTAGGAGTTCAAGGGAATATTAGGCGTCTGAAAATGTACAGTATGGTCGCACTAATAATTCATGTCCCAGCTGTTAGTACGTTTGGCTTGCTCTGTGCTGTATTAATGTCGGTCCGATGTTGAATTGGGTGGGTTATTGTAAGAACATGTTTGTATAATTCACTCGATATGAAGAAATGAAGCTTAGATAGTGCTGATACTAATTATTGGTTAAAATATACTTGGTGCCGAGACATCACTTATTAGCACGACAGTACATCAGCTCATTATACTGGTAGTGCTTTATTTTTCTATCCTTATAATAGATGGGTTTATTACTAACATTAAACCTTTAATTGGGTATAGTATTATGGACACTTTAATTTCCCTTTTCATACCCATACTATTTTCGAGTGTAGAAGGATATATTTGCATGGTGAAAACCATTACGAGGTCCGCAAACGTTCACGGGTGACCGTCCAACGCTGATTGGCTGATGGGACATGACGCTAGGTAAATATCGGTCATACAGGTAAATACGGGGAAGACGGGGAAGGTGGTCATATTTGTATTAATGTATCCCCTTATTATATATATATATATACAGTAGATGGATAGATAGATAGATAGAGACAAATTTAATTGTGTTTTCATGTTCATTATTTATTTTCAATTGAATTAGTTTTATTTAAATATATGCCAATATATCGGTATTATTAACGTAACCGTTGAAAAGATCATCAATGTTTCCAAAATATATCGTAGACCTACGAACAAAGCACAGAAAGGGATCATAAATATGTATATTTTAGAAGATAATATCAATAAGAACTTCATACAATACAATGAGTAATGAAAGTGAGAGGAGTATATGGTAATAAGTTGCAAGTAAGTAATTAACAATTAAGAGCAACAGAACTGTCATATTATATTAACTTGCTTACGCATTGGTGGAGCACCTGGTATTTCCCCCACAACACACTCTCCTACACTGAGGGACAGGTAGAAGTCGGAGGAATTTGGGGTTGCCACCAACCGACAGATTATGATCTAACTTACCTAACTTACTGAGCTCCATATGACACGATTTCGTGTCATAAACTTATTATTGAGCTATTTCACTAAGTTCATATGACGCGATCGCGTCATATGATACTATTGGGCGGACCCGCCATATGACGCGATCGCATCATAGATGACGGAGGGGGTTAATTGAATCATACCTCATAGTAATACCAGTAGCATCGAACATGTTAAACTGTATTACTGTATTAAAACATTGTATCTAAAGTAAAATAGAGTTTAAAATAACTTAATAAAACTTAATAATTATAATAAGAAACTCCTAAACAATAAATAATAAGGATATTCATCAAGAATAATCTGTATAACAAAATACAAATATATACCGAGTGAAGTACAATACGGAAATAAAACTAATTTCTGAGCTTGAGAGACGCATCATACACAGAATGTAGTTGCAAGAATAGATTATTGATTCAACTATGCAAATCAAACTAGGTAATAATTAATTCAAACAAACACACGCACACACTCTCTCTTTCACACACACACACACATTCAAGAACACACGCACACACTCGTAAGCACAAACATACACACAAAATATCATACACACGCAACCACACACACATACAAACACACGCACTCGTAAGCACACACATACACGCAAACACAAATCACACACATACACCCACATACTAAACAAATCTCCACCCATCACCCACAGACAACACAAGGTACCAACACCTCACCGACAAAATTAAAAACAGTAACCTGCAACACCACCACATTCTAAAACACCAACATCAACAACAACAAACACAAAAACTAGCCCCAAACGGCACCCTCTAAACCTCTCCTCCTAATAAGAAAAGCCGAACAAACAGAGACGCGGCGTTCTGTTTGTTTGAGCCCAGTTTGAGGGAAATCAATGAAGACCTCCCCTCGAGTGTTTGTTGTTGTTGTTGTTGTTGTTGTTGTTGTTGTTGTTGTTGTTGTGTTTGTTTGTTTCGGGAATCAGTGTCGGCGGAAAGAACCACAACATAACTTCATACTGGCTGCACTTTCGGCCTGGTGTGTGTGTGTGTGTGTGTGTGTAACTGGGAATGTATTGCGTGAATGTGTGTGTTTGTGTGTACTGTTGTGGCTGTGGATGTGTGTGTGTGTCGGGCTGTGTGTGTGTGTGTGTGTGTGGAGTGATGGAGGGTAGGGGCGGACGGTGATAGGTGGTTGATATTTTTTAAGTGTGTGTGAGTGTATGTGTGTGTGTGTGTGTGTGTGCGCCGAATGTGTGGTATATGTGTGTGTGTGTGTGTGTGTATAAATATATTACACGTGTATTTGAGTGTCTATGTACATTACTGCATACCAGTATGTATACAGTATCTGTGTGTGTGTGTGCACGCGCTCAATGGCCGTTTTAATAAACGTATGTTATAATAGTGATAGTGTGAAATGGGAATCTACTGAATGTTTTGAAGGTTAGCCCATAAATATTGCATTTAACCTGCTAATGATGTATCACACTGGTAACCTAAGCCTGTCGTGCATAATTATGTCATGTCCTTTTCAGTGAGTTTATGCATGAAAATATAATAGTGTGATTGGTTCATAAAAATAGGTATAAGATAGGCAATCGATGAAAAGGATTAACTATTACTAATACAATCTAACAAATAGGGAAAGAACTTCTGCGCAACAAACAAAATTCCCGGACACATGTTGGCTCCTCCTAAATTGCAGGCTGGTTATCGCTTTCCAAGAAAATATTGACACCTCTATAGCACAACGTGTCGTAAGCTTAACATAGAAAAGGGCAAAGGTCTTGAAATCGCCAAACTAATGGGGCGCACTTCATGAGATATCAAAACTAAGGGGCTAAACACGAGAGAAAAGGGGTCCAGAAAAAAAAAATCTCAATGATCGACATTTTAGGTTTATTTGCTTGGTTGATTCGTGGCGAGACACAGGATATCATAACCATCCAACATTAAACCAGGGCCAATCAGGGTATTCCAAAATCCATACCGTGTGTATCTGTTGGTGTCAGATGCCCTCGAGGGGAGAATATTTCATCTGAAATACCTTCGACGAGAACATGTGTCACATTTGAAGCCATTATTACTTGATTCGAAAAGAGTCCGCACGTCCATACCACCAGCTGTAATGAATCTGGTTTCAGTATGTTAGTAGGCCTATAGCTAAATTTTGGATATGTCAATAATATGCGCAATCTAAATATCTGATCAGTACGTTTTCACTGATAAAACAGGAGATAACAGGGGGAGAATGTCAACTTTATATCATCCATAGAGCTAGTTATTCTTATATGTTTGCAATATTATTTAAATTGGTATATAAATAGTATTATGCCTCAGTGGTATATACAAATTCAATAAAAAAACAATATTTATATGAGACCTAACAAATCCCTAACTACTAATACGTATATAATCCTAAATGTGTTATGTATTGAAAAGTTCAATGTAGTATCAAATCGATTAGATATGAATAATTGAAGTAAAAGAAGAAGGAATCGTTTCGAATAAGTTGAGATACAATTACGAAAATGTAGACTGTATATTAGGAAAACTGAAAGTATTTCTGACATATATATCTTTATCATCCCATGGACAATATTATAATAGTCTTGAATTACAAAATTAAGCTAACAAATATATATTTGTTTGAAAGCAAAACATAAAAAAAAAATATATATATATATATATTGTTTTGGCTACCCTTTGCCTTTTGAAAATACGTTATCCTGGAGGACAACTCACTGATATATTCATTAACTAATATATATATCTGTATATATATAATATAAACGGAACACTGGCGCCTCATCTAAGTAACCTATTAATATGCAGATGCTTTTTTGTTTTGTTTTAGGCTATGCATTCAGATTTAATGTATGTACATTTTGAGAAGTATAACTTATAACTGAGTTTACTGGGCAGCAACATGATTTTGCAAACCTTTTGACTTTGTGAGGCCTGTAATGAACGCTATAGAATCGTTTATTGTTAGCCAGACTCTTAGAAATCAAGTATTATTTGAACGGATGGAATACTCAAATTAGTTGTATACCTCTTGACTACCGGGTATGATCATTCTTTCGTAGATTGAATAAATACGTCTGAGTAGGCAAAGTATTATAACAAATGGTGTCAATGTTAAGCAAATTGGAATACGAAAATACGCAGATTCTATTGCAGATGAACCATTGCTTACTTTTTCGTTAAATATTTGTTATACAAATTAAAAAATACTATGAAATTATGTTGCTTAGAAATAGCAAGAGTATATTCTATCAAGAAAATATTATGTATCTATTATATTATATTACATTATATTAAGCTGATTACATTTGTTAATTATAACTGTGTGTATATATATCAAAAATATCAAAACAGTTCTTTTGATGAAGGAAAAGATATGTGAACACATAGACTGTATTAACATTTATATAATTGCACTCTATCTACACAGACTAGGCAGGAAAGGTAAACCCGGAAACTCGTTTTCCCCTGCAATGAATAAATCAGAACAAACTTTAAGTCATTGAAGGATAGTATAATCTTAAAAACATGTACAAATAATCATCCCACTCTCTCGATCGAAGAATATTTGAAAGACAAATATGCACACACAATTTCCACGAATTAAACATTGTAACTGAAAACAAATGATGCAATACATTCGGAAACCCAACAAAGAAATCTACGTTCGTAGAAGGTCCACACTCATTTCTCTCGAATTATCTCAATGTCTCTTCAAGATTTTCAGCGAACCTTTGACTACGGAAATGCATTGAGAATAACATAAAACAAATAAACAATTTCTGTGTCGCTGCCTAATGAAACACCTGGACTGTATCGACAGGCTGGGTGATGAAGAACATATTGAAGAGCACAGAAACGGATCACATGCATCTCACAAATTAATGATGCTGCCTGTCCTCTGGCCACAGTTTTTGCAATATAAGTTGCAATATCATAATAGAATAGTTATTTGGAAATGTTTGAAAATATTTCATGCATTTTGAGTTCGCTTAGACAGAACCCTAACTCGGATAGTATGATTCGCAAGAGTGTTGAGATGCAATGCTTATGTTGGCCTTGGGTGACTTGGCACTGGTTGAGTCCTACCGGTTGAAATAGTCGACTAGTTGAAGTGCCAGGGAATCAAATCGGGATGCTTGAACATTTTACTTGTATTGATCTTGTACTTTTTGCCTATTTTAAGTTAGCTGTAATATCTGACCTGATCTATTGGCTAGCCTTTGACAGAGTGCAATTATTGCCAAACGCTCTTTTAACTTTAGGTTTCTGTTTTCGCCAGGAGGATTGTGACACGTATAATATTCTAGTGTTCAGTCGACAAAAACAAAAAATAATAATAATAATAATAATAATAATAATAATTTACTCTCATCCAATTCAACTACATTATTTTCCCTCTGGTTTTCACCGTTACCGAAGTGATGTATCCTTGACGAAGGTGATACTATCCGTCTACCTGTTGTATTAAATCGCTTGTCATTATCCTTCTCCCAATTCCTTCGATGATTGTTCATAATGTTGACGTTGTCTTCCTCTCGATCTCCTTCCCTGTATCTTTCCAGTCAGGCTTAACTGCTTAATCTAATGTTTCTTGATCACATATCCTAAACAAATAAATACTAATGGCTGGTGTGAATCTTACTATTATATATTATATTTGTTTGAGCTAATCTAAGGACCTCTTCGCTTGTTTTCCTTACTCTCCAAGGAATTCATAGCATCCTTCATAGGAGCCACATCTCCACCAGTTCCAATTTTGCTATATAATATTCTGTTCATGATCTAGGTTGACTCAACCATAAGTAAGAGCTGATTACCCATATGAATTTAGAGCTCTTAATATCATGCCCATGAATAATTGCGAACTACACATGAGGTTTATCATTGTGGCAAAACTGTTTTTTTTTATAATTCAGCAATTGCTACGGTAGACACATTTGTTTAATTGGTTCATTGTTTGAATGCTATTATTAATGTTTCACTGTGGTGGAATTCTTTGTTTGGTTAAAAACATACGTAACACCCTTCTAAATGCGTGCAAACTAATATTTACATAAATTTGGCTAATGTGAGCTACAACATATTTGGGTTATTCTTGAGAAAACAATTCAAGTTGCAGTTGTCGATGCAAAGAAAGACTTATGATATCGCTGTACATCAACTCTCTCCGCGTATATCAGTCGTCCTGTCACGTACTGTACCACAATTGACTCCTCACGTGTACCTTAAAGGGGGTCACCAGCTTTGTTTTTATCTTTCTCTCCTATTCTCTCTTTCACTGGCTTGTATCCATTCGGCCCCATTCAACCAACTGTTATAAGACGTTTATCCCCATCCAGGTGTCGATTTCTTCCTGGCAAGCGATAGCGAGCCATCATTGTATAGAGAAATTTGGCTTCGCCGGAGACATGTACAAATATAGCTTGCTGTCAAAACAAAATTATATACAGTATATGCTGGCTCGCTACTGCTCGCCAGGAAAATATGGACACCTGGATGGGGGTAAACGTCTTAAAACAGTAGGCTGAATGGGGCCGAATGGATACAAGCCAAAGAGAGAGGGAGAGAAAGAGAACAAAAAAAGCGAGGTGGGCTCCCTTAACCGACAAAAAGCGAGGTGGGCTCCCTTAACGTACCTCACCAGTTCCCGAAGTGGAGTCCAAGTGATTCCTTAGCCTTGCTGTTCGCTTCTTACATTTGTTTTGTTTATATTTTGTTTAATATATAATCGGTTAATCTTATATATTTTTGCCCATGTATATACTTCTCTCTAGACTGATAAATAATGTTTATTTATCTTTAGATACTCTAATCTTGTAAACATTTTCATAACATTACGCATTTACCATAATTAGGAATATTTTTCACATGAATCCACTCAGAAATCCGTACACCTTACTTACACAAATATTATTCATAATAATAATAATAATAATAATAATAATAATAATAATAATGTACCAATCCCCCATGAGGACAATCCTTGCCAGTTTATGAAGGACTTACAGGACTGAACACTCAATGTCTGACTCGGAGGCCTTCTATGTATTTTTAGCACAGTTTTTACAGTGGTCGGCGGCTAGTTCATCCACCAACCTGCTTCACCCTTAGCTAAGCATTAAGAATATATTTAAGGTTGTCTCCCCTAGATTGGTTGCCGACCAAGGTTAACGCATCTCATCCACCCGGATTTGTTTAAGGTTGTCTCCCATAGATGGGTTGCCGACCAAGGCTGACGAGTCTCATCCACCCAGATTTATATAATGTTTACTCCCCTAAACAGGTTGCCAACCAAGGCTGACAGGTCCTATCCACCCATATATAAATATATATATACTATGTTATATATATGCTCACATACCGAAACACATATTATATATTGTGGTTACGCCCCTGCGGCAAAACCACCAATATACTCGATTTGTTTCTCTGTTTTCCATCATACTCGAGGCCAGAATATCTATGAGTGAAAGAGTCGACTGCGCCATGTAGATTCGTAAAATGCAAAAGCTACCGTTGTAGAGTTATACCACTCTACAAAGTGCATAATAATTCAACTATAGCTTCAAAATAAATGACACTTCGTAAGGAACAGAACATGGGCCAAGAGTAATCGATAGTAAGAAAACAAAACATTGAGTGATTAGATGATGAGGGCCTCTCAAAATCACAAGTTCTGTCTCGCTACGGGTCTACACCATAAAAGTAACGCATAACCCCTTTTTGATGAACACACACACACACACACACACAAAGACAGATATAGAGAAACACAAAAAACACACGCAGACATACAGACAGATCCAAAGGCTCTACCTACGTTCCAAAACTCCCCTGATCAAACCGACTGCATCATATTTCTCTAAGACAAAAAACTGAGCCCAACCTACATATTATATCCTTGACCGTGCACAGACAAGTAGGTGTTCCAGTGTCGAGTTACTCCAGTCCTTATTGGCAACCTGTCCACGAGTCCTCACAAGTCTTTGGGGACCACATGACCAGCTGGGTAGTGGTAGTGGGAGTGCTGGTTATTGTGGTAGTTAGATGTGGTTGTTAGTGGTGGTTGTGGTAGTGGTTGTGGTATTTGAGGACGGCTGTGTTACCAGGGAGCACATGACCAGCTGGGTAATGGTAGTGGTGATGATGGTTATTGTGGTAGTTAGAGGTGGTTGTTGTGGTAGTTAGTGGTGGTGGTTGTGGTATTTGAGGATGGCTGTGTTAGTAGGGAGCCCATGACCAGCTGGGTAGTGGTGGTGGTGATGGTTGTTGTGTTAGCTGGATGTGGTAGTTAGTGATGGTGGTGGTGAAGGTTGGTGGGGGTTGTTGTGGTAGTTAGTGGTGGTGGTTGTGGTATTTGAGGATGGCTGTGTTAGTAGGGAGCCCATGACCAGCTGGGTAGTGGTAGTGGTGGTGATGGTTGTTGTGTTAGCTGGATGTGGCAGTTGATGTGGTAGTTAGTGATGGTGGTGGTGAAGGTTGGTGGGGGTTGTTATGGTAGGTAATGTTGGAAGGAATACATGGACAGCCGGGTAGTGGTAGTGGGAGTTGTGGTTGTTGTGGTATAATGGTGGTAACAGAGAAGGTTGGTTGATATAGTGGTTGTGGTAGTCAGTGGGGGTTGAAGTCGTGATATGGTGTTTAAGTGGTAGCTACTGGTAGTGAAAGAGGATATTTAATGTGGTTGTGGTATCGTAAGTGGTAATGGTTAAGGTAGATTTGATTTTGGGCCGTTTTTCGGGTCTCCCTTCTTCCTCATGCATAGTCCCATTAGTTTTCAGATTTCATGACGTTCGGCTCATTAGTTTGGCGATTTAAATACCTTTCCCCCAATTTCGTTGTAAATGTTAAGACCGTTCGTGCCATTTAGGTGTCGCCTTTTTCCTGACGAGCGATAGCGAGCCTGTAATTTTAAGAGTAACCGGCCTTCGGCCGGGAAATTTTTCTACCGAAACATTTACTAATTTATCTTGTAAGGGGGTCTATTTGTTGTTTTCTAAGCTTGATATGGAGGTCTAGCGAGGAAAGTAAACAATAAATAAATACATGAATTAATAGACAAAAAAAAACCGGCCACTATCCCCTTAATGTAGGAGTATGGAAAACAGGAGAGACGTTTCAAACTAGTGGTATCTGTGGTAGGTGTTGTAATGGTAGCAATACATTAGTAATTTTAGTGCACTGATTAAATAATGAACTTTTAATTGTAATACGATCGGTACACATAAATAATTTTATTAGGTTTATCTACTCAAATTGTAACTCGTAAACGATTGCCACATTTACTATATGTATATTTTATATAAATAAGCGTTACATTTTTACATCGTAATTACTAGAGGTGGAGTGATAAATGATGTTATGTGTAGTAGTTAATGATGCTCGATTAGTTATCTGTAGAAATAAGTCAATTCTAGAATCCGATTCGGACTAAAAAACATGTCGGAAAAGTAAGTTTGTGCGTCTCTCTGCGACAATCGATATCTTACTAGGTGTGATACGTGGGTAATTAAGATAGCTTAGAACATTATATTGACCTTAAAATTAATCGACTAGATTGTTTAGGATTTGTTATACCATCAGGAAAAAAATACCTTAGGAACGATCTTGATACTATCAATGGCTTAAAATCTCTATCATTTAACCCCTTACTTTCGTATTATCTCTCTCTCTCTCTCTCTCTCTCTGTCTCTCTCTCTCTCTCTCTCTCTCTCTCTCTCTCTCTCTCTCTCTCTCTCTCTCTCTCTCTCTCTCTCTCTCTCTCTCTCTCTCTCTCTAATTACTTAAAAAATGTAGACCTGAATGTATATTAAAATTAAAAGAAACGGTAATGACAAGTAAACAAATGGTGCTGATAAGAGTGGCTTGTGATAAACATTTTTATCAAAAGTATTATTGAAGACATGGTGCAGTTTAATTTGCGCACGTGCATGATAAGAGATATTCCAAGAATAAATAATATATTAGTTTGGATATCAGATGGCAAACATATTGGATATTTATAATTTCTGAAATTGCGATAACTGTCTATATGGATATAGTAAGTATACAATATCATAACCAGACATATAGGATGTCTGTGAATTACAAACACATACTATATATATATATATACCTTTTGCTCTCTGTGTGCTGTATTAATGTCTGTCAGATGTTGAATATGGCGTGTAAAGATAAGAACATGTTTGTATATCTTACTCAGAAAGATGAACTAATGCTTCGATAGTGTTGAAACCAATTATTGATCGATATATATTTGGTGCTGCGACATCACCTATTTGGCCGACTGTACAGTACGCCTCCTAGACCACCCTAAGCTAAGTTTATAAATAATAGGCAGAACAATATATCGGACGAAGACACCTAAGTAGGGAGAGATGTCTTATAATTGCCAGATAAAAGGAACAAATTGTTAAATTTAAGACCTCCAAACTAACGGGGTGAAAACAGGGTAGTAAAAAAAAAAAATAATCGTGTTAGATAGGGTTAAGTCACCCAGCTGAAGACCTTATTCATCCCTGATTAAACTCTCTGTAAGATTGATCCATCTTCCAAGACCAATTTTCCTCACGTTCAAATAATTTAGAGCTTTCAACAGCGATGGATAATCACATTTAGGACCAAATAAGTAGAGAAGTTATACATATAATATATAATTTTATATAGTTATACAGATTTGTGCTTTTTCTGAGTTTACATTTACAGTGATTATTTCAAAATTCTGTGATACTGTCAAATAAAAAGAGTAAGATTATGATTTAGTTATTGAAAGAGAACAACACATTTTGCATGATTAAAACAGAAAAAATATTTTCAAAATCATGATAAATTATGAAAGTAAAGCAGTTACTCGGGTAAATATAACTAAACATTTATTATATTGTAGTTTCTGACATTAAATAAAAATATATATTATAAGGAAAAGAGATATAGATACTACAGACGTCTCGAAATCCAAGATTAAACTATAACTATTAACAAAGAGAGGAAAATATATAGTTTAATAAATAATATATAGACAAATAGTTTAACGTGCTCTACACAAAAAGATCAAGTAGGTAATAGTATGCATCACATACAAATGTGGTTAAGTTCTAGTTATTGAAAACAAGGAATACTGTACAGGAAAGCATCTAAGTAAACATTATGGAAACCTTTATCAGATAGAAAACTAACCCTTTATATGAAAACATGAAGCATATGTTTTAGCTTTTGCTGAAAAGAAAATGTACGTATGATAACAAAAACAAGAAAGAAAAATACTCTCCGCTAGAAGACAAATGATGGAAGCTTTAATCAGATAGAAAACTTGGGCTCTTCAGATGAAAAGGCAGAGCAACATCAAGTGATGAGGCCGAGAACAAATAATGAAAGAGTGAGTGAGTGAGTGAGATATGAGCAGGATGAAGGGACGAGAAACACAGTGAGGGAGAAAGGTATCGGGGCTTGCACCATAAGGATTAACTCTGACAACAGCATGAAAAGCAAGCCCACACTGTTCCCTGCGCGATATCCCAGGTTACCAGGTGAGTTTTGATGTTCGTTTGTTATGATTGTTTGTGTTTATTAGGAGGGAGGGGGGGGGGGGGGGTTCGTCCCTTAGGGTTTTGTTTTTCGAGAGAGGACGTTGGGAGGAGACTTAATCACTATGGTCAATTTGGGGTGGCATTCTTTTGTGAGATATATGATGTGATGAAAGAAAAGTAATTCAAAGTTCTTCACTGCTCGATCTTCCAAGCTATCGTAGGTTTTGTTTGGTATACGATAGGTGATTTTTGTGTGCATAGGCAAGCTATTATCCTTGTAGGGTCTGCACGCTATAATTTATCTCTGATAACAGCATGATGAACAAGCCCAAGCTGTTCCCTGCGCGATACTCCAGGCTACCGAGTAAGGTGTGATTATGTTGTTGTCTGTTCCGTCTATTATATATACTAGCAGGGGTACCCGGCGTTGCCCGGGTAATCACCATAATCATCATCACTACTATCACCACTACTACTACCATAATCACCATCATCAATACTACCATAATCACCGGCCTTGACCTCCCTGTGCCTCATTAAACGGCGACCTCGATTTCGGCCGCTAAATGACCTCCGATTTTGGATCTGACCTCATCCGTACCCCCATTTTGGGGGGCTGCGAACAACTTTCGTTCCATACAACTTTTTGATCGGAGGCCTCCTTCTGCCCCAAATGGCCCTTTTTCCGATTTTGCGCCCATTTTCTCCGTCCGTTTCACCCTGGGGACCCCTCTATGACCTGACCCAGGTCAATTGACACCCACATGCAAAGTTTCAGCTCCCCAGGTCCAAAACTGCGGCCGCCTATAAAGAACAGACAGACAGACAACCGTAAATATTATATAGATGAGAGAGTGGGTTGGGAATAGACCTAATCACTATCATCAACTTATAGTGGCAGTCAATTGTGAGCTACGATATGATGAATGAAAGATAAGTTTACTGCACAGTTTTCCGTTTGTTGGGTGATTTACAGGCATGTGTGATAGAGGTGGGGAGGGGGGGGGGGGGGGGGGAGGGGGGGGGGGGGGGGGGAGGGGGGAGAGCGTACCTTATAGTCAGTCTGGTTGGTATTCTGTTCTGGAGGCTTCGTCGATTAATTAAAAACTAATCCATAGCTACTTACTACACGATTATGCATACTCCCGTATTAGTTTTGTGTATACGTGTGTTCAACAAAAATGTTTGAGTAAAGGAAGGTTAGCGAGTAAATTACATTTAAAGTAAGCCCAAGCTGTTCCCTATAGCCTACAACACCACAGACTACCAGAACATTTAGTAAATCATTGTGTTATTTCTATGAGTTCATATTTTGTTTGAATGCACATGCATTTAATCAACACGAGAGCACTCCTACATAAAAACAATCTAAAATTATTTCCTGGCCGTTATCTCCAAAGCAGTGTCATTAACGTTTTATCTGTGAGGTGATCGGACATAATTAATTATAGTTGATTAGAAGCAAACCCAAACTGTACCGCAAAATACAAAGCGAATGTTGTTACTTTGGGTTTGAGTGAAACCCTAATATTTATTGACTTATGTCAAATAAGGGGGACTTACTCTTCAGGAACTATATAATGTTGCTTAACCCGATTTGGTCCGAAGGAGGTCTTTTTAAACCTCCCTGTTAGTTTGGTGATAGTAAGACACTTCACCCCATTGCAGCTGTCGATTTTGATCTGAGCGAACGATAGTGAACCTGTAACTTGGAAGAAATCAGCCTGCGGCCAGGACATATTTCTATAAACAAATAATTGTACAAATATAGCTTGAAAGAGGTCTTGGTGGGCATTTTTTAGGTTAAAGGAAGTCTGTGAAGGCGTTTTTTTAGCCTAGGGGACAGACTAACATAAATTGATAGAAAATATAAAACGCAATCAAAATCATCAATAACAATTAAATCAAATATCACAATAACCCACAATTTGTCGATGACGTAGGTTCCTCCCCGAACCTGGCATGGTTTGTTATGCTTGGGTTTAGGGTTAGCCTTTGAATGAAGAGTTTTTCATAACTCTTAATATGCAATACTACACAATAGCCTCATGGACAGTAGATAAAAATTATAAAAATCAACAAATCATAATTAAGAGTCAGATCAAATGTATGAATTCAGTACCGTACGTATTTTTGTCTTTCTATTGGTTATTTTATTTTATATAGTTGTTGATATATTTATATATTCTTTGGACAGACTATACCAATATCCATTTAATATTTCCTTGCTCAGTGGGAATCCATTAAAACCGAGACGGGGGGCGGCGCCCCAGGGGTAAAGGGGGCCACTAAGTGGTGAGAGAGAGAGAGAGAGAGAGAGAGAGAGAGAGAGTAAAGATAAAGACATAAGGGTCGAGGAAGCGGAAGGGTAAGAGAGCAAGAGAGGTGAGATATAGAGAGGCCAGGGGGTTGAGAGAGGGGAAAAAAGAGTTAGAAATATATATAAATTTCCTTTCACTCTGGTTTTATGTTTGACATATTTCTCCATTTTTACTAACTTCCATTAGACGATTTTGTTTAGTTGTGGCATTCATGTTGATGAACAATACGAAAACTGTGCATAAATGTTTTGCTATCACAGCATGTTTTGAAAGCATTAAAACATAAGCTACATATATTAATTCAACAAAGGAAACAAATATCAATAACTGAATTCAAAGAAGGAAATACAATAACAATAGATACAAATTCAAACAAGGGAAATAAAATAACAAAAACTCAATTCAAATAAGAGAAAAATATAAAAACAAATATATTCAACAAAGGAAATACCATAACTATAAACAAATGCACACGACTGTATATATGGAACTTAGAAAAAACAATGGGAGTGGAGGAACTATACAGAAAAGCAAATTAATTAATATACACACTGTTTCTCAAAATGGCAGCACAAGAAAATTGAACAGCAAAATATAAACTTGAGAGGACATTTATTCCGTACTACCCTGTCTAAGAAGCTGTTCCAAAATGACAAAAGAAGATCGCGTAAAATTAAATATATTGTATATTTAAGTTAATTTGGCTTACACCATATATAATTATAAAACATAGAGAACACATAGATAGTAGAGGAGAGAGAGAGAGAGAGAGGGGGAAAGAGAGAGAGAGAGAGAGAGAGAGAGAGAGAGAGAGAGAGACAGAGGGATAGAGAGAGAGTGTGTGTGTGTGAGAGAGAGAGAAGGAAATAGGGTTGGTGGTGATAAGAAGAGAGGTAAAATGTGGAGTTCGTGGAAAAGCGAGAAACACCTGGACAGATAACCAGACATACAACCAATCGAACAGACCGTCAGACACACATACATACATACATACATACATATGAAAAACAAACGGTGACACACACAGAGGAAACCCACACATGTATAGTAATATACAACAGTTTATAATTATACAGTATATAATACATTATATATACCCTGTATATATGTAAATATATATATATATAAGTATATATATATATATAGATAGATAGATAGATAGATAGATTGATATATAGATATATAGATATATATAAAGTGTGTGTGTGCGTACAGTATATGAAATGTATAAAGCCGTACAAACAGGCAGTTTACATCAATGGTAAATCAGATAAGAATGAATGTACTGTATAGTAACATAATATAGGAAGCTATATGCAAGGTGATAAAAGAGAACTAGAGAGAGGTAATTGAAATACAAAGAGGTGAGATCTACACCACAATACCAAGGTCGTGAGAAAGATACTATTACTTTTCCAATAGCGTATAAGATGGATATCGTTTGGGAAGGAGTTGGAGGGCGGCAGAGATGTGGGAGACGATAAATATAGTATAGAAAGAAATATATGGCTGCTACTAGTATTACTGTTACGGCTATGTATAATAATAATGATAATAATTATAATAATACTACTACTAATAAGAATAATAACAAGCTTAATATTCATAGTATTAGTAATATTAATGTTAATAAAGCTATCAATACTATCAATCATAATACGTGTATATACGCTTAATTAGTGGTACTGGAACAATAAATGACAAGTTTAATCCTTGAACATATATGAGTGACAATATACCTTCAACATTTGTAACTAATGCAGAGATATTTTAGTTTAAGCAATTTCAGCTACGTATTAGTGCACATGTCTATCACAAAAATATAGACATAACCATGTCTTTAGAATATTGTGTTATTTTCATGGTTTGGTCGTTAACCCGGGAAGTGCGTAGCTCTGGTATTTGAAACGTCCTGCCAGGCGAAGGTAATTTGGTTCATTCCCGACGAAAATCGTAATTTTACCATAAATATTGTTATTACTTATTCATATGCGCCTATTTTACGTTTAATATGAAGATATTAACATGTAAGAGCAATAAAACAAGTGGGAATACTTTTTAGGGAATGAAAAAGACGTATTATTGCCGCCCGATCATATCAGGAGGGGATAACCAGCGCGGTGTATATCCTTCCCTCCCATGCTATAAAGCGGCACGGACGGGCTTGGACAGCTCCATGTAGAAGTCTCTTTGTTGCTAGGATCTCTAGCTGCCTCGCCTGTGTTATATAGACGGCGTGAGGTAAATTCACGCCGAAAATTACCCGATAAAAGGGGGAATAAGGAGAAATATAGGTGATAATTGAAGGGGGGGGGGTGAAGGAGGGGTAGAGAGGGGGTGAGGGGACACATGTGGAGGAGTGACAGGAGGTATGGAGGGGAATTATCTCACTTAATCACATATTGCTTTGTTTTGAGTGCCAGTGGGGTGTTTTGCAAGGCATTTTTTATGCCTAACCTCTTAAGAGTCCCGTCGCCTTTGCCCAGTAAAACCCCTTCAGAGTCTCAGCACTTTTCCTGGGGTAATTTACTAACATTAAGCTAAAAGACCATAAATAACAGTAGCTCTGTATCAGTGGTGGGTGGTGGCGGATTGTGCAGTCAAAAGCATACATTGTGACACACCTACAGGTATTTGAATCAGTATCAAACACACATGACACAATCCAATGCTTTATATATCCCAGCAGTTTCAGAACTTGGCTATAAAGATTCAAGATTCGAACTGGCGTAACATTATATAGGCCCACGACTGTAGATACGTATAGTTGCCAATAAATGAACTTGGGGCTAGTGCTGTGAATAAGTGAAATAGTTTATGGAGGTGTTTATATATGGAGTCCCTTCTCCCTCATGTTTGCCATTAGTTTTGATATTTTAAGACGTTTACCCCATTATCTTGGCTAATTTAACATCCTTTTCCCCTTTTATTTGTAAATTTCAACAGCTTTGTTGCAATTAAGGTGTGAACATATATATATATATACTGTATATTAGGTAAAACATTAATGACAAGATTCGATTTGGTTCGGGATACCTTCGAAAATTTAAGACCACGATTTATGTCCTAGAGTGTACGTGTGAGCCTCGACCCAGCCAGGAAATAGAGGAATCAGTTAAGGGGGCCCACCTCGCTTTTTTCTCTTTCTCTCCCTTTCTCTTTGTCTTGTATCCATTCGGCCCCATTCAGCCTACTGTTTTAAGACGTTTACCCCCATCCAGGTGTCAATATGTTCTTGGCAAGTGGTAGCAAGCCAGCATATATATATTTTTGTTTTGACAGCAATTTGTACATTTTTCGATAGAAAAAATTCTCCGGTGAAGCCGGATTTCTCCATACAATGCTAGCTTGCTATCGCTCGCCAGGAAGAAATTGACACCTGGATGGGGATAAACGTCTTATAACAGTTGGCTGAATAGGGCCGAATGGATACAAGCCAGAGAAAGAGATAAAAGGAGAGAAAAAAGCCGGTGACCCCCCTCCTTAGGGAGAATGTGTCAACCCGAGTGAAATAAAAGGCCATGACTCCCTAGAGCCTAGACCTTGTGGAGAATGGCCTGGGTGTGGAGTAATAGGCAGGGTGTGGCGTAAGATACAACATAGCAGGCAATTTGTTATATATATATATATATATATATATATATATATATATATATATATATATATATATATATATATATATATATATGTGTGTGTGTTTATTTATTTATTTATTTATTTATTTATTTGACCAATACATATATTTTGCTTTACATACCCGGTATATATATTTTTGAGAGGGTGAGGATTGCACAATATTCGTCGAATTTAGCTGACGATTATATTTTAAATATGTCCGCATTTGACGGACACATTTGTCCATCGAAAAATGTACACTAGACTAATTAGCGACTAAGTTTCAACAGGGCGTTAAATGAAAAATATTAGCTGGCTATCGCTCGTCCAAAATATACCTGATGTGTTTGCAGAGAGAGAGAGAGAGAGAGAGAGAGAGAGAGAGAGAGAGAGAGAGAGAGAGAGAGAGAGAGAGAGAGAGAGAGAGAGAGAGAGAGAGAGAGAGAATGGAGTACTATAGGCCACAACCTTGACACATATAGCCACACTAGGACTCTAGGGAAGGTTTTACTTTGTACGGCTACTGACAAAATTATGTTCGTCACGTCTGTATTCTTTATTAAATGGAGAGGTCTGTGCTTACACCATGCAGAACAGTTAATATGGAGTTACCTGCGTGTTGATTTGTAAAAGTAAACCTAATATTTTGTGGTATAATCAAATTTAATTTATATATATTCAATAATCAATGCATAGAACTGTACTACTGTTTGATTTAAGAATATGGTTGTAAGTCTGATTTAAGAATATGGTTGTAAGTCTGATTTTATATAATACGGCCAACGGACGTTTGTTTTTTTGTTTTTATTCATGTTATGTTCCCTGTGGTCATGTTCATTACATTCATTACAAAGGCATAGCAAATATCCAAAGCGAAGCATAGAGTATAGATAATGCAAGTGTGTTGGTGTAAATCGTTCCATAAATGGCCAACACCACCATTGGGCGCTATACAGTATAGTTACCCCATTTAGAGGTCGGCGTTTTCTGTGGCTATTGAAGCTAAGATGGGCTACGATACTTTGTTTGTTTTATTTTTAACCTCACTCTCGCTCTCTGGCTCTAGCTCTAACTCTCTGTTACATCAATAGAGTATTGATTGCATTACATATTGCTGTAGCAAGCATGTTTTCACACTTTTGATGGAAGCTACAATACCAGAAAAGCTAGTATGAAGAACAGTATGCCAATAAATAAGGAAACAATGTTTTTCATCAATATGGATCGAAGTTGTAGTGTTTTGACTAAGTATATTGTCACACGTGGGTATGATGTTCTTTCTCATTCTATGTGTGAATAATTGCATGTTCATATTTTCTGTCAATCGCGCAGATTGATGTAATCTTTTAATTTTGTCTTAATCAGGAATTGATCCCTGCTGAAGGGCAGAAGTGTCTTCCCCATAGAAAAGAGAGAGAGAGAGAGAGAGAGAGAGAGAGAGAGAGAGAGAGAGAGAGAGAGAGAGAGAGAGAGAGAGACCCCCCCCCCCCCACCCATGATTGTGGTACAAGGGGTCTAGCAGTGGAACCAACAGTCTGTTTGTGCTTAGAAAGAAGTGGCTATATATTTGTTCTAGGATTTCAGTGGCCTTTTTGTTATTGTTTGGTTACTTTTTTCGTATCGGTTACTATAAATTGACTGTCTTCCTTATATCAAATATTTCCGTCTTTCTATCAGTCTAACTATTGCCAGACGTCTTGATCCCCGACGGGGTGGCCACCGATGAATCGCCTCCATGCCCCTCTCCCTTCCAACACCCAACTAGTTGGATGCGCTGATGTAGTTCATCACTTGGCCGTTCACCCTCCGCTAAAAAATGTCACTTATTCTTATTTTTACCATGATTTTGGATGTTTCATACAGTCCATTGTGCTGGGATTATTGTCACTAGCTATTGTTGTTGTTGCTATTGCTTTCTTATATGCACAAAGGAGTACAAAGGAAAACAAACAACAACAGATCTACTGTTCCTTATTCATTTGAAGTTCATCGTCGACATGAACACCGCTAACTAGTTAACACATAAACTAGTGGTCCAATTGTGATAGTTTTTGTTTAAAACATAAATAGGAAATAATTATTGTCTCCACACCTAAGTTTAGCCTAAGGAATGTTACTCAAATAGTTCTATTTCATAATTTAATAAATATATAACTAAATGTATGACATACTGTATACTGTATATATATACTCTCTCTCTCTCTCTCTCTCTCTCTCTCTCTCTCTCTCTCTCTCTCTCTCTCTCTCTCTCTCTCTCTCTCTCTCTCTCTCTCTCTCTCATTCCAGTAAGCCAGTGTCCCTCTATTGAGTTAGCCGGACAAGCACAAGAGGAGAAGACGCGATGAAAGTAAATCAAGAAGTAAGGACGTCAAGAGAGAGAGAGAGAGAGATTGAGATTGAGATTGAGAGTTACGTAGATACACAGACTACATAGACCCTGTGATTCCTACAAGGCAGTCCGGACATAGTTCTAAGATTTCTTAACACTACTGAGTAGAAGAACAGGAGAGCAAAGGAATAGAGTCTCTCCCCACACACCACTCTCTCTAACTACACAATCAGCGTGAAATTATAAGTTGATAAAAAGTATCCCATCAACTCTTACGGAAAAACTACTGGGAAATAAATAGTATATTCAGAAGTAGAAGGAATGAAAGCATTATATAAGCTGAACAATTAAATACTATCAAATAATATCTGGAATATATAATTTATATATATATATATATATAATGCAGATAATAACAATAATGACAAGGCATCTTAAATACTTGTAAAGGGTAAAATGGTCAAAAAATCGAACGGGCACTTTAGTATGACAGTTTACATTAGAACAATTTATATATGTGGTGATCAAATTCGGAATATGGGAAGAAACTATGACCTAGTCATTATTTAATGCCGACCCAATGAAGGTACTGTATAGGACTAAATTTCTTATTGAGGTTACGTATTGTGTTACTTTCCATTACTTCCACTGGTGACCTGTTCGAATGATTCATGTAAGTAAGAGAGAGAGAGAGAGAGAGAGAGAGAGAGAGAGAGAGAGAGAGAGAGAGAGAGAGAGAGAGAGAGAGAGAGAGAGAGAAGAGAGAGAGAGAGAGAGAGAGAGAGAGAGAGAGAGAGAGAGAGAGAGAGAGAGAGAGAGAGAGAGAGAGAGAGAGAGAGAGAGAGAGAGAGAGAGAGAGAGAGAGAGAGAGAGAGAGAGAGAGAGAGAGAGAGAGAGAGAGAGAAGAGAGAGAGCGAGAGAGAGAGAGAGAGAGAGAGAGAGAGAGAGAGAGAGAGAGAGAGAGAGAGAGAGATAGAGAGAGAGAGATGCTCACTATGTCCTAACCTTTACTCCCAGCCTCCAATATGGGTGTCCGTAAGTCTCTGCATATCACGCAGACGTACCTCTTTATATTTTAATATATGGAAATACAAACATTCAAATTTGCATAAAACGTATTTCCATATAAAGTATGTTTTGAACCTTTGGTGATGTGAAGTCTTTTTGCTACTGAACCCTTCCCGGGCATAATTAAATCGATTACTTTTAGTAAGATTACAGTATATAGACGTATAATTCTGTTGAACAACTGTATCCACATAGATTCAACCACTTCAGCACGATATCGCCTGTTTTGCCTTTTATATTGGCCATCATTAGACGATACTATGTAGTTTAAGACGGTTCTGCGATATTCAGTTGGTTTATTAAAATAACATTAGCACCGTTGAGTTCTACATATAGATTATAAGCTCAAGAACAAAATCTAAAGGTAATGAAAATAAAACAAAAATTACGTCATCATGACTGTGAGATGAGTTATCAAAATATGAAGAAATAAATTTAACGTTAGTAAGTATACAACTAAAATATATCATTGCAATGAATGTGAAAACATAATTTTAGTATATTTTGCAAATTTATTGAAAAACTATGTTCATGATACTTGTTATATAATTACTATTATTTCTGTAATAAGTAAGTAATCCCAACAGTATGATTTTATCACAGGTTGATGAAGTGTACACACTATTGGTGAGGGGAAGCATTAAGGGGGGATGGGCCGGTTTTCTGGACCACTTTCTCCCTCATGTTTAACCCCATTAGTTTTCAGATGTTAAGATGTTTGCCCCATTAGTTAGTCGATTTTAAGACCTTTGGCCCCATTTTTTCGTCAATATTTAGACCTTTCGTGCTATTTAGGTGTCGATTTTTTCCCTGGCGAACGATAGTGAGCCTATAATGTTGGAAGAACCGGCCGGGACATTTTTCTACCGAAAAATGTACAAATTAGTCTAGAAGGGGGATCTAATGGATGTGTTTTTTTAATTTGATGGAGGTCTAGGGAGGAAACTAGAAAAATAATGAATACATGTAAAAATCGCCCAAAACGTAATCCATCTCCCCTTAAATAGTGAAAATAACAATCATAAATCAGAATGATCAAAACCATACAGAGCTATTAATATTATTATTATTATTATTATTATTATTATTATTATTATTATTATTATCAAAATGAGTATAAATATTAATATTATAATTATTATTATGTGTTATGTTGTTGTTGTTGTAGGGGTATTACAAGTATTCGATTATTATTATTCGTATGTCCATTTGTATTGTCCAGTATAGTTTGTAGTGCTATGGACGTGATGTTATTAATTAAAGGATATTTGGTAGTGAGGGTGGTGGTATATACGAGGGTAAAATATTCGGTTCCGTGTTGTGTTCGCCTCATTCATCTTAATACGGGGTTATCAAGCCTTTGCATACGGGGCCTGGGGGATGGAGAGAGAGAGAGAGAGAGAGGGAGAGAGATAGAACACACACACACACACACACACACAAAGCAAATAACATAATATAACATTTAAGTTTCGATTCAAATAAATAAACAATACAAGTTTTGAGTAGGCCTATACCTGGCAACATCTACTGGAATAACCTAGTTTATTCATTTCCGTCCCAACACTAAACACCTCCCAATTAATTAATGAAAATACATCAATTGGTTTTCAATATGAATGAGTAACACAAACCTATAAGACAAACAACTGCCGACATAAGATTTGATCTCTTCCCATTGGCAATATTACTGTGAAGTAAGTAAAGTGTTGAATGGAGTAAATTCGAATGTAGTTATTTATTTATCGTAAGTTCCAATTGGCCTACTACTGGATACATAGCGACTCGATTAATCTGTTCAACCCAACGATTATTTATATAATACGTAACTCTCTGAGGATAATGACGTATTTGACAGATTATATGATTGAATGAGTAAATTATATGGTTCTATTTTCTGACATGATTGGAATATTGAAATGGCGTGGAATTTATGTTTGTAACTACACATACATCATATTTAAAGTAGATAATAATGAGGCTACACAAAAGATCATAACAAACGGAAGAGAGGTTACGGTTAGTATGAGTAATGGTAGCGAGTGATCTTAAGGGATTTGTGTGTGTTTTGTGTGTGTGTGTGTGTGTGTGTGTAAAGAAGAATATTGGGATTATATAGAACACGATAATTTAGTCAGTGAAAGTAAAAATTAATCATATACAGTATATATATATATATATATATATATATACAACTAGAATAAAATTACAATTCAATGTGACAATACTAAATAAACAATAATGACTGTACAACGATATATCAATAAATAATGATCAGTGGATGGAATATTGGAATTGGAATACCTTTCCTTTGATTGAATAAATATATAAATTGCGGTTATGGAATCCAGAGACCGAAGGGAAGGATATGGAAAAGAGACAAAGCTACATTGATTAAACTTTCTGAATATAAGTGACAACAGAAAGAGACACCCAGTTAGCTACGTAGATTATAGAAGCCAAGGAACATCAAAATAAATGAAGATACAAGACACGTAAGAGAAGAAAAATGGAACACTGAGGGTGAGACTTAATTGAATATTTAAGGGAGCCCACCTCGCTTTTTTTCTCTTTTTCTCTTTTTTTTTCTTCCCATCCCCTCTGTCTTTCTTTCTCCCCCCCCTCCAGGCTTGTATCTAATATTCGTCCTCGGGTCTATTCGGCGACAAATCACCTCAAATTTTAAGACTTTTCCCCCCATCCAGGTGTCAATATTTTCCTGGCGAGCGGTAGCGAGCCAGCATATATATATTTTTGTTTTACAGCAAGCTAATTTTGTACATTTTTCGATAGAAAAATGTCTCCGGCGAAGCCGGACTTCTCCATACAATGCTGGGTCGCTATCGCTCGCCTGGAAAAAATCGATACCTGGATGGGGATAAACGTCCTAAAACAGTTGGTTGAATGGGGCCAAATGGATACAAGTCAGAAAGAGAGAAATGGAGAGAAAGATAAAATAACAGGTGACCCCCCTTAAGAAGATGGATGGACGATGAAGATATTAAATATGTAAAACGAGACACGAAGATAACAAGGAAGAAGCTATGCCGGAAAGGCTAGGGAACAGAAACGAAATAGAAGTTTTATAAAGCATGTGCCAATACCAAAATGACAGAGGAGATAACATTAAATAACATCAACAAATACATGGAAGAAATGATATCAGATATACAGAATACAGCTAAATAATTGGGAATTCATATGCAGGACACGAGCTCAAGAAAAACAGTGTTCAACTGTCCTGTGAAAGTTAACATATTACTCCAGATACAAAAAGATAATATTATGAAAGGATGACGTCACATGAATAACAAATAATGTAACTAGAGAGAGAGAGAGAGAGAGAGAGAGAGAGAGAGAGAGAGAGAGAGAGGAATAGGGTAACAGGGATAGGAGTTATGAGGAAGGCTGAGGGTAGAGGTATAAGAGGAGCAGCTATCTGAGTATCCCATGCATGTTTGTGTCGTGAGTGGGGTGTAGACAAGGACAACGAAGAAAGGTGGAGACAGAACGCAAATATAAGCACCGAATACACACATAGAAGAAAAGGCGAGACATAATGCATGGCCTAATATTATGCGATTAATAAGAATAATGAAGAAAGGAAAGGGGAGGGGTAGAGAAAAATATGACGGTGATAATAGAAACAATAATAATAATAAAGATAATAATAATAATAATAATAATAATAATAATAATGATATCAGTTTTTGTATTAAGCGGCCACTTTTTTCCTTCGATATATAAAGACGTTTATCCCCATCCAGGTGTCGATCTTATCCTGGCGAGCTATAGCGAGCCAGCATTGTATGGAGATATCCGGCTTCGCCGGACACATTTTTCTATCGAAAAATGCAAAAATTTAGCTTGCTGTCAAAACAAAAATATATATTTGCTGGTTCGCTACCGCTCGTCAGATATTGACACCTGGATGGGGGTAAACGTCTTAAAACAGTAGGCAGAATGGGGCCGAATGGATACAAGCCAAAGATAAAGGGAGAGAAAGAGAAAAAAAGCGAGGTGGGCCCCCTTAAGAATATATATAATAAACATAATTACAATGCAAATCCAACAATGATATAAACCTTACAGTCCAGATATATTGTTGAGCTTATGACCGATTGCAATGTTAAACGAAGGTCAGTTATTTCTATTTGAGTCCAAAACGAAGATATTACCCAAGTTTTGTCAAAACCTATTCATCAGATCAGATCAGATGAAGATATTGAGGGATAAGCCTTTACAACGGCACCTCTTATCTACATTCTACTTTCCCTATTTTTCTGAAGAGTGTAGAGAGGGGAGAAGGGGTGTTGGAGAGAGAGGAAGCTGTTGGAGTGGCTTTGTTATGTGTGTTTAGTCTGTATACGTCGAACACACTCACTTACAGGACTGATTACAATGCCACCATCATGCCATCATGAATGTGTAAAGGCACACATGATAGATAGTTAAATAGAGTTACATAGATACAC
The DNA here is from genome assembly GCA_032716605.1 of Paralithodes platypus. Taxonomy (NCBI): domain Eukaryota; kingdom Metazoa; phylum Arthropoda; class Malacostraca; order Decapoda; family Lithodidae; genus Paralithodes; species Paralithodes platypus. Next base: position 15,211,479 of record CM064498.1, on the reverse strand, counting down.
AGGCCACATACGCTACTAAGTTTGTTCCTGCGACAAAAGAAAAAATCCAGCCTTAAAATTACTGGAAAACAAATAACGTCTGTATACTATAGCTGTGGCAGACAAACAGTAAAACAAAATAGAGAGAAGTCAGTCAGTAGCCAAACTCACACTCCCATATCAGGGGTAGGAAGGATCAGCAAGAAGCATCGGAAAGAGATAAGAGATGACAGGGAAGAGAGAGAAAAAAAGGTAGATGTAGAGATAGATACAGAGAAAGAGAGAGTATGTGTGTGTAAGAACAGAGATGACAGGGAAGAGAAATAACAAGATAGATATATAGATAAGATACAGAGAGAAAGTGTGTGTGTGTGAGAGAGAGAGAGATATATAGATAGATAGATGCAGAGAGAAAGAGTGTGTGTGTGTGTGTGTGAGAGAAAGAGAGAGAGCGAGATGTAAGGAGGTACGTGAAGGCCGTATGCCCACCATCCTTCATCTTATTTAACTAAGGCACGATGAAAGTTGATGGTTCCTCTTCCCTCACTTCTTACCCACCCTCCTTCCCTCATGTTGTACAGTAGCAGGAGACACGCTCATTTTCTTCACCATTTTTATTTTATTGCGATCCCACTTTTTCTGAATAAGTGTGTTCGAAGCACTATGGTGATGTACAGTTGCCGTGATCTTCTGAACGAATGTACAATTAGTATGAATGAATTGCGATTGTGGTTTCTTATAAATATAAGTGGATATGTCAGAGGAATTAACCAATGCATAACAGACTACACTCGCAATTTAATCATACTCTAGTCTTCTTTCAGTTACAGAGGTTATAAGAGTCAGAGTTTCTGGCCTACTTACAGTACAGTGAACAAGGTAAAGTACCGTACTGTCTTTCACTGGTGTCTTCTCCTAGTTGTTTGTGGTTAGACGATATTTATGTTGCTTGTATATCTTTAACCTCCCCCCCCCTCTCTCTCTCTCTCTCTCTCTCTCTCTCTCTCTCTCTCTCTCTCTCTCTCTCTCTCTCTCTCTCTCTCTCTCTCTCTCTCTCTCTCTCTCTCTCACTAAGGATGAGCTCTCTAAACCACTGACATTACTATTCAATAAATCCTTGCAGTCTGGAACTATGCCCGATCAGTGGAAGCTAGCCAACGTAACACCGATATTAAAAAAAGGCAGCAAATCCCTACCCAGTAACTATCGTCCAATTAGCTTAACCTCAGTTGTATGTAAAATGCTAGAAACGGTCATACGAGACAGACTCGTAAATCACTTAGAGGAAAATAACATACTTAAAGATACTCAACACGGCTTTCGTAAAAAACGTTCCTGTTTAACAACCGCTTAGACTTCTTCCACGATATCCTCAACCTCTACGATGAGAGTAAAGCTGTAGATATTATATACCTTGATTTTCAAAAGGCCTTTGACAAAGTTCCCCACAAACGTTTACTGCTAAAACTAAAAGCGCATGGAATACAAGACGGTGTGTTGAAATGGATAGAAAATTGGCTCAGCGACAGAAAGCAAAGAGTAGTCATAAACGGTAAGGCATCAAAATGGACCAATGTAAGTAGCGGGGTACCCCAGGGATCGGTACTAGGACCAATTCTCTTTCTAATTTACATCAACGACATAGATGAGGGTCTCACCTGTACAATCTCAAAATTTGCTGACGATACAAAAATTGCAAATAGCGTACTCTCAAAAGAACAAGTTGACGATATGCAACACAATCTAGATAAATTGTCATGTTGGGCCCAAATTTGGCAAATGAGTTTCAATGCGGATAAATGTAAAGTACTACATATCGGATACCTAAATGAGAAAGCAAACTATTCGATGAATGGCACTCAGCTTAAGAATGTAAACAGAGAAACCGATCTGGGAGTAACAATATCGAGTAACCTAAAACCGAGTCAACAATGTTCAGAAGTTGTTAAGAAGGCAAACAAAATAATTGGCTTTATAGGCAGGTCATTTGAGCATAAATCCAAAGAAGTTATCCTAACCCTTTACAATTCATTAGTCCGCCCTCTTCTGGAATACTGCGTTCAATCCTGGTGCCCTTATTACCAAAAAGATATAAACAAGCTAGAACGAGTTCAACGTAGCGTTACCAAAATGATACCTAGCCTAAAGAACAAACCATACGAAGAGCGTCTTAGAGAATTAAATCTATTTCCTTTAACCCAGCGCAGATTAAGAGGTGACTTAATTCAAGTGTTCAAAATCATCAAAGGCATCGACAATATGAACTGTAGTAAGTACTTCACTATCGAACCAATCTAATTACACGCGGGAAACGGTTGCAAAATTATTGGTAAATCTTTTAACTCACACGAATCTAAGAATTTCTTCGTCAATCGAGTTGTCAACTTGTGGAATGGGCTTCCCCGAAACGTTATAGACTGCATCACCGTTGATTCATTTAAACTCCGCCTAGACAAATATCTCGCATCAAACCCGCGACTGACTGCGTTTGTAAATGAATAACTTTATTTTATCCCCCCCTCAGTTACTAACCCATCTGTCCCCTACTAACTTCCTAATCCTGCCACGGACATTAGTTCCAGGGCAGTATTTCCCTTTCCAATGTTCCCTTACCCACTCTAAACCACTGTTTGGACACTTGATCCTCAGTGTTTTGGAGGACAAGCAACCTAGAAGGGTCACTAATCTGTTGTTGCTTGATTTCCTTTGTACTTGCTCTCACTTACTCCTCTTGTACTGGTACTCTCTCTCTCTCTCTCTCTCAGCACCCCGTCGTTTTCGTCCGTCACCCCCCCCCCCCCCCATCATATTTGACAGGGGGGATGACTTAAGGTTATACGGGGTTTTATCAACACTATCTTTTCCTCTATTTCTCCCTCTCCCTCCTCCTCCCTCGGGTTTGTGTGAGAGAGAGAGAGAGAGGAGGGGCGGGGGAAGAGAGAGGGAAAGACAGAGAGAACGTGTGTGTGTGTGTGTGTATTGTTATTTTTAGGGGTGTCGATTGTTTCTTGGCGAGTGTGAGTCTGTAGTTTAGGAGGAACTAGCTGGGAAATTTTTTCTACCGAGAAATGTACAAATTTATCTTGAAGGAGGATCTTTTTTGTATATACCAATTATACCATCATCAATTTGCCAACCAAATTTCGTGAAAATCGTTTCATAACTATATCTTATCTGCCCACCAAATTTCGTAAAAATCTCTGGATCTCCTCATAAAATGTATTACTTTCTCATTGGTACATATCCCATCTGCCCACCAACTTTCGTGAACATCTATTGATCACAACCTTGTGAGATATCTTGTTTACAGACTGACAAACGAACAATGCAAACACATAGCTTCCGGAGGCAATATTACCAACACCAACTGAAAAATCCAAACAATATTAACTGGAGGTACGCACGGTAGAGTACATACCTCCGCCGACTGGATCTGGGGTCTTGGGCATGATCCGGATATTCTCATAAACTAAATCACTTCTTCCTTCGCACATATACTATCTGTCCACCAAATTCTGTGAGATTTGGTTCCTAATTGTTACAAAGAAACAAACAGTCCGACAAACAAACGGAGGCGAAACTATAACCTCCGTCCTACTTTGTTGGCGGAGATAACAAAACAAAACAACAAATTAATCTGCATTACTTAGACTGACGCAGTGTATCCGAGTCACACACAGAAAAAATATGATAATGTTCTTCTAAACTAAGGAACAAGAACAAACAAAACAGTTCAACCCCCTAACAGTCTTTGCTTAGACCTCTGTTTTTTGCTTTGTACGGGCACTGTTCAGATGGTATTTAAGGGGGTGACTTTCTATTTTTCTCTACTTTTTTCTCTTTCTCTCTCTCTGGCTTGTATTCATTCTGCCCCATTCAGCCTACTGTTTTAAGACGTATATTCCAATCCAGGTGTCGATTTCTTCCTGGCGAGCGATAGCGAGCCAGCATTGTATGGAGAAATCCGGCTTCGCCGGAGAAATTTTTCTATCGAAAAATGTAAAAATTTAGCCTGCTGTCAAAAACATTTACAAAAATATGCTGGCTCGCTACCGCTCGCCAGGATAAAATATACATCAGAATGGGGATAAACGTCTTAAAACAGTAGGCTGAATGGATACAACCAAGAGAGAGAGGGAGAGAGAGAGAAAAAAAAAACGAGGTGGGCCCCCTTAAAAACTTTGCCTATTTATGTGTGTTGCGATAGAGGATATGAACAATACAGTTCAAGATCATCCACCTCGATCGTCAGAATCACTATAATGTAATACAATGACACTGCAGATATTTGAACAAATGAGCTTGGCGGTAATTATATCCTAAATACCTCCGCCAACGAATTTCGATGGAGGTTATGTTTTTCCATCCGTTTTTGTTTATGTGTGTTTATCTGTAAAAAATGATATCTCAAAAAGCTATGAATCGATTTTCACAAAAGTTCGGGGGCAGGTAGCATATTATGCGCTAAGGAAAAAGTGCTTCAATTTAGGAGGTGATCGGTATTGCGCATACCTCCGCCAGCGTAAGCGGCTCACAAAGTTATGAACCCATGATCACGAAAATTGGTTGGCAGGTACGATCTGTGCCAAGGAAGAAGTAATTCCATTTAAGGGGAGGCAGACCGTTTTTCTGGACCCCCTTCTCCCTAATGTTTAGTCCCACTAGTTTTGAGATTATAAGACGTTCGGCCCATTAGTTTGGCGATTTTAACACCATTGTTGTCAATTTTAAGACCTTTCGTGCCATTTAGGTGTCGATTATTTCCTGGCGAGCGATAGCGAGCCTGCAATTTTAAGAGGAACCGGCCTTCGGCCGGGACATTTTTCTACCGAAAAATTTACAAATTTATCTTGCAGGGGGGTCTATGGGATGTTTTCTAAGCTTGATGGAGGTTTAGGGAGGAAACTAAACAAATATATGAACAAATGAATTAATAGACCAAACAAACAGTCTGCCTTGTATATGTAAAGAAGTAGGCTTATGCTCCAGATAACTTTACAATAGGCAGCGCGCGTATTGCTGTAGTAATGTGGGGTATGAGACACTAAAGCCAGTGTCACACGAGCCATTTTACCGGCAATTTTGTAGGCAATAATCTTATTGTGATCTGGTATCCTCTGAATTACAGGTGCATAAAAGACAAAACAATTTTAGACAACATTATGTTTTTTTTGTTTTTTTTTTTTCATTTGCATAAGTATCTCTTTCCTATTTTGTCGAGTAGTTTTTACTCTAATTACTCTTTGTATCGACCTTGTGTTTGGCTTATGCTTTTGAGTGTGATTCTCACGTTATTGAACTTACTTTCCCTCTGAATTAATTTTGCCTGTTCCACAATGAAGCCCAATCGCAAGGGAACCAACTAAATCAAATCTAATAATTTATTTACTTACGGTACAAACAATGTCTTATGGTTCAATGAGTGCGAATAGGGGTAAAACACAAAATATTAATAATTAAAATACGGAGTATCATGTAGGCTCGAAAACTAAATATAAACTATTTGTATTTGTATTTCCCGGTTAAAAAATAGTTCACTCGTTCAATGTTTCTCTCTTCATCCCTCTCTGCCCTCCATATCGTGTGTAATCTGTATGTATGGGGTGCAAAGAGGTCAGCGACTTTTGGGGGGATTTTATAATGAAGCAGTTACCCCCCGTGTTTATAAGCTGCGTTTTCTCTACTTCCTTTTCCTGTGAGATTGGTCTCGTTTTCTCCCGCACATACACACACACACACTCGCTCACTCTTCTCAGCCCCCTCCACTCTCTCTCACACACACACACACACACACACACTCTCTCTCTCTCTCTCTCTTTTCAGGTTTGGATTGATTGCCTTAGTCTAAGGGGAGGATTTTAGTGTTCTCCCTAGACTCCCATCAACCTTTAATTTTAAAAATATACTCCCAAGACCCCCTTTGAGATATATATGTACATTTGTCGGTAGACAAATTGTCACACGTACGTTATGTCCGTTACTCAGAGCTATACAAACAAGGCCAGTGTTATACGCGCGTAATTTCCGTCAATTTGAGGGGGCATTTGTAATTTAGCAGCTTCAACAAATATGATTTATCCAAACTCCGATGTGAGTATCCTAGGTTCGAGTTCTTGGAGTGCCACATGTATTTGTTGATCTCATTAATTGAGTTTAGATGTGAATTTGATTGGTGGAAAAAGCATAATAATTATCTACTTGCAGTCTAGTTTCCGATACCAAAGTAAAAGAACCTCAAAATATTACGAGACTTACTTGCTCAAACGGAAAAAGTGCTCGTGTGACACCACCTTATTTGCAAGTTATCTCGTATTCTGACATTTATATCAGAAAATTAGTTACTTTTAAGCGGGGTCACCGGCTTTTTTTATCTTTCTCTCCTGTTCTCTCTTTCCCTGGCTTGTATCCATTCGGCCCCATTCAGCCGACTGTTTTAAGACGTTTATCCCCATCCAGGTGTCGATTTCTTCCAGACGAGCGATAGCGAGCCAGCATTGTATGGAGAAATCCGGCATAGCCAGAGAAATTTTTCTATCGAAAAATTTACAAATTTAGCTTGCTGTCAAAAAAACAAATATATACAGTATATGCTGGCTCGCGGGAAAATATTGACGCCTGGATGGGGGTAAACGTCTTAAAACAGTAGGCTGAATGGGGCCGAATGGATACAAGCCAAAGAGAGAGGGAGTGAAAGAGAAAAAAAAGCGAAGTGGGCTTCCTTAAAGGAAACTAGAACATTATCTGCTATTCCTTACAACGCTACCAGCATATTTAAACTAAAAATATGATACTAATCCACCTAAACTCTGCTAGTATTCGAGGACGCATTTTTACACTTTGATCTTATTATCTTTGAACGATGATATGCAATTCACAAGTTATCTATAGGAAACAAGGGGGTAAAAACTATCCCAATTAACTCCCTAGCTAAACAGGTTGTTCATAAGCTGCACAATACTGTTTTATAATAATCAGATTAACTATTATAACACGTCATATTCCTCAAAGGACCTAAATACATACTACTACCATGGAATGTTTCTAGTGTTTTCACAATTATCTATTATCATGGACATTTGTATTAGTTTCTTATCACGACCAGCCACAGCATATAATCTTTTATGTCACCGATGAAAGTTACGTAGTTCATAAATTTAATACACCATTAGCATCACAAAGGCAGATAACGATTTTCCATAACAAATAACCAAGTACAACAACCAGACAGTTACAGTTGGCCCCATAAGTCAAGTTACTCCTCCCAAAAAAATGCAATAAAGTAAACTATGGCACCTAACAACACCCAGAATAAATAATCCCTGTGGACAAGTGTCATGTACTTTTTTGGCCTTGCATGTACTATTCACCATCTGACAGACATTATTACAGTGTACGGAGAGCAGAGTGTGACGTTGGTTTTTCTAGCGAACTGTACCAGCCTCTCACCACCATACAACAGCTGCCATCTTATTATCATACGGACAAGTCTTCTGTGATCGTAGCATATATGTTTACTTTAATATTTCCGGTATTAATACTACTACTACTACTACTAATAATAATAATAATAGTAATAGTAATAATAATAATCATAATCATGTTAATAATAACAATACAAATAATGAAGCTAAACGGAAATAGATCACCAACAAGGAAATAACGTTCCTGCTGATATACAGTATATAACAAAATGTGAATACCGTAGAAAGGCAGGCAAATATTTCTAGTAATGCATTTGTAATATAGGGATAATACCACCACTATTATAAGCATTAGATAGTGCAGCCGTTGTGTCAAGCTTATTTTTTGCTGTTATTATTATTATTATTATTATTATTATTATTTTTATTATTATTAGTAGTAGTAGCAGTAGTAGTATTAGAAAAGTAGTAGCAATATTGATAGTATTATTAGTTGTTGTTATAGTATTATGCGCAATCTTATTCATGTTCATATTCGTATTAGTTTTATTCGTTGGTATATCTAGTTTTGTCTTCACTACCGGTGTAAAACCTAAGAGGACAATTACCTCCGATGCTCACATGATCGAAAAACTTCCACCAGGTCACCATTGTATAGTGTCCACAGAGTAGTAAGCACAAAACTAATCATGTCCTGAGACAAGACGACAAGTTGAAAGCATCTTTGTTATATTTTGTTTTTCTTTAACATTATTCACCCATTAATTTTATGAGACATCAATGAGAGTTGCCTATTTATTTGTGTCTTTATTTTCCTAATAGGGTAGCTATAGTCCATTCATTAGGGATAGACCAAAAATTGTGACCTCTAACCTCGGTAACTCAAAAAGGGCTGGAGCAAATGGACTGCAAATTTGTACAAACCCTAGTGTTTCTTGGCTGATTCTTCCCAACTTGGGTAAAATATTAGCTCGATCACTCTACTTTCTTTTTTGAGTTTATATGAGAGATTGGGGTCGAGATTTGGGGCCCCCATCTATTGGACAGAGGGTAAAATATCATGATGTTGTTACCCTCTAGTTTTTTCCATACCTACACATACACATAAACACACACCACATACACAGCAGTAAAACCAGCCACACACACTCCACAAGTACGCCCAACACTACACTACAAAAAAACAACCCCACGTCCACACCCTCTTACAGTACACCAACACCACATTCACACCCACACAGGAGACCACACACCACACGAACCTCGACAAGTACACCCACACCCACACCATATACCCCTACAGTAACAAACCCCACACTTACAACCCACGACCACCCAGACCTCTACAGTACAACCAACACCACATTCACACACCACACACCACCAGCACACCGTCTACAGTACAACCCACACCCACACCACAACCTCTACAGTACCACCCACACATACACAACTGTCACACTAAAGTAGATTTGGAGGGTCTCACAACAATAAAGTCAGTAGGCCTGAATTACGGTAATGAAACTGAGAAAGCTTACAAGGGGTTAACAGGGAAGTTATTTATCTCTAAAGACATCGGTGTGCTCTATTTTTGCGGGCACACTAATATATTATATATTACAACACATTCTCTCTGCAAAATATATCAAATTACTACTCTTTCCAATTTTTTCAAAATCTTGTTAAGGGTAGATGTTTAAGTTGCTTGCTGCGTCCCTAAACCTTATATCAAGCTTTTAAAAAAAGTTAAATTACATAATTGTTTCGAGATAATATTTGTACATTTTTCGGGTAGAACAAGCTGTTCCAGCCCAAGGTCTTTTCCCTCCTAAAGTTAGTCAGGGTCGCGAATCCCTCACTTGCACACTCTCCCCTCAGGCGACACCTTAATGGCACTAAATGTCTTCATTATTGACAAACAAGTATGGTGAACTGGTCTTAAAATCAGTCAAAATCGGGCCAATAAAATCTTAAAACTACATGGGGCTAAACATGAGGGACAAGGAGTTTCCAGAACAATAAAACCAAAAAACCATCCCTCCTTAAATACGCCACCTACTGTAAATTCATGAATTATGTAATGACTTTTATAGGAATAGATTGATTTCCAGAGAGACATATCTTTGTGAACATTTCCCAATTTCCCACATATTCATAAACGTTTTTAAGCATTGCCACATTGATGCTTAAACATATTGTTAATTATACAGCAATCTAACAATTTTAAACATTTCAATCAATCAAGTACCAATTCAGCAATTTGTTTGGCCTCATAATGTAGCCTAGTAACTTACGTTTGTATTTATTTTATGTTAGTGGGTGGGGGGGTGGTCCGTGGGGATATTAATTACGTTTATATACTAATATACTTTTTAAATTATAAAAAATTAATCTCCAAACCACCACAAACAGAACAAAACAACAGCACCCCCAATGAAATTAATTAAAGTAATATAGAATTATCCACCGGGATTCGAAAATCGGTCGAACTCCTGGAAAGAACAGATCGAGTTCTCAATCGCCGGGCCTCACAGATAAATAGCGTCAACTCAATATTCTACATACACTCAATCAGTTGAAATAGGTAGCCTACTACATACCTTGTATAGAGAGAGAGAGAGAGAAGAGATAGAGAGAGAGAGAGGAGATATAGAGAGAGAGAGAGAGAGACCGAGATCGAGAGAGAGAGAGATATAGAGAGAGTGAGAGAGAGAGAGAGAGAGAGAGAGTGAGAGAGATAGAGAGAGAGAGAGAGAGAGAGAGAGAGAGAGAGCGAGAGAGAGAGAGAGAATGAGAGAGAGAGAGAGAGAGAGAGAGAGAGAGAGAGAGATGAGAGAATGTATTTAGGGACTCTAGGTAATCTAGATAAACTATGGCCATTGATCATAATAGAGATGACAAGCATGAAATCAGAGCTAACCTACGAAGTAGAAAGGCAGGTCCAGCACGGGGGAAGTGGACCAGTCCCGGCGGTGGCAGAAGGGTTTGGCCAACCCAGGGAGCTGGTGAAACTGTTACTA
>CM064498.1:15059487-15200959 GCA_032716605.1 Paralithodes platypus | reverse complement strand
TGTATACTATAGCTGTGGCAGACAACACAGTAAAACAAAATAGAGAGAAGTCCGTCAGTAGCCAAACTCACACTCCCATATCAGGGGTAGGAATATCTCCATAAGCCTCGGACAGAGATACGCAGATGACAGGGAAGAGAGAGAAACAAAAGGTAGTATTGTAGAGATATATCCAGAGAAAGAGAGAGTATGGCTGTGTTTAAGAACAGAGATGACATGGAAGAGAAAGGTAAGCACATAGATCTATAGAATAACGCCGCGGCCCGTGTGTTTGTGTGCGCGCGCGCGCGCTCTCCTCTGATCTCTAGATGCCGCGCGCACCTTTGTTTGTGTGTGTGTGATGCTCGAAACAGAGAGAGCGAGATGTAAGAGAAGGTACTATGCAGGCCGTCTGCCCACCATCCTTCATCTTATTTAACTAAGGCATCGATTGACAGTTGATGGTTCCTCTTCCTTCACATTCTTACCCACACCTCCTTCGCCTCCTGTTGTAGGGAGCAGTAGCGAGAGACACGCTCATTTTCTTCACCATTTTTTATTTTATTGCGATCCATCCCACTTTTTCTGAATAATGTGGTCGAAGTCACCTAGTGTTTGATGTACAGACGGTTGCCGGTATCTTCTGAAGCGAATGTAAGCAATTCGTATTAACTGAATTGCGATTGTGGTTTCTTATAATATAAGTGTATATGTCATGATGAATTAACCAATGCATAACAGACTAGCACCGGCAATTTAATCATACTCTAGTCTTCTTTGCAGTTACAGAGGTTATAAGAGTCAGGAGTTTCTGGCCTACTTACAGTACAGTGAACAAGGTAAAGTAGCCGTAACTGTCTTTCACTGGTGTCTTCTCCTAGTTGTTTGTGGTTAGACGATATTTATGTTTGCTTGTATATCTTTAAAACCTCGCCCCCCCCCTCTCTCATCGCTCTCTCTCTCTCTCTCTCTCCTCTCTCTCTCTCTCTCTCTCTGTTCTCTCTCTCCACTCTCTCATCTCTCGTCCCAGAGTCAATTCCTCACCCCGCGGCTCGTCCCTCGTCTCACGGCATGCTCTGAGGCCCATCCCAAAGCGGGGGTGGTCGTCCGAAGAACACGTCGCCTCCCAGCAAGTGGCCGCCCGCCCAAGAAAAAAGGAAAATCACGGTTTCCTGGCGGCCTCCCCCATCATCTCAGCTATCATCACTAAGGATGAGCTCTCTAAAACACACTTGAGCCATTTACTATTCAATAATCCTTGCAGTCCTGGAAACTAGGATCCTTGCAGGTCTGGAACTATGGCCGGCTATCAGTGTAAGCTAGGCCAACGTAACACCGATAGTAAAAAAAGGTGCAGCAAATCCCTACCCCAGGTAACTATCTGTCTGCAATTTTAGGCTTACCCTCAGTTGTATGTAAAATGTGCTAGAAACTGTCATAACGAGACAGACTCGTACATCACCTTAGAGGAAAAATAACATACTTAAAGATACTCAACACGGCTTTCGTAAAAACCGTTCGCTGGTTACCAACAAACCTCTTAGACTTCGTTCCACGATATCCTCAACCTCTAACGATGAGAGTAAAGCTGTTAAGATATTATATAAGCCTTGATTTTTCAAAAGGCCTGTTGACAAAGTTCCCCACAAACGTTTATCTGGCTAAAACTACAACTCGTCAATGGAAGACAAGGACGGTGTGTTAAGATGGATAGAAAATTGGCTCAGGCGAACAGAAAGCCAAGAGTATTCATGAAACGGTAATTCATCAAAATGGACGCATGTCAAGTAGTGCGGTTTACCCCCGTGATCGGTAGCTTAGGACCAATTCTCTTTCTAATTTACATCAAGCGACATAGATTAGGGGCTCACCTGTACAATCTCAAATTGGGCTGACGATACAAAAATTGCAAATAGGCGTACTCTCAAAAGAGAATCAAGTTGACGATATGTCAACACAATCTAGATAAATTTTCAGTTGTTGGGCCGCAAATTTTGTCAAATGAGTTTCCAATGCTGATAAGATGTAAACGTAGTCTACATTATCGGAGATACCTTAAAATGAGAACGGCAACTAGTTCGATGAATGGCACTCAGCTTAAGAATGTAAACAGAGAAACCGATCTGGTAGGTGAACAATATCGAGGTAACCTAAAACCGAGTCAAGTAACAATGTTCAGAAGTTGTTAAGAAGGCACAGCACAATAATTGGCTTTATAGGCAGGTCATTTGATGCATAAATCGCAAAGAAGTTTATCCTAGACCCTTGGTACAATTCATTAGTCCGCCGCTCTTCTGGAGATACTGCGTTCCAATCCTGGTGCCACTTATTACCAAATAAGAGGTAGGTAAACAATGAAGGCTAGAACGAGTTCAACGTAGAGTTAACCAAAATTGATAGGCCTAGCCTAAAGAAAGCAAACCATAAAAAACGAAGAGCGTCTTAGAGAATTAAATCTATTTCCTTTAACCCAGCGCAGATTAAGAGGTGACAGTGACTTCAAGTGTTTCAAAATCATCAAAGGCATCGACCAATATGAACTGTAGTAAGTACTTCACACTATCGATCGCCAATCTAAGTACACGCGGGGGAAACGGTTGCAAAATACTATTGGTGAACATCTTTTAACCTGCACACGAATCTAAGAATTTCTTCCTCTGCGCAATCGAGTTTGTCAACTTGTTTGGAATGGGCTTTCCCCGAAACTGTTTATAGACTGCATCACCACCGTTGATTCATTTAAACTTCATCCAACCGCCTAGACAAATATCATCGCATCATAACCCGCGACGTGACTGTGCGTTTGTAAAATGAATAACGTTGGGTTATTTTTATCCCCCCCCCTCAGTTACTAAACCCATACTGTCGCCCTACTACTGATCTTCGCTATCCCATCCTCGCCACGGACATTAGTTCCAGGGCAGTAGTTCGTCCTTAGTCCAATGTTGCCCTTAGCCCACCTCTAAACCACTGTTTGGTACACTTGGCCTCAGTGTTTTGGAGGACAAGCAACCTAGAAGTGTCACTAGTAGGAAGATCTGTTTGGTTTGGCTTGATTTCGCTATTGTACTCCCTTTGTACTCCTTTGTACTCTCTCTCTCTCTCTCTCTCAGCACCCCGTCGTTTTCGTCCGTCACCCCCCCCCCCCATCATATTTGACAGGGGGGATGACTTAAGGTTATACGGGGTTTTATCAACACTATCTTTTCCTCTATTTCTCCCTCTCCCTCCTCCTCCCTCGGGTTTGTGTGTGAGAGAGAGAGAGAGGGGAGAGTGGGGGCAAGGGAAGAGAGAGGGAAAGAAAGAGAGAACGTGTGTGTGTGTGTGTGTGTGTGTCTATTGTTATTTTTTGGGGTGTCGATTGTTTCTTGGCGAGTGTGAGTCTGTAGTTTAGGAGGAACTAGCTGGGACATTTTTTCTACCGAGAAATGTACAAATTTCTCTTGAAGGAGGATCTTTTTTGTATATACCAATTATACCATCATCAGTTTGCCAACCAAATTTCGTGAAAATCGTTTCATAACTATATCTTATCTGCCCACCAAATTTCGTAAAAATCTCTGGATCTCCTCATAAAATGTATTACTTTCTCATTGGTACATATCCCATCTGCCCACCAACTTTCGTGAACATCTATTGATCACAACCTTGTGAGATATCTTGTTTACAGATTGACAAACGAACAATGCAAACACATAGCTTCCGGAGGCAATATTACCAACACCAACTGAAAAATCCAAACAATATTAACTGGAGGTACGCACGGTAGAGTACATACCTGCGCCGACTGGATCTGGGGTCTTGGGCATGATCCGGATATTCTCATAAACTAAATCACTTCTTCCTTCGCACATATACTATCTGTCCACCAAATTCCGTGAGAATTGGTTCCTAATTGTTGCAAAGAAACAAACAGTCCGACAAACAAACGGAGGTGAAACTATAACCTCCGTCCTACTTTGTTGGCGGAGATAACAAAACAAAACGCAGTGTATCCGAGTCACACACAGAACAAATATGACAATGTTCTTCTAAACTAAGGAACAAGAACAAACACAAGTTCAACCCCCTAACAGTCTTTGCTTAGACCTCTGTTTTTTGCTTTGTACGGGCACTGTTCGGATAGTATTTAAGGGGGTGACCTATTTTTCTCTACTTTTTCTCTTTCTCTCTCTCTGGCTTGTATCCATTCTGCCCCATTCAGCCTACTGTTTTAAGACGTATATTCCAATCCAGGTGTCGATTTCTTCCTGTCGAGCGATAGCGAGCCAGCATTGTATGGAGAAATCCGGCTTCGCCGGAGAAATTTTTCTATCGAAAAATGTACAAATTTAGCCTGCTGTCAAAAACATTTACAAAAATATGCTGGCTCGCTACCGCTCGCCAGGATAAAATAGACATCAGAATGGGGATAAACGTCTTAAAACAGTAGGCTGAATGGATACAACCAAGAGAGAGGGAGAGAGAGACAATAAAAACGAGGTGGGCCCCCTTAAAAACTTTGCCTATTTATGTGTGTTGCGATAGAGGATATGAACAATACAGTTCAAGATCATCCACCTCGATCGTCAGAATCACTATAATGTAATACAATGACACTGCAGATATTTGAACATATGAGCTTGGCGGTAATTATATCCTAAATACCTCCGCCAACGAATTTCGATGGAGGTTATGTTTTTCCATCCGTTTGTTATATGTGTGTTTATCTGTAAAAAATGATATCTCAAAATGCTATGAATCGATTTTCACAAAAGTTCGGGGGCAAGTAGAAGATGCGCAAAGGAAAAAGTGCTTCAATTTAGGAGTGATCGGTATAGCGTATACCTCCGCCAGCGTAAGTGGCTCACAAAGTTATGAACCCATGATCACGAAAATTGGTTGGCAGGTACGATCTGTGCCAAGGAAGAAGTAATTCCATTTAAGGGAGGCAGACCGTTTTTCTGGACCCCCTTCTCCCTAATGTTTAGTCCCACTAGTTTTGAGATTATAAGACGTTCGGCCCATTAGTTTGGCGATTTTAACACCATTGTTGTCAATTTTAAGACCTTTCGTGCCATTTAGGTGTCGATTATTTCCTGGCGAGCGATAGCGAGCCTGCAATTTTAAGAGGAACCGGGCTTCGGCCGGGACATTTTTCTACCGACAAATTTACAAATTTATCTTGAGGGGGGTCTATGGGATGTTTTTTAAGCTTGATGGAGTTTTAGAGGGGAAACTAAACAAATATATGAACAAATGAATTAATAGACCAAACAAACAGTCTGCCTCCCCTTAATGTATATGTAAAGAAGTAGGCTTATGCTCCAGATAACTTTACAATAGGCAGCGCGCGTATTGCTGTAGTAATGTGGGGTATGAGACACTAAAGCCAGTGTCACACGAGCCATTTTACCGGCAATTTTGTCAGGCAATAATCTTATTGTGATCTGGTATCCTCTGAATTACAGGTGCATAAAAGACAAAACAATTTTAGACAACATTATGTATTTTGTTTTTTCATTTGCATAAGTATCTCTTTCCTATTTTGTCGAGTAGTTTTTACTCTAATTACTCTTTGTATCGACCTTGTGTTTGGCTTATGCTTTTGAGTGTGATTCTCACGATATTGAACTTACTTTCCCTCTGAATTAATTTTGCCTGTTCCACAATGAAGCCCAATCGCAAGGGAACCAACTAAATCAAATCTAATAATTTATTTACTTACGGTACAAACAATGTCTTATGGTTCAATGAGTGCGAATAGGGGTAAAACACAAAATATTAATAATTAAAATACTGAGTCGCATGTAGGCTCGAAAACTAAATATAAACTATTTGTATGTGTATTTCCCGGTTAAAAATTAGTTTACTCGTTCAATGTTTCTCTCTTCATCCCTCTCTGCCCTCCATATCGTGTGTAATCTGTATGTATGGGGTGTAAAGAGGTCAGCGACTTTTGGGGGGATTTTATAATGAAGCAGTTACCCCCCGTGTTTATAAGCTGCGTTTTCTCTACTTCCTTTTCCTGTGCGATTGGTCTCGTTTTCTCCCACACATACACACACACACACTCGCTCACTCTTCTCAGCCCCCTCCACTCTCTCTCTCACACACACACACACACACACACACACTCTCTCTCTCTCTCTCTCTTTTCAGGTTTGGATTGATTGCCTTAGTCTAAGGGAGGATTTTAGTGTTCTCCCTAGACTCCCATCATTTTAAAAATATACTCCCAAAGATATATATGTCATTTGTCGGTAGACAAATTGTCACACGTACGTTATGTCCGTTACTCAGAGCTATACAAAACAAGGCCAGTGTTATACCGCGTATTTCCGTCAATTTGAGGGCATTTGTAATTTAGCAGCTTCAACAAATATGATTTATCCAAACTCTCCGATGTGAGTATCCTAGGTTCGAGTTCTTGGAGTGCCACATGTATTTGTTGATCTCATTAATTGAGTTTAGATTTGAATTTGATTGGTGGAAAAGCATAATAATTATCTACTTGCATCTAGTTTCCGATACCAAAGTAAAGAACCTCAAATATTACGAGACTTACTTGCTCAAAACGGAAAAGTGCTCGTGTGACAACCACCTTATTTGCAAGTTATCTCGTATTCTGACATTTATATCAGAAATTATTACTTTTAATCGGGTCACCGGCTTTTTTTAATCTTTCTCTCCTGTTCTCTCTTTCCCTGGCTTGTATCCATTCGGCCCCATTCAGCCGACTGTTTTAAGACGTTTATCCCCATCCAGGTGTCGATTTCTTCCAGACGAGCGATAGCGAGCCAGCATTGTATGGAGAAATCCGGCTTAGCCAGAGAAATTTTTCTATCGAAAAATTAACAAATTTAGCTTGCTGTCAAAAAAACAAATATATACAGTATATGCTGGCTCGCGGGAAAATATTGACGCCTGATGGGGTAAAAGTCATAAAACAGTAGGCTGAATGGGGCCGAATGGATACAAACCAAAGAGAGAGGGAGATAAAGATAAAAAAAAAGCGAAGTGGGCTCCCTTAAAGGAAACTAGAACATTATCTGCTATTCCTTACAACGCTACCAGCATATTTAAACTAAAAATATGATACTAATCCACCTAAACTCTGCTAGTATTCGAGGACGCATTTTTACACTTTGATCTTATTATCTTTGAACGATGATATGCAATTCACAAGTTATCTATAGGAAACAAGGGGGTAAAAACTATCCCAATTTAACTCCCTAGCTAAACAGGTTGTTCATAAGCTGCACAATACTGTTTTATAATAATCAGATTAACTATTATAACACGTCATATTCCTCAAAGGACCTAAATACATACTACTACCATGGAATGTTTCTAGTGTGTTCACAATTATCTAATATCATGGACATTTGTATTAGTTTCTTATCACGACCAGCCACAGCATATAATCTTTTATGTCACCGATGAAAGTTACGTAGTTCATAAATTTAATACACCATTAGCATCACAAAGGCAGATCACGATTTTCCATAACAAATAACCAAGTACAACAACCAGACAGTTACAGTTGGCCCCATAAGTCAAGTTACTTCTCCCCCCAAAATGCAATAAAGTAAACTATGGCACCTAACATCACCCAGAATAAATAATCACTGTGGACAAGTGTCATGTACTTTTTTGGCCTTGCATGTACTATTCACCATCTGACAGACATTATTACAGTGTACGGAGAGCAGAGTGTGACGTTGGTTTTTCTAGTTAACTGTACCAGCCTCTCACCACCATACAACAGCTGCCATCTTATTATCATACGGACAAGTCTTCTGTGATCGTAGCATATATGTTTACTTTAATATTTCCGGTATTAATACTACTACTACTACTACTAAATATAAATAGTATATAATCGATAATAATCATAATCATGTTAATAATAACAATACAAGTAATGATGGTAAACGGAAATAAATCACCAACAAGGAAATATCGTTCCTGCTAATATTTATACAAAAATGAAAATACCGTAGAAAGGCAGGCAAATATTTCTAGTAATGCATTTGTAATATAGGGATAATACCACCAATATTATAAGCATTAGGTAGTGCAGCCGTTGTGTCAAGCTTCTTTTTTGCTGTTATTATTATTATTATTATTATTAGTATTAGTATTATTACAGTAGTAGTAGTAGTAGTAGTAGTAGCAATATTGATAATATTATTAGTTGTTGTTATAGTATTATGCGCAATCTTATTCATGTTCATATTCGTATTAGTTTTATTCGTTGGTATATCTACTTTTGTCTTCACTACTGGTGTAAAACCTAAGAGGACAATTACCTCCGATGCTCACATGATCGAAAAACTTCCACCAGGTCACCATTGTATAGTGTCCACAGAGTAGTAAGCACAAAACTAATCATGTCCTGAGACAAGACGACAAGTTGAAAGCATCTTTGTTATATTTTGTTTTTCTTTAACATTTTTCTCCCATTAAGTTTATGAGACATCAATGAGAGTTGCCCATTTATTTGTGTCTTTATTTTCCTAATAGGGTACCTATAGTCCATTCATTAGGGATAGGCCAAAAATTGTGACCTCTAACCTCGGTAACTCAAAAAGGGCTGGAGCAAATGGACTGCAAATTTGTACACCTATTTCTTGGCTGATTCTTCCCAACTGGTAGAAATATTAGCTCGATCACTCTACTTCTTTTTGAGTTATGAGAGATTGGGGTCGAGATTTGTGGCCCACCTCTAATGGACAGGGTAAAATATCATATGTTGTACCTAGTTTTCCATACATACACATAAACACACACACATACACAGCAGTAACCAGCACACCTCCACAGTACGCCAACACTACACCCACGCCACACCTCTACAGTACACCAACACCACATTCACACCCACACACACACCACACCTCTACAGTACACCCACACCCACACCACACCACTACAGTACACCCACACTACACCCACACCACACCTCTACAGTACACCAACACCACATTCACACCCACACACACACACCACCTCTACAGTACACCCACACCCACACCACACCTCTACAGTACACCCACACTACACAACTGTCACACTAAAGTAGATTGGAGGGTCTCACAACAATAAAGTCAGAGGCCTGAATTACGGTAATGTAGACTGAGAAGCTTACAAGGGGTTACAGGGAAGTTATTATCTCTAAAGACATCGTGCTCTATTTGCGGGACACTAATATATTATATAGTACAACACATTCTCTGCAAAATATACAAATTACTCTTTCAAATCTTGTTAAGGGTAGATGTTTAAGTTGCTCCCTAAACCTTATATCAAGCTTTAAAAAAAGTTAAATTACATTTTTTTCGAGATATATTTTACATTTTTCGGTAGACAAATGTTCCAGCCAAAGGTCTTTCCTCCTAAATTACAGGGTCGCTATCACTCCCTCAGGCGACACCTTAATGGCACTAAATGTCTTATTATTGACAAACAAGTATGGTGAAAGGTCTTAAAATCGTCAAAATCGTCATAAAATCTTAAAACTAATGGGGCTAAACATGAGGGACAAGGAGTTCCAGAACAATAAAACAACCTCCCCTTAAATACCTACTGTAAATTCATGAATTATGTATGCTTTTATAGGAAAGATTGTTCCAGAGAGAACATATCTTTGTGAACATTTCCACATATTCATAAACGTTTTTAGCATTCACATTGAGGCTTAACATATTGTTATTATACACATTATACAATTTTAACATTTCAGCAATTTGGCCTCATAATGTACAGTACTCGTTTATTACTAATATTATTTTTATTAATCTCACCACCACACCCCCAATGAAATTAATTAAAGTATATATGATCCACCGGGATTCGAACCCGGAAAACAGATCGAGTTCTCAATCGGCTCACATAGCTCAATATTCTAATCAATATCAGTGAAATAGGTAGCCCTACCTTGAGAGAGAGAGAGAGAGAGAGAGAGAGAGAGAGAGAGAGAGAGAGAGAGAGAGAGAGAGAGAGAGAGAGAGAGAGAGAGAGAGAGAGAGAGAGAGAGGATAGAGAGCGAGAGAGAGAGCGAGAGAGAGGATAATAGAGAGAGAGAGAGAGAGAGAGAGAGAGAGAGAGAGAGAGAGAGAGAGAGAGAGAGAATTTAGGACTCTAGGTATCAGAGAAACTATGGCCAGTGATCAGAATAGAGATGACAAGCATGAAATCAGAGCTAAGAGAAGTAGAGGCAGGTCAGCACGGGGGAAGTGACCAGTCCGGTGGCAGGGTTGGCACCCAGGGAGCTGTGACTGTTACTAAGGGGAGATGCTGGCACGGGTGGGGGAGGGACTGGCTGGCACTGGGGGACGGGCTGGCATGATAGTATGGAGAAGGAGCTGGCATGATGAGGAAAGGTTGGGACGGGAGTGATTATGGGGTGGAGGGGGGGAGGGGGGAGGTGTTGACAAGAGGGGGACAACTGGTATGGGTGTCTGTTAACCCTTTCTGTACCGGTGACATCCTTTTTCGTTATATTCTGACAGCTATTAGATTATTGTATTATGCTTAGGAAGGGCCTCTAGCAATTAAGAGGCTACAGACTATCTCATTTAATCCTTGTAGCTACCCCAGTTCCTTCATAAACTGAATAAGATAGTCCAATAGTTGACAGAATATACTGAAAACGATGTCACCGGTACAGAATGGGTTAAAAGGAAGGGCATGGGCGTGATGGTGGGAAGGAGTGGTTGGGACAAGCGGGCACGAGGGGGGGGGGGGGGACGGGGTTGAGGGGAGAGGTATGTACAATTGGGAGTATTAAGTGTTGTCATAGATTCCAGTGGTTTACGCTCAAAAAGTGTTATTAGTATCTTTATACTTACTGGGAAAATTGCTTATCCATCAGAGTATTAGTCAATGTCCTAAACTTTTTGAAATATTTGACAACACTTATTAACGTCGACCGTACAAAGTGGGATAAAGAGGGGGGGGGGTAAATTGGCAATGTGGGGGGGGGGGGATTGAGGGGGAGGCTGACTAGGGGTGAGGGAAGAGGATAGCAAGGGAGTGGCTATAGTCGGTTTATGTCCAGGTGACGGTAAATTGAACCTCTCAGTACCTGATTGTTCGATACTTAAGGGAGCCCACCTTGCTTTTTTTCTCTTTCTCGCCCTCTCTCTTTGGCTTGTATCCATTCGGCCCCATTCAGCATACTATTTTTAAGAAGTTTACCCCATCCAGGTGTCAATATTTTCCTGGCGAGCGATAGCGAGCCAGCATATATATATTTTTGTTTTGACAGCAAGCTAAATTTGTAAAGTTTTCAATAGAAAAATGTCTCTGGCGAAGCCGGTTTTCTCCATACAATGCTGGCTCGCTTTCGCTCGCCAGGAAGAAATCAACACATGGATGGGGATAAACGTCTTAACCCTTAACTGGCGGCGCGCAACATATGTCGAGTGAAATAAATTTGGACTATGTGGCGGTGCACGACATCTGTCGACGCCATTTTCAGCACGTAATGTTGCTGAGAGAGAGAGAGCTGAGCGGTGGGACGAGCGTAGCAACCCTATGACCGCTCCCCACCACCGCGGTGGACATACTGAACTGTATTCTACTTTCCTCCCATCTTTCTCACTCGCTACACAGGGAATTATGTAAGGAAATTACCTTATTTCAGGGTTTTTGCACTCGTGTTGCACGATCGTTGCAAGAGAACCAGTGGTCGTACAAGGATGGTTCGGATGTCATTGGAAACTCTGTTTACGCCCTTTCAGGGATAGATACTTGTTTTACACTCCGGATCTTATTTAGGCATGAAAATGATCACATAAACAACCCTATTTAGGGTAAAAAAAAACGCTATGAGGTACGGTCAAATAGACCGCCTAGGCCGCCAATAAGGTGTTAAAACAGTTGGCTGAATGGGACCGAGTGTACAAAGTACAAAGGAGTACAAAGGAGTACAAAGGAAATCAAGCAACAACAGATCTAGTGACCCTTCTAGGTTGCTTGTCCTCCAAAACACTGAGGATCAAGTGTCCAAACAGTGGTTTAGAGTGGGTAAGGGAACATTGGAAAGGGAACTACTGCCCTGCCACTAACGTGGCATGACTAGGAAGTTAGTAGGGGACATATGGGTTAGTAACTGAGGGGAGGATAAAGTTATTCATTTACAAACGCAGTCAGTCGCGGGTTTGATGCGAGATATTTTTCTAGGCTGAATTTAAATGAATCAACGGTGCTGCAGTCTATAACGTCTCGGGGAAGCCCATTCCACAAGTTGACAACTCGATTGAAGAAGAAATTCTTAGATTCGTGCGAGTTAAAAGATTTACCAATAATTTTGCAACCGTTTCCCCGCGTGTAATTAGATTGGTCGATAGTGAAGTACTTACTACAGTTCATATTGTCGATGCCTTTGATGATTTTGAACACTTGAATTAAGTCGCCTCTTAATCTGCGCTGGGTTTAAGGAAATAGATTTAATTCTCTAAGACGCTCTTCGTATGGTTTGTTCTTTAGGCTAGGTATCATTTTGGTAACTCTACGTTGAACTCGTTTCTAGCTTGTTTATATCTTTTTGGTAATAAGGGCACCAGGATTGAACGCAGTATTCCAGAAGAGGGCGGACTAAGGAATTGTAAAGGGTTAGGATAACTTCTTTGGATTTATGCTCAAATGCCCTGCCTATAAAGCCAATTATTTTGTTTGCCTTCTTAACAACTTCTGAACATTGTTGACTCGGTTTTAGGTTACTCGATATTGTTTACTCCCAGATCAGTTTCTCTGTTTACATTCTTAAGCTGAGTGCCATTCATCGAATAGTTTGCTTTCTCATTTAGGTATCCGACATGTAGTACTTTACATTTATCCGCATTGAAACTCATTTGCCAAATTTGGGCCCAACATGACAATTTATCTAGATTGTGTTGCATATCGTCAACTTGTTCTTTTGAGAGTACGCTATTTGCAATTTTTTGTATCGTCAGCAAATTTTGAGATTGTGCAGGTGAGACCCTCATCTATGTCGTTGATGTAAATTAGAAAGAGAATTGTCCTAGTACCGATCCCTGGGGTACCCCGCTACTTACATTGGTCCATTTAGATGCCTTACCGGTATGACTACCCTTTGCTTTCTGTTTGGTCTGAGCCAATTTTCTATCCATTTCAACACACCGTCTTGTATTCCATGCGCTTTTAGTTTTAGCAGTAAACGTTTGTGGGGAACTTTGTCAAAGGCCTTTTGAAAATCAAGGTATATAATATCTACAGCTTTACTCTCATCGTAGAGGTTGAGGATATCGTGGAAGAAGTCTAAGAGGTTTGTTAAACAGAACGTTTTTTACGAAAACCGTGTTGATTATCTTCAAGTATGTTATTTTCCTCTAAGTGATTTACGAGTCTGTCTCGTATGACGGTTTCTAGCATTTTACATACAACTGAGGTTAAGCTAATTGGACGATAGTTACTGGGTAGGGATTTGCTGCCTTGTTTTTTGAATATCGGTGTTACGTTGGCTAGCTTCCACTGATCAGGCATAGTTCCAGACTGCAAGGATTTATTGAATAGTAATGTCAGTGGTTTGGAGAGCTCATTCTTAGCTTCCTTTAGAACTCTAGGCGAGATTGTATCAGGTCCTGGCGTTTTATTTACCTTGAGTTTATCTAAACAATTCAATACTTCTCCTCATCTGTAACGGTGATATTGCTTAGAACATCTGAATTATCAATTCTGAATCGGCGATGGTGTAGGGATATCACTGAGGTCTTCTGTTGTAAAAACTGATGCAAAGAAGGTATTGAGGGCATTACTCATTTGTACTTCGTCTTTGGTGTATTCTCCTTTTTCATCGACTAACGGTCCAACAGTTGAAGTAACTACTTTTTTCTTTCTGATATAACTATAGAATTCTTTCGGGTTTGTTTTTACTTTGATTCGCAATATGTAACTCTAAGGTCGTTTTTACTTTGCTTAATTAACTTTTTGGCTTTGCGTCGTAGCTCTACAAATTTCACTCCCGTTCTTCGTCATTTTGTGAGGATTTTAATCTATCATTAGCACATTTTTTAGCAAGCAGGCAGTTTGAAATATCTTTATTCCACCATTTGGGCTTATTATTATGGCCTGGACGCCGTATTTTTCGATGGTATGCAGTCTTGCACTGCTTTTAGGTAAGTGGTATTCGAATAACTTCCAAGATGTATTTATGTCGTTATTGTGAATTAAAAAGCTCCAGTCAGTTTTTCTTTAATCATAGCTCTAAGTTTATGGAAGTTTGCTTTCTTGAAATTAGGGACTTTTTCGATGCTACTATTTTGGTTCGTTACTAGTAAACTTTAAAGTGAAAGTTATCGTACGATTGGTCGCTGTTACTGAATTCATCCAACCAACATTCAAATTCTCTATCAATTCTTCTTTTGTTGCAAGTACAATGTCAAGAACGTTATTACCACGGGTCGGCATTCGAACAAATTGATAAAGCGAACTCTCTTTGCAAGTTCGTATACAAGTCATGTCCGGAGTGTGAAGTAAGAGTATCGCCCCACTTGGTCACAGGTAAATTAAAGTCGCCAAAAATTACGGTATCTTGTGAGTTACTTACATCTGCAATTTGTTCGTAAATTTCTCGGTCAGTTTGCACTGATTGAGCTGGAGGTCTGTATATTAACGCAAGTATTATTTTTGTACCTTTATTATTCTTTATTAGCACAAAATATGTGTCGACGTTCACAATTTGAGGTTTTGACACGAGGGTCGGGTTAAGACTTTCTTTGATATAAAATAAAACGCCACCTCCATTTTTATTTATTCGGCTGTTCTCAAACATTACATAACCGGGAAGTTGAATTACTCTGCTAAAAAGTCTCTATCTTGTGTATTGATCCAAGATTCTGTTATGCCAATCACATCATAATTTTCTGGTAAACACTAGTTCCTCTAAATCTGAAAATTTATTGCGTATGCTACGAGCGGTTTGCATAGAAAACCTTTAAAGTTGCGGTTTTAGAACTCGCAGATCTGTTCTTTCATCGAATTTTTTGGTTCTGGTCGGATCTACATTTACATTCATTGCTGGTCCTCGGTCCTCGGTCGTTATCCCTGACGGTTTTGAATTTGGGTCGTGTTGGTGGAGCTTTATTCCAAATTCTCGGTTCTTGACGGATTAGTATTTAATTCCTTTGTAGATTGCCGTCCTCAGCTGTCTTCGGTCCTCCTTCCTGGTTTGTCCTGTGCTGAGTCGATTTCTTCTCCGAAAATCCTTCACCGCATCGTTGAGAAGACGCCCAAAACGCGCTGCTCCCACCTGGTTCAGATGAACTCCATCATCCGAAAACAAATAGTCATCGTAGTAGAAATTGTCCCAGGTGTCGACGAATCCCACGTTCTCCTTCCTGCAGAGGTTTGCTAGACAACGATTTGTGCTGGTGGCTATGTTGTAAAATCGGCTCTCTACACCGAGCCGGGGGACGATTCCTGAGACGATGATCCTTGATGACTTTCTCCTTAAACGACTTGATCAGCTGCTGGTACTTTAAAAGCAAATCTTCCGAGTGGATACAAGCCAGGGAAAGAGAGAAAAGGAGAGAAAGATAAAAAACAAAACGGTGACCCCCCTTAGAGGAAAACTATGAAACTTTAATGTCTGTATTACATAATCATCAGGTTTTCTCAATTAACGACATATTTCTCTACAAGATCTCCAAAACAGCTGATTGAGGACAAGACAATTTATCACCAGCTAGAAAACAACAGACTACAGTACAGTCGGATACCATAGTCTCTAGCCCACTCATAAATATTCCGGGACATCACCTATTTCTATTTATGGAAGTATATCTGTGGAAACGAAATTATGAATATAAGTTTCAATACATCAACTATAAAACTATAACATACTAGTTATTGAAAGGCTAGCATATAAAAAACTCAATCCAGAGAGCTATAATTCCATACAGAAAAACATACGGGTGTCCACAAATTCTTATGAGTGGACTAGAGACTATGGTATCCGAGTGTACCGAGATGGGCGAGGGAAGGAGCAGCACGAGAGGATAGGCGGGCACGGTGAGGGAGGTGAACTTAGCATATACATCCCATTACTGGACTGTGGACAGCTGGTGTGGGGCCCGTGCCAGGAGTCCCCCTAGTAGCTTGTTGTTCCTCTGGGGTCAGTACAGGCACAATCAAAAGATCCGTCCTACCTCCACAGCAGAAACTTTTGAATGATCTCCGGTAACTGTCTTGATTTTCGGTGTGAGTATCCTAGGTTCGAGTCCTTGGAGTGCCACGTGTATTTGTTGATTTCATTAATTGACTTTAGAAGTAAAAGTTGGTTGGTGAAAAGATATGAAATAAGTGATGATATGGCTTCTTAAGATATTTTTCTGGACCCTCTTCTCCATCGTGTTTAGCCCCATTAGTTTTTATATTTTATGGCGTTCGCCCCATTATTTTGGCAAACTTATGACGTCCTTTGCATTATATTCTGGCAACTAATATATGACTTTATCGGGTTTAGGAAGCACCTCTAACTATTTAAAGGCTATCACAATTAATAATTTTAGCTACCACAGATCCTTCCAAAGCTGAATCAAATAATCTAATAGTTGCCAGAACGTAATGAAAAGGACGTCGCTAATGGGAATGTAAATGTTATCATTATTGGGAAGGCGAAACCGAAAACAAAATAGAGCTGTAAAAATAATTAGAGAAATGCTAGGGACATTATTTTATCCATTATATATAACCTTGTTTCTGTTTCCCCCACTTCATTTAAAAAGATAATAGGAATAAATGGATGTATGAGGGGTGCTTATTAACCCGTGCAGTATCAGCGACGTTTTTTCCATCATATTCTGGGAACTATTATTTGTTTTTTTTCAGCTTAGGGAGGACCTATAGCAATGATAAGGCTTCAAATGATCTTAGCCAACCCTTTTTGCTACCACAGATCCTTTCTAAGCTGCATAATATTGTCTGAATATAGCTAGAATGAAATATAACACACGTCGCTGGTACTCAAAGGGTTAATAGTTTCTTCTATAGCCTATCAAAAGACTTAGCTCACAGCAGCTTTATGACACTATTTTGTACCATTGTTATGTGGTTTATGCCATACCAGATTACTTAATTTATCATTAGGAATATTTATAACTATTCATATGAAAGGCCATTGAACTTGTTTTCTAACTGGTCCTTTTCCTTTTGAATAATTTCGTGCTGGTTGATAAAGGGGGGTCACCGGTTATTTTTTTATCTTTATCTCCTTTTCTCTCTTCCCCTGGCTTGTATCCATTCGGCCCCATTCAGCCAACTGTTTTAAAACGTTTATCCCCATACAGGTGTCGATTTCTTCCTGGCGAGCGATAGCGAGAAGCATTGTTTGGAGAAATCCAGCTTCGCCGGAGAAATTTTTCTATCGAAAAATGTAAAATTTTAGCTTGCTGTCAAAACAAAAAAATATATATGCTGGCTCGCTACCGCTCACCAGGAAAATATTGAAACCTGGATGGGGGTAAACGTCTTAAAACAGTAGGCTGAACGGGGCCGAACGGAAACAAGGCAAAGAGAGAGGGAGAGAAATAGAAAAAAAAAAAAACGAGGAGAGAGGGAGAGAAAGAGACAACAACAAACAGCGAGGTGGGCTCAATGTTTGCGTTAAGGCTTACAAATTGAGCACACCTCGCCTTTTTTAGTTTTCTCTTTCTCTCCCTCTCTCCTCGTTTTTTTTTTCTATTTCTCTCCCTCTCTCTCTCTTTGCCTTGTATCCGTTCGGCCCCGTTCAGCCTACTGTTTTAAGACGTTTACCCCCATCCAGGTTTCAATATTTTCCTATTAGGTAAAATAGTGGATTGGTCAGAAAAATGGCAAATGCCCTTTAATGTTGACATGTGTCAAATTGTGCATGTTGGTTAAAAATATATATATATAATTATCAAATGAAAGGCCAACCAATATTAGAAAACTCGAAGGTTAAAAATATCGGGGATATCATATCAGAAAACCTAAAATCCTCAGAGCAATGTGCAGCTGCAGTAAATACAGCTAACAAAGCCTTGGGATTTATCAAAAGAAATATTGCCTATAGAAACGAAAACATTATTTTGCCGTTATTCAAAAGCATTGTTAGACCACATCAAGAATATGGCATTCAGTTCTGGTCCCCGTGTCTCAAGAAAGACATTAAATAACTTGAATCTGTGCAGCGTAGAGCAACTAAACTATTTCCCTCTTTGAAAAACAAGCCATATTATGAAAGATAAAATACATTAATGTTGTCCTCGCTAAAGAAAAGGAGGTGCTTTAAGTGCTTTAAGATACTTAAAGGATTTGACAGAGTAGATATCAGTGCACCGCTTACGATTAATAACAATGCTGCAACCCGAGGTAATGGAATTAAATTAATTAGAAAAAAGACATGCCTAGACGTGACACAACATTTCTTCACATACAGTGTGGTTAAAGAGTGGAATAGTTTTTACGAAGGGAGGTGGTCGACAATAATTCAATTGATACGTTTTAGAATAGACTGGACGATCATCGGATGAAGATTGGATTAATATGCTTTAATCAGTAGGTACAATTTCCCTTTCAAACACATTTTTGTCTATACTCCATAAACTTTCCTTGTAGGAATCTCCTGACCCATAAGGTTACACTTTATCCTATTTCCTGGTACGGCTTTCTAGCTGGAGGGAGCAGAGGGTGGGGAGAGAGCCTTCTACTTTGCTGTCCTATTCTTCTACTATAAACTGCCCCTGTCTAGTAGTATTCAGGCCGGACCACCTAGTAAGGACCGCAAGGTCTGTGTGGTCTGAGTATCTATGAAAGTCACTCTCTCTCTCTCGAACAAATTGCCGGGCAGTTGACATTCATAGCGAGGAGGTTCGGGGAATATACAGTAGGTTCCTTGTTCTACCGGGGGCCTTTTTCCCTAGCTGTATTTCATACTGACTCTTGGTGGGAGGGGAGAGAGCATTCTGCTTTGCTAGCCTGGCCTCTCACTTAGTATTAAATGTTGTTAGAACGGACTGCCTATTAGGGGCCGCAAGGTCTGTGCAATCAGTGAATCTATGTAACTCAATGTAACTCATTTCAACAGCTGTTTCATTGATGCTACCTGTTATATTCTTCCTCGAGGTCTTTATTGCTTAGGATTATTATAGTTTATCTTCACCACAGTAGCTTACGTTGAAAAAAGAGTATTTCATCTGGCTGAAGGATAACAAAAACACCTAAAAGTAAGAAGACAATTATATAAGTGAAGACGGCGAAGAAAATCTAAGACGTTTAATTAAGAAGACATGATGATGAGGCCCAGACAAAATTACTGAACACCCAACGGGATAATTGGCCGATAACGTATACAGGGGGAAAGAAATCCATAAGTTATGTGCATTATCGTTACCAACATTCTCAAAGTCGTTGTTATTTATCTTTTTCCTTTTGTTTTCGATTAATTTCTCCCATTTTGTTGTATTCTCTTTACCTCCATATTTTCAACTTCTTTTCTTCTTATTGCTTTATCTCTCGTCTCCCTTTCATATATTTTCTTTTTAGTCGACATGATCATTATGGTTATCATCATCATAATTTTCTTATTTGCTTTAACCATCATAATTATTAGCCTTGCCTTTACTGATTCCAATGATGATTTTGGATAATCTTGATGGATAAATGTATGATTTTGGATGTTCTCGATGAGCAGCTATGCCTTCTTCCAAGCCATTGTATTTAAGGATGACCATAGCCTGTGTATATTGTCACGATGGTCCAATTCAGATTGTCAAGGTTGCCTGTATGGTGCATGTGGAATATTATGTTGGAATAAAATTGTATGCATAATATTAACAAAAGTTAGGTCCCAGTGTGTAATAATAATAATAATAATAATGTATATAATATATACAATAATTATTTTAATAACGCTGATAATAAAAAAATACAAAGATCAAATATAGGCAATATCAATATTTTGTTAAGTACAAGGTTGCATGCGACATTTGACGACCTACTGTAGATTGTGCCCGAGTCCTTACCATACACTGTACATACGCAGATGAACTGGTGGCTCGATGTGTTGGCTAACGCAAGCTGATATTTTAGGAGTTTGGATAGTGAGGGACAACACTACAATATGTGTCTATCGGGATAGCCGAATAATCTTTTTGGATTATAAGGGACTCAAACCCTCTACCCTTAGCTTGGGTTATTAGCGCGTGGCGCCTTAGACCACTGGACCATGTGTATGTGGGTGAACGTTTATGTATATATGTTTATATAAGCGTGTGACTGTGCGTGTGACTCCTGCCAGCCATGTTGCGTGTGTGCTTTTAGCCTGACCAGCGTCTAATGATACACCCCTCCCTCCCTAACTTAAGGGAGCCCACCTCGCTTTTTTTCTCTTTCTCTCCCTCTCTCTTTGGCTTGTATCCATTCGGCCCCATTCAGCCTACTTTTTTAAGACGTTTACCCCCATCCAGGCGGCAATATTTTCCTGGCGAGCGGTAGCGAGCCAGCATATATATATTTGAGTTTTGACAGCAAGCTAAATGTGTACATTTTTCGATAGCAAAATTTCTCCGGCGAACCCGGATTCCTCCATACAATGCTAGCTCGCTATCGCTCGCCAGGAAGAAATCGAGACCTGGATGGGGATAAACGTCTTAAAACAGTTGGGTGAATGGGGCCGAATGGACACAAGCCAGAGAAAGAGAGAAAAGGAGAGAAAGATTTTAAAAAAGCCGGTGGAGTCCTTTAAGGTCAGATCCGGTCAGTATCATATCTCTCCCGGCGCTCCTTTGATGCCTTGACTTATGGCGATTATGAGGAAGGATATTCGGTTTGTTTACGTTAAATTTATATTCCGGAACTTGTGGTCGTGTGTGGCGGATGTGGTTGTGGATTTCGTGGTGATTTTGGTGGTTTTAACGGTGGTTGTGGTGGTGGTAGTGTCTTTGGTTGTGGTGGCTTAAGTGGTGGTATGTGGTGGTGGTAGTGATTGTATTTGTGGTGGAGTTTGTGGTAGTGTTGTTGGTGAGATGCGGTGGTGCTTGTGGTAATGGTTTTGGTTGTGGTGGTGGGAGATGCGGTTTTCTTTGTAGTTGCGGCGGTGGCAGCAGTTAGGAGTCTAGGTTTTGGTTGAGGTAATGGTGGTAGCGAGAGTGGTAGAGGTAGTGATTGGGGTTTTAATTTTGGTGGCGGTCGTAATGGTGATAATGGTGTTAGGGATTGTAGTGGTAGACTCAGTGATGTGGTTATGGTTATGATTGTGGTAGTGGTCTTGGTGGTGGGAGAGGATGAGAGTGGTGATTTTGGTGATGATTGTGGTGGAGTATGTTGCTGACATTGTGGTTTAGGATTAGTTATGGTATCGGTGAAATTGGTAGAGGTTGCTTTTGTGTTGGTGGTCGTGTTGGTTAGGTTTGGTGGATATTGTGGTGGTAACGGTGGAGCTTGAGGTCAGGGCGGGTCAGATGTATGTATTGAAGGATAAGCCTTTACAATGGCACCTCGTATCTACTTTTCGAAGAGTGTTGAGAGGGGAGAGGAAGCTGTTGGAGTGGCTTTGTCGGATTTGTTGTTGTGGTGGTAATATTGGTTGTGAATCTGATTGTGAATGTATTGATGGTGGGTGGTAAAGATGAGTGCCTGTGACTTTGGTCATAGTTGTTAAGGAGTTTGATATGGTGGTAAAGCGATATTCAATGTTAACTCATTCTGGTCCAGTTACATGCTTTCAACTGCTGTGTATTCTGGTCACTATGAGACGATTTTATTCAGTTTGAAAAGGGCCTCTCGCAATTGACCCCTTCTGTACCGGCGTTGTCCTTGTAACTTTATTCTGGCTACTAATAGACGATTTTACCGAGTTTTAAAAGAGCCTCCAGCAATTAACATAACATACTTCGAACTATCTCACTTAAGCCTTTTTATTAGCACAGACCCTTTTTAAACTGCACAAAATCGTCTAAATATAGCTAGATTAAACATAAACAGGCGTCGCCGGTACAGAAGGGGTTAACAGGCTTTGAACTATTTCACTTGACCTTATTTACTACCATAGATCCTTCTTAAACTACATTAAATTGTCTAAGTACAGCTCGAATATAATTAATAAGAAGTCGCCGGCACAGAAGGGGTTAATGGTAGTATGCTACTGGTATTGAGGCTGGTTGCTTGATATAGTCAGTAGAGGTTGTGGTTGTGAATTAATAAGCTGTGATGTAGAAGGATGTTTTAAATTATCATTAATGTTGTTAATCCGCATTAATGTTGTTAATCCGCATTAATGTTGTTAATCCGCATTAATGTTGTTAATCCGCATTAATGTTGTTAATCCGCATTAATGTTGTTAATCCGCATTAATGTTGTTAATCCGCATTAATGTTGTTAATCCGCATTAATGTTGTTAATCCGCATTAATGTTTCTTAATAATGAATAACCGGGTAGGAATTAGCTTCAATTTATCCTATGCTACAGTATCATTATACGATTGTAAATTTGTGTTCTTATGTCCCGCCTCTATCTATACAATATTGTTCATACAAGTATTTTAATTAAAAATATGTATATAATTTATGTTTGTGTTCATATTGCATTATATATTATATAAAGCATAAATAAAATAGAATGAAAACATCGTTTTTTTTACTGGATGTTTGGTGGTATAATTGATGGGAATAGAAAATACCCATGAAATCCAATCTAACATTATACAGTATATAGCCTATTATCACATTTTTTTTTTTTTTTTTTTTTTTTTAAATTTCAAGCCTTAAATAATCGAACATCAAAAGCTATTAAGGGAGAAAAAGTGTGTACTGCACGTAGGTTATATTACATTTCCATCCCCAAGCAGCAACAGCATGATAAACCAGCAATTATTGTTACTATTACGGTATTATTATTATTATTAGTAGTAGTAGTAGTAGTAGTAGTAGTAGTAGTAATTATGATATTATTAATACTATTATTATTTGTATATATGTTATTATTATTATTATCATTGTATTATTATTATTATGAGTATACTATTATTGGAACAAACATACACACAAACACCCTAGCTTCCTCCATCCACCCCTACAATACTAAGAAGATATTGAGGCAGGCACAGACGTGACCTAGATAAATTCCCAGGCTGATACAGATGTTTTATAACGATTCGCCTGCTCCCGGGCCGTAACCTTGTAAACTACACACACAAGCACGCACACCAGCTCTCTCTCTCTCTCTCTCTCTCTCTCTCTCTCTCTCTCTCTCTCTCTCTCTCTCTCTCTCTCTCTCTCTCTCTCTCTCTCTCTCTCTCTCTCTCTCTCTCTCTCTCTCTCTCTCTCTCTCTCTCTCTCTCTCCTCTCTCTCTCTCTCTCTATCTCTCTCTCTTCTCTCTCTCTTTCTCTCTCAACTCTCTTTCTCTCCCTCTCTCTCTCTCTCTTCTCTCTCTTCCTCTCTCTCTCTCTCTCACTCTCTCTCACTCCTCTCTCTCTCTCTCTCTCTCTCTCTCTCTCTCTCTCTCTCTCTCTCTCTCTCTCTCTCTCTCTCTCTCTCTCTCCTCAAAGAGCACATTGCAAGCCATACATATATTAGAAGAAAGGTCAACGAAGCTAATGCCCTCTCCTTGAGTAGCTAACTATACAATTAGGGGCTAAAAGAACTAGATCGATCAATGTTACAATGTTACCAAAAAGACATAAACAAGCTAGAACGAGTTCAACGTAGAGTTACCAAAATGATACCTAGCCTAAAGAACAAACTATACGAAGAGCGTCTTAGAGGATTAAATCTATTTCCTTTAACCCAGCGCAGATTAAGAGGTGACTTAATTCAAGTGTTCAAAATAATCAAGGGCATCGACAATATGAACTGTAGTAAGTACTTCACTATCGACCAATTTAATTACACGCGGGGAAACGGTTGCAAAATTATTGGTAAATCTTTTAACTCACACGAATCTAAGAATTTCTTCTTCAATCGAATTGTCAACTTGTGGAATGGGCTTCCCCGAGACGTTATAGACTTCAGCACCGTTGATTCATTTAAACTCCGCCTAGACAAATATCTCGCATCAAACCCGCGACTGACTGCGTTTGTAAATGAATAACTTTATTTTATCCTCCCCTCAGTTACTAACCCATATGTCCCCTACTAACTTCCTAGTCCTGCCACGGACATTAGTTCCAGGGCAGTAGTTCCCTTTCCAATGTTCCCTTACCCACTCTAAACCACTGTTCGGACACTTGATCCTCAGTGTTTTGGAGGACAAGCAGCCTAGAAGGGTCACTAGAACTGTTGTTGCTTGATTTCCTTTGTACTCCTTTGTACTCCTTTATGTTTACTAAAGGCATCGATATGAACGTAAAATTTAATTTCTCGGTTTTCTAGGGATTTGTTTTTATTATTATTATTATGGCTGTATTAGATGATTATATGCAGTTTAGGAAGGATCTCTTGGAATATAAGGAGTCAGAACCAACTCAATTATACACTTTACTCCCACCGATCTTTCCTAAGCTGTATAAAATCGTCGAATGATAGCCAGAATATACTGTAAAAAACGCGCCATGGTCAACAAGGGGTTACTTGAATTATTAATCAATTTGAATAACATAAATGCCATCACTTTTTTTCAGAATAGACAGAGAAATTGCTAAGAGTAAATAAATAGGAGCCATAATTATTCATACAAATACAGATACCTTCACCTGTACAGTATACATCTTCCATCTTTGTCTAACTACATGTATTTATCTTTCTATCTATCTGCCCATCTAGTTAACTATCAATTTAACTCTCCTTTCTCCCATTCTTCATCCTCCATCTTCTTCTTTCTGTGTCTTATCTTTCCCCTAATTCTTTTTCGTCTCCTTTCTCTTTCTTCTTCACCCCCTCCTCCTCCTCCTCCCCTCCTACCTCCTTCACCACCTACCTCTTACCTCCTCATCATCATCATCCTCCTCCTCTTCCTTCTACCTCCTCCTACTTCTCCCTCCACCTACTTCCACCTCCACCTCCTCCTCCTATACCTCTTCCTCCTACCTCCTCCTCCTCCTCCTCCTCCTCCTCCTCCCCTCCTCTTCCTCCTCCTCCTCTTCCTCCTCCTCTCCTCCTCCTCCTCCTCCTCCTCCTCCTCCTCCTCCTCCTCCTCCTCCTACCTCCCTGTTCTCACGTTCCCGACAGCAGTTACGGGAAGCTCAAAGATCCCCGGGTTCCAACACCGACAAACTTACTCCCGACCTTAAGTGGGGTCACCGGCTTTTTTTGTCATCTTTCTCTCCTTTTCTCTCTTTCTCTGGCTTGTATCCATTCGGCCCCATTCAGCAAACTGTTTTAAGACGTTTATCCCCATCCAGGTATTGATTTCTTCCTGGCAAGCGATAGTGAGCCAGCATTGTATGGAGAAATCCGGCTTCGCTGGACACATTTTTCTATCGAAAAATGTACAAATTTAGCTTGCTGTGAACAAACAAAATATATATATGCTGGCTTACTACAGATCGCCAAGAAAATGTTGACACCTGGATGGGGGTAAACGTCTTAAAACAGTAGGCTGAATGGGGCCGAATGGATACAAGCCAAAGCGAGAGGGAGAGAAAGAGAAAAAAAAAGTGAGGTGGGCCCCCTTAACTTATAATGACGCCTCCAGTCTCCGCAGAACTTCATCGGGGCTCCGATCATTTTACACTTTCCTTCTCTCTTTCAAACAGGGTGGATATGTTAGGCTGTTTATTGCGCGACGTTGTAATACTCGAGGTCATGGGAGAAAAGAAATTCCCGTTTGGCAACCTTCTTCCAACCTGTTCAATTTAGTGCATTCTTGTAGTGAATAGCTAATTTATATACAATGATGCTAAAAACAACAGACTTCAGTGTAAAACAGTAAAATAAATTGTATTTACTTTTTTCTAAACACAAACCTAAATGAAACATAATTATTAGCAGTCAGCTGATGAAATACATGGTTGTGGCTGAGCGTAGGGAACGAAACAATGGCAGAGTAAGAGGAGGAAAAAGGAGGATGTTAGATAATATACCATATATTATCTCTCATATAAAGCAATGTTGTTATGTCACATGTGTATAGGTTTGTAGTACTAGGCACATGAGAACAATGAGCACCCTGAACGTAGGTATACAGGAACAGTATTGTAGAGGATATACGCACATAATGTCAAGGGATTAATCTTTTGGTTTGGTCTGTGGCTGGAAATCTTAAGCCCTTGAGGATTATAACGCATTCCAACAGTATATTTTGGCTATCATTAAACGGTTTTATACAGTATAGGAAATGTGCTGAGTGAAAAGGGTAGAAACTGGCCCAATCAACCCTCTGACTTGTATATACCCTTCTTGTAATATTTAATATTCATTACAATCATAAACTACTTAAAGATAAAGGGAGGTAAGTAAATAGAAAAAGCAGTAGTGCAATAATAAGGATTGTATTTGTATGCTGTAGGAAATACCAGTAGATTATTTATTATGTAATCTTATACAACATGGCTACCGCAACAAATATATCTACGCACTATGAAGTGCATGAGTATGTTATATAATGGGCATTTGTAATATATCGTGTGTGTGTTTATACAGTACGTATGTAACAGATATATGAATGTATGCATGCGTGCGCACGTGTATGTGTACTTGTATGTTTATATGCGAGTGTGTCTACCTAATTTTCTCACAGAGTTACATCTCTATGGCAACACTAATAAACACCCTGGAGGCCAGGAGAGGGTACACCAGGAGGGGAGGGCACTGGAGGGGAGGAGAGGAGAGAGAGAATGTAGAGGAGTAGAGAGTGAGGGGAGGATATAGATGGAGGGGAGGGAAGGGAGGGCAGAGAAGGGGAGGAGAGGTGAAGGATGGTACAGGAGGGGAGGAGAGGACACAGAAAAGAAGGTAAGGGAGTAAATGGTAAAAGGAGGACACAGAAGAAGGGGAGGGAAGGTGGGTAGAGATGGAGGAGAAGGAAGGGAGGGTTGAGGGAAGAAGGAAGGATGCAAGAGGGGAGGAGAGGGGAAAAGTAGTGCGTAATTACGGCAATGGGAGGGGAGAGAGCAGGGGAGGTGGATGAAAGGTGAGAAGTGAGAAGGAACGTACATAAAGAAGAGAGAGGAATGAGGGGAGGGTACAGAAGAGGATGGGTGAGGGGAAGGTACAAGAGGGGGGTGAGGGGACGGGGAGGTACAAGAGGGGGGTGAAGGGAAGGTACAAGAGGTGGGGGTGAGGGGAGGTACAAGAGGGGTGAGGGTGAGGGGAGGTACAAGAGGAGATAGGTGTGGAAAGGTTAAAGGAGGGAAGTGGTTGCTAATGTGGATACAGAAAGAGGAGGAGAGGGGATAGTACATTAGGGGAAGGAAGAGGAGAGGGGATAGTACATTAGGGGAAGGAGAAGAGGAAGGGATAGCTACATTAGGGGAAGGAAGAGAGAGGGGATAGTACATTAGGGGAAGGAAGAGGAGAGGGGATAGTACATTAGGGGAAGGAAGAGGAGAGGGGATAGTACATTAGGGGAAGGAAGAGGAGAGGGGATGGTACATTAGGGGAAGGTAGAGGAGAGGGGATGGTACATTAGGGGAAGGTAGAGGAGAGGGGATGGTACATTAGGGGAAGGTAGAGGAGAGGGGATAGTACATTAGGGGAAGGAAGAGGAGAGGGGATGGTACATTAGGGGAAGGTAGAGGAGAGGGGATGGTACATTAGGGGAAGGAAGAGGAGAGGGGATGGTACATTAGGGGAAGGTAGAGGAGAGGGGATAGTACATTAGGGGAAGGAAGAGGAGAGGGGATGGTACATTAGGGGAAGGTAGAGGAGAGGGGATGGTACATTAGGGGAAGGAAGAGGAGAGGGGATGGTACATTAGGGGAAGGTAGAGGAGAGGGGATGGTACATTAGGGGAAGGTAGAGGAGAGGGGATGGTACATTAGGGGAAGGAAGAGGAGAGGGGATAGTACATTAGGGGAAGGAAGAGGAGAGGGGATGGTACATTAGGGGAAACAAGCGGAGAGGGGATGGTACATTAGGGGAAGGTAGAGGAGAGGGGATGGTACATTAGGGGAAGGAAGAGGAGAGGGGATGGTACATTAGGGAAAGGTAGAGGAGAGGGGATGGTACATTAGGGGAAGGAAGAGGAGAGGGGATGGTACATTAGGGGATAGTAGAGGAGGGGGGTTGGTACATTAGGGGAAGGTAGAGGAGAGGGGATGGTACATTAGGGGAAGGAAGAGGAGAGGGGAAGGTAGAGGAGAGGGGATGGTACATTAGGGGAAGGAAGAGGAGAGGGGAAGGTAGAGGAGAGGGGATGGTACATTAGGGGAAGGTAGAGGAGAGGGGATGGTACATTAGGGGAAGGTAGAGGAGAGGGGATGGTACATTAGGGGAAGGTAGAGGAGAGGGGATGGTACATTAGGGGAAGGTAGAGGAGAGGGGATGGTACATTAGGGGAAGGTAGAGGAGAGGGGATGGTACATTAGGGGAAGGTAGAGGAGAGGGGATAGTACATTAGGGGAAGGAAGAGGAGAGGGGATGGTACATTAGGGGAGGGTAGAGGAGAGGGGATGGTACATTAGGGGAAGGTAGAGGAGAGGGGATGGTACATTAGGGGAAGGTAGAGGAGAGGGGATGGTACATTAGGGGAAGGTAGAGGAGAGGGGATAGTACATTAGGGGAAGGAAGAGGAGAGGGGATGGTACATTAGGGGAGGGTAGAGGAGAGGGAATGGTACATTAGGGGAAGGTAGAGGAGAGGGGATGGTACATTAGGGGAAGGTAGAGGAGAGGGGAGGGTACATAGGGGGAGGGGAGAGGGGAGGGGATGGTACATTAGGGGAAGGTAGAGGAGAGGGGATGGTACATTAGGGGAAGGTAGAGGAGAGGGGATGGTACATTAGGGGAAGGAAGAGGAGAGGGGAAGGTAGAGGAGAGGGGATGGTACATTTGGGGAAGGTAGACGAGAGGGGATGGTACATTAGGGGAAGGTAGTAGAGGAGAGGGGATGGTACATTAGGGGAAGGTAGAGGAGAGGGGATGGTACATTAGGGGAAGGTAGAGGAGAGGGGATAGTACATTAGGGGAAGATAGAGGAGAGGGGATGGTACATTAGGGGAAGGTAGAGGAGAGGGGATGGTACATTAGGGGAAGGTAGAGGAGAGGGGATGGTACATTAGGGGAAGGTAGAGGAGAGGGGATGGTACATTAGGGGAAGGTAGAGGAGAGGGGATGGTACATTAGGGGAAGGTAGAGGAGAGGGGATAGTACATTAGGGGAGGGTAGAGGAAAGGGTAGGGAAGGAGGGGAAGGGAGGAGTAGTGAGAGGTAAATGAGGGGTAATAATGAAGTAAATTATAATCTAAAAATTAAGGTCGGTATATAGTAAAAAATGAGAGAGGGGAAGACATTCTTAATGGCATATGGTAGTGAGGTACCGGTATATATTGTAGATAATTGGTGGGTATGTATACAGATATATAGATAGAGGAGAGGAAGAAAAGGATTGGGTACAATATATATATACATATATATACGTATATATATGTATATATATATATACAGTAGTAGCGTAATGTTCTTAATTATATATTAATAATTTTCCTGTTATCCATAGTAAATTAAGCACGAGAAGTAGAAACACAAGCAGTAATTTGTTTCGTTATTCTCATTTCAAATGTATGTGTATCTGTAATATCAACTGGCTAATTCAAGCTTAAGACTTACTTCCTGGAGTTAGCTGTGCGTATCGATCCAAGGGAGTAAGTTTATCGACTTATGCTAAGCAATATTACAATGCAAATTATAATATAATTACAAATCTAAAAGTTTTGCTAGATGTTAGCTGTGATGCGCAATTATGTATTCACCTGTCAATACTCAACCATTATTTTCCAAGGAAAAGTTTATTTTGTATTTGTTTTATTTATTTATTTATTTATTTATTTATTTGTTTAATTTGTTTTGGCATAAGGTGTGATACTAGATCAGCTGCCGAGTACCCCTGTACCAACCTAGTAACCGACTTTTCTCCCAAGTCTCCCTTCCATTCTTATTCATGTATGCATAACATTTCCTCGATATCTGCCTTCTACTTCATTCTTGGTCTGCCTCTCTTCCCCCTTCCCTCATTCTTACCTAGTGACACAATCAATATTTCACCGTCATCCTTAAGTTGGCGTCTCAGTAGAGCGTATAGCCGATACTTGACTCGGAGTCACTTTATTAGATTAAAAAACATACTAAAGACAAGGCTATTAATCGACCAAAGTTACTTCCATTATAACGTTATTTCAAAATGTGAAGCATTCAATCAGAAACAAACGCTATATATATATATATATATATATATATATATAGAGAGAGAGAGAGAGAGATACTTTAATAGAATTGCGGATACATGACACAGGTATCTGTGTGACACCGGATTACTCAAGAACTATGTCATTGTATGGTGCTATAATTATTCTTAATCCTATTCATG
Source organism: Paralithodes platypus (assembly GCA_032716605.1). Taxonomy (NCBI): domain Eukaryota; kingdom Metazoa; phylum Arthropoda; class Malacostraca; order Decapoda; family Lithodidae; genus Paralithodes; species Paralithodes platypus. Next base: position 15,170,550 of record CM064498.1, on the reverse strand, counting down.
ACTATTTAATAGCCAGTGTTTGCTTAAGGGGGGTCACCTGTTTTTTTCTCTTTCTCTCATAACTATAAATATAATAAGTAATCGCAGACTTTATTCCTATCGTGTAATCATTAAACCATTATAATTATGCAGTAATATTTCAACACGTAACTTTACAATTAACTTCAAAGACTTTTTCCAATTACCAATTAATAAAGGTAAGTGATTTGAATATTAGTACTTAGTTTGAAATACCTTCGCCCACTCTTCACCAGCAACTCAATATATATGGCTAATTATATGTTTTGTGTTTCTTTTCTCTTCGTTATTGTCATTCCATTGCCCGATTTCTGTGTCGATAATAATATTTTTGGTATCATCGATATTGGTGTAATCTAGATGTAATTTATATGTTTATAAATTATTTCTTCAAATGTATTTTCCCCAAATCAAGTGTTCATGACGCTTGTATTTTGCTCCATGACTTACATGGCAATATTATATTTTATCTAATTATATTATTCTATTTACATTAACATTTATTATTGCGATATTATAATCTATAACAAATCTCTCTCTCTCTCTCTCTCTCTCTCTCTCTCTCTCTCTCTCTCTCTCTCTCTCTCTCTCTCTCTCTCTCTCTCTCTCTCTCTCTCTCTCTCTCTCTCTCTCTCTCTCATCACCACTTACTCGAGATATTTCAACTTTCTTTTCTTCTCTTCTCCACATGTTATTCAATATTTCCAAACTTTTACTAGCGAAACTATAACTTTCCTTTTTGACGCTCTTTAATAATGTGCCTTCTCGTCTAATGTTATCTTTGTTCACACTGTTCCTATTGTATCTATTTATCTGGGAGTTCCTCTGTAATTATCTTACAGTATTTTCTTTGATTCTTGTAAATGATTCATATATCTGATATTTATAATTCCTTCTCCCTCATATTCTTACGGTAATGTATATATTATGTGTGATCTGTGTTACTCATACTTTCGTGTTAACCCTTTGAGTACCAGCGACGTGTGTTATATTGTATTATAGCTCTATTTTGACGATATTATGCAGCTTAGGAAGGATCTGTGGTAATTACAAGGAAGGGTTGCTTGAAACATATTGAAACCTTATTATTGCTAGAGGTCCTTCCTAAGCTACATAAAATCGTCTAATAGTTGCCAGAATATGATAAAGAGGACGTCTCTGGTACTGCTCTATGTTTACTTCATGCTTTCTTCATATCTTACCTCCCTTGCGTTTCTCTTCGATTCCCCCTTCTTTTCCTCATAGCATACAGTTAATATTGTCTTCCTCCTTTTGTCATCCGTTTCCTTCCTCCTCTTCCTTTCCTTCCCTCCTCTCCCTCTCTCTTCATTATTCCTTTCTCCTTATAACATTTCCCATTTTCTCTTCATTATTCCTTTCTCCTCATAACATTTACCCTTTTCTCTTCATTATTCCTTTCTCCTCATAGCATTTACCCTTTTCTCTTCATTATTCCTTTCTCCTCATAACATTTTCCCTTTTCACTTCATTATTCCTTTCTCCTCATAACATTTCCCCTTTTCTCTTCATTATTCCTTTCTCCTCATAACATTTACCACTTTCTCTTCATTATTCCTTTTTCCTCATAACATTTACCCTTTTCTCTTCATTATTCCTTTCTCCTCATAACATTTACCCTTTTTTCTTCATTATTCCTTTCTCCTCCTAACATTTACCACTTTCTCTTCATTATTCCTTTTTCCTCATAACATTTACCCTTTTCTCTTCATTATTCCTTTCTCCTCATAACATTTACCCTTTTCTCTTCATTATTCCTTTCTCCTCATAACATTTACCCTTTTCTCTTCATTATTCCTTGCTCCTCATAACACCATTTTCCCTCTCTCTCATCTTCTCCCTCCTCATAATCTCTGTGGCTGCGTCTTTCTCTCACTGGTAACCCATTCCAACCTCAACATAATCTAATTGTATAAGCCACGCCCGTCTTCATTCAGTACACCCGGAAATCATTCTCCTGGGAATATGTATAAACAAAACACAAAAATATTAAGGGGGCCCACCTCGCTTTTTTCTCTTTCTCTCCCTCTCTCTTTGGCTTTTATCCATTTGGCCCCATTTAGCCTACTGTTTTAAGACGTTTACCCCCATCCAGGTGTCAATATTTTCCTGGCGAGCGATAGCAAGCCAGCATATATATATTTTTGATTTGACAGCAAGCTAAATTTGTAAATGTTTCGATAGAAAAGTGTCTCCGGCGAAGCCGGATTTCTCCATAAAATGCTGGCTCGTTATCGCTTGCCAGGAAGAAATCGACACCTGGATGGGGATAAACGTCTTAAAACAGTTGGCTGAATGGGGCCCAATGGCTACAAGCCAGGGAAAGAGAGAAAAGGAGAGAGATAAAAAAAAAGCCGGTGAACCCCCTTAAACGCGAGTATAATACCCTGACATACTTTTTTCTCGAATCTCTTCTAAACTTTTTGTCTAACTTTTTAATATTTTCTATTTTACCCACTGCTAACTTTAAACTCTTTCGGCCAAGCAAACAAATTCTTAAACCATACCAAGGTGAACCTCTTCCCTTTGATGAACTAAATACGTAGAAATATAATACAGTACAGTTGACAACTGAGAGATTAACTGATTTCTTCTTAATCAATATCCATCTTCTCAATTTTTGCTCGATATGGGGAAGGCCATTAAGGGACGTTTTTTTTTTGGACCCCCTTCTCCCTCGCATTAGCCCCATTGGTTGATATTACAAGACGTTCGCCCAATTAGTTTGGCGATTTTAAAACAATTTGTTCAATTTTGCTGTGAATTGTAAGTCATTTAGTGGCATTTTGGTGTATATTTTTCCTGGTGAGCGATAGCGAGCCTGCAGTTTATGAGGAACAGGTATTTGTCTAGGGCATTTTTCTACCGAAAAGTGCACAAATTCATCTCGAAGTTGTTTCTTCGGGGTATCTTTTAAGCTTGATGGAGCTCTAGGGAGGAAACTAATTAAACCAACAATCCTCTTAAACAAGTTGCCTGCGGTTCCCAGGCAACTCAACCAGTAGATATGTCCAACCAGTACCTTGTAAGGGGAGATGGGTCGTGTTTATGGTCCCCCTTCTTCCTCATGTTTAGCCCCATTAGTTTTCAGATTTTATGACGCTCGGCTAATTTTTTGTTTTTTTTTCCTCCCTAGACCTGCAACAAGCTTTAGAAATACTCCCAAGACCGATTCTTCGGAATAACTTTGTGCATTTTTCGGTAGAAAATGCCCCGGCCAAAGGCTGGTTCCTTCCAAATCGCAAAAACACTATTGCTCACCAAGAAAATAACGACACTTAAATCGCACGAAAGATCTTAAAATCACCAATCTAGTGGGGCGAATGTGTTGAGATCTCGAAACTAGGGGGGCTAAACGTGAGAGAGAAGGGGTTTCAAACCCCCCCCCCCCCGTTATTCCGGCATTTATTAAATATACGTCCATCTTTCTCATCTTTTCGAATTGAAATTGTCAGCAGGACTGAATGTAGATTTGTCTTGGGTAATGAATTTTCTCCATCTAGTTTGCCGACTAGTTTGTCTTATTAATACACACGTCGTATACTGAATGTTTTTTTTATTAAGTGAATCCATATTTTAGAATATTGGTCAGAATTAAGAACACTTAACTGGCACGAAAGATTCTAAAATGATCTAACTATTGGGGTGGATGTCTAAACATTTCGAAACTAATGGGGCTATACATGAGGGAAAAGGGGGTCCAGAAAAACCTCCTTAAGGAAGAATTCAGAATTTTCCTTGAGTAATGAATTGTTATCATCTACTTTCTGGCATGTTTGTCTTGTAGATACGCACGTAGACTGAAGGTTATATATATATATATATATTTAGTGGCTGAATCCATATAATAAAATATTTTATAATCTAGGCCAGAATTATCGAAGGAAATTCCCGGAAATGCTATCGTGTATCATCCTCTTTACTCGTCTTAATAACTTCTGCCTTCTATTCAGGTATTTATCTCTCTCTCTCTCTCTCTCTCTCTCTCTCTCTCTCTCTCTCTCTCTCTCTCTCTCTCTCTGACTTGGAAAGGATTTGGGTGTTCTGATTAGCAGTGACCTAAAGTTTTCCAAGCAGTGCATTAAAGTAGAGAAGAAAAAAGCTCAGACATTATTGGGCAATATAAATAGGCAATTTAGGTATAGAAATAAGGAAATAGTCCTCACACTTTACAACGCTCTGATACGGCCTCTCCTGAAGTATGCTGTTCAATTCTGGTCTCCAGCACTCAGGAAAGATATAAATAGAGCTACAAAGCCTATTCCACCGGTTGAGAGCTCTTTATCTCTTTTTGTTGGAGACACGCAGACTACGAGGTCAGCTCATTGAAGTTTTTAAAATACTTAATGGGCTTGACAATGTGGATTATAATAAAATGTTTAGCCTCAATATGAATACAACACACAACCATGGCTGGAAATTATAATTGAAATTTTTCAGCACTAGTATTTGTGGAACTTTTCACACATAAGATCTGTTCTACCTGGAACAAACTTCCCTCCGAATCTGTAAACAGTTCTTCAGTAGAGCAGTTCAAGCAGAGAGTAGATAGTATTTTGTACACTCCGTTTTGAGTGTAGTGCACTAAGCAGTCTCTCTCCTTCCACTTCGAGTATCTCCTCGGAATGGACCGCAAGGTCTCTGAGATACAAACTATTCATTAGAACTCCTTGTAACTCGCTCTCTCTCTCTCTCTCTCTGTTTACCTGTCATTTTTACCACTTGCCTTTTCGATTCCTCTCTTTTTCCTCCTTGACTTTGTGAGCTAGCTTCCTCATACAGAACACACAAATCAGGCCAGTTACTGTACTGTATGTCCCTAACTTGGCCAAAACTATGACTTTCTGTACTACTGTTAAATAGACAGTAGTGTTCAATGTGAATCTAACCCTGAGAGACAATTACTACTGCCTACATAATGATAACAACTTGGCTATTATATATTCATGTTTACCTCGTATAACTCATAGAATACGGTAGTAATCGAGCTGACATTTGTTTACACTAGTCAACCAGGATATACTGTATGTGTGGAAGTTTACAGTCCATTTGCTCTGGCCCTTTTTTAGTTACAATAGGTTAAAGGTCAAGATTTCTGGCCGAGTAATAACAAATAGACTAATATTATAGACTCCAGTTGTTTTAAGGAAACAATGGCTATTTTTTTGGTAGATTTATTTATTTATTCATGTATTTTCTAGTTTCCTCGCTAGACCTCCTTCAAGATTAAAAAACACCCTCTAGAACCCCCTTTAAGACAAATTTTTAATATTTTTGGTAAAAAATATCCCGGCCGAAGCCCGGTTCTTCTTAAAATTACAGGCTCGCTATCACCTGCCAGGAACAAATTTAGACACCTAAATAGCACGAAAGGTCTTAAAATTGGCAACGAAATGGGGTGAAAGGTGTTCAAATCGCCGAACCAATGGGTCCAACGTTTTAAAATCTGAAAAATAATGGGGCTAAACATGAGGAAAAAGGTGGATCAGAAAAGCGACCCAGTTCCCCTTAACCTGGCGGAAAATATAATCCCCCAACAGATGATTTCTCGATATTTAATGGAAGTATATGAAACTGCTATGTCTATACGTCATAATATAAACAGGTGCGTACTATTAATACCATTCTTGGGTATATAAGCTTTCCATTAGCCGAGTAACTAAAATGGAATAACCGCCAGCTTAAGGGGAGGCTGTTGGTTTTTCGAGAACACCTCCTCCACCGTGTTTAGCTCTATTAGTTATGAGATTTCAAGACATTCGCCCCATTAGTTCGGTGATTTTCAGACCTTTTGCTCCATTTCTTTGCCAATAAAAAATCCTTTCGTGCCATTTAGGTCAGGGTTTTTTTCCTGGCGAGCGATAGCGAGCCTGTATTTGAAGAGGAATCTGCCTTCGGCAGGGAAATTTTTCAACCGAGAAATGTACAGATTTATATCGATGGGGGGTCTTGTGGGTTTTTTTTTAAAGTTTTTATAGAGGTCTAGAGAGCAAATTAAACCCTTCCTTAAACCATTGAGCTGAACCAGCAAATTATGCTGCACAATATCGTCTGAGCTCCCTTAAAAAAAAAAAAAACAGACTTAGCATGGAATAGTCTGGATCACGTGCATAATTAAGACAAACCTAGTAAACCTGGTGAGTTATTTACCGTTTTTCAGTAATTAATATTTCTTATAATTTAATCATTGCTACTGTATTCAATGTTTCACTTTCTCCCATCACCTTTCCCATTTTTGCCAAGATTTTGAGAGATTGTGAGTACTTATTTCGTGTCGCCCTTATTTATCCCCATATTCTCACTCTTAATATGTCTCCGTATCCCTTTCCTATTTGTACTTTTCTGCTCTCTCTCTCTCTCTCACTCTTCCCTCGTCCGTGCCCGCTTCACTTTTCACCTCCCTCCCCCACCCACCTCCCTATATACCCCTCTCCCCCCTCCCCCTCACCACCACCACCACCCTAGCCCCTCCTCTCACAGGTTAGACAGACCAGTAACCTGCCACTCGCCTTACCTCGCCAGTCGACCTCTCTCTCCCTCACTCATTCACTCTCCCTCTCTCATTCACCCTCTCCCTCCCTTCCCACCGCTTGTTTACATCCTAGGTGTTTCGAGTCGTTGGCCCATTTTTTCGAGCGTATTGTGTTGTTCCTGTTGGTAATTACAAGTTCGGAGATAGAATTGTGGTTAGGACAATCGGGATTACCTTGTCCTTTCACAAAACGTTCGAGGAGAGACGTGATGACAAATATACTATATTTACTGCCAGAATATATCCTATAGTGCCTAAAAATAATATATACCATGTACGACCTATCCTACTAATACTCAATTGCCGACTTGCGAGTTTCGTTCTATAAGGAAGTTGGAGCTGTAGACAATGATATTTAACAAAATGTACAGGTAAAATACGGTCGTAGTACATATTTAAATACATACAACCCAATTCAACATACTATTTATCCATCAGAAACGTACATTATTATTGCATTCTGTTTAACATCGATGTTCACGGTTCAACTTCCTTATAGCCTGAAACTTGCAATTGGTAAACTCCCCCGTTGTAGTGAAAGTGAGCGCAAATCACTGAAGTCCCTCGTCTTGCGACCCCAGAGCAGCTTTCTATGGATCGCTCAATGATAGTTGAACTGAATTCGTCGAGTGATATTAAGAAATGATCATGATATAATCTTTATAATCTTTGTTTAGTTTTAGCTTACGTTAATCGATAAAATTCAGCTTTGGGAAGAAAAACATATATCATTTTGATGCAGAACAAAATATGTACCGTATATATATTTGTAATAGCACGTACACTAGTGCTGATAGCATATTATGCAAGTGGTCAGGCAATTTTAAAGTATTTGTAATGGTAAAAACAAACAAAATACTGTATATATAAAATACATTATAATAAAATAAACTTTTGAAACTGATCAAACCCATTTTGTTCCTTACAAGACAACAGTTTCACCATTTATAAGTGTAAATATTATTATTATTAAAAGTAGATGAATGTGAATGGAAGTAAAGTATATTATCTAATTCTATTTATTGCTCATATTTCTACTGAATATTAAAAACGGACAACGAGACAAATTATTACAGGGTCAGTTTGAGTGTGTGCGTGAGTAGTTTGACGGTTTATGCTGCTGACCTAAACCTAACCTAACTTGCTCCTACCGAATCTAACCACACCTAACTTAAATTTAACCTGACCCACCCTAACTTAACAATCCTATAACAAACCTATTATAACTGAAACTAGACTGTATCGGCCTTGAACTGTGGCCGTTTGATTGTGGCCGTTCTGATTTGGTTGTTAAGGGGGTAGTGCTTGTTTTTTGGTCTATATATTTATAACTACTAATTTATTTTTTAGTTTTCTCGCTAGACCTCCATCAGGCATAAACACAAAAATAGACCCCTTTTGAAAATATATTTTCAAATTTTTCGGTAGAAAAATGGCCCGGCCTTGGTTCCTTCTAAAATTTCAAGCTCGCTATCGCTTGCCAGGAAAATTTAGCAATTCGCGCAAATATAACGTTACATAATAACCAGCCGAACAAACGATCCTTTGAAACACAATGCGATAGGCAGGGTACAATACCAAAGTGGATTAACCCGAACAGTACCGGTGACGTCCTTTTCATTATATTCTGACTACTATTAGACGGTTATATTCAGCTTAGGGAGGACGTTTATCAATTAAAAGGCGAAAGTCTATCTCAATTAATCCTTTTAGCCACCATATATCCTTCCTAAGCTTCATAAAATCGTCTAATTGTAGCTGAAATCAAATGTATAATACGTCACTGGTACTTAAAGGGTTAAATCAAAGTGAAAGGTGCGTGTTACATCGAGTTAGGCTTGCCAATACATTAAAATTGTCTACGTGTATATTGATTGTTGTGTCGAGATAACCCAATTGATAACTTGGGCTGTCTGTGTAAAGAACAATTCGATAAAGGTTTATGCAGGTGATACGTCATTTATGCCCGTGGAAGGCCTGTGAAACCTGTTTAGAGAGTTCCGTGTCTCTAAGTAATGACACCAATTTAAGGGATACTGTTACTGTACATAATGAAACAAATTTAACGGGCATTATGTCTGTCAATAATAAAACCTAAGGTATTGTATCTACAAATACTTAACAGTGCATTGCCGTGTGCGAGTTACAGAATTATACCTACAGGAAATGTATCGTCTACGTGAAGTAGATACTGCAGACTTTTTGTGTTGAGTGTTGTTATGTGAAAGTTGAAGTTTTGTAGAAGTAAATGTTGTCGTTCTGTGCTGTGTAAGAGAAAAAACAATTCATTGTTTATCTGAGTCACATATGTATAAGGCTACGTAAGACGTCGACATAGTGTGGAAGCCAAGCTAAAATAGTTTCAAAGTAATTTTATTCTGACACGTAACCGTATGGCCTACATTAGTGGAAGATAAATGTGTCTCCTTGGTGCAGGTAATTTTGTAGGAGCTCTTTATAAGGCATGTGAAAGATACATCTCATTTACGTGTAATACGGCGGTCATCTCAAGGGGTACGTTAGTGTTGCCGACGTGAATATAGTGCCTAGTTTCAAAACAACCTCGGTGGAAGATTTAATTGTGTGCGTCTACTGTATACAGGTTCACTATGAGGGCGCTCCGTCCTGCGTAATGGTCGTGTCAAACTTGCGGGGGCCAAGCCAGGGCGTATAGCTTTGTTTGGTGTATGTGAGGGTGTTAAGGCTCGTGTGTCCCCAATGTCTAAGGCTCGGGTAGGTGACATACTGGACACTGTGCCTGGGCCTGCCGTGTACCAGAGTCCCGCTAAGGCCGTCTCCCCCGCCATAGTCACCATCACCACCGCCGCCAACACCACACTCATCAGGCACATCGGAGGTCGGTACGCAACAATATCTTTAAGGGCAGGTATTTTGGTGTTTCTGGACCCCCTTCTTCCTCATGATTAATCCCATTATTTTGTTTATATTTTAAGACGTCCGCTACATTAGTTTGGCGATGTTAAGAATTTTCGCCCAATTTCTTTGTCAATATTAACACCTTTTGTGTCATTAAGGCTTCGTTTTTTATTTTTTACCGAAAAATTTACAAATATATATCGAAAGGGAATCTTGGGGAAGTTTTTTAAGCTTGATTGAGGTCTAGGGAAGAAACTAGAATAACATAATTATACTGTATATACGGTACTGTATATAACAATACATAAAATAATAATAAACTTATGATAATTGGGTAGTTGTTTGGATGACTAAGTGTAACTCAAGTTGAACTAGTACAATATCTCATCAGACACGTTATAAATCGGTAGGCAAAAATAAATTAACCCTTTCAATGTTCGATGTTGCTTTTTGTTCAGATTTAAAAGGATGTATAGGACTCACGAGATTAATTAATATAGTTTGCACACCTTTGATGTTTACAGTAAATGTCTTTCTTAAGCTGAATAAGATAGTCTATGACAGCTATGAAAATTAAGAAAAGCGTCCTCGAATACGGACGTCAATATACGAGAACGTGTTATATATTTCCTATTAGTATGGCAATCAGTAGGCGATTGTATTCAGATATAGAGAACATTGGGGAAGTCAAAGGGTTAATTTAGAGAGACTTTACCCTTCTCATTCCAATACAACCTTCTAAAGCTAAATAAAACCGTCTAATGGCAACGAAAATTACATTTTAAAACGAGTTATAATCCTCACGGAGTTAAGATCATTGGGTATATGTTTATTTGACAGGAGATCGGGTTGAAATGGTACAATCTACTTCTGGCACGAAGGGGAATGGATGAAGCAAAATAAATAGCAAAGGATAGGAATAAATGGTGAAAGTTAGTTGGGGAGAGCACAGGCTAGTCTCTGTACCCCTTTAATGGACAAACCTGGAAAGTGAAGTGACTTTGTTACTGAAAATGTATAGCGTCTAAGGTGAAGGGCTGGTGAATGAATGGTGTTCCGGATGCTACAGTGCTTACTTTTGGCCGGCGCCTATTATAAGTATTCTTGCCATGTCATCTCTGTGTCCTTTCGTAAGTTTCTTGTTGATCCTCCTTACCTCTGTACGAGAGTGCAGGTTTGGCTACTATTTGACTGACTGACTGAATATTAGACATTTTGGTAAACTTGGATGTGTTTTTTAACCAATGCAAACCTGACTAAACCTAAATGATGTCTACTAAATATTGCAAACTGTTTCAATGTTTTTGTTCATTGAACATTTGGTAAGCCTGGATATGTGTGTAACTACTGCAAACCAGACTAAACAAACCTAAAGGACTAAGCGTGTTGCGAAAAAAAAAAAATTGCATAACCATGTCTGTTATCATCCATATAGAGTGCTATAATTTTAACAAAATACAAATCATTGCACTAGTTTATCGTTTTATATAGAACTTCGTCAGTATAACTTTATTTTAATACCTCGGTTTTGTTGTATATGTTTGAAGATAAATATGAAATCATATGCTCTAAAGATCATATGAAAATTAGTTTTAACCCTCGGCAAAACCTAATAAAAAAGTATAGTACTAAAATGTATTTTTTCGTAACAAGGTTGCCAATACGGTACTTCCAGTTATCGACGACAGCTCTAAAGATCATATGAAAATGTGTTTTAACCCTCGGAAAACCCTAATATAAAAGTATGCTACTAAAATGTATTTTTCGTAACAAGGTTGTCAATACGGTACTTTCCTGTTGTCAACGTACAATCAAAGGTAAAGATTCACACCACAACTCCATGCCCTCCCTGACTCCCTGACCCCACAGCCCTCACCCCCTGACCCCACTACCAGACCCCAAAACTCTCTGCCCTCCCTCCCCATGAACCAAAAACCCTCTGCACTCCCTCACTCAAAACCCCAACCCTCCCCCCTACCACCATAGGAACCGATAACTCTGCCCTCCCTCACCCCTCTCACCTCTCCCTGACCCGGCTCATCCTCTTATCTACTCCCCCATTATGCCTAAACATTATTCTCTCGCTTCCTCCCAGAGCACGTCTTGATTTACGTTATAGGAGCTTGGTTAGGCCCCCAGCTTCACGATCCAGGAGAGAGATAGATAGATAGATAGCCGCGGGATTTGTTGATTGTAGTCCGCTTCAGTATTGGGAGGATACATGTTTAGATTAAGGAAGGGTGGGGGTTAGCTTTTGGTTTATCTATTTATTAATTCATATATTATTTAGTTTCCTGGCTAGACCTCCATCAAGCTTAAAAAAACACTCCATAGACGAGGGCCCTCTTCAAGATACATTTTTAAAAAAATCGGTAGAAAAAATGTTCCAGCCGAAGGCCGGTTTTTCTTAAATCATGCAGGCTCGCTATCGTTCGCCAATGGCACGAAAGGTCTTAAAATTGACAAGGAAATGGGACGAAATGTGGTATAATCGCCAAACTAATGGGCCAAACGTCTTAAAATCTCAAAACTAGTGGGGCTAAGCATGAGGGAGATGGGGGTCCCGAAAAACTCTATGCTTCCCCTTAACCCTTTCAGTATATTGACGAATGTATTGATTGTATTCCATTTCAGTGTTGGGAGGATACACGTTTAGATGGATACACGTTTAGATTATCCCTTTTAGTATATTGACAGATTTTGGTATTGTATTCCGTTTCAGTTTTGGGAGAGTACATTTTTAGATTAATCCTTTCCGTAAATTAACGCCTTTCTCAGAGATATTTTGACTGACATAATGCGATTTCACTGGGTTTACGAAGGTTTTGTGAGAATTACTTCAGATACTATGTATATTTCAGATAGGCTTACTTCAGAGTGTGTTCCACTTCGATCCCTAGAGGTCCTTCCTAAGCTGAAAAATGTGTGTAAAGGTTAACAATGGTCATATATTGTGTTGTGTCGTAGGCGAAGCAATTGTTATTATATTTGAGATGGTAGATTATAAATATCTAGAATTTAATGATATGTATATATTATGAAAATTAAAACGTTAATTAAGGTATTTAAGTACTTTCCTGATCAACTTTACCGACCAAGAGTGACGGGAGGATTGTAAAAAAAAAAATCTGAACATATAATTTATATTTATTCCAATATTAATGAACCTAGGGTGACATTTATTATCACCCGGCTAATCAATGTGTTTAGTGTCACCTAATATAGTGTACACAGTCTTAATAACATAGTAATCTAGCATTTGTGCAATATTGTAGTATACCATCACTTTTATGAATTCATAAGGGTTTGATATTCGATGATATCGAGATTTTATTGTAAGTGCAACAATCATTGTTCTCTGCATAGTAAAATGTTGTGCAATTATGCAATTGAAATACTTTAAGTCAGCTGAGAAGTTAATTCTCTCAAGTGCAAACAAGGTATATAATATTGATTATAATCTGAGTGTGAGAAGAACGCTTTCATCTAAAAGGTAATAGCTTTTGAGACCCAGTGTTGTTATGAATAAATAATGGCATGAATATAATAATAGTATATTCAAAATTAAAACTACCTGGTCCGACGTCGTAGGGATTATTATGATATTATATGTATCTGTTATTGAGGATTTTGCTTGCTTTTGCCATTATTGAGCAATGTATTTTAGTTGTCCCTTAGGCTAACAAAAATGCCTTCTATAAAGTTAACAATTGACCACCCAGATCCGCTTCAAGCTAAAATTGTACATTTCTCGATCGAAAATGGGCACGGCCGAAGGCCGATTACTTCTAAGTTATAGGTTAGCTATTGCTTCCCCAGAAAAATCAACACCTGAATTGGGTGAAGCGTCTTATTATCGCCCAACTGATGGGGTGAAACTTCGTAAATTCTCCAAACTAATGGAGCGAAACAGGGAAGTTGAAAGAGGCTCCCTACGGACCCAAAAAGTTTTAACTGTTGAGTGTACCCTGAGTGTATAAGCCATCCACTGACTAACACGACTGCTGCAGGTAATATAGTATTATGCACAGCGCTTGCCAACAGTCACTGGCAATATATTCCAACATGATTAACTTCTTTTTCTTGTTTGGCAAGGTCTACTAGATCATTAAAGGGGGTGACCTATTTTTTGTTCTCTGTCTTGGTTATATTCACGGTCCCATTCAGCCTACTGTTTTAAGTCGTTTATCCCCATCCAGGTGTTGATTTTTTCCTGGTGAGTGATAGTGAGTCAGGATTTTATGGAGAAATCCGGCTTCGCCGGAGAAATTTTTCTACCGAAAAATATACAAATTTACCCAGCTGTTTAACTCATTATCCAAAATATGGTGGCTCGCTATCGCTCGCCAGGTATATATCGACACCTGGATGGGGATAAACGTCTTAAAACAGAAGGCTGAATGTACCCAAATGGATTCAACCCAGAGAGTGAAAATAAAGCAATTGACCCCCTTAATGGACGTGTTAAGCTCATTTGGCAAGCGAGTGAATTATAATAATTGTATGAAACAGCCTTGTTGATATTATTGTTATTATCAAACTCACACTGGAATTCCTTTTTCGAAGATTATATGTTCTCACAGTGTATATTTATAAATTTGCTTGTAATGATTTAACCATGTTTTAATGAAATATTTCTTATGGCAGATAGCGCCTTATATGCAGTGGGAATTTAATGTTTCCTGTGTAACTATAACCAATAAACAATATATATAAATTACATTTGTCTTCGCTATATTCTGGTTATCGGTATATATATCCCATTGTGTACCAGCGACGTGTTATATTTAGGAAAGATCTGTGTTAGTTAAAAGAGTAGGCCGAGATAGTTTTCAGCCTTATTATTGCTAGAGGTCTTTCCTGAGCTCAATATAATAGTCTATTAGATACCAGAATATGATTAAAAGGACGTCCTTGGTTCTATCGGTATATATGTTTATTTAGTTTAAGAAGGAATCTTGGAAGTGAGAGGGTCAAATGAGATAGACTCTATCTCTTCCATTCATAAAGGACCTTCCAAAGCTGAGTAAAATCGCCAAGGATAGTAAGAATATAAGACACTGGTTAAGGGGGGATGGTTCACTTTTTTGGGCGATTTTTGCATGTATTCATTATTTTTCTAGTTTCCTCCCTAGACCTCCATAAAAAAAAAAAAAAAAAAAAAACATCCAGTAGATCCCCCTTCTAGATTAATTTGTATATTTTTCGGTAGAAAAATTTCCCGGCCGAAGGCCGGTTCTTCCAACATTACAGGCTCACTATTCGCCAGGGAAAAATCAACACCTAAATAGCACGAAAGGTCTAAATATTGACGAAGAAGTGGGGCAAAAGGTCTTAAAATCGACTAACTAATGAGGCAAACATCCTAACATCTGAAAACTAATGGGGCTAAACATGAGGGAGAAAGTGGTCCAGAAAACCGGCCCATCTCCCCTTAAATAAGAGGTTACCGAGGAGAAGCCATAAAAGCTCTGAATTAGACGCGTGACCTCTCCACACTCAGTCTCTCATTCACAGCCCCCAGCTAGGACTCCAAAAGGGGGGGGGGGGAAGTGTATTTATTAGTCGATTTATTTATATATTTATTTATTTATTTGTTTTCAGTTTCCTCCCTAGACCTCCATCAAGCTTAAAAAAACATCCCCCAAGATCGCCTTTCTAGATACATTTGTACATTTTTCGGTAGAAACATTTCCCGGCCGAAAGCCGATAACTAAAAAAATTACAGGCTCACTATCGCTGGCCAGGAAAAAAATCGACACCTAAATGGCACGAAAGGTCTTAATAATGACAACGAAATTTGTCGAAAAGTGTTTAAATCGCCGAGACACCGAACTTCTTAAAATCTGAATTCTAATGAGGCTTAACCCTTTCACGCATTTATGACGCATAGGTTGCCAGATTAGCAATAAGAAATAGAGTTCTCTCACTCTTATAATTACCTCTCCAACATTAGTTTTCTGTCCACAGCTAACTCGACAACTGCAGAGGTTGAAGTAACTAAACTAAAGGTTTCTAAATACCCTGATGGTAACAAAGGCTTTAAAGTATCCCTAATAGGCTCAAAATAGCGTCATATGTCGGAGAGGGTTAACATGAGGGAGAAGGGGGCCCAGATAAACCAACCACCGAAGACGAAGCCTTCTTCAGTCCACGTGTTTGGGACTCCAACTATTTTTGGATCCCATGCTCGGAGCTTTGAATGGTGGTGGATATTATTAGCTCTTAGTTAGTTTCTTAAGGGGGGTCACCGGCTTTTTTTGTATCTTTCTCTCCTTTTCTTTCTTTCCCTGGCTTGTATCCATTTGGCCCCATTCAGCCAACTGTTTTAAGATGTTTATCACCATCCTGGTGTCGATTTCTTCCTGGCGAGCGATAGCGAGCCTGCATTGTATGGAGAAATCCAGCTTCGCCGGAGACATTTTTCTATCGAAAAATGTACAAATTTAGCTTGCTGTCAAAACAAAAAAATATATACTGTATATGCTGGCTCGCTACCACTCGCCAGGAAAATATTGACACCTGGATGGGGTTAAGGGTCTTAAAACAGTAGGCTGAATGGGGCTGAATGGATACAAGCCAAAGAAAAAGCGAGGTGGGCCCCCTTAATTTAAAGTAGGTTGGGATCTGTGTGCGTGTGTATGTATTGGAGTGAATTAGTATAGTATAAGTGTGTGTGCGTTTGTAAGTATAGTGTGTATAATTTGATGTACAGTCACGCTAATAAGTGATGTCTGGGCACTAAGTGTATTTGGATCAATAATTGGTATCAGCAATATCTAAGCTTCATATCTTCATACGAGTGAAATATACAAAACAATTCCTACACTTACCCACCTAATTCAACATCAGACAGAGATTAATACAGCACAGAGCAAGCCAAACTTAATGATAGCTTTGACTGACTTATTAGCGCGACTGTACGTGTGAATAGGTGTGCTCGCCTTCAAGTGTGTATGTATTGTGTAAGTGTGGGTGTAAATTATTACGTATTAACAAAAATCGTTTACTACTACTTTTAGCATTTTGTAAAGTTTCATTTTCTTCACCTCTGGATATATTTACACAATTTAAATTATGTGTGGAGTTTTAGTAATGATCATAGTAATAATTCAAATATGACGTTTCCATCAAGGAAGGCATTGTCTTCTAAAGAAACACTTGTAGAGTTATATCTCATACATTTTAATATAGATCGATTCCTTGTCCATATGCCATTGTATAATAAGCTCCTCTCTCTCTCTCTCTCTCTCTCTCTCTCTCTCTCTCTCTCTCTCTCTCTCTCTCTCTCTCTCTCTCTCTCTTCCAATGTCCATATAGAGCTTATTTGGTCTCCTATTCTTTTGTTTTCATATATTACACACATCATTTTATACTACATTTGCTTAATATTGATCAGTTTACATTAATTAGCGACTAGCGTACTAATGTCCGGTATTTCATTGGATTTATTTATTTGTCGTTTAACTATGTTTGCTATATGATAGACTGGCTTCATGATGAATATGTGGGACTGCTTTTCGCGTGAATCCATATATATATATATATAAATTATATATATACTGTATATACAAAAAAATTACCGGTATATATAATATATATATATATATGTGGGAATTTTAAGACAAATGCAGAGCAGGGATCCAGTGTATTCAACGTTTCGCCATGTAGGCTTCATCAGGAATAACATGCAGTATATTTGTTCACTACTCCCCTACTGTATGTTATTCCTGAAGAAGCCTACATGGCGAAACGTTGAATAAACTGGATCCCTGCTCTGCATTTTTGTCTTAATCCTCACATCTGTTGCAGCCTATGTTGCTTCTTCACCATATATATACTGTATACATATATATATATATATATATATATATATAAATGACGCGGGTGCGCGGGCGCAGGCTCTCACTAAATACACGTACTATAAAAGTTACATGTATATCGATCAATAATAAACACTGAGCCGTTATTACGATAATTACGTATTGATGAGCTACGTCATGAGCAAGGTGGGTGTGTGTGTGTGTGTGTGCTCTGTTGTTTATATTGCTGTTGTGCACCGTAGCATTCTTTCATCTAAAGGTATTGATAATCGTGCACGTATCCGGTACTCTATCTATCTATCTATATACTCAGGCCCAATCCCCACTTTTTTTTAGGGGGGGGAGGGTAGCCGACTCAAGACAAAGCCCGAATAGGGTCAAAACAACATAAAACAATGAACGCACACAAACAAATACATATTCACACACACATCTACTGTAGGTCATCCAGAAGACCAAAAGGCAACATATAATATTATTATGTTGTGGTATTACGTTGTGGTATTACGTAATGGTATTACGTTGTAGTATTACGTGTTTGTATTACGTTGTGATATTACGTTGTTGTATTACAATAAGGTATTACGTTGTGATATTAAGTTGTGGTATTACGTTATGGTATATCGTTGTGGTAATACGTGTTGGTATTACGTTGTGTTATTACGTTGTGGTATTACATTGTAGTATTACGTTGTTGTTGTGGTTTTACGTTGTGTTATTACGCTGTGGTACAACATTGTGGTATTACGTTGTGGTATTTCGTTATGGTGTTACGTAGTGGTATTACGCTGTGGTATTACATTGTGGTATTGAGTTGTGGTATTACGTTGTGGTTTACATTGTGGTATTACGTAATTTTACGTTGTGGTATAACGTTGTGGTATTACATTGTGGTTGTGGTATTACTTTGTAGCATTACATTGTGGCATTACGTTGTGGTATTACGTTGTGTTATTCTATCTATCTATCTATTGCCAGACGCCTTACTCCCCTTAATGGGGGTGGCCATACACAAAATGCCCCCAAACAAACCTATGCCCTGTAAAAGGGACTACCCATGCCAGTTTACTGAAGGACTTACAGGATTGACCACTCAATTTAGGGTCCGTCTGACTCCGAGGCCTTTTATGTATTTTTAGCACTATTTTTCTGCAGTGGTGTGCCGCTAATCCATCCACTAACCTGCTTCACCCTAAGATAGCAGTACTGATTTGTATGAGGTTTACTCCCCTAGACAGGTTGCCGACCAAGGCTGACGAGTCCCATCCACCCGGATTTTTATATGGTTATCTCCCCTAGATGGGTTGTCGACCAAGGCTAACGAGTTCCATCCACCCGATTGTGTTATTACAGTTTGTTATTACGTTGTGGTAAACCTTTGTGGTATAACTCTGTAATATTACGTTGTTGTTTTACGTTATGTTATTACGTAGTGGTATTACACTGTGGTATTATGTAATGGTATTACATTGTGTTATTACGTTGTTGTATTACGTTGTGGTATTACGTTGTGATATTCCGGTGTGGCATTACGTTGTGGTATTACGCTGTGGTATTAAGCTGTGGTGTTACGTCGTTGTATTACTTTGTGGTATTACATTGTGATATTACGTTGTGGTATAAAATTTGTGGTATTACGTTGTGGTATTACGTTGTGGTTGTGGTATTACGTTGCATTATTACGTTGTGGTATTACGTTGTGGTATTACTTTGTGGTATTAGGTTGTGGTATTACGTTGTGGTTGTGGTATTACGTTGTGGTATTCCGTTGTGGTATTACGTTGTGGTTTTTGGTATTACGTTGTATTATTACATTGTGGTATTACATCGTGATAATACGTTGTGGTATTACATTGTTGTATTACGTTGTTGTATTACGTTGTAATATTATGTTGTGGTTTTACATTGTGGTATTGCGCTGTGGTATTACGTTGTGGTATTACTTTGTGGTATTACGTTGTGGTATTACTTTGTGGAATTACATTGTGGTATTACGTTTTGGTATTAAGTTTTGGTATTACGTTGTCGTATTACGTTGTGGTATTACGTATTGGTATTACGTTGTGGTATTACGTTGTGGTTGTTTTAGTATATTTATATTTTTAGATTTTAATAAATTGTCTACTATTCTTATAACTAAACATGGTGTACCTTCCTATAATCTGCACAATTATATGAACCTATAAAGCATACTGAATATTATGAAAATGTTACACTTGGAACATTGACATGTGGCGGTTGCTCAGTGCTCACTACTCATTTAATTACACCGCAATTGATTAAAACGTGTTATTACATTGTGGTATTCGCTGTGGTATTACCTTGTGGTTGTGGTATTACGTTGGGGTATTACGTTGTTCTATTACTCTGTGGTATTACGTAGTGATATTACGTTGTGATATTACGTTGTGGTATTATGTTGTTCTATTACTCTGTGGTATTACGTAGTGATATTACGTTGTGGTATTACATTGTAATATTACGTTATAGTATTACTTTATGGTATTACGTTGTATTATTACGTTGTGGTATTATATTGTGGTTGTGGTATTACGTTGTGGTATTACTTTGTGGTATTACGTTGTGGTATTACGTTGTGGTATTACTTTGTGGTATTACTTTGTGGTATTACGTTGTGGTTGTTTAAGTCAGGTGCAATGGGTAATGTGTGTATTTATAATAATCTAGTTATTCCATACTATCGATGTTGTCATGCTACGTGTATAAATTACCCTGCCATTAGCTAGGTTCCCTTATTAAGTATGTATCGGTCGTATTTTCTTTATATTTCATAAAGATCATTCCTAACCATAGTAATATATAATATTATACTTAGTGTGAGCCAGAATTAGATATAACTGACGTCTTCATATTGAAGGGGTTATTTTGCTAATACATGTTTTCGCCCAAATATCAAATTCACATTAGGTAAGGATAGAAAAGGTTTGGTTAAAAGTAAGGTTTAGTGTATATTATCTAATTATTATGTTCCTTCCAACAACCAACTATACTCCTAAAATCGATTAATGAAATTTACAAACACATGTGGCAGTCCGTGGATTCGAATCCAGGATGCTCACACCGAAAATCAACACCTTATGCATCGCACCACGAAGACAACAGGGTAAAATTTAGCAAGATTAACATATGATTCAAATAAGTTATTTAAGGCAAGGATTAACTGTTTTAGTTTGAATATGGGGTTAATTGTCTAGTGGGGAAATTACTTACGGGTGAAATAATTAAATATTTATACAGTTAAGATTAAAGAAAATTGTCTACTATTCTTATAACCAAACATGGTGTACCTTCCTATAATCTGCACAATTTTATAAACCTGTAAAGCATACTGAATATTATGAGAATGTTACACTCCGAACATTGACATATGGCTGTTGCTCACTACTCATTTAATTACACAACAATTGATTAAAACTCATATAAATTATATCCTTAAGTCAAGCTTTTATCTTTTTTGTGTACAAGAATGCATAGGCTAAGACATATATAAAACGGCATCTTGCTTGTAGCTAAAAATAAATACAGTAAACATGGAAAATAAGTTAATTTTTATATTTAGTTATAATCGCAACACAAGAGATAAACTGGGAAGAATTCGTAAACCAGTTTTGTTCATACTCTTACCAAATGGAATACTCCTGTTCATAATCGTGCACTGTTTATGGTGCAGGTTATCGCCCAGTACATTGTTCATAATCGTGCACTGTTTATGGTGCAGGTTATCGCCCAGTACATTACTTAAGCCGGTATCACACGAGAGTTTTTAGTCAACATTCGATATTCAAAACAATTCTGGCAACATTTGTAAAATATTTTGCACTGGAATCGGAAACTAGACTGATGATAGATGAATTTAGGTGACAGAAATAGTTTAAATGTTGACCTCATTAGCTGCCAGACCAATGTTGAGGATAAATGTTGAGGGAAAAAGCGCTCGTGTGATACCGGCTTTAGTTATTCGACAATGGAGTTGAGTATGATACTGCTGACTTTAGTACTTCTTTCGATCAGGTTTCCTAATTGTTAATACAGTTATAATTCAGGTTGAAACAAATGTGTATATCATATTTTCCTTGCTTATGCTAATTATGTTTTTCTGTTATCCTTGCAGGTAAGAAAACGCTCGCAGTGTAGCAACTTCGCGTATCCAACGATGGAGGTAAGATGGACATTACACAAATCAACCCTTCATCTTCTCTCAATATTCTAGGTGTACTGCCACCTTTCATGAAAAGATCATATTACCACTCTTGCTAAAACAGCTTCCCAAAAGTTAGGTGTGTTAACACCTTAAGAGCGGCCTAGGCGGTAATTTCTATGTACCGCCCAGCGTTTTTTTGTTTTTACCCTAAATAGGGTTGTTTCCGTGCTCATTTTCATGCATAAACAAGACCCAGAGCATAAAACAAGTATCTATCCCTGAAAGGGCATAAACAGAGCTTTCCAATGACACCCAAACCATCCTTGTACGACCACTGGTTCTCTTGCAACGATCGTGCAACACGAGTGTAAAAACCCTAAAATAAGGTAATTTCCGTACATAATTCCCTGTGTAGCGAGTGAGAAAGGGGGGAGAAGGGTGGAATACAGTTCAGTAGGTCCACGGTGGTCGTGGGGAGCGGTCATAAGGTTACTACGCTCGTCCCACCGCTCAGCTCTCTCTCTCTCTCTCAGCAACATTACGTGCTGAAAATGGCACTCGACATCTGTCGTGCACCGCCACATAGTCCAAATTTATTTCACTCGCCATATGTTGCGCGCCGCCAGTTAAGGGTTAAATCGTTTCCGTGGGCTCTTCAGCAAAGCACAGCTTCCTGCTCTGTAGCGGGGCACAGTCGCCCCTGTATTGAGTATTGTTCGCGTGTGTGGGGAGGCTTCACCCATACCGCACTTCTCAAAGGAGTAGAGTCCAAAGCATTTTGTCTCATTAACTCACTTCCTCTTGCTAGTTCCTTACAATCTCTTTCTGCATGCCGCAATGTTGCATCTCTTTCACTCTATTATCGCTATTACACCAATCAGTGTTCTTCAGAGTTCTCTCAGTGCATATTCCCTCCCTTGCAGCGAGTGCGAGGCACGCGACTTTCAACAGAGTCCCACTCCTATTCTGTCCAGCTCTCCAACCCAAGAATTGGCACATTTTCTGTCTTTCTTCTACTCAACAAGTGAACTCTGGAACTCTCTCCCTCAATCAATCCTTTCTTCATCCTGTGACTTAAACTGCTTTAAACTTCGTGTGTCCAGGCATTTTGACCCCAACGTCCCTTGAATTCGGCACTGTCACAGTCAGTGGCGGATCCAGCTCAGGCTTAATGGGGGGGGGGTGGGGGGGGCCTGATATATATACATGAGGAGCGCCATAATTCACACAATATTCTTTATATGTATTATATAATGAAGAAGCCTGTTTGAAAGGGCGCAATTTTGGTCACTAAGGGGGGGAGCGGCCCCCCTCCCCCCTGGATCCGCCACTGCTGACGGTGTCACTCTTTCGGCTTTGGGGAAGACACTCGTTACAGGCAACCGGAATTTATCTCCTTCATACGCATAGAAAGAATTAATAGTGAAGGCAAATATTTATTAGGCTTATGAATACGAATGGTCCCCCCTAATCTAAATATAATCGTCTAGTAGTAGTTAGAATAAACTTAAATGGAGTCTTCCGATTAAAAGGGTTAATTGTGGGCTAGCCAAACCCTATGTATGGTCATTACACAGACTGATAAAGAATACTATAACCCAGGGACCAGGGTTGTTGTCTTCCCTTAACCCCTTCTGTACCACGGCGTCTTTTTAACTTTATTCTGGCTACTATTAGACGATTTTATTGAGTTAAATAGGGCCTCCAGCAATTAGCAGGCTTCGAACTATCTCACTTAACCCTTTTTACTACCTCAAATCCTTTTTAAACTGCATAAAATAGTCTAAATAGAGCTAGATTAAAATTGAAAAGACGTCGTCGGTACAGAAGGGGTTAAGGGAGCCCACCTCGCTTTTTTTCTCTTTCTCTCCCTCTTCCTTTGGCTTGTATCCATTCGCCCCCATTCAGCCTACTGTTTTAAGACGTTTACCCCCATCCAGGTGTCAATATTTTCCTGGCGAGCGGTAGCGAGCCAGCATATATATATTTTTGTTTTGACAGCAAGCTAAATTTGTACATTTTTCGATAGAATCATGTCTCCCGCGAAGCCGGATTTTTCCATACTATGCTGGCTCGCTATCGCTTGCCAGGAAGAAATCGACACCTGGATGAGGATAAACGTCTTAAAACAGTTGGCTGAATGGGACCGAATGGATACAAGCCAGGGAAAGAGAGAAAAGGAGAGAAAGAGAAAAAAGCAGGTGACCCCCCTTAATTAACATAATTCAGCACCATCCTATAGAGCTAAGTTCGAAACCAGAAATAATTGCAGAATACAACACATGGCAGTTCAAGCAGCGTAAGGAAAATTCATTTACTTTAACCCCTTCTGTACCCACGACGTTTTATAAATTATATTCTAGCTATGTTAAGAAGCTTTCATGCAGTTTAAGAAGGATCTTGGTAGTAAAAAGGATTAAGTGAAATAGTTCGAAGGCGGTTTATTTCTGGAGGCTCTTTTTAAACAGAATAAAATCGTCTAATAGTAGCCAGATTCAACTTAAAAGGACGGCATCGATACTGAATGGGTTAAGGGGAGACTGACCGTTTGTTTGGTCTATTAAATAATTTATTCATATATTTTTTTAATTTCCTCCCTAGACCTCCATCAAGCTTAAAAAAACACCCCCTAGACCCCCCTTCAAGATAAATTTGAACATTTTTCGGTAGACAAATTTCCCAGCCGAAGGCCGGTTCCTCTTAAAATTGCAGGCTCGCTTTCGCTCGCCAGAAAAAAATCGACACCCATATGGCTTGAAAGGCCTTAAAATTGACAACGAAATGGGGCGAAAGGTGTTAAAATCGCCAAACTAAGGGGCCGAACATCTTATAATCTCAAAACTAGTAGGGCTAAACATTAGGGAGAAGGGGGTCCAGAAAAACGGTCTGTCTCCCCTTAAGCCAATGTTATCCTCGGCTAACAATAGTCTACCGTACAGCCACTTCTAAAAATGTTAAGGGATATAATGTAACAAATGCCCCTTATGTTGTTAAGAGGGTAGTACTCGCTTTTTCTGGACCCCCTTCTCCCTTATGTTTAGCATATTAGTTTGAGGATTTATGACGTTCGTTCCTTTAGTTTGGCGATTTTGAAACCCTTCCTCTCATTGTTTTGTCAATATTGAGACCTTTCGTGCCCTTTAGGTGTCGATTGTTTCCTGGCGAGCGATAGCGAGCCTCTATTTTTAGAAGGAATCGGCCTTCGGCCGGGACGTTTTTCTGCCGAAAATTTTAAAAATTTATCTTGAAAGGGGGTCTAGAGGGTGTTTTTCTAAGCTTGATGGAGGTCTAGCGAGGAAACTGAAAAATAAATTAATACATAAATATATCGACCAAAACCCCATTAAGCGAATAAAGTAGCCTCTGGTGATAAGAAATATACAACTTCAAACGCTGTATATATCCATAGTTCCAGTGCTGAAACACAGTTTCGTTTATGATAAACAAAGCCGGGTCAGTTGTCGATTGGATTAGTTTTTATTATTTATATTCCTACTGACAGCATGTCTGAATCATGAAAGGGACGTGTTTAGTAAAATATTATACATCGTACGTAAATATCTGAGATGAAACACACACACATATATATATATATATATATATATATATAGTAGACTGCGTATAACACTTTTAATATTGTTGATTTTCGCGAAGCTGCATGGTACAAATTATGTGTTACATAACTCATAAATTAATTTCTTTTTTTCTTTTTAATTAACCTGTCTGCCTCCCTCCTCCCTTCGCCCTCCCTTTCCTCCCCTCACCCTTCATCATCTTCCTCCCCAACACTCCCTCCGTCTTCTTCCCCTCACCCTCCCTCCACCACCCTGTCATCACCCTCCCTCTCATCACCCTCCTTCCCTACCTCCATCTTCCCCTCACCCTCCCTCCACCTCCCTGTCATCACCCACCCTCCACCACCCTGTCATCACCCTCCCTCCACCACCATGTCATCAGCCTCCCTCTCATCACCATGTCATCAGCCTCCCTCTCATCACCTTCTCTCCACCTTCTTCCCCTACACTTCCTCCATTTTCCTTCCCTCACCCTCCCTCCACCTCACTCTCATCACCCTTCCTCCCTTCCCCTCCTTCCTCTAACCCTTCCTCCATCTCCCTACCCTTAATCTCCTTCTCTCCCTTCCTCCCTCGCGCCCCCCCCCCTCCCTACACCTTCTACCCCTCACTATTCTTCCAACAACTTCCTCCCTTCACGTACACTCCCTCCACCTTCCTCTCCTCCCCCCCCCTCCCCCCCACCATTCACTGGCTAACCTTTCACCCTCCCTCTACATTCTCTCTCTCTCTCTCTCTCTCTCTCTCTCTCTCTCTCTCTCTCTCTCTCTCTCTCTCTCTCTCTCTCTCTCTCTCTCTCTCAAAGTAAGTAAATTAAATGGTTATTGTCCTTGGAATTTCGTGGAACTCTTTTATCATACAAGACACAATTTCTGGTTGGGGTACGGTTTCTTTGTGGTGGAGGTTCAGTTTATATTCGAGTTGGGTGTACTTGCTTGTTATTCTTTTAACATTAATTGATCCTCGCATGCATTTTCATATTTTTGGTTTGCTATTTTCAAACTAAAATTATAGTAAATAGAATCGAGCCCAACCCTCCCTGAATAACCCTAACTAGGTAGGGTATAAGTTTTTTGGTTTATTTATTTATTTATGTATTTTTAGATTCCTTCATCAAGCTAAACACATAAGCACCCCCTAGACCCCCCTTCGAGATAAATGTTTACAATTTTCGGTAGAAACATTTCGGTTCACCAAAAAATACAGGCTTGTTATCACTCTCCATTAAGAAATGGACACCTAAATGGCACTAAAGGTCCTAATACTGACAAAGAAATTGGGTGAAAGATCCTTAAATCGACAAATTAATGGAACGAACGTGTCAATATCTCAAAATGAATGGGGCTAAACATGACGGAGAAGGGAGTCCAGGAAAAGCAACAACCTCCCCCTATAGCCATGACATTAACCTTTAGAAGATCCGATGACGCATTGCTTTTGGGTTAGCTAGCTATTATTTGTCGATTTTATTCAGACTAGGAAGGGTATATGGAAGTCAGACGGTTGATTGAGATAGTTTTTACCCTCATTATTCCCACAGATCCTTCCTAAGTTGTGTAAAATCGTCTAGTAATAGCCAGAATATACTGCCAATATGCGTCATAATCTTCAGAGGGTTAATGTTCCTTGTAGATCAATAATAATCGTAAGTTTGCATCTGTTAGTAAAGAGAGGAGAAAAACGTCCTGAAAACACAATACACCTTCTATCTACGCAAGGTACAGTCGCGTACAGAAGTGCTTAAACGTTCTGAACCCTCGAACGGAATAAATGAACCTCAGACATTTAAATACGAGGGAAATAATTTATACCGATATCAAATCAATCTTGTGAGAGCTTCAATAGTTATAGACAGCAAAAGGACAGGACAGGATGGCTATAAAAAAGCTAAAAAATATCCATAATAGATGTATTGGTGGATTAGGGAGTGGGAATGGAAGAGTTTGGGGTTGTATACATGGAAGGGATTTGAGGTTTGGTCATTATAGGTAGCGCCAGCGATCTTGACAATTATCTTGACCCCTTAACTTCATATAACTCGATATGAATGAAAGCCATCGGGCTGACGTTTCTATTATTTGGGAAGAGTCCACCAGGAAATAGGTGTGGATATTTACTGCCAGTTTGCTCTAGGCCCTTTTGAGTTACAGAGAGGTCAGGGATCAAGGTTATTGTTAAGTTCGTTGGCGCTACCTAAAGTATAAGGTAGAGATTGAAATTGAAGTACAGTAGAAGAATAAAAAGCAATAGGAACCGCGACTATACAGTACATCAATATTTTCGTCTAAACTCTGTTCTCCACGTCGAGTTTTCTCTATGGTATTTCGGTTGCTAGTCAAAATGGAGTCAATAAACGATCGGGGCAGCAAGAGAGCATCGATAGAAATAGAATGCCTATCTTGAACACCATTAACCCTTCGGTACCGGCGATGTATTTTGTTCATTTTAATCTTGCTATATTTAGAGAATTTTGTGCGGTTTAAAAAGACTATGGTAGTAAAAAGGGTTAAGTGAGATCATTCGAAGCCTGTTAATTGCTGGAGGACAATAGGAAACTGAATATAATCGTCTAATAGTAGCCAGCATAAAGTTAGAAGGACGTCGCCGGTAGAGAACAGGTTAACCCCTTGATGATTATGGCGTGATCTGGGTGTTTATTCTGGCTATGAGTAGACTATTTTACTTACATTAGGAAGGGCATATGGAAGTCGGGAGGTTAATTGGCATAGTCCTTATACTTTTATTTCCCACAGGTCCTTCCTAAGCTGTATATAATCGTATAATACTTGCCATAATATACGCGTCATGATCCTCAAGAGGTTAGTACTTTAATGCTGCCATTTTCAATTTAACTTGTCTGCTGGTAGATTGAACAAAAATATATCTATATCGGGTTACGAAAGATTGGTAGAAGCATATTCCTACTCCCTTATATGTTTACAAAAGATAATTCTTAACCTAAATATATTTGTAAGTTGTCAGAAAAATAATATCTAACGTACTCACGGCCACATTCTATAAAGTTACCATACCGAATCCCAACGTATTGATAAACGCAAGCAAAGTAAACATAAACTTCAATCTTAAATACATTCGGTGATATCAAAAGATTTTCCAAAATTCATCAATATGTTTCTTAGTATTTGTTCGATATAGAATAGTGAACCTTCTTTCAACATATTTATGATTTCAGACCTATAGGGGGTTAATAAATACAGTATAGTGTACCTTAGTGTATACACTTTTAAATTACTCAAATATTTCGCGAGGACCCCACATAAGGGCCTTCTGAATCCAAATGTGTCATCCAATTCCCTTCGTAGAGTTACTAAACCGTCTTAAGGGAGCCCAACTCGCTTTTTTTTCTCTTTCTCTCCCTCTCTCTTTGGCTTGTATCCATTCGATCCCATTCAGCCTACTGTTTTAAGACGTTTACCCCCATCCAGGTGTCAATATTTTCCTGGCGAGCGGTAGCGAGCCAGCATATATATATTTTTGTTTTGACAGCAAGCTAAATTTGTACATTTTTCGATAGAAAAATTTCTCCGGCGAAGCGCCGGATTTCTCCATACAATGCTGGCTCGCTATCGCTCGCCAGGAAGAACTCGACACCTGAATGGGGATAAACGTCTTAAAACAGTTGGCTGAATGGGGCTGAATGGATACAAGCCAGCGAAAGAGAGAGAGAGATACACAAATGCCGGTGACCCCCCTTAAAGTTTAAAATGTTAAAAAATCGCCAAACTGCTTATATACATGGTCTTATATTTCATTTGTGCCCAGCCATTCGCCCAGAATCGAAAATATTTTGGTCCAAAATCCCTGCGTTTAATTAAGCCCAGGCAAATTTTAGCATTTGGCGGGCGACTTTCGAATTTCGATTTTTCATGGGTTTATATGGATTTGTCTCGTCATTACGATTCCAACGGTATATGAATTTTTTAATTTTGACCAATTTTTAGGCCCAATAGGCCTATTTTAAAGTTTAAAAAGTTAAACAATCCATAGACGAGTTATCTATGTATGGATATTGTTCACATTTTTACCAATAGTTCACTTTCACACGCTGAATCGAATGGCGCAATCAGAATTGAAATCGGACTATTAGTTTAGGATTTAGATTTTGACTGAGCCTTCCTGGAGGGCCCAGAGGACCGTTTTGTGGACTTTAAAAATCCTCTGTAGCCCAAACTATACGTTCTAGGGAATTCTACTTGGTGCAATTCGATTTGTCTCGCCAAACTGCTTATATACATTGTCTTATATTTCATTTTTGCCCAGCCATTCGCCCAGAATCGAAAATATTTTGGTCCAAAATCCCAGGCAAATTTTTGCACTTGGCGGGCGACTTTCGAATTTCGATTTTCCATGGGTATATATGGATTTGTCTCGTCATTACGATTCCAACGGTATATGATTTTTTAATTTTGACCAATGTTTAGGCCCAATAGGCTTATTTTAAAGTTTAAAAAAGTTAAAAAATCCATTGATGAGTTATCTATGTATGGATTTTGTTCAAATTTTTACCTATAGTTCACTTTGACACGCTGAATCGAATGGAGCAAACAGAATTGAAATCGGACTATTGGTTTAGGATTTCGATTTTGACAGGCCCTTCCTGGAGGGCCCAGGGGACCGTTTTTTGGACTTTAAAAGTCCTCTGCAGGCCAAACTATACGTCTTAGGGAATTCTACTTGGTGCCATTCGATTTGTCTCGCCAAACTGCTTATATACGTGGTCTTGTATATCATTTTTGCCCAGCCATTCGCTCAGAATCGAAAATATTTTGGTCCAAAATCCCAAATTTGCCCAGGCAAATTTTTGCACTTGGCGGGCGACTTTCGAATTTCGATTTCCATGGGTATATATGGATTTGTCTCTTCATTACGATTCCACCGGTATATGAATTTTTTAATTTTGACCAATTTTTAAGCCCAATAGGCCTATTTTAAAGTTTAAAAAGTTAAAAAATCCATAGACGAGTTATCTATGTATGGATTTTGTTCAAATGTTTACTTTTAGTTCACTTTGACACGTTGAATCGAATGGCGCAAACAGAATTGAAATCGAACTATTAGTTTAGGATTTCGATTTTGACAGGCCCTTCCTGGAGGGCCCAGG
Organism: Paralithodes platypus; assembly: GCA_032716605.1. Taxonomy (NCBI): domain Eukaryota; kingdom Metazoa; phylum Arthropoda; class Malacostraca; order Decapoda; family Lithodidae; genus Paralithodes; species Paralithodes platypus. The sequence goes on along the minus strand of CM064498.1, from coordinate 15,140,423 downwards.
GGACCGTTTTTTGGACTTTAAAAGTCCTCTGTAGGCCACACTATACGGCCTAGGGAATTCTACTTGGTGCCATTCGATTTGTCTCGCCAAACTGCTTATATACAAGGTCTTATATTTCATTTTTGCCCAGCCATTCGCCCAGAATCGAAGATATTTTGGTCCAAAATCCCTGCCCAGGCAAAATATTTGCACTTGGCGGGCAACTTTCGAATTTCGATTGTTCATGGGTATTTATGGATTTGTCTCGTCATTACGATTCCAACGGCCAATTTCTGAGTATCTTCTGCCCTGATTGCCTTCACAGTAGCTGACCTAGGGCTGCATTGACCAATACCAGTGAGACGTGCTTGGTTTACTGAGTGTATTCCTCTCTCCCGCCTTCCCTTCGTCATCTCTCACCCACTCTTCGTACTATCCTCCACTCTCCCCCTATCCCCACACTCTCCCTAATGTCCTCCCATCCTCCCCCACTTTCACTACTGTCCTCCCCTCTCCCCTATCTCACATCCACTCTCCCAACTATCCTCCCCTCTCCGCCTCCTCCCCTTTCCCACCCACTCTCCCTGCTGCCCTCCCATCTCCCCTCTCTCACTACCCCCCCCCTCCCATCCTCCACCCCCTCCCCTAAGTTTATTGCTAGGCGCTAGGGTGTGATTGTGTGTCTCCCCCTTCGTTTACTGCTAAAAGATGGCTTCGGGGGGAGGTGATTTTCCTTCTCTGGGCTATTCCTCTTCTTAATACCCATTCGTTTTCAAATTTTAAGACGTTAAGCCTATTAGTTTGGCGATTTTAAGACCTTTCGCCCCATTCATTTGTCAATATTTAAACCTTTCATCCCATTTACGTCACCCAGCTCATTTTACTCCAGACCTCTAATTATCTGCCCTCGTTTCAAACCCGTGTCTTCATTTCCTGCCCCAGCTAGTGGAACCCTCATTTCCCTGTTCACTATATCTTCTTCCGGTCGCCATCTTAGACCTTTTACTATCTCCTTTTTCGTAGTTTATTCCCGAGTTTTAGTTTAACATTCCCACGTACAGAACGATAAAAGTAGGTTATGTCATGGGTCATATGCTGTTGTTACCTTAAAAGTTCGACTCGCCTCGTTATCCAATACTTGTTTTCTTATATTCTCTCTCTCTCTCTCTCTCTCTCTCTCTCTCTCTCTCTCTCTCTCTCTCTCTCTCTCTCTCTCTCTCTCTCTCTCTCTCTCTCTCTCTCTCTCTTCGTTCCTTTTTTCGGCAATCAATATAATTATTCTCCTCCCTATCATCTCGTACTGTATTATCTTCTTGTCTTCCTCTATATTCATATTTTCCTCACTTCTCCATTGTCTTACATCGGGTTGTCGAATACTCTCGGGTGGTCGAATACTGTCAAGGGGTTGAATAGGGATCGATCGAATATTATTATCGTATAAATACGATAGAATATGACTCTTTTGTGATCTCTTATGTCTCTGTGACGTCATGATCTCTCCTACAGAACGACGTAGGACGAGTAGATCGTATATTATAAGATTGTAAATAAGTTAAGTTATAAAAGGCCTAATATGCTATTAAGCAATATTGCCATGGTCTTATGTAGTATATATGAATTTATCGTATATATTAATATAATTTATCGTATAGAGCAACCTAAATGCGGTACGATAATTTGGGCTCCTGGCGGTTTGCCAAGGCAGCAAGGTGTGCTTTTGAGGTACGCCAAAACGAACACCAACCAGTCAACATCTAATTTTTCCGCCCTCAGTTGATCGAGCTTTTGTGCCTGTAATCACAATACACATACAGCAATACACGCAGCTACACCATCACGACGCTCTCATCGACATCATGACTGACTGATAGATAAGCATAAATTATAATAATCATGTCCATTCCCATGTAATCATTTATTCTTTCTTTAACTTGACTCGAGTCTTGGGACCGAAGTCTCGTTCCCCATTGTCCACCGCCATATTGGGTAAAACGTTCTCCCTTGCCTCATTGCGACGTGGAACTATTGGTGAGTTAATTCCTGGCTAATATTAACCCTTATAACCTTACCCTATATATACATTTATTATGTGAGACCTTTGGATATAAATTAGCTTGTTTCAGATTGAATTCAATTTAGATATAGAGTAGTTTTCATTTAGATTGATTTTATTTTGATTCATTATAGCTTAGTAATATTTAACTTCCATTGATAGTTTATCACAATTATCGAGGAGTTTAATAATGAACACCATACCCTCTTCTCCAATATTCCTGTCAGCAAGAATAAAATGAAAAAGTCGTTATCCACACTGAAAGGGTTAGCGTCTCATAGCACTACCCAACACTCTTTCGACCGTTCTTTTGTTTCTACTTTTCACTTCTTTTGTTTAGTCCTAAACTATTTTCTCATTCACTATAATCTCTCCAGTACTTCCCTCTCATTTACATTCAATTCGTCGACTCGTCTCAGTTCCCTACGACTCTCTTAATTATTAAACTATTCCAGTCTTCTCTTTTCATTCAAGTATTTACCTTGTTCTAGATCTCAACCCATTATAAAATCGGAGCCCTACCCAGGTTTCTACTTATAACTAATACCCGGTACTTCAAATGTTCAACGATAATGCCTAGCCATATATCTCAACTCCTTCCCTTTCATTAATATCTGCTACTCTACCCTGTCCCCAACTCTATTAAAAGTTCTATACAACAGACACAGTGATTTAGTACCTCTCAATCTATATTTTAATTCTTCTCACTTTTCACTCCTTTGTTATTCCGCTGCGTATTTATAGTTCTCCTGTTTCTTTCGCATCCTTCCACTCTTCAATCCTTTCCTGTCCAGCAACCCTTTCCTGTAGCTCATCCCTTTTCATCTCACAGCCTTCACAGCATGCAGTCCTTCAGCCCACAACCATCCCCAGCCCCCAACAAACTGTCAGCAACCTTTAGCCCCCCTTCCCAATCCACAGGTCAAAATCAATAGCCCACAAATATCCTTCTCAGTCCATCCATATCATCAGCCCCAAGACCTCTCCAGCCCCCAGCCCAGTACCAACAGCACACAGTCCCACTCCCGAGTCCACAACCCAATGTTGAAAGCTAACTGATCTTCTCAACAGTCCTCAGATCTCCCTAGCCCACAGACCTCTCCCGCTCCCAGCGCAATGGCAGTATCCCACAGTCCCCGTTCATAGTCCATAGCATAAGGCCAACAACACACACTCATTCTCCTCAGTCGACAGCCAAATGTCAACACATCATAACTCTCTTCACCAGCCCACAGATATCCCCATCCCACAAACCTCCCTTACCCCAGCCAAATGTCAACAGCCCATAGCCCTCTCCTGCCAACAACCCTGACCATCCTACAGTTCTGCACAGCCTTCTCCAAGCATCAACCCCTTCCCCACCCCAGCCCCCACCCCATCCCATAATTCCCTAGGTTCTCGTAAACTGCGCTGGTGAAGGGCTGCTGAGGCGATGTGATTCCCGGCAGTTTAACCCCGATGGTTCACTCTTTGGGCGATTTTGGATGTATTCATTATTTTTCTAGTTTCCTCCCTAGACCTCCATCAAATTTAAGAAAACATCCATTAGATCCCCCTGCTAGATTAATTTGTAAATTTTTCGGTAGAAAAATTTCCCGGCCGAAGGCCGGTTCATCCAACATCACAGGCTCACTATCGTTCGCCAGGGAAAAAATCGACAACTAAATAGCACGAAAGGTCTAAATATTGACGAAGAAATGGAGCGAAAGGTCTTAAAATCGACTAACTAATGGGGCAAACATCTTAACATCTGAAAACTAATGGGGCTAAACATGAGGGAGAAAGTGGTCCAGAAAACCGGCCCATCCCCCCTTAAGTATTATTGGAATACGTTTTATGACCTTCACATGCTCACCAGGAATGCTATTTGATTGCATTTATTGAAAGCTGTTGATCTCTCTACTTTGGGAAATGTTTATATCAGGAGGTAAATGTGTACTGTTCTTCCTTTTCTAACAAATAGTACTATACTGTCGCGCTAATAAGTCATGTCTTAGCTGTTATTACGTTTGGCTTGCTCTGTACTGTATTAATGTCTGTGAGATGTTGAATAGGGTGGGTAAGTGTAGGAACATGTTTGTATATTTCACTTGATATGAAGAAATGAAGCTTAGATATTGCTGATACCAATTATTATTGATCAAATAAAACTTGGTGCCGAGACATCACTCATTAGCGCGATTGTACACGATTGTCCTTCAAAAACTAGGACGTTAACACAAAATTCTCCACTGCCTTAGTATCGCCAATCGTCCTAAAATTTACCGATCATCACTCAGACCATTTTCATTACATTTCATATTTCTATTAAGGGAGGTCACCTGTTTTTTGTTTTTCTTTCTCTCCTTTTTCTCTCTTTCTCTAGCTTGTATCCATTCGGCCCCATTCAGCCAACTGTTGTATGACGTTTATCCCCATCCAGGTGTCGATTTCTTCCTGGCGAGCGATAGCGAGCCAGCATTGTATGGAGAAATCCGGCTTCACCGGAGAAATTTTTCTATCGAAAAATGTACAAATTTAGCTTGCTGTCAAAACAAAAATACATATATGCTGGCTCACTACCGCTCGCCAGGAACATATTGACACCTGGATGGGGGTAAAAGTCTTAAAACAGTAGGCTGAATGGGGCTGAATGGATACAAGCCAAAGAGAGAGGAAGAGAAAGAGAAAAAAAGGCGAGGTGGGCTCCCTTAACATTAGGACGGTATTATTGGATATGCTGATTTTTATGGTGTTACTAACATCAGGTGGCGATTTTATTGTCATGTTTTTTATGATTATTTGTTTAAGGTTTATATTCACATGGTATTAAATCTGTATCGATTAACCTATTCTGCACAATCGAAGCTTTACTATTGTTCCTAGGCTAACACTAGGTGACTCTATTAAGTTTTGCAATAACTTCTCGCAGGTAAAGATTTATCTATCTATCTATTGCCTGACGCCGTGATACCCGAAGGGGTGGCCACGAACGAACCGCCCCCATGCATCTCTGTTCCCAGTCAGTCGACGCCCCTCCTCCCATATTTTTTATCACAACACGACAATTGTTTTTGTATACAGCTCAAAAATATAAGATTGATTAACACATTACAGTATTAGCATTAATAATTCAACTAATCTATATCATCATTGACTTTTGATTGGTAGGTTTCTGGATTACCTAGTATTAGAAATTATCAAAATAGGCTCCAGTGTCTCTCTGCAATAATGCAGTTTGATTTTGTAACGTAAAACTAAAAACAATAACGGGGAAAAAATATTGATAAAGATTTTGCATGCCCAAAATAGGCTCCATTGTACTTTTGTCTTCTGTGGTTAAGTGATGTAGCAACTGGATGTGCAAAGAAATCCTCAAGGGGGGAAAATCTTATCGATAACAAATGTCTAGCAAATGCCGACGGAGAATATATTAAGGGAGCCCACCTCGCTTGTTTTCTCTTTCTCACCCTCTCTCTTTGGCTTGTATCCATTCGACCGGATTCAGCCTACTGTTTTAAGACGTTTACCCCCATCCAGCTGTCAATATTTTCCTGGCGAGCGGTAGCAAGCCAGCATATATATATATTTGTTTTGACAGCAAGCTAAATTTGTACCTTTTTCGATAGAACATGTCTCCGGCGAAGCCGGATTTCTCCATATAATGCTGGCTCGCTATCGCTTGCCAGGAAGAAATCGACACCTGGATGGGGATAAACGTCTTAAAACAGTTGGCTGAATGGGGCCAAATGGATACAAGCCAGGGAAAGAGAGAAAAGGAGAGAAAGATAAAAAAAAAAAAAAAAAAATGACCTCCCCCCTTAATAGGCAATAAGTGGTGGTAAAGAGCCAGAGAGAGAGAGAGGGTGTTATGCCTCGGGAGAGCTGCTGACTGGGCTGGTCCCTGGCATCATGATATTACTTTAGGGCTGGGGACTGGGGGATGAGGACTGGGGATTAGGGCTTAGTACTGGGGGGTTGGGACTGGGGATGGAGGGCTTAGTACTGGTGCGTTAGAGATTGGGGACTGGGTATTGGGGCTTAGTACTGGCGGGTCAGAGACTGGAGGGAGGGCAATTAGTATTGGTGGGTTAGAGACTGGGTAATATGGACTGGAGACCTAGATAGGACTGACACTGGGTAATATGGACTGGAGACCTAGATAGGACTGACACTGGGTAATATGGACTGGAGACCTAGATAGGACTGACACTGGGTAATATGGACTGGAGACCTAGATAGGACTGACACTGGGTAATATGGACTGGAGACCTAGATAGGACTGACACTGGGTAATATGGACTGGAGACCTAGATAGGACTGACACTGGGTAATATGGACTGGAGACCTAGATAGGACTGACACTGGGTAATATGGACTGGAGAGCTAGATAGGACTGACACTGGATAATATGGACTGGAGAGCTAGCTAGGACTGACACTGGGTAATATGGACTGACATTGGGTAATATGGACTGGAGAGCTAGCTAGGACTGACACTGGGTAATATGGACTGGAGAGCTAGGACTGACACTGGGTAATATGGACTGGAGAGCTAGCTAGGACTGACACTGGGTAATATGGACTGGAGAGCTAGCAATTACTGACACTGATTAATATGGACTGGAGAGTAGCTAGGACTGACACTGAGTAAGATGGTCTGGAGGGCTAGGACTGACACTGGAATTGATATAGAGAGTTATAAGAGTAATGCAAATAATTTGCGATATATTCCAGGGATGTACGAGTAAAACAAAAAATATATAACTTTTGTTTTTGGTGTACATAGAGAGACAGACAGACAGACAGACAGAGAGAGAGAGAGAGAGAGATCCTTAGAGCTTCGTGACTCCTCCACAAAATTGTCTGGATCACAACTTGTGCTGGGGAGAATGTTTTTCTTGCCCAATTATTACGTTCCTTGCTTTCCCCTTTATATAGTATATTATGTATTTCAGCTTCTTCCGGTTTACGTTCTTCATTATCTTCTCAGAGACCATGATTTTTGGCACATATGTAGATAAATATGTTACAATGCAATCTCTAAGGTTCATCGCGATACCGTATTCTTTCACTGCAACATAACTATCATGTCATTATTATTAATCAATAATTAAATGAACCTGTAATCAGAGCAGTAGGGTGGACAATTGGGTGTGTTATTAATTATTATGTAAGCTGCTTCCTCATAGTTTCCCTCTGTATTTAAGTCTCTCTCTCTCTCTCTCTCTCTCTCTCTCTCTCTCTCTCTCTCTCTCTCTCTCTCTCTCTCTCTCTCTCTCTCTCTCTCTTGAGAAACTTATTTAGTTGAGAGGACACAACAAATCTGAACGTAGTCTAAGGGTAAAATATGGTAGATTTAGGAGCATTAAGGGGGTTACCGACTTTTTTTTTATCTTTCTCTCCCTTTCTCTATTTCCCTGGCTTGTATCCATTCGGCCCCATTCAGCCAACTGTTTTAAGACGTTTGTCCCCATCCAGGTGTCGATTTCTTCCTGGCGAGCGATAGCGAGCCAGCATTGAATGGAGAAATCCGGTTTCGCCGGAGACATTTTTCTATCGAAAAATGTACAAATTTAGCTTGCTGTCAAAACAAAAATATATATATGCTGGCTCACTACCGGTCGCCAGGAAAATATTGACACCTGGAGGGGGTAAACGTTTTAAAACAGTAGGCTGAATGGGGCCGAATGGATACAAGCCAGAAAGAGAGGGAGAGAAAGAGAAAAAAAGTGAGGTGGGCTCCCTTAAGCTGATTGTGATGGAATATACAAAGTAGTCTTTTCAATGACCGGAAACTTAAGCTTAATATTGATTTTGGTCAATCTTAACCCCTTGAAGATATGACGCGTTTTAGCAGTATATTTTGGCTATTAGTAAACGATTTTATACAGCTTAGGAAGGATCTGTGGGATTTAAAAGGTAAAAACTGTCTCAACCAACCCTCTGACTTCCTTACACCCTTCCTAATCTGAATAAAAGCGTCTAATAACAGCCAGAAAACAAAAAAGTGCGTCATCGTTCATCAGAGGATTTGTGGGAGTTTTAAATACAAAGACCTTCTCAATTTACCCTCTGACTTCCTTTTTACACTTCCTATTCCGAATGAATTCGCCCAATAGTGGCCAGAATTAACGGTCAAAATTATCTTCAAGGGGTTAAGAAAAGGGTCACTAACTATTAAAGCTACGATGCGAGTAGTTGGAATATAGAAGATTTTTTTTTTATAGCAATTGTTAGATTACATAGTTCAGTACAGTTGAACTAGTTTATCTAGCCAAAACTAACTTAACCTATCCTGACTTGTGAATAGTGGTGAACTTTGTTAAACGTTTTCTTGAATTTTATACAATTTCAGTACAATCCCCAGCACTGGGGAACGTTGTTCCTAGTGAATTGACAGTTTGTGCGAGCAAGTATTAACCCCTTCTGTACAGTCGACGTCTTTTTAATTTAATTTTACACGATTGTATGAAGCTTAGGAAGGATATATGGTAGCTAAAAGGATTAAATGAGATAGTATGTAGCCTTTTAATGAGTAGACGTCCTTCCTAAGCTGTACAAAATCGTATAATAGTTACCAAAATATAATGAAAAGTACATCACCGGTACAGAAGGGGTTAAACCGATATATAAACGTTTGCCATGAAGAAACAACACTGGCGTTTTCCTACAGTACTGAGAACCATTTTCTGTGGTGATAGATTCGTGGAGATACTAAAGTAATGAAGAACTGGCCTGAAACAATGTTTTTGAGTATTAACTATTGTATTTAATCTTTATTATTACAATGTATGTGTATATATGAACGGCTTGCTGAACCTCCTGTCGTTGTCATACTCAGAATACAGTAATAATTATTGATATGAGTATATGCAACGTAGACACACACACACACACACATTAATAATTTTGTTCCGGCTAATAGATATAAGTAACTTGATAACGTTAACATGCATTAGCGAGTAAATATAATACAATGTCCTTATACACTTTAATCCAACTCATATATCATATGAGAAATCAATTATATCATATGTTTCATATACATATATTTCTATAACTTCATTGCCTATAAGTTTATGATATCCAAGTTTTCTTTGAAGCCACACACAGCCTGTATATTTCATAACCCGCCTGTCAACTGAGTGATAGACGGGTTTCAGATCTTGAGAGGGGATTTTTTGAAGATTGGCAAGATAAATACATATATCTCTTACGTTCATTCTTTGCATAAGCTTGTAGAATCTAGAACCTTGTATTCTTATTCGTATTATTTTATTTTTATTTTATTCCTACAAGATTATATATATATATATATATATTTTTTTTTTTTTTTTTTTTTTTTTTTTTCTATATTCCAACTTACTTCCTCTCGGGCATAGGCTGAGAGACTTAACATTCACCGCTTTACAATGAACAGTGAAGCCCGTGAGGTCTTGTTCCAGTCTAGGGAGTGAGACATGTGAAGCACGTAGAGTACAACGAGCACCTGCCATCTTGCCTTCACATGAGGCACGGTGCTCACTCATGGCCCGAAACGACCCCATCTCTGAAGCCATCTCGTTCCCGTGCTTCACTGTCTCATTCCCTACACTCGGACTCTCACACTTACACACACACAACGCCACCTGTTGAGCAGATAACTCACCATATATATATATATATATATATATATATATATAATTATATATATATAAATGTTATGCGTCTGTCTGTGTGTTTTTTTTTTTTTGTATACTGATACATAATGAAATCAATGTAACTTATTGCGTATTGTCTAGTATATCTAATTATTTCTTCTAAATAACGTGTGACTACAGAAATATATGTTCAAAATTGTAGCTGTATTTTCTATTGCAATTACATGCATCTCAATTTAGCTTTATGAATTTATGCTGAGGTGAAAATGTAATACAAATAGAAAATCACGTCTGCAATACACATATAATTAACAGTTATTGCATTTTGAATTGGTAGTATAATTAAATACATAGACTAGTTGATAAACTTACATAACAGTAAACCATTTTCCACTTCTATATGTTTAGCATTCATATTGCACTGGATGATACATCATTAGTATAATCTTTAGTATCAAGAAACATTCCTCCTTTGTTTACGACTTAAAACAAAATATAATATTACTCATTAATAACTAGATTGTTAATTACCTATTTTCTCTCAACAGGTAAGAATTCCCAGTGCATCGGTGAGCTATTCTACTAGGCAACTGTGAGTAAAGACGTGAACCCTGACATGGTTTTATTGGCTATAATTTCACCTCTTTCTCGTGATTAAATGTATAGTGCTCTGTTTTGTAGATGATAATTTAACCCTTTCACGCTTTTTTGACGCAGAGGTTGCCAGATTAGCAATAAGAAATAGAGTTCTCTCACTCTTATAATTACCTCTCCAAATTTAGTTTTCTGCCCACAGCTAACTCAAAGACAACTGCAGAGGTTGAAGTAACTAAACTAAAGGTTTCTAAATACCCCTGATGGTAACAAAGGCTTTAAAGTATCCCCAATAGGCTCAAAATCGCGTCATATGCGTGAAAGGGTTAATATACTGTACACTGTCAACAACCGTAACCGTAACAGTAGAAGACCATAATTTATATTAGCTGTATTTTATCTTTAGTTTATGGCATAGACATCCGTAAATAACTAGTAATATTGATGTGTTTTTGTAAGGTTTGTCACTGTTCAAATTACGGTGTAATGTTGGCAATTGCGCTGCCAGTATTGTGACCGTAGAATACCTGAACCTTTTTAACAGTGTACACTCCTAGTCAGACCGAGTATACTTAAATGTTGGGTGAACTGGATGTAAATAGCCACCAATGAATAGCATTATATAGCAACAGGCGATTCATCCGTGGCCACTCCCTCGGGGATTAAGGCGTCTAGAAATAGATATATAGATAGAATATGACAAATGTAAAAACTCACCCGTAATCAATATTATTTAACAAAACTATATTAATTCTGCTTTACTAATTATTGTTAACTATATTGCATTTATCATTAGATTATACTGTATAATAATCCTGACCACAACTGATCCTCACTTAGTAAGCAAACCAGGAAAACTACAGAACATTTTGAATAATTATGTAGTTCATCGTTAGTTAGCGCTCTGCCTCTTATCCAAGTGCAGTTAGGAATTCAAATCCGTAGTAGTTTCTTACTTAGGTTATTTTGTCCTACCAATTAAGCAAAACATTAATATTTAATGAGCATGTAATGCAATATACTTGAATATTGTAAGGAATAAAGTGAGTTACATTACACAATAAATGATTAAATTGTTTGTATATCATTTCATGAAGTTATCTTACATTTAGTTCAATAATGATATAATATTTTGTTTAATTGCATATACAGTATATCTATTAAAAACACAAGTTTATGAAACCTCTTAAGGGAGCCCACCTCGATTTTTTTCTCTTTCTCTCCCTCTCTCTTTGGCTTTTATCCATTCGGTCCCATTCAGCCTACTATTTTAAGACCCCCATCCAGGTGTCAATATTTTCCTGGCGAGCGGTAGCGAGCCAGCATATATATATTTTTGTTTTGACAGCAAGCTAAATTTGTACATTTTTCGATAGAAAAAATTCTCCGGCAAAGCCGGATTTCTCCATACAATGCTGGCTTGCTTACGCTCGCTAGGATATAATCGACACCTGGATGGGGATAAACGTCTTAAAACAGTTGGCTGAATGGGGCTGAATGGATACAAGCCAGTGAAAGAGAGAAAAGGAGAGACAGATATAAGAACAGCCGGTGACCCCCTTTAAATAGAAGAAATAGCTCCATGTTTCTGCCTCTTAGTTCTAGAAATATCATGACGTGGGAGATATTCCAATATTACCGTACCCACCATAATATCACCAGTAAGAGTTGTTTTCACAGTCGCAACAGCTCTTCAAACTGGGTCCATGGCAAGATATAAAGTTTGCAGACCTCAGGGTGCTTCGTCGTTGCTATGGAGACGACATGACATGGTAGCTGTCATCGGGGCTCTGACAATTCAACCAGTACACTATATCAACCACTTGATCTCCTACAGAACCAAATAAACAAACTTAACTAAACTAATTTTACTCAATTCAAATATAACAATACCAATTCAAAGTCTTAACCTAAATTTAGCTAATTAAGCCTACAAATTGTGGTTGCGTTGTCACTGGTTGAGATCTATTCGTGGGGAAGGTTCGTTAGCTGATCTATTGGTCGTCGTTTTTGTCTGGCGCCACGGTCTGTCATTTTCCCTGAGGCTCGGAACACTAATTTTGGAGTTACTTCGGTTTCAAGTCATTGTACATTTGCCCACAATAGTGTTGTCGACTTATATGTATGGAAAGAAAAATAGTATGACTGAATTGGGAGTGCAGGCCAGTCTCCCCTTAATTGGGAGTGCCGTTTTGTGTATCAATACTTAATTCATAATATTATGATCAGTTAACGGTAGTATAACGAGTAATACTTGTAAGTCGTTCACACTATTCTTACTACCATACATAATATTCTTACTACCATACATACAATCAGGGAGTGGGTACGCATTCATGTAGCCAAGTGTGTAGCCTACGCACAGAATGTTGTTTGAAAGAATCCCCTGGTATTCCCTAAACATTTGTTTGAAGGTAGTTTATAGTTTGCAGTATTATGACGCTTTTTTTGCATATTATTTTTGCTAATACAAGCCGAGTTTATACCTTTTGCAAAGGTATCTTCCTAGCAAATATGTAACATTTACCTCAATTATGCTTTTATCCTCCATAGAAACATTCTAAGCATAACTCTTTTAGTACCGGTGACCTCTTTGTTCTCCCTTATGTTATAGAAGGAGACAAAAGGCAAAGCTACCTGTAACAAGTGAGTCTCCCAAAGTTGAAAGAGTAAAAGAGACCGTTTTGCTTGTGACTGTTTTGCTCGTAGACATTTCGGATTGCGGCCGTTTTGAACTATGTGCATATGACTACGACGGAATCTTCAAGGCCACTTGGAAACAATAATATGCTGCTAACCTCGAAAGATGCAGCTCCTCGTCTCAATGTCTCATAACGTGTTCTGTTGTGGTCCTCCAGTGGTTAACGTGTGTGTGTGCTGGAGGAGGACCTTGACGACAGACGAGGGAAATATTACTGTGTTGTTCTTAGGTTCTTTATACTCATATTTCCTGTTCTTTATTGCCTCCGTCCAATATTAGTCGAGCTTACCTGTTAATCTAGCCCCAAATTACTTAACCAACCTAACCAAATACAAGATAATTTAATTTGTTTTAGCCTAACGTATCCCTGCTATGCCACATCTAATATAATATAATATGACCAAATTATGGCAAATAAGCCATACTAACGTAGCTAACCTAATCAAACTTAAGATCATTTATTATGTCCTACCTTAACCTATTTAAAACATACCAAAACTAATCTAATCTAACTTGATTTTAGTAAGCCAAATCATGCATACTTCAAAACCTAGCCTAAACTAACATCGCAAACCTAAAGAATCATCTGATCTACGGTGTCTATCCATATCCTCGTCTAACCTATCAATTAAGTAACACCCCTTTCTTTACATAAATCATCAACTACAAACCCCAATGCACTTCAATAAACTAATGCAAGCATATAGTCTTCCCGGGATTCGAGCTCGGGACACCACACCCATGCCAAACTTTATGTAACCAAAGCTAACTTAAATATGGCAAATCATCCATGCCTCAAAACTTAGCCTAAACTAAGTAAGCTATCCTAATCTAACCTAACCATCCATCTATTCTATCCATCTAACCTAATTTGATCTAAATATGGCAAATAATTCATACCTCAAACCTTAACCAAAACTAACGTAATTAACCTAACCAAACCAAAGATAATCTAACCTTTCCAAACCTCACCAAACTATACCTTATTTCAACGATAATCTAACCCATCAACCTCCTATACAGTGACCCTCACTGTATAGGAGGTTGAGGCGACCGCTGTTTGGAATGACTGACAACCATATTTCCGATTTCCGTCTCTCTCTCTCTCTCTCTCTCTCTCTCTCTCTCTCTCTCTCTCTCTCTCTCTCTCTCTCTCTCTCTCTCTCTCTCTCTCTCTCTCTCTCTCTCTCTTATCTATATATTTGTTTTATATTTATTTATTTATTTATTTATTTTGGGGGGGAGGGGTCTGGGTTGTGTCGGGTGTAAAGAACCACTTTCATCATTATGAAACCTTTTTTCAGGCCCTCGACATATTGTTTAGTTTAGGATAGATCACCTATGCATCCAGAAGGGGAAAACAGTCTTAATTAACGCTCTGAATCCAAAATATTGAATAGTACATACAATAGTATGTGTTTTTTTGTTTTTTCTTTTTTTTTGCTGACGGTATATTGCCATCTCTCCATGTGAATGATTCAGCTTTTACTGTATTTTTGTGGTGACATGTGTTGTTACTTTATGATAACATTGCATTGGTGAAATATAGACGATATTGGTAAGTTAGGTAAGGTGGGTTATGTCCGTGTTGCCAAATGAATAGCATGGACTCCATATATCAATGAGAAAAAACAAATCGTGACCAGGATTGCCCTTCGAATACATGCCAATACAGAAACACCCATATTTACATGCTGTGTTGAGGGAATGAATATGAAAGTTCGTGTTTGAATTGGAAAGAGGAGAGACGCAGTGAGAATACAGGGATGCATTAGTAGAATAGTCACATATAAACGCACATATGAGAGTCTATAACCCGTTGAGTACCAGCGACGTGTTATATTTTATATACACAATATCAAGGAAACATGACATTAAAGACAATATAATAATCAAAATAAAATCAAACAGTGATGCCAGTAAAATTATACAAATTCTAATTTTAAAAGAGACCGGCTTTCGGCCAGGACATTTTTCTACCAAAAAACGTACAAATTTAGCTTGAAAGGGGGTCTAGGGGGTGTTTTTCTAAGCTTGATGGAGGTCTAGCGAGGACAATAATACATACATTTTAGCCGTGAACAGAAAATAAAATAGTATCAACACAATCAAACAGAGATACCAGTAAAGATGAACCTATTTTGATTTATCCGTGACTAGCAAATAATCAGGGAAAAGTCGACATGAACGAGAAAGAGTGGATGAGTGTGTAATTCACTCACTTGTTCGTCAAGGGGAATCCACGCAATACGAGCTAAGCTCATTATTATCGCGCCTCCTTAACTGGGAATGTTTTGCGTGAAATTAATGTTAAGTGTTTATGTATCGTTGGAATGGCTGTGGATGTGTGTGTAGTCTGTATTTTAGCCAATTGGCGACATCTGGAAACGAAGGCTTAGGGTTAATCTGTACGGTACCATTCTCACTACGGTACCAGTCTCACCCGAAGGCTTAGGTTGACCAGTAGCTTAGGTTGACCATTACGATACCCATCTCACCTTGTAACCGATCACCAACCCCAGATGGGACGTCACAACTTCGTCCACTTATTCCAGGTTCCTATTTATACTGCTAGGTGAACAGAGGCTACACCGTTAGGAGACTTGCCCAAATGTCTCTTCCCCGCCCGGGTCTCGAACCCGGGACCTTCTGGTTGTGAGCCAGACGCGCTATCAGTTACGCCACGGGGAGTTGTGTGTGTGTGTGTTGGGATTGTAGGGCGGGTTGGGTAGGAAGGGGGGGGGGGGGGTGTTACATAGAACGGGTTGGCCTGCTCAATACATGATAATAGTGTAGCGGACAGTCAGAGAGAGAGAGAGAAGGACAGACCAAACTATCAGGAGCAAGGGAATATAGGGGATCGAGTAGTATAACATTGACTGGGTAACATTGAAAGAGAGTGAGTGAGAGAGAGAGAGAGAGAGAGAGAGAGAGAGCAGGACAGACCAAACTACCAGGAGCGAGGGAATATAGGGGATCGAGTAGTATAACATTGACTGGGTAACATTGGCAGGTGCAAAGGCCGATAGTGTAGTGGGTGGTCAGGGTGAGAGAGAGAGAGAGAGAGTGAGACTGTGTGTGTGTGTGAGAGAAAAAGTGAGTGAGAGAGAGAGAGTGTGTGTGTGTGTGTGTGTGTGTGAGAGAGAGAGAGAGAGCGAGTGAGAGAGAGAGTGTGTGTGTGTGTGAGAAACAGTGAGTGAGTGAGAGAGAGAGAGTGAGTGCGTTAATATATCCGAGGACTTGCGATGTTAAAGTTTCAATCCTTTCAATCCTTTGTGTAACCTTGTTTCTGCATTGGCTTGATATGGAGGTTTGTTATTGTTTTATTATTATTCTTGGGAGTCAAAGGTGGTGAGTGAAAGAGACAATTTTGATTTATCGCCATTTTTTTTTTTTTTATATACTGAACTGATATTTAGTGTGTTGTTGTTGTTGTTGTTGTTCCCCAAGCTGCCTGGCCGAACAGCCCCAAGGCCCCAAGCAAGGCCAAGGCCATAACCGAGCGACCCCACAGAACCCTCCCCGCCTACCACAATAAAGCCTGGGTGACCGAAGCCACTCCATGGCGGGGAGCTGAGGAGGGCGCGGAAACGCCCGGGAAACCAAAGCCCCACCCAGGGCCCTGTGCCCCTCAGTAATTATGAAGAGAAAGTTGAGGGGCAAAGGAAAAATGTGACGCTTTGGCTTCCAATCTTGGTAGATTGGGAGGTCAATCCACGGAAGAGACGCCGTCACTTGAGATCTAGGAAATATATAAGTAAAAGGAACAGTCAGAGTAAGCTATGGGTATGGCAGAGATCGCTCAGTTCCCACTCTGATGGATCAGCCCATCACCACATGACTAGAACCCAATCCTCTCAGCATCAGCTAGGAAAGGCCCTAGAAAGCCGCCTTGGGCAGGGGGATAGCTCCCCTATTTCAACCCCTTTCGGGGTTGGGCACCCGCTTTATTTAGTGTGTTGATAAACGTTGTCCACTGAATGTCCCGTGCTACGAGTGGGCCAAAATCGTTTACGGGCAACCCTCACTGCCGCTGGTTTTGTGCGTAGTCGTTCTTGTTAACCCTTTGAAGATCGTGATGCACTTTGACAGTTAATTCTGGCTTTCAATAGACGATGTTATACAGTTGAGGAGGGATCTGTGATAATTAAAAGGATGCAGACTATCTCAGACAACCCACTGACTTCCATATACCCTTCCTAATCCGAATAGAATCGTCTAATAATAGCCAGAAAACAAAAATGAAATGCGTATTGCATTTTCCAGGGGTTAAGGGGGGATGGTTCACTTTTTGGGCGATTTTTGCATGTATTCATTATTTTTCCAGTTTCCTCCCTAGACCTCCATCATATTTAAAAAATATCCATTAATACCCCTTCTAGATTAATTTGTACATTTTTCGGGAGAACATTTTCCCGGCCGAAGGCCGGTTCTTCAAACATTACAGGCTCACTATCATTCGCCAGGGGAAAAATTGACACCTAAATAGCACGAAAGGTCTAAATATTGACGAAGAAATGGGGCGAAAGGTCTTAAAATCGACTAACTAGTAGGGCAAACATCTTAACATCTGAAAACTAATGGGGCTAAACATGAGGGAGAAAGTGGTCCAGAAAAAACGGCCCATGTCCCCTTAAATAAGCTGGCATGAGTTAGCCCGTGTTCTATAAGAGATGCCAATGAATAATGCATACAACCTACGGGTAAGTGATCGTAGAAGCTAATTAAGTTCTTAAGGGGAGATCTCCACTTGAGGGATTTTTTCTTGACCCCTTTCTCCCTCATGTTTAGCCCCATTGCTTTTGATATTATAAAACGTTTGCCCCATTAGTTTAGCGATTTTAAGAACTTTCACCCCATATTAAGACCTTTCGTGCAATTCAGATTTCGATTTTATCCTGGCGAGCGATAGCGAGCCTGTAATTTAAGAGGAACCGGCCCTTCGGCCAGGACATTTTTCTACCGAAAAATGTACAAATTCATCTTGAAAGTGTGACGCTCCTGCATAGTAGCCACGTGCGGGCATGCGCGCGTGTCGGCTGCCCAGCCGTTTAGAAACCGCCGGCCGGCTTTTCCTTAGTATATATCCTACGACAATGTAACTAATGTCTGGGATATTCTTATGTTGTTTCACAGCTTGAAGCTGTCCTTATTCTTAACCAACGCATCTTAGTATATTTTATTCTCGATAGTTGATTGTTTCATTATAATATATAAGATGTAAGTCTAGTGAGAGTGGGAGGAGACAAGCGGGAGAGAGAGACCGGCTGGGGGACGTTGCTTCGCGCGGAGAGTCTAGCTTGGGACGAGCCTGATGTTGCCAATTTGATCGCAACGTTAGGCTTAGTTTCGACTCACGCAAGGGGTAGAGGATTTTGACCCGGCAACTGTGTTGAGTGTTGCCAAGCATGGGATGTATTTCGCATGCCTAGGGTGGGGTCCAAACAGACCAACAGATTCAAGACTCAGAGCTCACCTCACTGTCGTACCCTTCGGACCCCCTTGATATCTATCCCTCTCAACCCCACTTAGGAACTTTCTCTCTTACTTTGTATACCTTCCTTCCACTACTTCACCAATCTATTTAATTATCCCATCCCCTTGATAGACCTTATATCTATTATTGTATTAACGACGAGCTCTCAGATAACTAGATAGGATTTTGGGCCTTATGCAGAGACGTAATTGTTAATGAGACCTAGGAAGTTTTTGTTGTTGTCTCATATTTGGTGGTTTCATGTTTGCTAGTGTATTCTTGTGTCAGGTTAGCAGGGGCTAGACCGGAGGGGAGGCTTTTGGCGATCCTTTAAGTAAAGTCTGCTGGTGCGAGTCCTGTGGACCCGCACGACTTTACTAGGATACCCGTGGGAGTCTGGGGGCATTTTCTTGTCTGTGTCCCTGTGTGTCTAGTGTTGTGTTGTGTGAGGGCCCTTGCCTAGTCCACTCAGCACTGCGCTAGCACGTCTTGCTTTTGTTTTAGGGTCGCCAGGAGAGAGTCAGATACTTGCGATCTGAGTCTCTCAAGAGAGCACCCTTTCAATTAGAGTAATTTGGCGCACAGACTAGGGAACGTCCCTAGGCTAGAGCAGGTGGCTCAGCCCGGGTATCCGAAGCCTATATCCTTCCGGCTAGACCTCTGCCACCTGGCAGATTAACAGCTAGGGGTTTATTATTTCTGCATGCTTGTTATTGTGCCACAGTTTACCGTTTTTGTGAGCATTGTGAGTCAGGGTGTGGCTTAGAGACTCTGTCCGAGCAGGCTTGCCTGACTAAGAGTGAGAAGCACACCTGTATGTTGCGAGTTGCTGCCTTTATTTAATTATACCTATGCCATTATACACTGTATGGCCTATCACTAGTATTTATTCCTGCTTATGAGTTAAGAGTTCTCTATATCCGTAACGTACTTTCTTTGCTAAGCATCAGATCCTACAGTAGCCGCATGCAGTTTAGAAACCCGCATCTTGTCTACCTGTACGATGTTTTGAGGACTGTTTGCTTTCACCTTCTTTCACGCAGGGGTGATTAGTTGTATTAATTAACGTAACGTTAAATGTACTTTCTTCTAGTTTGTTATTAAATTGTTTCTGCAATTTAATTCCGTTATCTATCTTTTCCTTGAAGCTTTAAGTCAACTTAATTGTGTTATCTTTTATATAGCTTGCTTGAATATCAGCAGTCTATAGTGCGTGCACCCTGTAACCGAGTCATAGGATACCTTGTTGTCCAGGCAGGACTCGACGGTTTAGGGTGGTTTGTTGCCTGGGTTTATAGATAAGGGTTGGATCTAGCGTTTTCCGTTGTTGCTTGTTGCCGCATACCTAGTCCAATAGAAAGAGCCCAGTGTTTATATATCCCAGGACGTAACAAAAGGGACTCAAGGGGGTGTAATTTTAAGCTTGATGGAGGTCTAGGGAACTAACTAAATACCTCCCCTTAAGGGGAGGAAGACCGTTTTTCTGGACCCCCTTCTCCCTAATGTTTAGCCCCACTAGTTTTGAGATTTTAAGAGGTTGGTTCCATTAGTTTGGGGATTTTGTGACCTGTCGCCCCATTTCGTCGTCAAATTTAAGACCTTTCGTGCCATTTAAGTGTCGATTATTTCCTGGCGAGCGATAGCGAGCCTACAATTTTAAGAGGAACCGGCCTTCGGCCGGGAAAATTTTCTACCGAAAAATGTACAAATTTATCTTCAAGGGGTGTCTAAGGGGTATTTTTTCTAAGCTTGATGGAGGTCTAGGAAGGAAACTAAAAAAATATATGAATAAATTATTTAATAGACCAAACAAACGGTCAGTCTCCCCTTAACTAATGGAATAAATTATGTAGCGCTAACCTGACTCGTCTTAAGGGGGTAGTACTTGCTTTTTCTGGACCCCCTTCTTACTCATGTTTAGCATAATAGTGTTGATATTTTAAGATGTTCGTTCCGTTAGTTTGGCGATTTGGAGACCTATCGCCTAATTTCTTTATCAATTGTAAAACCTTTCGTGCCATTTAGGTGTCCATTTTATCCTGGCGAGCGATAGCGAGCCTGTAATATTAGAAGGAACCGGCCTTCGGCCGCGACATTGTTCTACCGAATAATGTACACATTTATCCTGAAAGAGGGCCTAGGGGGTATTTTTATAAGCTTGATGGAGGTCTAGCGAGGAAACTCAAAAATAAATAAATAACATACATACATAGACCAAAAAACAAACACTACCCCCTTAATCGCTGTATGCCCTTCCTAGAGCTGTAGAATTATACAAATATATTAGAACACTGCTAATCATAATCTTCAAATTAAATGTTGTTAATCAGACATTTCTATTCCCTTTCTCGGAAGTATAACTGTCTAACTTAATATTTGCTTGGCCAATAATATTCATTACCCCATCAGGAGAGGAGAGGGAGAGAGAGGCGCGAGTGTCCAATGAGAAATATAGCAAGGGAAGCTGGAATTGAATGTGTTGTTTACGTGAATAGAAGATTTAAAGAGTATATACGGTAGGCGGAACATTTGGTGGCAGAGAGAGAGAGAGAGAGAGTGTGTGTGAGAGAGAGAGAGAGAGAGTGATAGAGACAGACAAAGAGATAGACAGAGAAAGAAGGGGGGAAGGGAGAAAATTTAGATACCGGTAAACTAACTGAAAATAATAAAAACCAAATAAGAGAACGACAGATCGAACAGACGAACAGATAGAGACAGACATAGCAAGAACCCTAATCCTAGTAAATCTATTTTATTATTCTACCTGGCTGAACATTTAATCCTTTGGCAGCACATCACCATATACTTATTGGAAAAACATGGATATAGGAGGTCTCTGTATCACATATATATATATATATATATCATGTTCTTTTGATGTGTATATACTGTATATTTCGCTACGGAGTCTTACTAATAACTGATTAATCATTCGGGACACACAATTTTAATACTAGCTGAAAAAAATACTATAGAATACCTTACCTTACATAATAACTCATCATTCTAAATCAATATGAATGATAATCGAAATAAGGCCAGACCAGTTTACCGTCAGTTAAA
This sequence comes from Paralithodes platypus, assembly GCA_032716605.1. NCBI lineage: Eukaryota > Metazoa > Arthropoda > Malacostraca > Decapoda > Lithodidae > Paralithodes > Paralithodes platypus. Next base: position 15,118,936 of record CM064498.1, on the reverse strand, counting down.
GAAATCAGACTATAGTGTACAGTTGCACAAATTCCTCTAAACATGGATATAATAAAACGAAAAAGACGTCGCAGGGTACAGAAAGGGTTAACACTAGCAATGCGGCATGGTATCTTCCAAGGATTAGCACAAGACCCCGGGGAGACGGACCGGGTTTTTTTTTTTTTTTTTTTTCTATTAATTAATTTATTCCTGTATTTCTTAGTTTTTTCTCAAGACCTCCATCAAGCTTAGAAAAACACCCCCTAGACCCCCCTTGAAGATGAATTTGTACATTTTTCGGTAGAAAAATTTCCCGGCCAAAGGCCGGTTCCTCTTGAAATTTCAGGCTCCCTGTCGCTTGCCAGGAAATAATCGACACCTAAATGGCACGAAAGGTCTTAACATTGACAACGGAATGGGGCGAAAGGTGTTAACATCAGATACATATGAATGGGACTGGTGTAAGACAAGAGAGGAAGGAAACGAATAACACTTCCGGCCACGGCTCTGTGGGGAGGAATGGCTTAGGGGTAACTCTGGCCCTATATGGAGATGTATAGAAGATAGATGACCACCGGGACCTATAACCAATATAGGGGAGGGAGAGAGAGAGAGAGAGAGAATAGAGAATTAATGTGGGATTGTTCATTTAAACTTGTTGATAACGTAAACAGAAGATATGGACATTCTGGCAAATGCACACCCACACACACACACACGCACACGCACACAGTCAGAGAAGGAATTTATCGAGGAATCTTCAATTGAATGTATCGATTACGTGAATACAAAACAGTGAAAGTTATAGGCACGAGAGAGAGAGAGAGAGAGAGAGAGCATAACACATACAGTATACTGTATTTATGTATCTATACGGTATTGGTATATGCAAATGTAGAGGACACACTAAACGTCTGTGTTCTAGAATTAAGTGCTCTGGTTTCAATGCAGATAGGAGACCTGACTGATTTTGGAGTCACATTAGCATATATTCTGGCAATTCTACGGTAGTTTTGGTCAAGCTGCATTTGAACAACAGTTTTATGATAACTTACTTCAGTTGGCAGTCTGGGTTTTTTTGTTTTGTAACCTAGCAGAAATTTTAATCCCATATCACTTAATTTGTCGATACTTGATTGAGATATATGTAAGTATGTCGTATCTGAATCGTATTAATGCTAGGTTCTCATAATACAAATATATATAATTCGTTATACAATGTTCTTAATAACTGAGTAATCAAGATCGGGACAAGGCAAAATACAGTCAGCTGAAATATAAACTAGGTATGGTTGCCAGTGCGATGCAAAAGCGGGGATGGACGAATTGATTCATATTTTGGACACAATCAAAGTTTTTCCTTTTCTGCTTCAAGGGTCGCTCCATACACTACTACCACTCAGTATACATAATTAATTTATAATCATAATAATGGGGGGGGGGTGTATTTGCTGCCTAGTGTATTTGAACAGAGAGTAGCCATCCAAAAGCTTATTGCTTTCTATAGTATATTTACTATAACTTGGCCAAAAATCCTGATACCTAACCTCTTATAAATGAAAATGAAAAAAAATAACTCAAGATGACTAAAACTACGATTTTTCACCAATTGGATTAAGTCAACCAGGAAATAGGTCTGAAATTTTGAGCCCGCTTCATGTTCCCCTTGTTTTCATTGGAAAGGTAAAGGGTTGAGATATTTGGCATACTTACAGTACAGTGACTAGACTATAGTTATAGGAAACCTAGGATGTATATTACTGCAATCTCTCCTTATGTTATTGTATTATGTCTCCGGCAGCGTGTGTTTAGCTTGTAGTTGACCCATAAGCCATACCCATAGCTTGCTCTGACTGTTCCTTTTACTTATATATTTTTTAGATCTCAAGTGATGGCGTCTCTTCCGTGGATTGACCTCTCTACTGCCAACCTAGAGGTTGGCAGATTGGGAGCCAAAGCGTCACATTTTTCCTTTGCCCCTCAACTTTCCCTTCATAATTGTTGAGGGGCACAGGGCCTTTGGTGGGGCTTTGGTTTCCCAGGCGTTTTCACACCCTCCTCAGCTCCCCGCCTTGGAGTGGCTTCGGTCACCTGGGCTTTATTAGTGGTGAGCAGGGAGGGTTTTGTGGGGGCGCTCGGTTATGGCCTTGGCCTTGCTCGGGACCTTGGGGCTGCTCGGTCAGACAGCCTTAAGGAACAGCAACAACAAAAACAGCATACACACATATACATATGAGTATATTAATATATACTGGTAGTTGTATAGATAGGGAGGCCCAATCAATTCCATTACCTACCATAGCAAACCTGTAAAGTTATATCTGTTTCATGTACAAGTTCCCATGTCAGCTGCACAGCTCCTTCCAGACCTCAAGCAAGCCACAACCAGTCCTGACATGTGTATGTTCTAGTTTAACCAATATGCCATTACACCCCAAGCTCTTCCAAAAACACAGATCTATGTTCAACCCATTTACCCATTTTCATTCTCACCCTATGCAGTAGTTCCCTAAGTTTCATATTCAGCTCCCCCGTTTATTACCACACGTTCTCACCCTTATGCACTATTTTCTTAAGGCTCATTTCAAGTTTGTTTCCCAGAAAAGTGGTGGTGTGCCTGTTTGGACTCTAATATCCACCTTGGGAATACGAGCGTCATAAGGTGTTAAACCCAGATGGGATTATGGGTAATGTTGCTCTTTACGCTCCCTGGTTATAGAGGTCACTTTGTGGCTGATAGAATGTGGTTCTTTGTGATGATCTTTCTCTGTTATTAAGGGTTATCTTCAATCAAGGTTCTTTGCTATCTTTTTCTTCCTTCTTTCATGTTTTTTTTTTCTCGATCGTGGTTCTATCTGATATATTTTCTTTTGCTGATCATGTTTGTCCTCAGTCAGATGTCTGGGTGATGATTTTTGTTGTTCCTGTTTTTCCTCGATCAGGGTTCTGGGTTACAGTTCTCCTCGCTGTTCATGTTAGTCATCGATCAGGGTTCCTTATGATGATTCCTTTCTGTATATTCTCCTTTTTTTTACCTCGATCTATTAGAAAAGGTCGTGTGAGGCTGATGACCTGATCTCTGGGGTAATGCTTGATCATTGGTAATGTTTGTTGGGTGGTTCCCGAAGTTTGTTTTCCTTGGCAATAGCTTTCTCTTCCGAGCTAAGATGAGGGATAGGATTGATAGGTATATTAAATCATCGGCATTCGTCTTTTACTTTTTTCTTTTTTTTTCTTTATTTCATTATGTGTTATTGTTAATGTATCCTACTAATTTATCCATAGTGTGATTGGTCAAATTTAACACGGATAAACTAAAGATATACTAAAGATTTTTGCTAAAATGGAGTCTGAGCGGCGATTTTTATCTTGAAGTGGGTCCAGGGAACCATATAAACTTATATTTGTCTTTTTAGGAGCCTGACTAGATTTAGTAGCTCGAAAAAAATAAAACATACAAAACAAAAAATACACTCAATAATAATTCAATATATGAAAAATACTCACACTATCCCCACAAGACGTCAGATGAGCTTAGTATCAAGTTAAGATAACTTATAGTCGATATGGGTAAGTTTTGTTAGGCTGTGATTTTTTTTTCCCGCCGGGGGGCGGGAGTAATGATACGAAACCACCAAAGCACAAAAACCGTAGCATCAAATTTTGATACCCTTCACTGAGCTAAGACCATTTGTCCTGTGGCCATTATACTCACCTACCCACCTTGGTATGGCTGACACGATACGTTTTTCCAATTAGTTGTTTGAACCTTCACACACACACACCTCCCCGTGGCGTAACTGATAGCGCGTCTGGCTCACAACCAGAAGGTCCCGGGTTCGAGACCCGGGCGGGGAAGAGACATTTGGGTAAGTCTCCTAACGGCGTAGCCCCTGTTCACCTAGCAGTGTAAATAGGAACCTGGTATAAGTGGACGAAGTTGTGACGTCCCATCTGGGGTTGGTGATCGGTTACAAGGTGAGATGGATATAGTACTGGTCAACCTAAGCTACTGGTCAACCTAAGCCTTCGGGTGAGACTGGTACCGTAGTGAGAATGGTACCATACAGATTAACCCTAAGCCTTCGTTTCCAGATGTCGCCAATTGGCTAAAATACAGACTACACACACATCCACAGCCATTCCAACGATACATTAACACTTAACATGCATTTCACGCAATACATTCCCAGTTAAGGAGGCGCGATAATAATGAGCTTAGCTTGCATTGCGTGGATTCCCCTTGACGAACAAGCAAGTGAAAACAAAAACACACACACACACTACCACCACAATAACAATTGGCAAAACTGTTCTGGATAACTGCATTAAAATTAGGCCCTGATGTAGAGTCATATGAAAATAAATACTATTGATTCTTTTCAACCTGCAGGGTGAGAATTATTTATTATTTACGTCTACTTCCCTACACCTTACCGAAGTTAAACAGAGGCGATGATGAGCAAATTAAATAATCCACAAGAAACACGGTGATATTAAGTTCTTATTCATAAATCAACACTCGGTTCCTTAGCCTTTGTTCACCGTGGTATAGACCACGCCCCTGCCTCATGTTTAATTTCATATACGCGCATGTGTATATCATCATCACCCTATGCACACTAATAATACCTTAATTTAAACCTAATACCCAAACTTAAAACTAATAACGTTACTGCATAGCCCTAAAATATCCCTGGATGACAAGAGGTAATGGCCTAGAAATATTCGTATTGGCACCTGCATCCAGTCACGTGATCCAGAGAGGCAACCCCCACCTCGCGCACACACCTTGCAGACACTCACTGTCTCCCGTGTTGGGTAGTGCGTGCGGTTGATATGTTATGGCGTGTGTAGGTCTTCGTGGTTCGCTGTGGGCAGGGTGGTGGGAATGGCTACAAGGAGGCAAAGGGCAAGGAAGAGAGGTCGACATTGTTGAGGAGATATTCTAGGGTGAGTGTGATTATCCTAGTTGATTCCTTTAACATATTCTATATCTGCCATCATGTCTCACGCTTCATCCTGCAGCTAGTTCCCCTCCACCTCCCTCCCTCTCCTCTCCTCCTCCTCCCTCCCCTCCACCTCCACCTTCACCTCCTTCCCTCCCCTCCCCTCCACCTCCCTCCCTTCCTCCCTCCTCTCCACCTCCTTCCCTCCCCCCCTCCACCTCCACCTCCTTCCCTCCCCTCCACCTCCCCTCCCTCCCTCCCTCCCTCCCCCTCCACCTCCACCTCCTCCTTCCCCTCCCCCCTCCCCCCCCTCCCCTCCCTCTCTCCCCTCCACCTCCCCTCCCTCCACCACCACCTCCTTCCCTGCCCCCCTCCCCCTCCACCTCCTTCCCTCCCCCCCTCCCTCCCCTCCCTCCCCTCCACCTCTCTCACTCTCCTCCACTCTCACCTAGCCTTCTCCCCCACCCCCTCGTCTGTTTCTTTAAGGGAGCCCACTTCGCCTATTTTCTCTTTCTCTCCCTCTCTCTTTGGCTTGTATCCATTCGGCCCCATTCAGCCTACTGTTTTAAGACGTTTACCCCCATCTAGGTGTTAATATTTTCCTGGCGAGCGGTAGCGAGCCTGCATACATATATTATTTTTTTGACAGCAAGCTAAATTTGTACATTTTTCGATAGAAAAATGCCTCGAGCAAAGCCGGATTTCTCCATACAATGCTGGCTCGCTATCGCTCGCCAGGAAGAAATTGACACCTGGATGGGGATAGACGTCTTAAGACAATTTGCTGAATGGGGCCGAATGGATACAAGCCAGGGAAAGAGAGAAAAGGAGAGAAAGATAAAAAGAAAGCCGGTGACCCCCCTTAATTAACCTTTGGAGATGTGTATATACAATAGCCATCGTTTTCTATCTCGTGTTTCTTCTTCCTCTCTTTTTCTTTTCCGCTTCCCTTCTACCTTATTTGACTTTGATTCACCCCCTTCATCTCCGTCAGTATCATGCCTACCTTTACCTAGTCAACCCCCCCCCGGCCTCTACCTCCCATTCTTCCCTCCATACATATCCGTCCATCCATCTAAACTATCTCCCCCCTCCCCTCCCCCAAACTAGCTTCTCCCTCCGCACCACTTCCCTCCCTATACACCACCACCTCTCTCCCTCCCTCCCTCCACACCACCACCTCTCTCCCTCCTTCCTCCCTCCATACCACCACCTCTCTCCCTCCAAACCACCTCCCTCCACATCACTTCGTGTCTCTCTTCCCCATCTCCTTCCTTGCTTTCCTAATATTAAACCCAAACTCCCTTCTCCCTCCTTCAGTTTAACTTACTATTATTGTCACGATTGTGTTTGAAATATTTGAAGACAACTATGGAATCAATGGTAATTGTTTACATGAACGGCTTCTCCGACGTGCATAACCGTTGCCTCGCGGACGTAAACAGTCACATGACTCGCCAGCTTTCTCCGGACTTCCGAAGACAATATTGTCATTACCCTAACCTAAAAACCTGACCTAACCTGGTAGCGGCACCCCGCTGCTCTTAAAATTGATGTATGAGACGTCATATTACTAGAAAGCACTGGGAGAGAGTGAAAAACACCTCCGAATTTGCGAGGGTAAGCTCGTCCTGATATATCGTCGGTAGCATTCAAGACCGCTAGAGCAGCCCTATTTACCAAGTTTTCTTTATATTTTGTCTAATAATATAGTGTTTTATTGTTGTTTTTCATGATTTGAGTGGAGGATTTGCATTAACGATAAATCATCAGTTATACTACCCCAATTTTGTCGCTATTCTTTCTGTTGGTACTAATAGGTTAATATTATTAGTAGTAGACTTAGTATGGTTTGATGATGCTCGGAAATGTATATTTGACTTGAAATAGATACATTGAAGTATTGCAAACCTTCGGCAAAGTGAGGTTTGTTTACCTGAGTGAACAGTCGGTTGGGCCACGGCGTACTTGTTTTTTGCCCCCTGCTGTCAATATATATGATGATGACAATAAGTCATGGGGGGGGGGGAGGGGGGGCAAAGTCCCCCCTCATGGGGAAAACGGGTTTTCAGAGGCTTGTAATTACTTCCAAACATTATATATTGATTAAAATTAACACAGAAAACTATAAATCCATGGGAAAATTAGTGACATTAATATAAACAAATGCAGCTTTTTTCTTCAGTTTCCGCGTCTGCCGAACCATCCAAAACACGCTAAAAGGCGTGTTTTGAAGGGAGGAGGTGTGGGAGGGGTAGTATAACTGTAGATTTACCTAAAGTTAAGAGGACGGTTCGGTAGTGAAAAGGTTAAAGGTTAAAATTTTCGAATTGGTGTAATCTTAGATATTCTCACGACCGTAGTGTTCGCCCCTTTCATGCCCTCCCTAAACAAATCATAACACGAGCTCCCCACTTCTTACCTCAGGGCCTTATGTTTAGATTTATGTCCCGGTCACTGTGGCACTGGGATTTGTTCTGGGTTGGGGTGGCGGAGAATAGTAAGTACTCCGGTTACGTATGTGTGTTTGTGTTGGGAGGGGGAGGTGAGGAATTGTATATCTATTTGTGTGTGGTTATATCTATTTGTCTTGATTTATGGGTGTGGTTGTGTGTGTTTATTTAGGAGTATGCCTTTTTGTTTTGTGTTTATCTTTTGTTTTTGTGAATGTATCGTGTGTGTGTGTGTGTGTTTTCCTGTCTGACTTATCTTTCCGTCTACTATCACTATGCCATACCGTCTGTACTGCCTGTCCTCTCTCTGTGTCCTTGCTGTATTATTTCCTGTGCTCTCATTCTTTCCTATCTTTTGTTCTGTCTTTCTCTCCTATCTTCTGTCTTATCTGTCCGTTTATCCTCTTGTCTGTGTCTATCATATACCTATTATGTCCACTTACACTGTGTGCCTCTCTCTCTCTGTCTCTCTTTTTTCTCTCTCTCTTTTTCTCTCTTTCTTTCTTTCTCTTTCTTTCTTTCTCTCTCTCTCTCTCTCTCTCTCTCTCTCTCTCTCTCTCTCTCTCTCTCTCTCTCTCTCTCTCTCTCTCTCTCTCTCTCTCTCTCTCTCTCTCTCTCTCTCTCTCTCTCTCTCCCTCCCTCCCTCCCTCCTCTCTCTCTCTCTCTCTCTCTCTCTCTCTCTCTCTCTCTCTGCAAACTCAGAAACAAATTACAACATAACTTAGTTTTCAGGTTCTCGCTGTAAAGCTCTTTTCATTTAACTAACTTTTGTTTTCACATCAAATGAAAAATCATAAAATAATTCATATTATAATCGTGTCTCTGGACCTGCCGACCAGTATTGTTTGTTGATAAAATACTTCACAACATCAATAAATCACCAAGCAATAATGAAATAAACATAATAAATTAATATGTAAGCAATATATAACACATCATCATATAATATATAAAGCTTAACCCCTTCAGTATTTGAGGACACATTAATTTCCTTTGTGGCTATCAGTCGGCGATCTCATTTAGTTTAGGAAAGACATCTGGAACGATTTCCTTCCGACACTTTTCTTATCGAATACACATATATATATATATATATATATATATATATATATATATATATATATATATATATACCGTAATTATATACATGAAGTTTGAGTGTGCATACGCGTAAGTGTGTGTGTGTGTGCAAGACAGATTATTTGCCTCGTTTCTATCATAGAATGGGTTTCGTGTGCTCCTGTATTTATTACCTTAGAGTGAGAGAGATACGTTACCATAATGTATAGTACTGTGACGTGTATGTTTCGTCTATGTACGTACACGAGAGAGAAATATAATGATAAGTCAGCGAGAGAGAGATTTTTACCTTTAATTTAGTAAAGACGAGAGAGAGAGAGAGAGAGAGAACGAAGAAGAAGAAGAAGAAGAAGAAGAAGAAGAAGAAGGAAGAAGAAGGAAGAAGATGCCACCACCACCACCACCATAGCAGTAAACTCACTCACATCGCAATAATTCGCACACTGCAATTTCCGCTCAGTCAGGCGTGTTAGATGGAAGGGATTTTTTGCTGGGAATCTTTTTGAAAGTGAAATTTTGCATATTTTTGAGAGGAGGAGGTTGGTGTGAATGACGGAAGGGAAGTGTGAGAGAGAGAGAGAGAGTGTGGATAGGAATGAAGAACAAAAATCGAATCCCAATTATTCCTATTTCTCATCAATCTGCTTTCTTATTTATTAAAGAGAGAGAGAGAGAGTGAGTGAAGTGAATAAGTGTTCAAGTATTAGTGAAGTGGGTAACATAGTGAGATGAGTGAGTGAGTAAGTTAGGGAGGGAGGTGAAAGAGAATGGTAGGTAAGTGAAGTGATTGAATGAAGTGATTGAGTGAAGTGACTGAGTAAATTTGGTGAATGAATGAGTGAATAAGAGAGTGAGTGAATTGAGTAAATGTAGTGAATGAATAAGTGAACGAGGTGGCTCAAATGAAAGAGGTGACAATGAATGAAGTGGTGAGTGAGTAAGTTAGATGATTAAGTTAGATGAGTAAGTTAGATGAGTAATTTAGATGAGTAAGTTAGATGAGTGAGTTAGATGAGTGAGTGAGTAAGATGAGAGAGAATGGTAAGGATAAGAAATGGAAGGGAATTTTAACTTCTCATGTTTTCGAGAGTGACAAACTGTTGTTAAGGAAGTGAGTGTTGCAAAAAGTTACAAGCATGGCTTAGTGTCTCAAAGATATTCCGGTCCATTTCAGGGAGATAGTCTAGGTAAGTAAATTGAACAATGAAGCTGTACCTTCTGTGCAAAGAGTGTTAACTAATGTCCACTCTTCTCTACCCCTTGGGCAATACTTAAGTGCTTCCCAAACTCTATATCGAACGATGATAATACAACTGAGTGCTAATTTGTAATAAAGAGTTAATATCATTAAGCTTCAGAAAGATCACTAGTTGTTTCTGTTTATTTCGTGCAGGAAAATTTAGGGCAACACTTACAGTAAGTGTGACTTTAAAATACAGGGGTAAGACGCTATTTCGTTGTATTTTTGTATTTTATATATTTATTTATTTTATTATTATATATTTTTTTCTGGTTACTATTAGGTGTTTTATGGAGTTGATGCATGATATCTACGAATCAAAGGGTAAAAACTCACATTCAAACACATTTCAATTTACTTTCGAACTCCAGACAAACTCACATAATCGTTTTAATTCGGGTATATATCAATGTTTATGACTCGAACTTTCCTATAGCACGTATTTCACAAGTGATCCATAGGTGAGTTTACTAATGAGTATCTGTTATCATTTATTATTTAATTATTGGGGATAGTGCTGAAAATTTGGCCTCCTCCTGGTACCGATACCGGATCTGGCTCAAGGACTAATATGCCAACTGCCTCATCTCGCTTGCTTTCCTACCTCCCTTCTCCTCTTCCTCTTTCACTCTCCCTCTCTTCCACCCTTCCCGCCCTCCCTCCCCCCTCTATCTCCTACCTTCCCTCCCTCCCACCTCTATCTCCGCCCTCCCTCCCTCCTCTATCTCCCTCTCTCCCACCCATCCCCCCTTATCTCGCACCCTCCCTCCCTCCCTGAGCGTTCTCATTATCAAGGAGCAAACACGGGAATGAAAGAAAACGGAGTTGTTAGGGTAAACACAAACGAAGTTGGGGATTACGTGTGATTTTGAAACTATATTAAAACACCACATATTTCCGTAACTATATTGTTTGTTATGATTAACCCATATAATAACAGTGACATCTTCTTCATCATATTCTGGCAACTATATGACGATTGTATTCAGCTTAGGAAGGACCTCTAGCAATAAAATGCTTTCAAATTATCAAATTTAGTTTCCTCCCAAGACCTCCATCAAGCTTGAAAAAATACTTGCAAGACCACCCTTCTAGATAAATGTGTACATTGTTCGGTAGAAAAATGTCCCGACCAAAGGCCAGTTCTTCCTAAATTGCAGGCTCGCTATTGCTCGCCATGAAGAAATCGACACCAAAATGGCATAAAAGTCTTAAAATCGCCAAACTAATGGGGCTAAGCATGAGGGAAAAGGGGGTCCAGACAAAAAATAACTCTCCATAAACCTACACTTGTTTCTAAGGCCGTGACCTGTGCTGGGATAACAAGGGTGGGCGGAATGTTTGTATTATACGGTCCGGGCGACATATGCAGAAGGTGGGTGTGGGGGTGGAGTGGGTGGGGTTTGTGGGAGGGGTGGAGATTGGTGTTGGAAGTGTATCTGGAATGAATGGGTGTGGCTTGGAAGGTGTGGAGGGCTTGGGGTGGATGGGAGGTGTGGAGATTGGTGTTGGATGTGTATGTGGATGGTGTGTGTGTGTTAGGGGTGGGGTGAGTGTGAGTTAGGGATTGAATGGGGGTGAGTTGGAAGGTGTGGAGTTTTGGGGGATTGTGGGGTGGATGGTATGAGTGAGCAAGAATGTGGGAATGGGTAGGTGTGGGGGTTTTGAGGTTTGTTGGTTAGATGGGAGGGGTGGATATTGGGGTTTCTGCCTATGAGTATGTGTGTGTGTGTGTGTGTTAGATGGAAAGTGACTGTGTTTGTTCGTGTAATTAGAGTATTGTGTACGTGTGTGGATACTTGTGTGTGTATTGTGTTGGAAAGTTCGTTTATCTTTCTTTATTATGCTCTCTCTCTCTCTCTCTCTCTCTCTCTCTCTCTCTCTCTCTCTCTCTCTCTCTCTCTCTCTCTCTCTCTCTCTCTCTCTCTCTCTCTCTCTCTCTCTCTCTCTCTCTCTCTCTCTCCCGCCTCTCTCTCTCTCTCTCTCTCTCTCTCTCTCTCTCTCTCTCTCTCTCTCTCTCTCTCTCTCTCTCTCTCTCTCTCTCTCTCTCTCTCTCTCTCTCTCTCTCCGCCTCCCCTATAGATTCTACGGCTCTGATCGGATTTACGCCTCAGTATTGGAATCTGCTCGCTCACTGGAAAAATTGAGAGAGAGAGAGAGAGAGTGAGTGAGTGAGTGAGAGAGCGAGAGAGAGTGTGTGAGAGAGAGAGAGAGAGCGAGAGTTACAAGGAGTTAGTTACAAGAAATAGTTAGTATTTCAGAGACATTGCTGTCCATTCTGGGGAGATGCTGGAAGTGGAAGGAAATAGACTGTTTAGTGCACTACACTCTTTACAGTGTGCACAATGTTATCTACTCTCTTCTTGAAATACTCTACTGAAGAACTGTTTACAACATCTGAGGGAAGTTTGTTCCAGGTAGAACAGATCTTATATGTGAAAAAGTTTCCACAAATACAAGTGCTGAACCTTTTACATTTTATTTTCCAGTCATGGTTGCACGTTGTAATCATATTGAGGCTAAACATTTTGTTATAATCCACATTGGCAAACTCATTCTATTCTTAAATTGCTTCTTAATATAGCCCAATATTTTCTGAGCTTTCTTCTTCTACTTCAATGCACTGCTTGGAAAACTTTAGGTCACTGCTAATCAGAACACCCAAAATCCTTTTTCCAAGAGAGAGAGAGAGAGAGAGCGAGATAAAGTTCCTTTTTGCTTTGGGTGATGAATAGTTGTTAGATCATATGGATATAGTGAAAATCATTACATTGAATATACAATAATAATAATAATGCACTGAATTGAATGTCTGTATATTTTTCATATTATTTTTGTTATATATATATATATATATATATATATATATATACAGTACCGGGTATATATATATATATATATATATATATATATATATATATATATATATATATATATATATATATATATATACCGGTATGTATATATATATATACCAAATAGTGGTCCACAAAACGTATATTTTAGCCATACTCCTTCGTGGAAAAGAGTAGGTAGAGGTGTTTACTAGAATACAAAAAACAAAATCAATACATGCAGCACTTTTCGATTATCATGTACAGTATAGATATATCTATCTTTTGCGGGTGAAGAACATAGTCATAATGGGAGACAGCTTGACTGGGTTTTTGGATTCATTGACCAAATTAAACTCATTTGTTGGTAAATCATTAGATAACGTAAAGGCAAATGGATTTACAAATTTAAGTATATTGCTCACAACATTGTTAGCGGAGAAAATCACGTGCTAACTAATGAAACACACACACACACACACACACAAACACTCTATACACCTGTACTGCACCCATTCTACACCTGCCAGACAAGGGCTAAGGAGAGTATCGTAGGTGACAGATGGTGATTGTAGTCTGTTGGGTCTATTAGAGAGAGAGAGAGTGTGTATCTGTGCGTGTGATAGTGAGTGGGAGCATGACTGGTAGTGGATGAGTGCACAGACATTTTACTGTAAGACAATACGCTTACCATTTTATGAGTGGAATAAAGACCAAGAGAAATATACTCGAGACCGAAAAATCGAAAATACTTAAAGAAATTATAATGGTACTGCCATATAGTACGCCTATCCAATAATGTATGAATTAGCTCGAACTAGGAAGAAATAACCTTGCTTTTTATGTCTTGAATGTTCATATTATGCTAGGATATTTCTGGCCTTTATGGGTTTCTCTCAACGGGGGGAGGGGGGGGGGGGAGTACTGTACAAGTGAACGATATATAACTACAAGGAAACACAAATAATTCAAGCTATTCGAATAGTACAAAACTATATAATTCACAATGAGAATAGAGAATCACATACATCATCGAATACATAAGCATATACAAGCAACAGTATACAGACAGCTATAATAGGGAAATACACATGGGGCGGACAATAGCTCTACAACTCTAGGGTAACACTTGGACGGCCGATAATCTAGCAAGGATATGTCACATGGATGAATAATTGATTTATACGTTATGGATCATTTAACTGGATACTGACTTATATCGATACTACAACGGGGAAATGGTAAATGGTGTGTTAGATAGATTTACTACTATTGACCAGACTCGCACTTCTTAGCTATCTATATATTTTCTGGATCAGTCTCTTGTTCACTATCGTGTTCTCTATATTTTCTTTAAGACAGTCTTGCCTCTGGACAGAGGTTTAGTGCACAGGAATAAGTTATCGTGAAATGAGTACAATTTATAACATTTATCGGGTGTTGTAATTATGAAGCTAACTAATTATATTTTGTGCTCAACAACGTTGGCGTGGAAAGATCCTATTGTGTACGTCTAGAGTCTCTAGACTCTTCAATATAATATATTTAGGCAAAGATAGAGTATGTAGTTTGTTACCTGAAGGGCCAATTTTCACTATGAAAATAGGGACTCTACGAAAACAAAGAGACAAATTATAATTATTCAATCATAATAGCTTTTTCTGGTGTTGGGGGTGGAGAAACGAAACTTCAGGCGTCTAGGGGTGGGGTGACGTCTCTCGGGGTGGGGGGGGGGGGGGGGGGGGGTGGGGGGGGGGGGGGGGCGGGGGTGTCTTCTCTCTGCGTGTTGGGGCCCGGGGTCGTCTATCATTCTGGTGCAGGAACTTGAAGGGGAGAGGTGTCGGACCGCATTCCCAAAGAGGTGTCAGACCACTCTTATTTATCTGCAGGTAGTGTAGAAGTGTATTTCATGAACGACAGGCTGGTCTGGGCGATCACACAAGTTGCACTTCTAAATTTGAGCATAGAGTTGTCCCTAGTATCATGTACAGGTATAGTTGGGCGTCCAGTCGAGTGACCTGGAGAGCTAACATCGAGCCTAGCACGGGAGAAGAAGGGACTTCTCTCACTTTGTCTCCTGTAGTCATGACTTGTCCTGGTATGTTGGAATTTTCATTTCCTATCGTAGTAAGGGCAATAAGGGATTCCCTTTCTCTCTGATGGTCTTGATGAGAGAGCACCTAGGTGTAAATGGGGGGACTGGTCATCGTCTACCTCATTGGAAAGCTCCTTAAGTATATGACTCGTGGGTGGCAGTTAGGTTCTTTTGCGCTCTAGCCTTTTGCGTTAATATTGCTGGCGAATGCTGTAGTTTTTACTGTTCTAGGTGTCACTTCTACTAATGCTAGCTTTACACTTGGCATAACAGTTCATTTTGCTTATCTATTCGTCACAGTCTTCCACATGTCCATCACGTACAGTTAACCACATAAGTTCTGTTCCTCGTCGTGGTCTTATGCATGAAAGTAAAATATGTATGAATTAATTGCGAGTGTGGTTTCTTTTGATTATCAGTTGACGAATCAGATGTGTTAACCAATGCATAAGAAACTACACAAGTAATTCAACCATACGCATTATATTTACATGTGTAAGATCACGGAGTGGAACATAATTAATGAGGGCAACCGTACATCGTCAACAACACACACATCAACTCTTCCTCTTCACACATTATACTGTAATCGGTATCTCGTTTTCTCTTGACCTTATTTGGAAGGACCATATTAATTGCAGTTCTTGCTAAATCGGCTTTCGAGTAATTAGTTGTGTTCATCCTACTGCAGAAGTTCTTCTCCTCCACTTTTACATAATTATACAAATGTACCAAACAAAGGAATAATTAATATATATGTATAATTGAACGTTTCTAATTAGTGTTAGTGTTATATATATTTGTATTTAATTAAATATTAAAAACAAATATTATAAAGGGGTGAATATATTATAATAGCATGCACAAAATTGAAAGGGGAAACGGCGAAAATATAATTGAAAGTAATCTGATAAACTAGAAATAGGAAGAGTTTAGTCTGTAAAGAGAACGCGGAAATGCCCCCTCCTTCTTACCATCCGCCATAAATGTCAACACTCAGAAGTTACAACAATATCCAGTATTTCACCTCCGCCGTAACCAATGATAGGAAGAATCGTGCTCTTTTATTTTACAGTACCCGTTATATTGTAAAGTTGCCCGCCACCATCACCTCAACACAACCACCACTACCACCACCACCACCACCACCACCAACGCTAATACCATCACTACAACCACCACCGCCACCATCACCTCAACACAGCTACCACTACCATCACCACCAACGCTAATACCATCACTACAACCACCACCACCACCATCACCTCAACACAACTACCACTACCACCACCATCACCACCAACGCTAATACCATCACTACAGCCACCACCACCACCATCACCTCAACACAACCACCACTACCACCACCAACGCTAATACCATCACTACAACCACCACCGCCACCATCACCTCAACACAACCACCACTACCACCACCACCAACGCTAACACCATCACTACAACCACCACCGCCACCATCACCTCAACACAACCACCACTACCATCACCACCAACGATAATACCATCACTACAACCACCACTACCACCACCACCAACGCTAATATCATCACTACAACCACCACCGCCACCATCACCTCAACGCAACCACCACTACCATCACCACCAACGATAATACCATGACTTCAACCACCACTACCACCAACGCTAATATCATCACTACAACCACCACCGCTACCATCACCTCAACACAACACAACACCACCACCACCACCACAATATTAGGCACCCCATAATCACTGCCACAATTAAAGATACCCCATTTTCAACCACTGCACCAACCCAATGTTTCTCTTCTCCAACAGCACCACGCCACCACAACCACCCTTATAATCACCACAACCACCACCATCCCACAGACACAACCTTTCCCTCTCACCATCACTCCACACAACACTAGCAACACCACAACCAACCACCCTCACCACACAAACCACCACCACCATTACCACACAACAGCACACTCTACTACCAGAGTGACTCCACCAACACACATATCACCACTACCACCACCACAGCACACTACCACCAGTGACTCCCACAACCACACCACGGAACACCACACCACACAACCAAAGTGATCCAACACACCAAAACCACTCAACACCACCATTATAATCCGCTCCCACAACCCCTCCACCACACCACACAATAGCACACCACACTACCACCACATCACCACCACCACTACTACCACCACCACCATCACTACCACCACCACCACCACTAGCACCACCACACCACACCACACCACACCACACCACACCACACCACCACCACCACCACCACCACCACCACCACACCACACCACACCACACCACCACCACCATTACCACACCACCACCACCACACCACACCACCACTACTAGCACCATCTCCACGGACACCACTACCACCACCGCTACCACCACCACCACCTGGTGTATATTGGTTGTTGTGTCACTCTCAAGGGCCTCCTTCTGTTTTCTGGCTTCTGGTGCCTGTGCTCTTATTGGTTCATACACGGACCCACTTTCAACAAACACACACACACATAAACACACACACACATACACACACAAACATAAACACACACATAAACACACACATAAACGCAAACATAAACACACTCACACATACATAAACGCAAACATAAACACACACACACACACACACATAAAATAAACACACATACACGCACGCAAACACACACACACACATATATACACACACACACATAAACACAAACATAAACACACACACACATAAAAGAAACACACACATGCAATCACACATACACGCATGCAAACACACACACACACATACACACACACACACACACACACACACACACACACACTTCTTATATATCCAGGTCAATGCGTTACCAACTAAGTCATGAACTCTTTTACTTGACATAATATGAGATATCCTATGGATTATTACACTGTCGAGTCTTGGCGTCCTTATTGTGGAATAGCTATAAAGTCTCTAACGGCAGTTCAGTGTACAATGACACAGAGGTTATTAAGTGGATGAAGGAAATTAATCGAATATACATTAATTCTTTCAGTATTTCAAGACGCATTCCATACACGTTATCCTGGTTACTATTTGACGATTCAATGCAATATAGGAATGATCTCTAGGAATCAAATGGGTAAAAACGATCTTGATTATTTTCTAGCTCCCACAAGTGTTTTCCTTAACTGAATAAAATCGTCTAATAATAGCCAGAATAAACTAATTTTTTTTCAAGGGGTTAATGAGGTATTGGAACGATATATAACGACAGGAGAAACCATATAATTGGCTGCATATTGACACAATCTGGTATGATGCCGCCTTATGGGAGCCCACCTCGCTTTTTTTCATCTTGCTCTCCCTCTCTCTTTGGTTTGTATCCATTCGGCCCCATTCAGCCTACTGTTTAAGATGTTTACCCCCATCCAGGTGTCAATATTTTTCTGGCGAGCGGTAGCGAGCCAGCATGTATATGTTTTTGTTTTGACAGCAAGCTAAATTTGTACATTTTTCCATAATATGTCTCCGGCACAGCCGGATTTCTCCATACAATGCTGGTTCGCTATCGCTCGTAAGGAAGAAATCGACACTTGGATGGGGATCAACGTCTTAAAACAGTTGGCTGAATAGGGCCGAATGGATACAAGCTTGGAAAAGAGAGAAAAGGAGAGAAAGATAAGAAAAGCCGGTGACCCCCCTTAAATCTGGCTGTGTGTGTGTGATGATAACCCCAAAATGTGTTGTGTTCTAACATTATGTGTTTGGCTATTTTATATATGTGTATTTGTGTTAGATGCCTTTATATGTGTATTTGTGTTAGGTGCCTTTATATGTGTATTTGTGTTAGGTGCCTTTATATGTGTATTTGTGTTAGGTGCCTTTATATATGTATTTGTGTTAGGTGCCTTTATATGTGTATTTGTGTTAGGTGCCTTTATATGTGTATTTGTGTTAGGTGCCTTTATATGTGTATTTGTGTTAGGTGCCTTTATATATGTATTTGTGTTAGGTGCCTTTATATGTGTATTTGTGTTAGGTGCCTTTATATGTGTATTTGTGTTAGGTGCCTTTATATGTGTATTTGTGTTAGGTGCCTTTATATGTGTATTGTGTTAGGTGCCTTTATATGTGTATTTGTGTTAGGTGCCTTTATATGTGTATTTGTGTTAGGTGCCTTTATATGTGTATTTGTGTTAGATGCCTTTATATGTGTATTTGTGTTAGGTGCCTTTATATGTGTATTTGTGTTAGGTGCCTTTATATGTGTATTTGTGTTAGGTGCCTTTATATGTGTATTTGTGTTAGGTGCCTTTATATGTGTATTTGTGTTAGGTGCCTTTATATGTGTATTTGTGTTAGGTGCCTTTATATGTGTATTTGTGTTGGGTGCCTTTATATGTGTATTTGTGTTAGGTGCCTTTATATGTGTATTTGTGTTAGGTGCCTTATATGTGTATTTGTGTTAGGTGCCTTTATATGTGTATTTGTGTTGGGTGCCTTTATATGTGTATTTATGTATATATATATATGTATTTGTGTTAGGTGCCTTTATATGTGTATTTATGTATATATATATGTATTTGTGTTAGGTGCCTTTATATGTGTATTTGTGTATATATATATGTATTTGTGTTAGGTGCCTTTATATGCCAGAGCATTTGTAGTAAACCCATGGCTAAAGTGATAACCAGACCTTTATAATTTCGGTACAATAGATCATAACTATATAGAGTAGAAAGGGTCTGTTAGAGACAAAGGAATAATTGAGATCATTTGTATAGCTCTTTGGCTGCTAGAATTCCTTCCTGGATTGTTCAAAATTGTCTAGAATTAGCGAGACAGATGTGTAATACAGATGCTATAATAGTGAAGTAGTTAACCACCTAACATAGATGACCGAGATTATATTGTAACTAGCATCAGGCGTAATGATTAAGGGGGGTTACCGTTTTTGTTTTTATCTTTCTCTCATTTTCTCTCTTTCCCTGGCTTGTATCCATTCGGCCCCATTAAGCCAACTGGTTTAAGACGTTTATCCCCATCCAGGTGTCGATTTGTTCCTGGCGAGCGATAGCGAGCCATCATTGTATGGAGAAATCCGGCTTCGCTGGAGAAATTTTTCTATCGAAAAAATTTACAAATTTAGCTTGCTGTTAAAACAAAAATATATATATGCTGGCTCGCTACCTGTCGCCAGGAAAATATTGACACCTGGATGGGGGTAAACATCTTAAAACAGTAGGCTGAATGGGTCCAAATGGATACAAGCAAGAGAGAGGGAGAGAAAGAGAAAAAAAAGCTAGGTAGGCTCCCTTAAGTTTTGAGTGGATCACTAGGTCATCATAGGGTTACATACCTACCACCCACACTGGTCTATATCGGTTGTTGCCTGGACATAACGTGATCGATAATATGGCTGCTTACTAATACTATACTCCCCCCCCCCCCCCCCCAACACACACACACACATACACACACACACACACACACCAATATATGTTGTTGTATGGACATAACGTGATTGACAAAAAAGTATCTCCTTGTCTGTACAGTACCCCCACCCCTCCCTCCCTCTCTCTCACACACACACACACACACACACACACACACACACACACACACACACACACACACACACACACACACACACACACACACACACACACATACCTATATCGGTTGTTGGTTGGAGATGTGTGTCGATAGTTACGGGTTTTTATTGTTTTGTTCATCAGTGGTTCCCCTGTTATTGCCAGCTAGTTGACGGGTTGCTCGCATTTTATTGTCAACCCTCTCTTGCACGGTTTAGGTTTCGATTTTGTTTTGTTGTGTTGTGTTGTAGTTTAGTCGTTCGTTACACACTCCATTTTATGTTTTGGTTTGAGTGTTGTTTTTTTTTTTGGGGGGGGGTTTAGTCGTTTGTTACACACTATTATATGATTTTTTATTTTATTTTTTTTATTTTTTAGTTACACATTCTATTTTAACGTTTTGGTTGGAGTGTTTCTTATGTCTTCACTTACTTTATTTGTGTTTGCTATTCCATATTTTGTGAAATTTCAATATGTTAGGGTAGATTACAATTGGGTAGGTTAGTTAAGGCTATGATAAGTATGCACTATTATGGAAAAAGGGTTATTCAATTAACTTTATTTTTATTATCTATAACCCTGCATTATCCTGTTATAAGTATTGCCCATTTGTGTGTGTGTGTGTGTGTGTGTGTGTGTGTGTGTGTGTGTGTGTTTGGTAGACTATGATATGCACTATTATGGAAAAGGTTTTATTAAATTAACTTTATTTGTATTATATATAACCCTGCATTTTCCTATTTTAAGCGTTGCCCATTTGTGTGTGTGTTTCTGTGTGTGTGTGTGTGTGTGTGTGTGTGTGTGTGTGTGTATTTGGTGCTTGTAAGGGGTGGGTGGGAAATGTAGGGGTGACAGAGGGTGGGTAAGGTGGCAGAGGGAGGTGGTATTGTGGGATGGAGAAGGCGAGTGTGGGGAAAAGGAAAACATGGAAGTACTGTGAGAGGGAAATGGTGGGGTTAGTGTGGGGGAGGAATAGGAGTGGAGTATTGTGTGTGGGTGATTATATTGGGAAAGAGAAAGAGGGTGAAGTATTGTGGGGTGGAGAGGGACTTGGTGGTGTACGGGTCAAGAGAGGGAGCGAGTAATGGGGAGGATGGAATTTGGTGGGCGAAGTGTGGGAGGGAGTGGGTGGATAGTATGAGAAGAAGGGAGTGGTTGGATAATGTGGGTAGGAGGGAGTGGGTACATAATGTGGGAAGGAGGGAGTGGGTGGATAATGTGGGGGAGTAGGGGGTTAATGTGGGGTGTGGGAGGCGGGTAGTGGGCGGACTAAGCAACAGCCGGATTGACTTTAATAAATTTACCTCACACGGAAGTAAGAGAGTAGTAGTAGTAGTAGTAGTAGTAGTAGTAGTAGTAATACCGGTAGTAGTAGCAAATACATTAACACATTATTATAATATAATATAATTTTAGCTATAAATATTCCTTATGACGGAAAATGTATTCCTCCCTCGATTATGTTGCTGTGGTGGCAAAATCGAGATGAAAAAAACGAAAATAAAGGAACAATGCCTGGAAATTTACGACTTTGGAAAACGGAGCGCATGGTTTCGTTTGGACGGGAAACTTGGGTATTATATTATTTGGTAATATTATGCCTGTCTTCATTTATTACACCTCCATTTTTTGGTAAAAATTGCATAGTCATCGATTGTTTATATTTCCTGGTGTCTAGTTTTTACTCTGCTACGTTGCCGTTGCATATTCAATGCATAAATGATGCTTAAATCTACTTACATTCTAAATATATAATATTGTATCCAAAAGGCATTGCATTCTTTGTTCTATTTACTTTTCTTATAAAGTCGTTGATCGATTGAAACAAAAAGATATCACAATCTTGCTTCTTTATGCATGTATGATATGTTTTTCTAGCTCTACCTACTAAGAGTAGTTATTGTTGACATGATGGTCAAATTATTCTACGCACAGATAAATTAAGTAAAATTTAAATATATCGGCGTTTTCTAAGAACACGTTAGATTTAACACCTAAAGAGTGGCCTAGGCGGTAAATAATATGTAGCCACCAGCAGGGTGTTTTTACCTAAAATAGGGCTGTTTACATGATCATTTTCATGCCTAAATAAGACCCAGAGCGTAAAACAAGTATCTATCCCTGAAAGGGCATAAACAGAGCTTTCCAATGACAACACAACGATCCTTGTATGACCGCTAGTTTTCTTGCAACAACCGCGGAACACGAGTGCAAAAACCATGTAATTCGGTACTTTCCCCATACATTTCACTATGGAGTGTGAGAGGGTGGAGGAGGGTGGGATTCGTGTCAGTTGGTCCACCGCGGTGGTCTGGAGCAGTCATACGCTCACTACTCTCCTGCCACCACTTGTCTCTCTCTCTCAGCAACATTACGTGCTGAAATTGCCACACGACCTATGTCGTGCGCCGCCACATAGTCCAAATTTATTTCACTCGACTTATGTTGCGCGCCGCCAGTTAAGGGTTAAACTGAGGACAAGATGTGCCTGTATGTTTGCTCAGGTTTAAGGAAGTTAATTTCCCTTTAGGACGAATTAAATGTATTGCGTAGTGTTTGGGAATACTTCTTAAACAGTTATTGTTCGGGCAAAGAATTGCCTGCTTTTTATATCTAAGTAGAGAGAAGTACAGTAGTCATGTTTTATGTGTTTTTATTTGTTTTATTACCTACACATAATGATGGCGTGGAAAGGATAAATCTATATATGTGAAAGTTATTTGTAATCTTTCCGACCTAAAATAAAGTAAAATAAATATACAGTATATACATTTATGCATGAACATATCAATGAATAAATATACTTACCGGTATATATATTTATTACTATTGGTATCAATAATATTCGGTAAGGGATTAGTACGGTAGTATTGTATATCATCAGAATTTATATTGTATTTCAGTGTTCAATATTTCCATCAGTTTCATGTTGAGAGAGAGCGAGAGAGAGAAAAAAAAATACAGACAGACATTCATATAGATAGGCAGATAGACAAACAGATACAGATAGATATATAGGTAGATAGACAGATAGACAAACAGATAGATAGATAGATAGATAGATAGATAGATAGGGCAGAAGGGAAAGGGAAGTGGTCCGGGTGAGCAGACAGGCCCCAGAATTAAAGGATTTTGTGTGAAGACCTGTTCTGCCGAGAGAGAGAGAGAGAGAGAGAGAGAGGGAGAGGGAGAGGGAGAGAAGAGAGAGAGAGGGAGAGAGAGAGAGAGATTTATATTTAAATTGTTCTAATACAGACTACTTAGCCCCAACAACAATCAGTGCTATTCTGTAAACCTATTGACAATTTAATTAGCCGTTTGATTTTGTTTTCGCATCGAATTCATAATTGCATAGTTTAATCCTTGTATCCAATGCCAATTATAATTAGGTGTATTTATGACAAGCATTATACAATTGATAGGCCTATATAATTATGAAAACGATAAATAACTTTGTAATCTAATGGATATACAGGTATATACAGTATATATATATATATATATATATATATATATATATATATATATATATATATATATATATATATATTTTTTTTTTTTTTTTATTTTTTTTTTGCTCTCAGCCGGGCTCGAACCACCAACAGTCAGGACGAGTGTTCTTGGTTTAATAAACTCTACCACGGCATGATAAATAATACTTAACTCTTTCCTATATACAGTATACCTAAGAGAAAGGAAATCCTACTTGGAAAGAGTATTTCATTTCAAATTCAAATCCTAGGACCATATTTCAGGATACCCTACACGAATTTCAGTATTCCCACGCAACTCGGGCTTAAGGGGAGACTGACCGTTTGTTTGGTCTATTAATTCATTTATTCATATATGTTTTTAGTTTCCTCCCTAGATCTCCATCAAGCTTAAAAAAACACCCCCTAGACCCCCCTTCAAGATAAATTTGTACATTTTTCGGTAGAAAAATGTGCCGGCAGAAGGCCGGCTCCTCTTAAGAATGCAGGCTCGCTATCGCTCGCCAGGAAAAAATCGACACCTAAATGGCACGAAAGGTCTTAAAATTGACAACGAAATGGGGCGAAACGTGTTAAAATCGCAAAACTAATGGGTCGTACGTCTTATAATCTCAAACTAGTGGGGCTAACCATTAGGGAGAAGGGGGTCCAGAAAACTGTCTGCCTCCCCTTAATTGATTTAATTTAATTTACAGCCAATCAAGCCCGAGAGTCATAAATATGTATAGCATATCTCACAAATACACGTGAGCTCTCGTGTACAAAATATTTCGTACAAGTAAAATTTGTCTTATTATTATTATTGATTTTATTTGTATTATTATATATATTTTGTCATCATCATTATCTTTTTGTTCTTCTTCTTCTTCTGTAATAAAACTAACAAGCTTGTTTAGTAAGGTTAATCAGCTAGAATCCAAAATACAGATACCTCGGCTGTAATTTCCACCTACGCACCTATAAAAATACAGATACCTAGGCTGTAATTTCCACCTACGCACCTATAAAAATACAGATACCTAGACTGTAATTTCCACCTACGCACCTATAAAAATACAGATACCTCGGCTGTAATTTCCACCTACGCACCTATAAAAATACAGATACCTAGGCTGTAATTTCCACCTACGCACCTATAAAAATACAGATACCTAGGCTGTAATTTCCACCTACGCACCTATAAAAATACAGATACCTAGGCTGTAATTTCCACCTACGCACCTATAAAAATACAGATACCTAGGCTGTAATTTCCACCTACGCACCTATAAAAATACAGATACCTAGGCTGTAATTTCCACCTACGCACCTATAAAAATAGCACCTGGATCCATTACCTGTGGAGGGGTTTGGTGGGGGTCAAATGAGGCTCCCTGTCTGGCTCCTGTAATATAGTCCTTCATTCACGTGTGTAGGGGCGTGTGTGAGTGGCTATGGGCGCGTCTGTGTGTAAGAGAGAGAGAGAGAGAGATTGTTTGATATGCATTATTATAATAGGGGAATAGGAGAGCAACAAACAGATCGAGAGAGGTAGATTGTGAAATAGAGAATTATAAATGAGGGAATAGGAGTGAAGCAAACAGATTGAAAGAGAGAGAGGTGGGCGGAAATGTGATTTAGGCATTATTCTGTATTCTATGGTAATTACATGAGCGTCTTTTTTTTTTTTAGTTTTTCTTCCAAACCATTCGTGAAAGATTATGAATGACAGATATGTAGGGATATATTTATCTTAGATAATCTACGTTCACTTGTCGAAAAAGGTTCAGTATTGGACATTTTCGAAAAAATTACTGCTGTGACTCAACCTATAGGTTTTTTAGTACGAAGAATCGTTGCTAAAATAAGTAAAATCTTGTAATGTTAGCCACGATATAATGGATAAGTTGCCATTGAATTGTATGTTTTGCAAAATATATTTTCCCTTCATTTACGAGTTATCATTTATTAGCTGTTAACATTACTTAGTGTTCAACTGAAATTAAATATAAAAATAAGTAGCGCTACTCTCTAGAAATGTAGAACCATGAAATGCTTGTAGACATGCAGTAATGCAAGTAATGATCGCCCTTCTGTAAATCTAATATGGCCCACTTAACCCATGCAGTACCAGGGATGTCCTTTTAATCATATTTTTGCAATTAGTAGCCAATTTTATTCAGATTAGGAAGGACCTCTAGTAATATAAAGGCTTCAAACTATCCCAACCAACCCTTTTAACTACCACAGATCCTTCCTAAGCTGCATAATATCGTCTAAATATGGCTAGAATAAAATATAACACGTCGCTGGCACTCAGTGGGTTGAAAATGGGAAAGGGATGAGACCTTATATATTTATTTTGTGTTTACTCTAAAAATTGTGTGTGTGTGTGTGTGTGTGTGTGTGTGTGTGTGTGTGTGTGTGTGTGTGTGTGTGTGTGTGTGTGTGTGTGTGTGTGTGTGTGTGTGTGTGTGTGTGTGTGTGTGTGTGTGTGTGTGTGTGTGAGTGAGTGAGTGAGTGAGTGAGTGAGTGAGTGAGTGAGTGAGTGAGTGAGTGAGTGAGTGAGTGAGTGAGTGAGTGAGTGAGTGAGTGAGTGAGTGAGTGAGTGAGTGAGTGAGTGAGTGAGTGAGTGAGTGAGTGAGTGAGTGAGTGAGTGAGTGAGTGAGTGAGTGAGTGAGTGAGTGAGTGAGTGAGTGAGTGAGTGAGTGAGTGAGTGAGTGAGTGAGTGAGTGAGTGAATGATCCTCTATAAATATGTGTCATGAGGTAGGGCTTCCTATTGGGCTGATGAAAACCTCTCGGGGCTATAATTTCGCGGGTAAATATATATAAGAGAGAGAGAGAGAGAGTAAGAGATAGAGAGAGTAAGAGAGAGAGAGAGACTGAAAGCTGACACACCTACGTAATGACCTGCTAAAAATTTGACTTAATAACCAACTGACTGACACAATAACCGACTGAACCTTACAGACAGACAAACAGATCAATCAACAGACAGACCATCCCTCAAGGTCACCTGTCCATCACACAGGTGAGGTGGGCGGCTAATGAGGCACCAGTGAATCTATGGCTGCACAAGGGGTGGAGAGAGAGAGAGAGAGAGAGAGAGATAGATAGATAGATAGATAGAGAGAGAGAGAGATAGATAGATAGATAGATAGAGAGAGAGAGAGGAGCAGCCAGCAGCAGTAGGTGGCAGGACGTAAGTCTTCGGTGAAGTTCCTCCTTATCAACATGATATGGAGGGCCCATACACAATACACATATTATACATGAAGCTGCCTCGATTGAGGTCCCTACATAATTACTGATGCTCTGACTTAATCTTGAAGTAAACTTAATTCAGAAAGTCTCTGATGTACATCTGCCAGCCATCAATTCCAAATGTTAAAGAAATATTGTTAATTATACTAGTTTGTAGCTATGTAAAAACACGGGTGATAAGAAAATCACACACAGCAAACATTTACTTTGCACCTGATAAGTTTGATCTATTTATTTGCTAGCAGTTGAAATACTCTAATTTTAAACATTCTACATACACTATTTCAAGTTTGTTTTTTTATGTGCACGAAAGATACAAAGGCAAAGCTGCCTGAAAAAAGTGTCTCCCTCAAAGTTTAAAGAAAGTGATAATCGCGACTTTAAGTTTTTTGTTTTCTTTTGTGTTGAAAGAAGTGCGGTGTGCTTGTTTAGTGTAATGAAATTAATAGAAGGAAGTATTTGTGGGAGCTAACTGGATTACTCTCTGTTTAGGTTAGACACAAACAGAAAGAGTGAGGGAAGCCAGACAAATGAAACAGGAGTTCCAGCAACTCCTTATCACATGCCTTTGAGGCCTCCTCTCAGTATTGCCCAGTTCGATTGTTGTCTTCAATCTCCCCATTCAATATAATCTCTTGTATAACTGAAACCAGGAGTCAGTGATGATCGAGAGAGAGAGAGAGAGAGAGAGATGTAGGGAAACTGAAAAACTAAAGCAAAACAGATCAAGGGACAGACAGGTAGAAGTGCAGTTTACCTGTTCGGGTGGCCCTTCCCCACGCAGGTGAGGTGGGCGGCTAATGAGGCGACGGTAAATATATGGCTGCACAGGGGGCGGCAGGAGGAGGGGGGGGGGGGGGGCGAGTAAGGGAATGGAGGAAGAGAGAGAATGAGGGGGAGAAAAGGCAGACACACACATTCAGATAAATGTAAACAAAAAGACAGACAGGTAAATCAGCTGGCAGTCACAAAATATCTGAATTACACTAACCTTGGGGCGTAAGTGACGTTCTTTGACCTTATGTATGAATTTAATTCCCATTACTAAAGCCAAACAAATGTATGATTTGATGTGTGCCTTCCTTTTACCATAATCGTATATATATATATATATATATATATATATATATATATATATATATATATATATATATATATAACCGTATATATATATATATATATATATATATATATATATATATATATATATATACTGGACACAATTAGAACAATTAGGATATTCAAAATTCTCCCGAACCATATCATCAACAAGAGTAAATTTTATGTGAACGCAGTATAACAAAATATGGAAAGCATATTTTATCGACGAAGAAAATTATGCTTATCAACTCTGTGTAAGCAGAGTTTGGTATCGCCTCCCCGTATAGTGGGTACCACCGAAAACAAATTCTGTCGTTGTCATTGTTGTCGTCGTCGTCGATGTCCGTCTATCGCTGAACTCCTCCTAGACCGTTGGACGGATTTTCACCAAACTTCACACGAACATTTGTTGGGTGAATGCGAACGTCAGTCAAAAAAGATTTGTTGAATTTGTGCAATTGTTATGATTTTAGATCCAAAATATGGTTCCCCCCCCCCCCCCTGGGGCCTCCCCCTCCCAGAAACCCCCCCCCCCCCCCCCCCCCCCCCCCACCCCTCCTGTAATGATGGCGTTCTGTGGGCGAAAACATCTCGCCCCTCATTTGTTAGGTTAAGTTAGTTTAGTTGACATTAGAAGTGATGGTAGTAATAGTGGGGATGATGGTAATTGTAGTGATAATGGTGATAATAGTCGTGATGATGGTAATTGTAGTGATAATGGTGATAATAGTAGTGATGATGGTTGTAGTTGTAGTGATGATGACAGCAGTTATGATGATGGTAGTGATGATGATGACGACAGTAGTAGATATGATGGTGACAGTACTAGTAGTAGTGATGATGGTGACAAACAATGATGATAGTTGTAGTGATAATGATGACAGTAGTGATGATGGTGACAGTATTAGTGATGATGGTGAGTAGTAGTGATTATGGTGAAAGTTGTAGTGATGATGACAGTAGTAGTGATGATGAGAGTAGTAGTGATGATGGTAAGAGTAGTAGTGATGACTATAATAGTAGTAGTGCTGATGATAGTAATGGTGATCGTGACTAGTAGTGATGATGGTGACCCATCGCAGAGTTGAGTATGCCGTTTTGATTTGGGGCAAAAC
This sequence comes from Paralithodes platypus, assembly GCA_032716605.1. Taxonomy (NCBI): domain Eukaryota; kingdom Metazoa; phylum Arthropoda; class Malacostraca; order Decapoda; family Lithodidae; genus Paralithodes; species Paralithodes platypus. The sequence continues at coordinate 15,089,740 of CM064498.1, read as the reverse complement.
GGCACGTCTACTTTATTGATTATTACTCTGCTTGAGCCATACATACCACTAATTAATTCTTAATAGTCGAATAAATAATCTTCATTGTATTACTCTTATATGGGAACTTAAGACTAGGTTATTGCAGCTCCAATGATTTTTTTTTTTTTTTTTAATATTCCAACTACTCCCTCTCGGGCATAGGCTGAGAGCCTGCACACTCAACGGTGACGGTCACGGTGGCCGAGCGCGCTTAGTACTCTGTATTGGGAGCGCTAGCTCTGGTGTCGGGGGTTCGATCCCACGCGCCGGCAGGGGAAGTTCTCTCAAAAACTTTCCCTGGCCGTGAAGGCAAGATCTGGGCGGATCATCTCGGGGGACCCACAAAGCCTCCTGCCCACGTCCTACTCCCTTGGGAGTATGTAGGCGCTCTCGTTAGCTGCCAGGATCAGTCTGTTGATCCATTAGGATAAGATCTAGGTTAAGTCTGTGTATTTTCAGCCCCATTGGCTGCCGGGTTGAAATAAACCGATAATTATTATTATTATTATTATTAACACAGTGAGGCCCGTGAGGTCTTGGTCCAGTCTAGGGAGTGAGACATGCGAAGCACCCCGGCTCGAAGCAACTCCATCTCTGAAGCTGCTCTGCCTCTGCGCTTCACCGTCTCATTCCCCAGACTCAGAACACCACCTATTGAGCAATTAACTCACTAGGTATTGCCCCCCAGTAGCATATTTTGAATATGGGAATATTCACACAATGCTATTTAATCAGGAAACAATGAGGGTATTTTTTATTTTATTTGTTTTATTTTTTTGGCATTTCGGGTTGCTGTTTAAGTTAATGCACTGAAACTAGGTACAACACATATTCCATCTCAATAATATCTTCCCATTGACATATTGGGATTCTAACCCGGTTCCATTGGATTACCAGTCTAGTGGCAAGACCACTCTGCCACACCTCCCCTATGATTGATCCACCTTAAGTTGCTGAATATATAATATTTTACTGAAACCAATCCTTGTTCTCCTTAAAAAGTGTTATATACATTGTAATGAACATGTAACAAGAAAACGTACAGCTATTGACAAATGTTCGTGAGATCTTGCAATTTGCTTTATGCAAATATATTCATTTATAATTATGTTCAGAACAAAACATCTATATAATCATCATTATATAGTATGCATGTATTAGTATACAGCTGATTTGATCTGAATATCAATATAAAGAGATATATTTGCATACAGATGATCAAAGAGCTCAAGAACATCATGTCTTTAGCTGTACAGTATATACAGTATATATATTTGTGTTGAATGCATAAATTAATCAGTTAGGCTATCACATCTTCAAATGTTGTGCCACCATATACAGTATATTTTTAGATTGTTGTAGTCCCAACTTAATATTTTATCACTGGAATTTTACTGCTTTCTCTTTCAGATGAGTTGAGTAAGCGTTACTAGTCTGATAACGTACACGTTAACATTTTATTTGCTTAATTTAGAAAAAGTGTTGTTAACTACTAAAACATATCTTATTAATTTAATGTAAAGCTTGTTTTATAGAGTATTTCCCAGAGATAATCAGTATATTATTAACCAGGCCAGAGAAACTTAGATGAAAAAACGATCTGTAGACAAATATCAAATGTATATATATATACAAATATATACTGTATACATATATATACATATATATACTGTATATATATATATATATATATATATATATATATATATATATATATATATATATATATATATGATATTTGTCTACAGATGGTTTTTTCATCTCAGTTTCTCTGGCCTGGTTAATAATATACTGAATATCTCAATTGGAAATACTCTATAAAACAAGCTTTACATTTAATTAATAAGATATGTTATCTCCACCAACCAACTTTACTCCTAAACTCGATTATATATATTATCCCCGGACTGCCACATGTGTTTGTTAATTTCATTAATCGAGTTTAGGAGTAAAGTTGGTTGGTGGAGATAACATTATATATATATATATATATAAAGAGAGAGAGAGAGAGAGAGAGTGTGTGTGTGTGTGTGATTATGTGAGCGAGTGAGAGAATTAACTAATGATCTCTTGGAGCATTACCGAGGATGAACGAGACACAAGAATTAATGGATAAGAATGGAGGGCTGGTAGAATGATTGGATCTTGTTGATGTTGTAGAGAGTTTTTATGAGAGAGAGAGAGAGAGAAAGGGAGAGGGTGGGTGGGTGGAGGGGAGGCGAGTATCTATATATGAAATGGGAGATACAGCTTCTTTGTATTTATGTCTATGAAGCAGACAAAGGGCAATGGTGCCTGTAACAAGTGCCCGCCATCTCCACCTTCCCCCTATTAAAGAAGGAAGATGGTTGAATATATGATTTAATACCTTAAGGGGAGACTGACCGTTTGGTTGGTCTATTAATGAATTTATTCATCATTTTTGTTTAGTTTCCTCCCTAGAACTCCACCAAGCTTAAAAAGACCCCCCCTAGACCCCCCCCTCCCCCCTTCAAGATAAATGTGTAAATTTTTCGGTAGAAAAATTTCCCGGCCGAAGGCCAGTTCCTCTTAAAATTGCAGGCTCGCTACCGCTCGCCAGGGAATAATCGACATTAAATGACACGAAAGGTCTTAAAATTGACAACTAAATGGTGCGAAAGGTGTTAAAATCGCCAAACTAATAGGCCGAACGTCTTATAATCTCAAAACTAGTGGGGCTAAACATTAGGGAGAAGGGGGTCCAGAAAAACGGTCTGCCTCCCCTTAAAACATGCGGTAGACATATGAAAGATGTACACAGAGAACCGGGCAGGAATACATTATGATAAGAGGCAAGAAGAGGGAAATTATAATGGGGTAGAAGAAATATAGTGTGCAAAGGGTGTTCATGGTTGAATTATTCGTGAACTTTGAAAGAGAGAGAGAGAGAGAGAGGGGGGGGGGGGAGGTGAGGGTCAAGGAGGGATTATAAGGGGCTGGAAAGTTGGTGGGGGGAGAGTTTTGATGGATAGTGGTGCGAGTAATGTTCTTGAGAGAGAGAGAGAGAGAGAGAGAGGAAAATAGAAACCGGTATATACATCTAAGGAATTCATTTGGGTGTCTGGATATTTAAGAGGGTGGAAAGACTAAGGATAAACATCGGTAACATGGTTGAGGCCTACATCTTTAGTACACAGACACACATACACACCCACACACCCACCCACACACACCCACACACACACACACCCACCCACACACACCCACACACACATACACCCACCCACACTTTGAAATATTTTCGGTAATCTTTCTCCGCTTTCATCATATAATACACACATTAACACGCTTTTATTATAACCCTTGATATCTTTCTTTATATATATGTAAGTACAGTTATTTCCAAGCAGTTAATTTTTATTCTACATAGGAATTACCTCTCAAAATCAAGGAATTTACCACTTGCGAGTTTCAGGCTATAAGGAAGTTGGAGCTGTAGACATCGATGGTAAATATAAATGCACTAATTATGTAGGTTTCTAATGGCTAAAGAGTATGTTGAATTGGGTTTTATGTATTTATATATGTACTACAACCGCATTTTACAGGTATATCTGCTGAATATCAATATATACAGATCCAACTTTATTATAGCCTGAATCTATATTATTTAACCCTTTTACTATATTACAATCAACTTTAGGATGGATCGGTGAGTGTGTTGAAGGGTTAATTGAGATCGAGTGTAGGCCTAACCCCTCTCATTGCTCGAGATCCTTCCCAAACTGTATATAATCGCTTAGTGGTATCCGGAATAAACAGTTAAGGGGACAGTGGCTGTTTGTTTGGTCTATTCGTTCATTTATTTGTTTAGTTTCCTCCCTAGACCTCCATCAAGCTTAGAACCCCCCCCCCCCTAGACCCCCCTTCAAGATTGGTTTGTAAATTTTTCGGCTAAAGGCCGATTTCTCCTAAAATTACAAGCTCGCTATCGCTCGCCAGGAAAAATCGACACCTAAATGGCACGAAGGGTCCTAATATTGACAAAGAAATGTGGTGAAAGGTCATAAAATCCACAAACTAATGGAACCAACGTATTACTATCTCAAAACTAGTGGGGCTAAACATTAGGGAGAAGGGAGTCCAGAACAAACGGACTGTTGACATACTTTTTACACTAATAGTATTTTTATTACCCTACTCCTACTCCTGTTTCCCTTCCCTTTTTATCATTTTCTTCCGCTCTCCTCCTCTTCTTCCTCTTTCTTCCATTGTACTACTCTTGATCGTCGTCACTTATATTCCTCCATCTTCCTCCTCCTCCTCCATTCTTTCTTCATCCCTGTAGTTATGTCCTTTATTCCTTCTTTCTTTCTCTTCCACCTATTCTTTCACCTCCTCCTCCACCTCCTCTTCCTCCTCTTCCCCATCCATTTTCCACGTTTAATAGTCAATCCACTTGGGGTGAAATACGGTCCGGATAAAGGCATCATCCCCAGCCCTGGAATATCATTACTCAGTTACAATAACCGGACCCCAGCGAACCGGAGAAGGAGATATTGGTGTGAGTTAGAGAGAGAGGATCATTGGGATAGTTTGCTTGCGCGCGCGCTCTCTCTCTCTCTCTCTCTCTCTCTCTCTCTCTCTCTCTCTCTCTCTCTCTCTCTCTCTCTCTCTCTCTCTCTCTCTCTCTCTCTCTCTCTCATCTCTCTCTCTCATCTCTCTCTCTCTCTCTCTCTCTCTCTCTCTCTCTCTCTCTCTCTCTCTCTCTCTCTCTCTCTCTCTCTAAAAATCCGGCTTCGCCCGGAGAAAGTTTTCTTTCGAAAAATGTACAAATTTAGCTTGCTGCCAAAACAAAAATATATAATATATGCTGGCTCGCTCCCGCTCGCCATGAAAATATTGACACCTGGATGGGGGTAAACGTCTTAAAACAGTAGGCTGAATGGGGCCGAATGGATACAAGCCAAAGCGAGAGGGAGAGAAAGAGAAAACAAAACAAGCGAGGTGGGCTCCCTTAACAATAAATTCTACAGTTTCCCTACCGCATAACCGGCCTAATTAATTTGTGACTCGCTCCCATTTTCTTCCATATTAACCCCTACAGTACCGGCGATGTCTTTTTGTTTTTATTCCAGCTGAATTTAGATGATGTTATGAAGCTTAGAAAGGATGTTTGGTAGCTAAAAGGATTAGTTGAGATAGTTTGTAATCTTTTAACAGGTAGACATCCTTCCGAAGCTGAATAAAACCGTCAAATGTTGCCAGAATATAATGAAAAGGCTTGTCACCGGTACTGCATGGATTATAATTACTCTATCCTTCTGTCCTCTACTTGTAAAAATAAGACTCGTAAAATTAACGGTAAAAGACTGTAAATTACCTTAAGATTATGACACATATTGATATTTTACTCTGGCTATCAGTAGACGATTTTAGATAGTTTAGGAAGGATCTGCGGAAGTTATGAGGGCAAAGACTATCTCAACTAACCCTCTGACTTCCATATCCATTCTTAATGTGAATATGATCGTCTAATATTAGCAGAAAAGGAAATGCTAATCAGATCTTGAAAAGGTTAACAGTATAATTCCTCTAAATTATGATATCAATATAGTAAATAACTATACTCTATTCCAAATAAGTAGGTCAAAACTACATTATCCTCTATAACTCACAAACGACTAGAGTAATCGAGATAATATTTATTCTATTTGAGGAGGGTTAGCCAAAGAATAGGTTTGGAAATTTACAGCTCATTCGCTCTAGTCCTATTTGAGTTACAGAGGTTAGGGCTCACGATATCTGGACTAGTAATTTGGAACAGGGTATAGTAATGTTGCTGGTTATGTATGCCTGGGTAGGGGTACCATGCCATCTCAGCCAGTAGACCATTTCAACCAGTAGCTCTCAACCAGTGCCAAATCAACCAAGACCAACCAAACCAGTGCCAAAATATAGTACTAACCTAACCTAACCTAACCGTATTGGTTGATTTGGTACTGGTTGAAATGGTCTACTGGTTGAGTTGACAGGTCACCCTGTGTAGGCTATATATTCTTTGTTGTTGTTGCTCCTGTTGCTGCATATTGTTGTTTTGTTGTTGTTTTTCTGTGGTGGTTGTTGTGGTGGATGTGTTTGGTGTTGGTTCTAAGATTGTTAATTTTGCTATGATTGTTCATATTGCTTTTGTTGGTCTTGTAATAACCAATGTTGTTATAGTTGTTGTTGCTTTTGTGGCTGATAATATACTGTATATAGTCGCTTTGGTTGTTGCATTGTTACTAATAGGGTTGTGTTTGTTGTTGTTAAGGTTGTTATTATATAGCTTATGTTGTTAATGTGGATGACATTGTGTCAGTGGCGTTTTCTTGCAATTTCTGTTGTTTTTGCGGTTGTAGCTTGTGTGACATTTATTGCTGAAGTTGTTGTATATTGCTTTTGTTGCTGTTGTGAAATATGCATACAGACAAACACGATTATAATAACCTATGTCACTGGCAATAATGCGGGATAACGAGAGAGATGATAACGAGCTAACGATGATTTTAATCAAAGTAATGACACGTTTGAAATCCCATGGCCCACCAAGATGATCGAGGATTTCTATCAACATAAGCCTCTAGCGAATAGGATCTTGGTTGGACATCTCTTACCCTAGTTCTCTCCTCCCCCCCCGCAACCCCCCCTCCTCCCCCCCCCCCCCCATCTCTCTCTCTCTCTCTCTCTCGCTTTCTCTCTCTAGCTATCTCTGTATCGCTATCTCTCTCTCTCTCTCTCTCTCTCTCTCTCTCTCTCTCTCTCTCTCTCTCTCTCTCACTCTCTCTCTCTCTTTCTCTCACTCTCTCTCTCTCTCTCTCTCTCTCTCTCTCTCTTTCTCTCTCCAAACCATTCATCATCAATTTCTTCACCAATGGTTTTAAATGTCGCCTCAAATCCCCAATTAATTAGGTTCATTGGGAAGGAATAATGAACTTCAAAGAGGGTCGGGGCGTCTGTTTGTCGCCTTCAATTCCCCTTTTCTTTTGCTGCTAGTATTATTATTTGTGTTCCCTGGATCAAAGGGATTTTTTCCACGTAACTCTTTATAGGCCTACTGTATAATGCTATTAAAGGTTCATACTTTTGTTTTCGACTCTCTCTCTCTCTCTCTCTCTCTCTCTCTCTCTCTCTCTCTCTCTCTCTCTCTCTCTCTCTCTCTCTCTCTCTCTCTCTTTATATATATATATATATACGGTATATATTTATATATATACATAATATATATATATATATATTATATTATATATATACAGTATATATATATATATATATATATATATATATATATAATATATGTGCGGGTGTGTGTATATACAGTACAGTATATGTATACAATATTTTTTGTTTTTTGCCGGACCCGAACCACTCGACATTCAGGACGAGTGTCAATGTTTTTATCAACTACACCACGGCCTGATAAAGGTTACTTAAGTATTTAAATTGATCCAAAAGTCGTAGGATCCATATTCCAGCCTCCAGGATACCATACGCAACCCAAGTTGCCTGGGGATACTTGGAAAAATTCCAGTTCGGTATCCTGGAATATGGATGCTACGACATGTGTATGCAATGAGATACTTACTCCATATAGGATTTCCCTCCTCCTTAATATCAATAGGAAAAGTATCCCAAGTATCCTATATCACGCCACGGTGTAGTGGTTTAAAGCATGGACACTCGTCCTGACTGTTGGTGGCTCGAGTCCGGCTGGTAGTATACACACATTTAGTACCTCACGTGTATTTGTGATATATATATATATATATATATATTTAATGTGCGTGTGTGTGTGTGTGTTTGAGTGCGCGCACGGTGTATTAGTATTATAGTCGTATTCCTGTCGGAACACTTTGCTGGTCAAGAAGAAAGTTAGATTGATTACCATTATTAACATAATTTATAAATGTAATGGCACGTCCACAATAGAGAAGATGATATTGAAACATGTTAACATGTACAGTTAAGTTTACCAAACAGAGTAATACATCAAATGTCCCGGAACATTTGGTATTAGATATGCATGTAGATTAATAAATAGACAGTTAGTTAGACAGTTAGGCAAATATATGGATAGGTAGATAGATATATTATCACTTTAATGAATTAATAAAGGTAGAGGATCAGAGAGCTGCCGAAACAATAGGATTTGGAATTTAATGGAGAAGGAAGAGAAACAGAGGAGAAGGAGGGGATCAGGAGATCAGAAGTGTGTGAGGCTTGGAAGAGGGTGACTAAGGGTAAAGCAGTGGGGATAGATGGAATATGTAGCGAGAAGCTGAAGTATTGAGGTGAGGTAATGATAGAATGGATCTGGAAAATGTGGAGGCAAGCATGGGAGAATGGAAAGTGTCAGAAGACTGGAAATCAGGTATAAAAGTCACCCTTTATGAGTGGGAAAGGGGAGAGAGGAGTGTGTGGTAACCACAGATGAATGTGTGGAATGCATGGTAGGGAAGATGTACTGTAGGGTAGTGACTAAAGAGTGACTAGAATAAAGAGGTGGGCAAGGAAGCAGAGAAATCACTGCATGACAGTGTTGTCAACCTAACATAGACGGAAGTGAAGCATGGACGTTGTTGGAAAGACATATATCAAGTGTGAGAGGGGTAGTAATAAGTTACTTGAAAAGTGCGTGTGGAATCTCATGGAGAGATAGACAGACAGACGAGGAAGTACAAGACTGATGTGGTTTGGATGTACAATAGATGGGCTGGACAGTGTGAAGAAGAACTCCTTGAGGTAGTTTGGTCATATGGCGCGTATGGAGAGTAAAAAATTACTAAGAGTGTACGAGAGTCAAACGGAAAGGCAAATTGAAAATATGGTGGAAGGATGGAGTTGAGAGGTATATGAGTGATAGTGGCGTGGGATGGTAGAAGGGGCCCCGGCTGACAGATGATAGAGGAGCATGGATGCTATTCATTCATGGCCACCCCCTCGGGTAATCGGACGTCTTCCAACAGATTAATAGATTTACTTTTGGTTAACACTAAGAGGCGTTATTTAGGCCAAGAGAGACGTGACATGTATCGCCTAAAAAACAAGCGTAAACCCAGAGACCCAAAATCCAGTAAGGTGATGTATTAGTCGGTCCCAGAGTCTGTCCAAGGTTGTTATTAATGGTGCTGTTTAAATTAGCGTGGGTAGGGTGGGGATGGGGGGGTTGGGCGGGGTGAGGATGGGGGCCTGCGCGGGGTAGTGATGGAGGTTGGGCGTGAGGGTAGAGGAGGGGCGGAGGGATTGATAGATGGGTGACGAAGGCAATTTACCGCTTTTTTTTAAAAGACCTCCGTCTACGTATTGTGAAAAACCTGTTATCCTCCGGCAAATTGTGGGGTTGAGTGAGTGAAGGGGGGGACAGTGAATGAAGGAGGATGCATGTTTTCATAATACGTGTTGCTAGCCCCAAACGCGCGAGCAACTGTGGCTTTCAACCATCCGACACATCCCCTTTTATTTTATGTGCATCACACATGTTACATACAAATAAAGTTTATGTTTTGTTTTACCCTACTGTGGAAAGACTACGGATACACCACTCCTGCCCGGGCCTCACACAGTGGCATGACCCAGTCCTGTCGAACTGAGCTCATGACGCTGGTGGCATTGCCCCGGAGGATAGCCATCCCTAGTCTTTGCTTGAGCCAGAGGGTTTCCCGGGGTTCTCCTGAAACTTCTCTGATTTTACGGCCTATTTCATTCACCATCTTAAGGGTGGTAGGGCCGAAGACTCCTGAAGTTTCGAATGCCAGGGGCTCGAACTGATGATTTCTGGTGATGGCTTGATATTTTTCTCGCTTTTTATTTTCTGCTATCCGGGCGGCTTCACCTGCTTCGTCGGCGTTTCTGGCGATGTTGGTTGTGGAGAAAGTGTCAACACATGTGGCATCCCACACGAGGCACCGGCCATTCTTGTAAGGGAAAGTGGTCATCCCATCTGGCCGTTTGCCGTCTTCTCGGTGAAGTCCATGTGGTTCGAGGATTGATGCACGGTTAGCACTCTGCAGGGCCCGTTTTATGACATCATTTAGTGCAGAGTGTCTTGGCAGGCGGCCAGCGTTGTAATTACATCACAAGGCATGGTGACCTTGAGCATCCATCCACCCACCACACTTGCAAGTGTGTGGGTGACAAACTGCCGCACCCACTCTGAGCGCGATGGCAACCCGGAGCGCTTCAGCATCCAAGTGAGTTCCAAGAGGTGGGATGGGGATGGCGTGTAAACACAAGCCACTCTCCGAACGGGCGGCTGCCTGGAGGCGTGCTTTTGCAACCTGGTCTGCATTGGTTAGGAGATTTTCTTGAGTTTTCTTCGCCGAGATGGTATCCCACGCTTTCTGCTTGCTCCTGGAGGTACCCTGAGGCTCCTCCTCTACTCCTGTACTTCCCTTCCAGGTGTTAATCGCTGCTGTTACGTCCTCATTAAGTGTCATTCCGGGTTGAGAAGAAAGGATGGACAATACGAGGTCGTTGGTCGCGATGAGGGAAGAGATAAAGGCTGGGGAGGCAATATCCGAGGCTCTCCGTATGCCCAAGCCCCCGAGGCGGACAGGAAGGGTGGCTTGTGTCCAGGCCCGTTCTTTAAATTCCACGTTGGTGATGCTGGTCACTGCTTCTCGAATTATGCTGTCTAATTCTTGGAGGCCACCATTGTTCATGTAGGTCATCGATGTGCGCAGGAGGTATTGGAGTTTTGGGATGGAGAAACGTTCTTGAGCAGGGCCAGAGCTGAGTGGGCATCGATGTGTATCAGGCGACTCACGAGACGTTGAAGCTCCTCCTTTTTAACTTGAAGTGCTGGTGGGATTGCTGCCAGAGTTAGTGGGGAACCTAATAGGGTTTGCTGGTGCTCCTGAAGGATCTTTACATCTGGCAATATGTTTCGAAACAGGGCCTGAGTCTCTTCTCCTTGTTCACGTGTGTGGTTGAGGAGGACAAGTTTACATTTGGTGTCATTTATCACTAGCCCGGCCTGGCCGAGGTCAGTTACGATGTTATTTAGGTCGGTTAGAACGTTCTCTACTGACCCACCCAAGGTTGCATCGTCCAGGTACCATACATTCAGTTCTGACCTTACTTTGTTAGCTGCTGCAGCCACCCCTATTGAGAAAAGAGCAGGACCACCTGGATCTCCCTGCTGTAACCCGGTCGCTGATGGGATTACCGTCTCGCCAAAAATCAGGATTGAAGGTTTGGAATAAGCCTGCCAAAGTAGGGGGTACAGAGTGGGGATGTGTTCTTGAGCTGCACGGAGGAAGACATCCCTGCCGCTTATTTTTACCTTTAGCTAGGAGAGAGACGCCTTGAATTGACTGCAGACGCGGGGGGAAGATCAGGTTTCGTGTTGTCTTGTTTGGTCACAGTAGATTTGGATGAGGTGGTGTTCGCGTTCTGTACCAATAATTTTAAGAAATCGTTGTTTTTTTTATGTCGCCTATTAAGTGGAATTATATATATATATATATATATATATATATATATATATACAGTATACTGTATATACAGGGTGTCCCAGGAGGAAAGGGCATAACTTTGGGAAATGATAGAACAAAATATTCTAAGCCTAAAATGTTCTATAACAAAAAGTCCAAATCTCGACCGGTATTGAGATATTGCATTTTGAAAATGGTATTTTCTTCAGTATTTCCCCATAAGGCTGGCCTAGCTGTCCTAGTGCCCACCACACCTCCATCTTTCTGCAATTATTTTACCATGTTATTATTAAGATACTATAATTCTGTAAGTTGCAAAATGATTATAGACATATTAGCTCACTTTGGACCAGTTGGAAACTATTTGACATGGGAGAGTCCATTACAGTGATGCGGGGGAGTACACTACAGTAAACCTTCAATATCTTTTTAATGGTTGATATTTGGATTATGTGTTATAGAACATTTTATGCTTATAATACCTTGTTCTATCAATTCCCAAAGTTATGCCCTTTCCTCCTGGGACACCCTGTATATATACCAATGCCTCGCGCTTGCCGGGTTAAGTATAAGATAAGTTAAGATGCACTTTAAATATTAATTAAATTAGTCATAAATGGTTCTGGGCTAGCTTAGGAATTAGGTATGGTACATTATAGATATCTTAGGTAGGGTCCAGAGACTGTTAAACGTCTGCAATTGATCAATTGCAAGTTTTAGGTTTTAAGGAAATTGGAGCCGTAAACATCGATATTAAACAAAATTGCAAAAAGTAATGTAGGTTTCTGATGAATCCAAAGTATATTGAACTTGATTTTATGTGTTTATGAGAATCCACTACAACCTTATTATAGCGAGTTATTCTGCTAAATGTCGATGTGTATGGATCCAACTTCTTTATACCCTGAAACTCGCAAGTGTTCAACTGTATGTCGTTATGATAATGAAAACGAATTAAGTACTAATTACATTTCTAGGTAGTTAAATATGGTTTACGTCATCTTTATTATGAATTTAGTTTAAATTAATATTTTAACATTAAACTTTAATAGTATCGCTTAATACAATGTCTTACCTGGCGTTCCTTGACATCATTATTGAAAACAGGAGGAGCAAAAAATGTCCTAATTAGTGTTTTTTGTTGGTGCGGAAACAGGGAACTTTAATTTGGCTGACAGTTTTTTGGCCACATAGATAATTATGCTATCAGTCAAGAGCGTGCGTTAAGGGGGGTCACCTGCTTTTTCTTATCTTTTTCTCCTTTTCTCTCTCTCCCTGGTTTGTATCCATTCGCCCCGATTCAGCCAACTGTTTTGAGACGTTTATCCCCATCCAGGTGTCGATATCTTCCTGACGAGCGATAGCGAGCCAGCATTGTATGGAGAAATCCGGCTTCGCCGGAGAAATGTTTCTATCAAAAAATGTACAAATTTAGCTTGCTGTCAAAACAAATATATATATATACTGGCTCGCTACCACTCGCCAGGAAAATATTGACACCTGGATGGGGGTAAACGTCTTAAAACAGTGAGCTGAATAGGGTCGAATGGATATAAGCCAAAGAGAGAGGAAGAGAAAGATATAAAAAATGCGAAATGGGCTCCCTTAAGGTCTTCCTACACCTTGTTCATCCTTGCTTCACTCTCTTCTCTTCCTTCTTTCTTCTCTCCCCCTCCTCCCTCTCTTTCCCTGCTATATCCTCCCTGATCCTCTCCCTCCTCTCCTCTTCCTCCATTCTTCTCTCTTCTTCCCTCTGTCCTTCCTATATCCTCTCTTATTCTCTCCCTCCTCTCTTCCCTTGCCTCCTCTGCTTCCTTTCTTCTCTCCTCTTTCCCTCCTATATTCTCTATTCTATTCTTCCTCGTCTCCTCTTCCTTCATTCTTCTCTCCTTTAGCACCTCTCTCCTCTATTCCCCCTCCTTTCCTTTACCTATTTTCTCCTTTCTTCCCCCCTCCTCTCTCCTTTACCACCTCTCTCCTCTCTTCCTCCACTCCTCTCCTTTACCATATATCTCTTCTCTTCCGCTCTCTTCTTCCCCCTCCTCTCCTTTACCACCTCCTTCCCCTCCTCTTCCTTCCCTACTCCTCCACCACACCTCCCTTGGGTAATATGAGTCTGTGAAGGTGCTTAGGATTTGGTATTTAAATGTCAGGTACGACCACTGCTTCCTTCGTCCCTTCTCTACCCTTCCCCCTCTTCTCTTCCTCCTCCTCCTCCCTCTTCTTCGCCCCTTCTCCTTCTTCCTCTTATTCCCCATTCTTATCTCTTCCTTCATCTTCCTTCTCCTCTTCCCATTCTGTTCCCCTTTATTAATTCTTCTAAGCCTTCCTCTTCTTCTTCTCCTACTTTTCATAACTTGTCCTTCGTCTACCTCCTTTGCTTTATTCTTCCTTCGTCTTCCTCTTCTTCTTATCCTTCTTTTTCTGTTCCTTTCTTAAACCTTCCTTCGTCTACAACATTTTCTTTCTTTCTATATTCTTCCTTCTTCCACTTCTTATTATCCTTCTTCTCCTTCACCTTCTTCTTCCTTGTTATTAACTATTCCTTCATTTTCTATGTTCTTAATTCGTCTTTATTCTTCGTTCTCTTATTTACTTCTCCTTTCTTAATTCCTCTTTCGTCTTCCTCCTTCTTCTTGTTATTCTTCATCTTTCTCAATTCTTCCTTCGTCTTCCTCCTCTTCCTCCCCTTCCTCCCCTTCCTCTTTCCCATTCTTAATTCTTCCTTCGTCTTCCTCCTCTTCCTCCCCTTCATCTTCCCCATTCTGTATTCTTCCTTCGTCTTCCTCCTCTTCCTCCCCTTCATCTTCCCCATTCTGTATTCTTCCTTCGTCTTCCTCCTCTTCCTCCCCTTCATCTTCCCCATTCTTAATTCTTCCTTCGTCTTCCTCCTCTTCCTCCCCTTCATCTTCCCCATTCTTTATTCTTCCTTCGTCTTCCTCCTCTTCCTCCCCTTCATCTTCCCCATTCTTTATTCTTCCTTCGTCTACCTCCTTGTTTTATTTCTCCTTACTCATGCTATTCGTTCTTTCCCCATCTGGTCTCCTTTTGTTGCTTCTTCCTTCTCGTCCTTCCTTTTTTTTTCATTCTCTTTCCTCTCGGTCCTTCTATCTTCCTCCTTCTATTTCTTCTTTCTTTCTGTTTTCTACTTCGCCTTCTTCCTCCTACATAAATAACAGTTTTATTCTCTCTCTCTCTCTCTCTCTCTCTCTCTCTCTCTCTCTCTCTCTCTCCCTACTAGAATTAAGTCCTGACCACCTCGTTTGGATCGTAATGTCTGTGTGGCCAGTGTATCTATGTAAATCTCTCTCTCTCCCCCTACTAGAATTAAGTCCTGACCAACCACCTCGTTTGAATCGTAATGTCTGTGGCCAGTGTATCTATGTAAATCTCTCTCTCTCTCTCTCTCTCTCTCTCTCTCTCTCTCTCTCTCTCTCTCTCTCATGCTACATATATCAGGATGATCTGCTACTCTCGGTAAGAAAGAGTGATTTACCATTTCCTTCTTTCCTCTCCCTCCCTCCCTCCCTCCCTCCCTCCCTTTTCTTGTCTGCTACAGTATGACAGTTTTCCTTTCCTGGGTACACTTAAGGGGGGTCACCTGCCTTTGTTTTCTCCTTTTCTCTCTTTCTCTGGTTTGTATCCATTCGGCCCCATTCAGCCTACTGTTTTAAGACGTTTATATCCCCATCCAGGTGTCAATATTTTGCTGGTGAGCGGTAGCGAGCCAGCATATTTTTTATTTTTGTTTGACAGCAGGCTAAATTTGTAAATTTTTCGATAGAAAAATGTCTCCGGCGAAGCCGGATTTCTTCATATAATGCTGGCTCGCTATCGCTCGCCAGGAAGAAATCGACACCTAGATGGGGATAAACGTCTTTAAAAAGTTGGCTGAATGGGGCCGAATAGATACAAGCCAAAGAAAGAGAGAAAAGGACAGAAATAACAAAAAGCAGGTTACCCTCCTTAAGGGGGGTCACATGCCTTTGTTTTCTCCTTTTCTCTCTTTCTCTGGCTTGTATCCATTCGGCCCCATTCATCCTACTGTTATATTATGTTCGACTTTTATTTTTAGTTTCTTGATACTGTTGTTGGGACTCTGGAAAGGATATCGACTGATTAGCTTTGTAACTGGTTAAATGAAAAGTATAGCAAAGTACGTGCACGAAATGTTTGTTATGTGAAATAGTCCGTGTTGTGCAAAGAACAATATATTTTTTTCCTTGGTACATAGCCTATGGTTTTGGGCTAATGAAAAATTGTAATTAAATACTAACTAGGTGGAAGGAGCTTACGGAAGGGTTTTCCTAGTAGGGGGATTTATATTCTATACAAAACCCTTCACTACAGGAGCGAAAGACAGAGAGAGAGAGAGAGACAGAGAGAGAGACAGACAGACAGACAGTGGGGGTGGAGAGAGGGGAGGGGGGAGGGGAGGGAGTGGGAAAGAAAGAGAGAAAGGAAGAGAGAGTGAGTTAGTTTAGTACCGTGTATGTGGTGTATATAAGAGTTATTGCAACAATTACTCGTTTAAGAATATGTGGGGAAGTTCTAAGTACCTCTTGACTGTATCAAGGAATTCTATGGAGCAGAAAAAGTACTTAGACAGTGTTTTTAGCATTGAATAATTAGGACACATAAATAGTTCTCCCCTCTTGGTGCATGTGGGTGTGTGCAGGTTTCGGGAGACTCAGGGAATACCCTGAATTCCATTTTCTCTCCCAGGCCTTGGTAGCTGGATACATGTCTTTCTGCCTCACACATCAGGGGTATCAGGAAAACCCTCTTTATATAACATACACATCCAACTTCACGACATTGCCCTACATTGCTATCCTCTATCCATAAAACACTACTCTTCCCACTACATATCATGCATGTAACACCATACACCTTACCCAATAAATATGGCAGTACAATTGTTAAGAGCAAACCTGGTGGTCCCTCGGATATCCACCCCCGGCAGGGTTGGGTCATTGACACAGGGCCCTCCCGGTCGTCATCGTGCGACTGTGTCGAGAGCATTGCAACGTCCCAAAGCTGCTCGTCGGTGCAGCTTTTTCTTTAGCAATATAAGGGGACTTCACTCTAACATCAATTCTGTACACCAATTTCTTCAAGCAGAATCCCCTACTCTCCTTTTTTTGACAGAGACTCAAGTAACATCCACATCTGACACGTCTAGATTTAATTTTCCAGGTTATCAACTGCTCCAAAATTTCAGACCTAAAGGAGGTGTATGTTGCTTCGCAAAATCTGAAATTGCCCTGGAGGAGGTTACTAGTTTCAATTGTCCCTATTTTGATTATTCTATATACAAATTAATTTCTGCTGGTAAATTTAAATACATATGTTGCATCTACCGTTCCCCAAATACTTCTCCAGAGCAAAGTCTTTTTGATTCTCTGTCCTCACAACTCAGTGTCCTCAACTTAAATGCTTCTTCTGAAATCACTGTGTTGGGTGATTTTAATGTCCATAATGTTGAATGGCTCACTCATTCAGCCAGGACTGATGATGCTGGTCTTGAATGTGAGCTATTTGCAGACTCATTTAATCTCACTCAACTAGTCAACCAACCCACCCGTGTACCAGATAATCCTAATCATAATTCCCACCTACTGGACTTATTTTTAACAACCAATTCAGTAAATTATGATGTTACAGTGAGGTCCCCGCTTGGATCTTCTGATCACTGTCTGATACAGGCCACCTGTCTATCACCTACCACACCTTCCCACTCTGAACCTGTTTTGGTGACTAAATGGCATTACGATAGGGCAGACTGGGAGGGTCTTCAGGGTTTCTTTATTGATATTCCCTGGACCTCTTTCTTTTCTAATGATGCACACTCCACCTTGAGCCACATACAAGATTTTGTAAAAATTGGAATGGAAACTTTTATTCCTCATCAAAAGTACAGTAAAAGATCTAATTCACCTAAATGGTTTGACCATAATTGTGCTAGAGTAACTGAACAAAAAGCAATAGGCGACAATGCATACACAAGATCAAAAACTCATGAAGCCTTTAATTACTTTAGAAACATCAGAAATCATGCCAAAACTGTATTAAACCTAACTAAATCAAACTTTCTCCACAAGCAGGCAAATAAACTTCTAAATAATCCAAATGATAACAAAATATTTTGGTCTACTCTTAACTCATTTAAATCCAACTTCACTACTGCTTCATCCATTCCACCATTAAAATCTCCGACTGGCAATCTTGTAAGTGACCCACGAGGTAAAGCTAACCTTCTTGCGGATATTTTCTCCACCAACTCAACCTTAGATGAAATAAATCAAGATGTCCCTGTACTTAATTTTAATTCGCCTGAAATTCCCTCACTTAAGATCCACACCAGACATGTCAAAACTATTTTGCAGAATCTCTCAGTAGATAAGGCTCCTGGTCCAGATGAAATTCCTCCAATAGTACTTAAGAATTGCTCCTTGGTGCTCGCTCCTGTATTGGCAAAACATTTCCGTCTGTGTACTCATACCTCATGCTTCCCAGTACCCTGGAAAGAAGCAAACATCCATCCAGTTCCTAAAAAAGGTGCCTCTTCAGATCCATCAAACTACAGACCAATAGCTATAACTTCCACTCTTGGTAAAGTCTTTGAAATTATATTAAATAATCACATAATTAAGCATCTTGAGAATAATAAATTAATCAGTGATAGGCAATATGGTTTTAGACGATGTCGATCAACTGCAGACATGCTTTGCCTTCTTACGCATCAAATCAACCAAGCTACAGACCAACATGGTGAAACACATACAATAGCACTGGATATATCAAAGGCATTTGATAGAGTCTGGCATCAATCCTTATTGTCGAAGATGTCACACTACGGCCTTGCATCATTAGTTCCACTAATTTCTTCTTATCTTCATAACAGAAAAATACGTGTAATGGTAGATGGCCTTTATTCTCAATTTCACTCAATAAATGCTGGTGTTCCCCAGGGATCAGTTTTGGCCCCAATTCTGTTCCTCATTCATATCAATGATCTCATATCTATCACTCATAATCCAATACATTCCTATGCAGATGACTCAACACTCCACAGTTCCTTCACATTTACCAATTCTTTCACCCAACCCGATCTTATAAATTCAAAAATAAACACTGCAATTTCTCTGAACCAGGACCTTTCTAGAATTAATGGATGGGGACAAAAGAATCTAGTTTCCTTTAATGCACAGCAAACCAAATACATTCAATTTTCTAACCGACAGAATCTCACTGACTCCCATATATTTTTTAATGATGTAAATATTCCCACTTCCCCTAGTATTGACATTCTCGGTGTAACATTAACTACTAACTTGAGCTGGACAGATTATGTTAGAAGCATTGCTAAGAATGCCTCTAAAAAAATGGGACTCCTGTACAGAGTTCGAGAATTCTTCACTGACGAGCAGTTGGCCGTGATATATAAAAGTCATTTGCGTTCTCAGATGGATTACTGTTCACCTCTGTGGGGTGGAAGTGGAGTGGTTGCATTGAGGCAGTTGGACAAAATTCAAAATAAAGCTATTAGATTAATCAATAACCCTGCAATCACACAGGACCTTCCTACATTATCCATACGAAGAAACGTTGCATCCCTTGCATTATTCTACAGATATTTTCACAGCAATTGTTCCGAGGAACTTGCTTCAATTGTGCCGCCTCTCCACATCTTTCCGCATAGAACTAGGGCAGCTGAGAGCGCCCATGAATTTACACTTTCTCCTCCACAATGCAGAACTTCTGCTTATCAGAATTCATTTATCCCCAGAGCTACTACTCTTTGGAATTCACTTCCCTCGAATTGCTTTCCACAAACTTACAATCTGCAAATGTTTAAATCCAGTTGTTACAAACATTTTATGAATGGAGGATGCCTTTAGGCACATGGACCTTTTTGTTTTATCTGTGTTTTTCCTTCCTCCGTTCATTGTCTCTTTAAAAAAAAAAAAAAAAAAATTGTGGGTGGGTGTGTGTGGGTGGGTGGGTGTATTGTGGGTGGGTGTGTGTGGGTGGGTGGGTGTATTGTGGGTGGGTGTGTGTGTGCATGGGTGGGTGGGTGTAGTGTGGGTGGGTGGGTGTGTGTGTGTATGGGTGGGTGTGTGTAGTGTGTGTGTGTTGTCAGTAAGTGGAAATCACGATGCTTCACTGCAAACATACCGAATGATTTTAGCAGGCATGTAATACAATACACAGTGTCTATATGTTTGCCGGGCAATGCCAGCCATTTTATTCAATTGCCCATTATTCGCTGTATCCTTAATCAATATATATTTGTCGATCATTATATCAGATTGTGCATGCATTATTTTCAAACCTGAGATTTGAGCCCCGGTTGTGTTCAATGCAGATTAGTATATAATATATGCAGTGGCGGGCGTTAATATATGCAGTGGCGGGCGTTAATATATGCAGTGTCGGGCGTTAATATATGCAGTGGCGGGCGTTAATATATGCAGTGGCGGGCGTTAATATATGCAGTGGCGGGCGTTAATATATGCAGTGGCGGGCGTTAATATATGCAGTGGCGGGCGTTAATATATGCAGTGGCGGGCGTTAATATATGCAGTGGCGGGCGTTAATATATGCAGTGGCGGGCGTTAATATATGCAGTGGGCGTTAATATATGCAGTGGCGGGCGTTAATATATGCAGTGGCGGGCGTTAATATATGCAGTGGCGGGCGTTAATATATGCAGTGGCGGGCGTTAATATATGCAGTGGCGGGCGTTAATACTGATATATACGTTTATTAAGGGGAGGTTTGTTGGCTTGTTCCTTAGACTTCCATCAAGCTCAAAAAATACCCCCAAGACCCCCCTTTGAGATAACTGTGTACATATTTCGGTAGAAATATGTCGCGGCCGAAGGCCGATTCGTCTTAAATTACAGGCTCGCTATCGCTTGCCAGGAGAAGTCGACATTTAAATGACATGAAAGGTCTTAACATTGAAAGAAATGGGGCGAAATGTCTAAAAAAAACGCCAAACTAATTCAGCACACGTATTACATTCTCAAAATTAAAGGGGGTAAACATATAAGGAAGAAGGGTGTTCAGAAAAAAATAAATAATAATAATTAAAAAATTTCCCCTTAAGCTGTCTTGGGCTGAATTGAATATCTTCATTACCTATATACTAGTTATTGGTATTTCTGAAGTGCCTTTAATCAGTTCGAAGTTTCAAAAGGTATCAGAATTAATGAACGCGACTGTACAATATCTCTATACTTCTATCACTATGCGCTGAATTGATATAATGCGTTCTCTCTATAGGCTACTCATAACAAACACATTGATATTCTACATACATATAATATTCTCATCTAAGGTTTCGTATAGTCAATTCCCCAGCTGCCACTCCACCAGCAGCCCTCTGTGGTATTTATTGGACTGCAAATAAGGGCCATAACTTGCTTTAATAATCACTGCAGTTAATGTTATCGCCACACTTTGTCACCTCGTTGTCAATATGAATGCCGATGAATATTAAATACCTTTGAATTGTCACAGCTCACTGCATCATTTGAATTTGTTTGTATTCTGATACCATTGGTTAAGAAAATAATGTAATTTAGTTCACCTTTCAAAATGATTATGTTCAATTTGGAACTGATTAACGAACTATGAAGGTAAGACAGTGATTTCGATTACGTAATTAAGTATGGTTAGTATTAATTTGCCCACCCGACAAGTATTATAATATGTTGTGTTATAAACCAACTGCCATATTAACATTATGAAATATGCATTTAGGCCTAGTAAAATAAAGATATATAGATAGATAGATAGATAGATAGATAGATAGACAGATATACTGCATACAAACGAATATTATGAATACACAAATTAACTAAAGACAAAACAGCAGGAAAATTTTAGGGAAACACGAAATATGTCAGACAAATGGAGCGGTCGTCCACCGTAATAGTACCATTTTTTCCCGCCATTTACTGTATTGAGTCTTTGCTTTCTTTGCCTTCATTTGGTGGGGTTGAGTTCTTTAGCTTAGGTTTTTAATTTGTAGGACTTGTTTGTTGTGTTTATGGGGAGACTGGCCGTTTGTTTGGTCTATTAATTAATTTATTCATGCATATTTGTTAGTTTCCTCGCTAGACCTCCATCAAGCTTTGAAAATCACCCCCTAGATAAATTTGTAAATTTTTCGGTAGAAAAATTTACCGGCCAAAGGCCGGTTCCTCTTAAAATTGCAGGCTCGCTTTCGCCAGGAAATAATCTACACCTAAATAGCACGAAAGGTTTTAAAATTGACAACGAAATGGGGCGAAAGGTGTTAAAATCGCCAAACTAATGGGCCGAACGTCTTACAATCTCAAAACTAATGGGGCTAAACATTAGGGAGAAGGGGGTCCAGAAAAACAGTCTGCCTCCCCTTAAGCGTATGTTTGGGTGAGTGTGTGTGTGTGTGTGTGTGTGTGTGTGTGTGTGTGTGTGTGTGTGTGTGTGTGTGTGTGTGTGTGGGTGGGTGTGTTTGCATGTGTTTAAAATGTGTGTGTTTGATAGTATGGGTGGGAATTTCCATATTTCACCTTTACTCATATACTAAATTATATCGTAAATTTCGAGAGGGTTACCTTTAATGTATCATCCAATCCCTAGTACACGCATATAGCTTTATCAGGCCAAATCAAGTCTGAAGATGCCATTGCAAATCAAGTCTGAAGATGCCATTGCAAATCAAGTCTGAAGATGCCATTGCAAAACGTTATCAATAAAGTGCTCCTCCTTATATGGTCTTTATAGGGGAGATTTCCACTTGAGGGATTTTTTTCTTAACCCCTTTCTCCCTCATGTTTAATTCCACTGCTATTGAGATTTAAAGACGTTCGCCCCATTAATTTGGTGATTTTAAGAACTTTCGCCCCATTTTTGCAAGTTTTTAGAAATTTCGTGCCTTTTATGTGTCGATTTTTTCCTGGCGAGCGATAGCGAGCCTGTAATGTAAGAGGAAACGGCCTTCGGCCGGGACATATTTCTACCGAAAAATGTACAAATTTATCTTGAAGGGGGTCTAGGGAGTGTAATTTTTAAGCTTGATGGAGGTCTAGGGTACAAACTATATACCTCCCCTTAATGTTGTCAACTTCTCTTGATTTTTTTATTTTTGTTTTGTATCATTCTTTTGACCTATATTCTTTTAATGCAAGGCACTGTATTATCGGTTGTTACTCTAAACATGGGGATTTAGGACTGCAGTGTCATTACTTTGTGTAGCGAAATAGGCGTCTACAATAGCAGTAAAAATAGACTAGGATGATGTACAATCGCGCTAATAAGTGATGTCTCGGTACCACTTACGTTTTGATAAATAATTGGTATCAGCAATATCTAAGCTTCATTTCTTCATATCGAGTGAAATATACAAACACGTTCCTACACTTACCCACCCCTATTCATCATCTGACAGACGTGAATACAGCACAGAGCAAGCCAAACGTAATGCCAGCTGGGACATGACTTATTAGCGCAACCGTACATTATATCTGATAGTGAGGTATAAATTTAATTGGTTTAAATTTATGTATAGCTGAGACTACAAAATAATCGTCGTCTCCTGTTCACTAGTAAGTCCCCATAACTACAAAACTGAGAGACATCGAATTTAAATATTAAAAAGTTAAAGAAAATCACGATTCAACAACGGCGCCTCCCTTCACTCAAAAATAATCCCATAAGCCAAAAAATTAAGGGGGGTCACCGGCTTTTTACATTTTTCTCTCCTTTTCTCTCTTTCCCTGGCTTGTATCCATTCGGCCCCATTCAGCCAACTGTTTTAAGACGTTTATCCCCATCCAGGTGTCAATTTCCTCCTGGCGAGCGATAGCGAGCCAGCATTGTATGGAGAAATCCGGCTTCGCCGGAGAAATTTTTCTATCGAAAAATGTACTAATTTAGCTTGCTGTCAAAACAAACACAATATATATATGCTGGCTCGCTACCGCTCGCCAGGAAAATATTGACACCTGGATGGGGGTAAACGTCTTAAAACAGTAGGCTGAATGGGGCCGAATGGATAAAAGCCAAAGAGAGAGGGAGAGACAGAGAAAAAAAAGCGAGGTTGGGTCCCTTAAAGAGAGTGATGCCGGGAATAGGATTAATCTAAGACGCTAAAACTTGACTTTGGGAGCCCCTCTGAAACGTGGGGATAAGCTGGATGGAGACTTTAAGGGGAGGTTTCTAGTTTGTTCTCTAGACCTCCATCAAGCTTAAAATTACACCCCCTAAACCCTCTTTCAAGATAAATTTGTACATTTTTCGGTAGAAAAATGTCCCGGCCGAAGGCCGATTTCTCTTAAATTACAGGCTCGCTATCGCTCGCCAGGAAAAATCGACACCTGAATGACACGAAAAATCTTAAAATTGACAGAAATGGGGCGAGGGTTCTTAAAATCGCCAAACTAATGGGGCGAACGTCTTAAAATGTCAAAAGCAATGGAACTAAACCTGAGGGAGAAAGGGGTCCAGAAAAAAATCCCTCCAGTGGAAATCTCCCCTTAATGAGAGAGAGAGAGAGAGAGAGTGAGTGAGTGAGAGAGAGAGAAAGTGAGCGAGTGAGATAAGAGGAGGGGGTGAGAGAGTGAGTGTTCGTGTGTGTGATTTATAAAGGAATACAAGGGATAATATAGAAGCGACCTCCTTTTAAGGGGAGGTCTCCAGTTGAGGGATTTTTTTCTGGACCCCTTTCTCCCTCATGTTTAGCCCCATTGCTTTTGAGATTTTAAGACCTTCGCCCTAGTAGTTTGGATATTTTTAGACATTTTGCCCCATTTCTGTCAATTTTAAGACCTTTCGTGCCATTGTGTCGATTTTTTCCTGGCGAGTGATAGCGAGCCTGTAATTTAAGAGCAACCGGCCTCCGGCCTGGACATTTTTCTACCGAAAAATGTACAAATTTATCTTGAAAGGGGGTCTAGGGGGTGTAATTTTAAGCTTGATGAAAACGTAGGGAACACACTAAATACCTCCCCTTAACTTTATGCTATGGCTATTATTAGACGATTTTAATCAGTTTAAAATGAGCCTCCAACAGCAATTAACAGGTTTCGAACTATGCCACTTAAGGGGAGGTTTCTAGTTTGTTTCCTACTCCTCCAGCAATCTTAAAATATCACCCCCTTGACCCCCTTTCAAGATAAATTTGTACATTTTTCGGTAGAACAATATCCTGGCCGAAGGCCGGTTACTCTTAAATTACAGGCTCGCTATCGCTCGCCAGGATAAAATCGACACCTAAATTGCACAAAAGGTCTGAAAAGTTACATAAATGGGGTGAAAGTTCTTAAAATCGCCAAACTAATGGGGCGAACGTCTTAAAATCTCAAAAGCAATGGGGCTAAACGTGAGGGAGAAATGGGTAAAGAAAAATATCCCTCAAGTGGAATTCTGCCGCTTAACCCTTTTGACTATCACAGATCCTTCTTAATTAACCCGCATCAACACCGTACACATAATTATCGCTATGAAATGATCAAAAAGATGACTGTGTCGCCGGTACAGTACGGGTTAAGGGGTGGGGGTGACCTGTTTTTGTTCTGCCCTTTTCTATCTTTCTCTGGCTTGTATCCATTGGGCCCCATTCAGCCTACTGTTTTAAGACGTTTATCCCCATCCAGGTGTCAATTTTTAACTGGTGAGCGGTAGCGAGCCAGCATTTTTTTTTTTTTTTTTTTAAAGCAGGCTAAATTTGTAAATTTTTCGATAGAAAAATGTCTCCGGCGAAGCCGGATTTCTTCATATAATGCTGGCTCGCTATCGCTCGCCAGGAAGAAATCGACACCTAGATGGGGATAAACGTCTTAATATAGTTGGCTGAATGGGGCCGAATGGATACAAGCCAGAGAAAGAGAGAAAAGGACAGCAATAACAAAAAGCAGGTCACCCCCCTTAAGTAGAGCAATGCCATTCACAATAAATCCATTGGTTATCTAAACTCTATGTGTGTGTGTGTGTGTCTTCCTTTCTTATTTATTACAGTACTGTATATAGTATTAATGGTATAATTACAGTTGTTCGCTGACAAAGTAACTCTTGCCAGTTGCATCTCTTTTAGTTAAGTGTTCATTTTCAGTTCAATCATTGTTTACATTATCCTACAACCTGTTGAATTAAATATAGTTGGTAGGATATAATCGATGTTGCCTCAAACCATGTTCGTAATTCATAATTAAGTTCTCGACTTCCAGTTAGTCAACCATATTATCTACAAAATTTCCTTTTAGTAAATTTAATGGATAGAGAGAGAGAGTGAGTGAGTGAGTGAGTGAGTAAGAGAGTGAGTGAGTGAGTGAGTGATTTTCGAGGTTTCACTCAGTGGCAGGTGAGCTAATGATAATTAATGAAGATTGAATAATATGTTATTGGGGACCCAAAATAGCAACAAATCTAGTGTGAATTGACCTTGAGATCAATATTGTACTTCATTCTGAGTTCTGAGTTCAAAATAAGTATTATTATTATTATTATTATCATCATTATTATTATTATTATTATTATTATTATTATTATTAGCATCATTGTTATTATTATTATTGTTATTATTATTATTATTATTATTATTATTATTATTATTATAATTATTAGTATTAGTATTTTCATTATTATTATTTGTATTACTCTTATTATGTTATAGGCTAGTCCATGTAAATCGAATTAAGTGGGTTACAGAGAACTAATTTAACTGAAAACAACTACAAAGCCAACCAGACGATGGCCATAATTACCCATCACTATCAATACAGGCAGTTAAGGGGGTCACCGGCTTTTTTTATCTTTCTCTCCTTTTCTATCTTTCCCTGGCTTGTATCCGTTCGGCCCTATTCAGCCAACTGTTTTAAAAAGTTTATCCCCATCCAGGTGTCGATGTCTTCCTGGCGAGCGATAGCGAGCCAGTATTGTATGGAGAAATCCGGCTTCGCCGGAGAAATTTTTCTATCGAAAAATGTACAAATTTAGCTTGCTGTCAAAACAAAAATATATATATGCTGGCTCGCTACCACTCACCAGAAAAATATTGACACTTGGATGGGGGTAAGCGTCTTAAAACAGTAGGCTGAATGGGGCCTAATGGATACAAGCAAAAGAGAGAGGGAGAGAAAGAGAAAAAAAGCGAGGTGGACGATGGCCCTAATTACCCATCACTATTAATTAAGGCTGTTAGTCATTAACCCTCTCAGTTACTTATGACTCATTATGTCTCTTATTTCGGGTTACTAGTAGACGATTTTATTCAGACTAGAAGGATATATGGCAGTCAGAGGGTTGCTTGTGACCGCTTTTATCCTTATAACTCCCACAGAGCATTCCTAAGCTGTTTAATATAGTCTAATGATAGCTAAAATAAACTGCTAAAACGCGCCATAATCCCCAAGGGGTTAATATACAGGACAACCATACACGGGAGCTTAAGGGGAGACGGACCGTTTTTCTAGACCCCCTTCTCCCTAATGTTTAGCCCCGCTAGTTTTGAGATTTTAAGACGTTGGTTCCATTATTTTGGGGATTTTAGGACCTTTCATCCCCTTTCTTTGTCAATATTCGGACCCTTCGTACCATTTAGGTGTCGTTATTTTCCTGGCGAGCGATAGTGAGCCTGTAATTTTAGGAGAAATTGGCCTTTGGCCTGAGACATTTTTCTACCGAAAAATTTGCAAATCTATTTGTATCTAGGTTTTTTTTTTCTAAGTTTGATTGAAGTGACAGGAAGTCTAGGGAAGAAACTAAAAAAATATATGAATAAATAAATGAATAGAGCAAACCAACAGCCACTGTCCCCTTAAGGTTGATATTGGTGGTGTATGGCTAGGTATGCACATGGGGCAACGAACTGTAAATGGTGTTTTGATGGCACTAAAGCATACGATCATCACTTGTTATTACCGGGTGTTTATCACGTTATGTACGGTTCACTAACTCTAACACACACACATATACACACCTACACACATACACACTCACATACACACACACGCGCGCGCACACATACACACGCACAGACTCACTCACACTCTCATTCTCTCTCCAAACAACTGTTCTTTATTAATAGCTGTAATTTCGTTATCAAACTTAATGTAGATAATATTCTATAAATAACAAAGTATGGCATGCAGTTTTGGATCGTGGAACTAGAAACTCCTCCGCGTAAATACAGAATAAAAACGTTTATAAACGAAGAAACTGTGGCTTGTTATTGTCGTGTTATGGTTATGCTTTTATGCCACCTTGCCCATGCAGGGTAGGGTACACGGTTAAGGGGATAGTGGATGTTTTGTAGTATATTAATTATATTATTCATTTATTGTTCAGTTTCCTCGCTAGACCTCCATCAAGCTTAAACAAACACTCCTTCAAGATAATTTTTTACATTTTTCGGTGGAAAAATGTCCCGGCCCTGGTTCAATGAAGACTGCAGGTCATCGGTGAGTGTCAGAAGCCCATCACATGTACCCAGTCCCTTACGAAAACCAAACTGTGAGCTTGGTAACAAATTATGACTATTACAATAAGAGGCAAGGCATCTGGTTAAAAGCCTCTCAAAGATCTCGATTGGATAGATAGGCGTAATGGAGATAGGGCGATATAGTCATTAGGAGATGAGGAGGACGTATTTCCCTTTGGAATAGGAGTGATACTAGCAAAGAGGAAAACTATCTGATTTCAAAAGCAACCTTAACACCACGGCCAATTTAGTTGCTAAGACCACTGCAACCTTTTTAAAGGAGAGGTGGGAAAATCCATCCAGGTCTGTGCCACCATAGGTATAATGATAAAGCAAATACCTTTTTAGTTCAGCTGATTTAAATGCCATTGAATTGAGGTTGGGTCTAGGGAAACATGTAAATAGCAAAGACAATTTCTGATTGCTCTGTTTATTAATACAAATATTATAGAGAATATTGGCCTTCGATAATTGATCAAGAGATAGAGCCATCAGAATCACAAAAAGGAGGCATGGAGGAATCTATTCCAAATATAGAGGACTTCAAAGCGGACCACCATTTATGAGGCTGTGTAGCTCCTGCCAGAACATCCTGAAGATGGGAGTTATATTCCCTCTCATCAGCAGCATAAACTCTCTGTGCAACTGCCCTTAGATCAATATAATTTTCCCAATGCAATGGGGTTTTATTACGCCTCCATAGACGGTATGCAGCCTGCTTGTCATCAAATACACTCTTGCAGTCATCAATAAACCATGCTTTATCCCTGATACGAGATTTAATGATTCTATTGAATCTCTGTAATATTTCCAAAGTAATTTCCATATTACTTTTCATTTATACAAACAAAAAAATCTTTGCATATTTAATTATAAACCCGGATGTTCATTAACCAAATGAAGTATGAAGTAGTGAGTTTGTGTTCACATATCTAACTATATATAATAATCGATTGCATAATTAATATTTACGTTTCTTCCCCACAGGTAAGCGTTTCTCCTTCATCATCTGAGCTGTCATCTATGTGAGTACTTTGAACCCATTTGTTTACATGTGAACCCCGTGTTTAGTTTATTACTAGTTTCATTGCCTATGTATTCTATAAACGTGTAAAGATAAATTAAATTGATTGGCTTTGCGTTAGTGATTTTATTGAGGATAAGATTATGTGCAAAGTGAACATTTGTCATGCCACTTTTCAATATATTATTACTTATGGATATAATTATACTTTAAAAGATTTGCAACGAATGTATGATATTGCCCTTAGTTAAGCCTTTAGAACTACTGTATCTTTCACAAAACAGACATATTGATGTAATTATATGGTTTTCGGAGCCCATCATATTTTAGAGAAATAAACCGGAAGAAATAAAATGAAACTCCCAAATACTGTATGTCTCATCTGTCGTTACATTTCCTGTGGCTATACGGTTTCGTAAGTTACGATGGGGTTACAGGAAATTCAGGTAGATCCGACGAGACATGTGAGGGATCTATCACCGTTACATAAAGGAGATTTATTAGACTTTCTTTCAGGGTTATATTTTCTGATAGCCTAGGGTGATGCCTCGTGGAAGGAGGGTGTAGGATTCATCACGGTTATATAATGGAGATTTATTAGAGGTCTCTTTGGGGATTTATTTTCTGATGGTCTAGGGTGGTGGAGAAGGAGACAGAGAGGAGATAAATTATAATATCTCGCAATAAATAGACAAACGGATCAATAATTATCAATAAATCAAAATAAATGTAGGACAAGGAGACAAATTATGAAATTGAAGAAGAAGTCGGGTAAGTGATGAAAGCGATACGCTGGTGATAAAGGAGATAGATCAGTTCAAAAGAAAACTATTACAATGAAGAAAAGAGACAGATAATAGAGGAAAAGGAGGAGACTGGAAGGAGAGAAAAAAAACAATATATATATATATACTGTATATATATATATATATATATATATATATAGATAGATAGATAGATAGAGAGAGAGAGAGAGAGAGAGAGAGAGAGAGAGAGAGAGAGAGAGAGAGAGAGAGAGAGAGAGAGAGAGAGAGAGAGAGAGAGAGAGAGAGAGAGAGAGAGAGCGCGAGAGAGAGCGATAATTGAATAACGAGGAGGAATATGGACACTTGAGATACTTGATAAAGGAAGCAAAGCGAGAGACAGAGAGGAGATGAAGGTATTACTTTAGCAATAAAGGTAGAGAAAGGAGTATTAAGTTAAATTATTAGAGGAAAGAATACAAAACAAATATTTAACGTAAAAAGGAGCCTGGATTGAAACGAAAGCGATTCTCTGGTAATTAAGAAAGATAAATAT
>CM064498.1:15046987-15054487 GCA_032716605.1 Paralithodes platypus | reverse complement strand
TAGAGAGCAGAAGAGAAAGAGACACCAAGAATACTGAGAGACGATGAAGGGTGGATTTTTGTATTGTTGAAGTAAAAAGGATAGGCCTCTGGGAGTTCATGACAGGTCTATCTATCTAGCTAGCTAGCTAGCTAGTTATATATCTTTATCTCTCTTTCTATCTATCTAGCTATCTAGCTATATCCATCTATCTATCTAGCTATATCCATCTATCTATCTAGCTATATCCATCTATCTATCTATCTATCCTATCTATCTATCTCTCCTATCTATCTATCTATATCTATCTATCTATATCTATCTATCTATATCTATCTATCTATATCTATCTATCTCTCCTATCTATCTATCTATCTATCTATCTATCTATCTATCTATCTATCTATCTATCTATCTATCTATCTATCTATCTATCTATCTATCTATCTATCTATCTATCTTCCCTTTCTCGACCTCCCCACCGTCCACTTGTTTTGCTACTAACTATAAATCAACGCTGCTCCTCCCTTTCCCGCTCACCAGCCATTCTCCCTATTTCCCCAGTCTGTTGCTGGCAGTTTGGGGGGGTCTGGGTATTTTTCCTTATGATTTTTTTTTTTTTTTTTTTGGTGGCTGTAAATATTTGTGGTTTGTCTTACATTTTCCTATTTTTACTTTGTTTCTAGTCATACTCTGCTCCCTCTTTCCTATACTAGTGTCCTTTCTCTTTGCCTGTGTTAGTTTAGACGCATATTTATGTATTTTCCTGGTGGCTATAGCTATACTCCGTTCATTCTAGGTTGGGTAGAAATTATAACCTGTAACCTCTGTAACTCAAAAAGGGCTAGAGCAAATGAGCGGTCAATTTCCACACATATTCCCTAGCCAAGTCTTCCTGTTTGGTAGAAAAATTAGCTCGATTACTCTAGTCCTGTTTGAGTTACAGAGGTTAGAGGTTACGATTTCTGCCCTACCTTAAATGAACAGACTCTAGTTCTGGTATTTCTTCCTCGTTCCTTACATATCCTGACATACTAATTTGTCACTATCCAAATAAGTACTGTATGTCAAAACTCTGTAACTTTAACCTATATAACTCATAATCGACTATAGTAATCGAGCTTATATTTCTACCATTTGGGAAGGGTCAGCCAGGGAATAGGTGTGGATGCTCAAGCTCTTTTTGAGTTACGATGTCTGGACTACATAATTGACCACTTGCGAGTTTTGGTCTATAAGGAAGTTGGAGCTGTAGACATCGGTAGTAAACAGAAATGCAATAATAATGTGAGTTTCTGATGGCTAAAGAGTATGTTGAATTGGATTTTATGTATTTATATATGTACTACAACCGTATTTCAGTTAGTAATTCTGCTAAATATCGATGTCTACAGCTCCAACTTCCTTATAGACCGAAACTCGCAAGTGGTCAATTGGAATAGGGTATAGTTTCTCATTCAGTTTGTATTTTGTCTTTGGTTTTCCTGTTTCAGACGTACCGATTTTTGTTTTTTGTTTTTGTGTGTGCCTATACTGTAGGTAGATGTTTCTTTCATTTAAATTTTCTTATTTTCTTTCGATCTATCCTTTCTTTTCGCTACTTTGTTTTCATTTTGTCCCCTTTGTATTTCCCTGTTCACTACTATTTTTGACGTATGGTTATCATTTTGGCTCGAACGTCCCTTGATTTTGGCCGTGTCACTCTTTCAACTCTCGAGGAGGCACTCGCTACAGGTAGTTCTGCCTTTTGTCTCCCTCACCCTCATAGAAAAAAAAAATGCCTGGTGGCCATAGGTATTTTACTGTTCTCATACCCTTTCCTAGGTTTTAGCCATCTGTCTTCCTATTTCCTCATTTTGTCGTATTTTTCTCTTCCTTGGCTTTCTTATGTTAGATTTATTTAATGTTTTTCGTGGTAGCTATAAATATTTTAGTCTTCCTTCTACTCTTGTGTTGTTCTATCCATTACCGTTTTCTTCTTCCTTGTTCCCCAGTCACTGTAAAAATCAAGCAAATAATATTATAGGGTGCGAAAAGATTGATCATATAATTGGGTGTATTGATGGTGATTTACCTGTCTATCCTTGTATAAAATGGCTTTCTTACCACTAATATACCTTTGAATTTATAGATTATTATGAACACTCTAATTATCATTTGCATATCCATTACTTTTGTATATAAGTTAACCTCTTTCAATAGTGTGTGTTTCAAGTAAGTATAGTTTCCGCTTCCAACAGCAGTAATCGTCTGTCTCGTTATGTCACTCGTCATCTGAAAAAAATACCTCCTGGCTTCCTATTGTTAAGCTATTGAATATACAGACTATAAATTATTCACGTCCGGAAAGAGCGTTGGAACGTAAAAAAAAATAATGGTTTATTGTTTTTTTTTTAAAGGCGTTGGACTATATGAATGTTTTTTAATATATTTAAATCATCTAATAATTTTCCCGAATAATGAAATTTGATTACCTGCTTTTTTTGTTTTATCTTTCTCTCCTTTTCTCTCTTTTTCTGGCTTGTATTTATTCGGGCCCATTCAGTCTACTGTTTTAAGACGTTTATCCCCATCCAGGTGTCAATTTCTTCATGGCGAGCGATAGCGAGCCAGCATTGTTTGGAGAAATCCGGCTTCGCCGGAGAAATTTTTCTATCGAAAAATGTACAAATTTAGCTTGCTGTGAAAACAAAAATATATATATGCTGGCTCGCTACCGCTTGCCAGGAAAATATTGACACCTGGATGGGGATAAACGTCTTAACACACTAGGCTGAATGGGGCCGAATGGATATAAGCCAAAGAGAGAGGGAGAAAAAGAGAAAAGAAGCGAGGTGGGCTCCCTTAAACAATAATTGTAAGCTTCTGCATGAACCTATGACCCATTTCGAGCAATTTAACACATGGCTCGAACACAATTTCCACATTTTTGAAATCGCCTATTATAATCCTTTTAGTACAGGTATTATAACATTACTCTGGCTACTATTAGACGATATTATTCAGTTTAAAAAGAGCCTCCAGCAATCATAAGGCTTCGAAATACCTCACTTCACCCTTTATAATACTACCACAGATCCGTATTAAACTGCACTAAATCGTTATGCATAGCTAGGATACAATTAATATGACGTCTCCGGTACATAAGGGGTGAAGGGGAGATTTCCACTTGAGGGATTTTTTTCTGGACCCCTTTCTCTCTCATGTTTAGCCCCATTGCTTTTTAGATTTTAAGACGCTCGCCCCCTTTAGTTTGGCGATTTTAAGAACTTTCGCCCCATTTCTGTCAATTTTAAGAACTTTCGTGCCATTTAGGTGTCGATTTTTTCCTGGCGAGCGATAGCGAGCCTGTAATTTGAGAGGAACCGGCCTTGGGCCGGGAAATTTTCTACCGAAAAATGTACAAATTTATCTGTGTAATTTTAAGCTTGATGGAGTTCTAGGGAAGAAACTAAATACCTCCCCTTAACTTACTTATATAATGGTAGCTAAATTGGAATATGTATAGCCTAGTATTGGTTTTGGCTCTACCATGCGTCCGTTGTCCTATAATAAAACATATTTATATTTTCTTATTACATTTTTTTACACACATCAGATTCTTTTCCCGATTTCCGCTCCTCATAAATCATCTTTTCCTATAGCTCTCTCTCTCTCTCTCTCTCTCTCTCTCTCTCTCTCTCTCTCTCTCTCTCTCTCTCTCTCTCTCTCTCTCTCTCTCTCTCTCTCTCTCTCTCTCTCTCTCTCTCTCTCTCTCTCTCTTTCTCTTTCTTTTTCTCTTTCTCTCTCTCTCTCTCTCTCTCTCTCTCTCTCTCTCTCTCTCTCTCTCTCTCTATAATTATATAGTGTATATACTGTATATATAATATATATATATTTTTTTTTTTCTGTTTTTTTTTCGAACGAAAATTGTCATCAGCCAGAAACAATGATGAAGTTTTGGTACACATCTAAATTATATTCATGAATACCTATGTTTCGTCATTGACAATATTATGCGAATCGCAATCGAGATGGTAAAGTGCAGGAACATGTTCTATAATGAGTTCAATTGTAGTTAGAGAATGTTTTCAAATTTAAATTATAATGTATTCATCAAGCTATTTCAGAACATATAGCATACTTAAAGTTTTATCGTTCAAAATTATGTTTATTTGTTTCTCTTCTTTT
Organism: Paralithodes platypus; assembly: GCA_032716605.1. Taxonomy (NCBI): domain Eukaryota; kingdom Metazoa; phylum Arthropoda; class Malacostraca; order Decapoda; family Lithodidae; genus Paralithodes; species Paralithodes platypus. The sequence continues at coordinate 15,050,338 of CM064498.1, read as the reverse complement.
CTTATTCTTAATAAGGAATGTTATAAGTATCTCAAACAATTAATTGGTATCATAATGCAGTAAAGGATATTGTTTACTCTGCAATACTGGGAAGTAATCTTAAACTTGTAGCTTGACAGGGCTGTTGACATCCAATGATCACATTAACTGATACAAAATAGGCTTACATACAGGAACATTTGCAATCATTGTGAATATATAAAAACATATTTGTGATAGCCTCTTAATTATATAATTATGAAGGAAGATTTACAATTAAAATGACAGACAAATAATTCAAGAATTAACTTTGTGCAAAACAGTGAGACAACCATGTGTAAATATAAATATTTCTTAGCTTCTAATAAATACTGGTACTTAATGTTAATTAAACAAACAATTATTGTGTAATGCTTTATCTCTCTACCTATCTAAATATGTATATATATCGCAATTTATCTCTCTCTCTCTCTCTCTCTCTCTCTCTCTCTCTCTCTCTCTCTCTCTCTCTCTCTCTCTCTCTCTCTCTCTCTCTCTCTCTCCACAAAAGCCCCATCCTAAAACTGCTGCCACATCACTCCTACTCCAGACCTCTCCACTCCACTCCACCCTTGTATGCCGAGCTTTGAGTGGGATTCGAACCCGCGCCGTTGAGTATTTTGGTGACCCAATAATCGTCGCTTGGCCCCAATCTCGTACGCATACGTGAGGATTATTTGTTCTTGTTTTTTTTAAGTTTTGTCCTGTACTGCATTTTATTTGGAGCACTTCTAAGAGAGAGAGAGAGAGAGAGAGAGAGAGAGAGAGAGAGAGAGAGAGAGAGAGATAGAGAGAGAGAGAGAGAGCAAGAGAGAAAGAGAGAAGAAGAAGATCATGGTGTGTACCGTAAGCACGCACGTGCTCTCTCTCTCTTTCTCTCTCTCTATCTCTCTCACTCACAAACACACGTGCTCGTTTTGGTTGTGGCCGTTTAGGAGTCTGACCGTTTTGACTGAAAATCCTCTCATCTCTGTTATATTTACCACCTTTGCAATATTGGTCCAACTCAGCCTCAAGGGGGTATCACATGAGAGATTTTATCGTCAACTTTCTATGGTCAACTTTTTCCCGACAACATTTCTGGGATATTTTGCTGTAACTCCCAAACTCGGTTGAAGGTAGATAAATTTAGGCGGCTGAAATATTTATTTATATAGATCTAGTTCATAAGCTGCCGGACTAGTGTTGACGATAAAAGTCGAGGGAAAAAGCGCTTGTCTGATGCTGGCTTCAGTTTCCTGCAAAAATTGGACTTCCCGAAACTCTGTATTCTTTAACTTCTAACCCGCAATTCTTAAGGGGAGACTGACCGTTTGTTTGGTCTATGAATTCAGTTATTCATATTTTTTTTTCAGTTTCTTCCCTAGACCTCCATCAAGCTTAGAAAAATACCCCCTAGACCCCCCTTTAAGATAAATTTGTACATTTTTCGGTAGAAAAATTTACCGGCCGAAGGCCGGTTCCTCTTAAATTTGCAGGCTCGCTATCGCTCGCCAGGAAATAATCGACACCTAAATGGCACGAAAGATCTTAACATAGACAACGAAATGGGGCGAAAGGTGTTAAAATCGCCAAACTAATGGGCCGAACGTCTTAAAATCTTGAGACTAGTGGGGCTAAACATGAGGGAGAAGGAGGTCCAGAAAAAGGGGCTGCCTCCCCTTAACTTCTAACCCGCAATTCTTAACTCGATTTTTATTTGTTGCTGTCCAAAGTTTGCAGAGCCTATTTTTTCTTTTTTTATTGTCATTCCTTTGGTTCGGCGATAACTTCCTTCGTTTTTCTTACTTCCTTCATTCTTGACTTGCGTTCTTCCTTCACTCCTTTCTCCACTTTCTTTTCATTTAGATGCTTATGTTCTGGGTGTGGTGTCCCGAGTTCGAATCCCGGGAGGGCCATATGCTTTCATTAGTTTATTCAGGTACATTGGGGTTTGTGTTCGATATTAAGGGGGGTGACCTGTTTTTTGTTTTGTTTTTTTCTGTCCTTCTCTCTCTTTCTCTGGCTTGTATCCATTCGGCCCCATTCAGCCCCATTCAGCCCCATTCAGCCAACTATTTTAAGACGCTTATCCCCATATAGGTGTCGAGTTCTTCCTGGCAAGCGATAGCGTACAAATTTAGCCTGCTGTCAAACACAAATAAAAAATATGCTGGCTCGCTACCGCTCACCAGTAAAAAATTGACACCTGGATGGGGATAAACGTCTTAAAACAGTAGGCTGAATGGGGCCAAATGGATACAAGCCAGAGAAAGATAAAAAAGGACAGAACCAAAACAGGTCACCCCCCTTAATGTTAAAGAACGGGGTGTTACTTATTTAATAATTTCACTCTTCTCCCTTTCCTTGCATATCTCCTCCGACTCTCATTCTTCTTCCATTCTCTCTTCACCCCTCTTTCTTCCATTCTCTCTACACCCCTCTTTCTTCCATTCTCTCTTTTTTTTTTTTTTTTTTCTATATTCCAACTTACTTCCTCTCGGGCATAGGCTGAGATCCTTAACATTCACCGCTTTACAATGAACAGTGAAGCCCGTGAGGTCTTGTTCCAGTCTAGGGAGTGAGACATGTGAAGCACGTAGAGTACAACGAGCACCTGCCATCTTGCCTTCACATGAGGCACGGTGCTCACTCATGGCCCGAAACGACCCCATCTCTTAAGCCACCTCGTTCCCGTGCTTCACTGTCTCATCCAATACACTCGGACTCTCACACTTACACACACACAACGCCACCTGTTGAACAGATAACTCACCACCCCTCTTTCTTCCATTCTCTCTACACCCCTCTTTATTCCATTCTCTCTACACCCCTCTTTCTTCCATTCTCTCTACACCCCTCTATCTTCCATTCTCTCTACACCCCTCTTTCTTCCATTCTCTCTACACCCCTCTTTATTCCATTCTCTCTACACCCCTCTTTTTTCCATTCTCTCTACACCCCTCTTTATTCCATTCTCTCTACACCCCTCTTTCTTCCATTCTCTCTACACCCCTCTTTCTTCCATTCTCTCTTCACCCCTCTGTTCCTTCCTTCCATATTCTTTCCTCTTGTTCTCCTTCCTTCCTTCCAGCCCACGATATGCATTTCTTTCCTTCGTTTTCCTCTTTCCCTCTTGCCATGCTTCCTTTCTTCTACTCTTCCTTCTTGTCTTCTCCTTTATCCCCCTCTTACTGTTCTTCCTTTTTTCCATTCTTGCCATTTGTCTCCTCCCTGTGTTCAGTCGTTGCTTAGTCCCTTTCTCTTGTCCTCTCCTCTCTCTCTCTCCTCTCTGTCCTGCCTTATTTACTTCTTTCCTTCAATTCCTCCTTCGTATTTTCTTTCCTCTCTCTT
>CM064498.1:14964757-15046887 GCA_032716605.1 Paralithodes platypus | reverse complement strand
AGGAATGGGGAAAAGGTCTGAAAATCGCCAAACTAATGAGTCGAATGTCTTGAAATCTCATAACTATTAGGGCTAAACATGAGGGAGGAGGAGGACTCGAAAAACCAACTGCCTCCCCTTAACAGTTTAACTTATCGTCCACTGTGACTCCCAGAAGTTTATAGGTGGGTGTGTGTGTGTGCGCAAGCGACAATAGTCAACTCTGCGTAAGCAGAGTGGTATCACCCCCCGTATAGTGGTACATGCCGGCCGAAATGTCTGTCTGTCTGTCTGTCCGTCCGTCCGAGAACTCCTCCTAGAACGTTTGACGGATTTTCACCAAACTTCACACGAACCTTCGGTGCGTGAATGCGACGGTAATTATTTTTTATTTTTTATTTTATTTTTTATTTGTGCAATAGTTATGATTTTATGTCCAAAATATGTTTTTGCCCCCCCCCAACCCACCCAGCAATGATGGCGTTCTGGGGCCGAAAACATCTTGCCCTGCATCTGTTAGGTTAAGTTTGGTTAAGTTGACAATAGAAGTGATGGTAGTAATAGTGGGGATGATGGTAATAGTAGTGATGATGGTGATACTTGTAGTGATGATTGTTGTAGTTATAGTAATGATGATGACAGTAGTGATGATGATAGTGATAGTACTAATAGTAGTGATGATGGTCATAATAGTAGTGAAGATGGTGACAAGTAATGATGATATTTGTAGTGATAATGATGACAGTAGTGATGATGGTAGTAACGATGGTGACAGTAGTAGTGATTATGGTGAGTAGTAGTGATTATGGTGAGTAGTAGTGATTATGGTGAAAATTGTAGTGATGATGCCAGTAGTAGTGATGATGAGAGTAGTAGTGATGATGGTAAGAGTAGTATTGATGCCTATAATAGTAATAGTGCGGATGATAGTAATGGTGATAGTGACTATAGTGATGATGGTGACCCATCGCAGAGTTGGGTATGCCGTTTTGATTTTGGGCGAAACGGCACGTCTACTTTATTCCTTATGTGTGTGTGTGTGTGTACAAAGGAGTACAAAGGAAATCAAGCAACAACAGTCTAGTGACCCTTCTAGGCTGCTTGTCCTCCAAAACACTGAGGATCAAGTGTCCAAACAGTGGTTTAGAGTGGGTAAGGGAACATTGGAAAGGGAACTACTGCCCTGCCACTAACGTGGCAGGACTAGGAAGTTAGTAGGGGACATATGGGTTAGTAACTGAGGGGAGGATAAAATAAAGTTATTAATTTACAAACGCAGTCAGACGCGGGTTTGATGCGAGATATTTGTCTAGGCGGAATTTAAATGAATCAACGGTGCTGCAGTCTATAACGTCTCGGGGAAGCCCATTCCACAAGTTGACAACTCAATTGAAGAAGAAATTCTTAGATTCGTGTGAGTTTAAAAGATTTACCAATAATTTTGCAACCGTTTCCCCGCGTGTAATTAGATTGGTCGATAGTGAAGTACTTACTACAGTTCATATTGTCGATGCCTTTGATGATTTTGAACACTTGAATTAAGTCACCTCTTAATCTACGCTGGGTTAAAGGAAATAGATTTAATTCTCTAAGACGCTCTTCGTATGGTTTGTTCTTTAGGCTAGGTATCATTTTGGTAACTCTACGTTGAACTCGTTCTAGCTTGTTTATATCTTTTGGTAATAAGGGCACCAGCATTGAAGCAGTATTCCAGAAGAGGGCGGACTAAGGAATTGTAAAGGGTTAGGATTACGTCTTTGGATTTATGCTCAAATGATCTGCCTATAAAGCCAATTATTTTGTTTGCCTTCTTAACAACTTCTGAACATTGTTGACTCGGTTTTAGGTTACTCGATATTGTTACTCCCAGATCGGTTTCTCTGTTTACATTCTTAAGCTGAGTGCCATTCATCGAATAGTTTGCTTTCTGATTTAGGTATCCGATATGTAGTACTTTACATTTATCCGCATTGAAACTCATTTGCCAAATTTGGGCCCAATGTGACAATTTATCTAGATTGTGTTGCATATCGTCAACTTGATCTTTTGAGAGTACGCTATTTGCAATTTTTGTATCGTCAGCAAATTTTGAGATTGTACAGGTGAGACCCTCATCTATGTCGTTGATGTAAATTAGAAAGAGAATTGGTCCTAGTACCGATCCCTGGGGTACCCCGCTACTTACATTGGTCCATTTAGATGCCTTACCGTTTATGACTACTCTTTGCTTTCTGTCGCTGAGCCAATTTTCTATCCATTTCAACACACCGTCTTGTATTCCATGCGCTTTTAGTTTTAGCAGTAAACGTTTGTGGGGAACTTTGTCAAAGGCCTTTTGAAAATCAAGGTATATAATATCTACAGCTTTACTCTCATCGTAGAGGTTGAGGATATCGTGGAAGAAGTCTAAGAGGTTTGTTAAACAGGAACGTTTTTTACGAAAGCCGTGTTGAGTATCTTTAAGTATGTTATTTTCCTCTAAGTGATTTACGAGTGACCTCTTATGACCGTTTCTAGCATTTTACATACAACTGAGGTTAAGCTAATTGGACGATAGTTACTGGGTAGGGATTTGCTGCCTTTTTTTAATATCGGTGTTACGTTGGCTATCTTCCACTGATCAGGCATAGTTCCAGACTGCAAGGATTTATTGAATAGTAATGTTAGTGGTTTGGAGAGCTCATCCTTAGCTTCCTTTAGAACTCTAGGCGAGATTGTATCAGGTCCAGGCGTTTTATTTACCTTGAGTTTATCTAAACAATTCAATACTTCTCTCTCTGTAACGGTGATATTGCTTAGAACATCTGAATTATCAATCTGAATCGGCGATGGTGTAGGGATATCACTGAGGTCTTCTGTTGTAAAAACTGATGCAAAGAAGGTATTGAGGGCATTATTTCATTTGTACTTCGTCTTTGGTGTATTCTCCATTTTCATCGACTAACGGTCCAACAGTTGAAGTAACTACTTTTTTCTTTCTGATATAACTATAGAATTCTTTCGGGTTTGTTTTACTTTGATTCGCAATATGTAACTCTAGGGTCTTTTTACTTTGCTTAATTAACTTTTTGGCTTTGCGTCGTAGCTCTACAAATTTCACCCGTTCTTCGTCATTTTGTGAGGATTTTAATCTATCATTAGCAAAATTTTTAGCAAGCAGGCAGTTTGAAATATCTTTATTCCACCATTTGGGCTTATTATTATGGCCTGGACGCCGTATTTTCGATGGTATGCAGTCTTGCACTGCTTTTAGGTAAGTGGTTTCGAATAACTTCCAAGATGTATTTATGTCGTTATTGTTAATTAAAAAGCTCCAGTCAGTTTCTTTAAACATAGCTCTAAGTTTATGAAAGTTTGCTTTCTTGAAATTAGGGACTTTTTCGATGCTACTATTTGGTTCGTTACTAGTAAAGTTTAAAGTGAAAGTTATCGTACGATGGTCGCTGTTACTGAATTCATCACCAACATTCAAATTCTCTATTAATTCTTTTGTTGCAAGTACAATGTCAAGAACGTTATTACCACGGGTGTGTGTGTGTGTGTGTGTGTGTGTGTGTGTGTGTGTGTGTGTGTGTGTGTGTGTGTGTGTGTGTGTGTGTGTGTAAATGTCGCTTCAAACAGTCTACTGCACCAAATCACCACCCATAACGAGGGGCGTCGCGCTCCTTGGTGCCGCTAGAAGAGTGGCGAACACATCAAAAGGTATCAAAAGGTAAGGTAAGTTCCATATATTAACCATGTACCTTTGATAAATCTACTGCTCAGGGATATCATTTCCGACTCTGGTAGTGAAGCTATACCATGTAGGCCTATATAGATTATAGTTTATTTGCTATAAGTAGGCGATAAATTATTACCTCTAATCCTCTGTAACTCAAAAAGAGCTAGAGCAAATTGGCTCTAAATTTTCACATCTATTCCTTGATTGACTCTTCCCAAATGGTAGAAATATTAGCTCGTTTACTCTAGTCGTTTTTGAGTTACAGAGGTTAGAGGTCATGATTTATCGCCTACGTACAGCGAATAGACTATAGTTATGATCGTGAAATTTACTGTATTAACCTGGCAAAAACGCTGCTAATCAGTCGACTCGTAAATTCCTATTTTCACCAACCCACCAACTAACTTACAAATAAACACAATTAATGAAATCAATGACACTAATTAATGTATGTGGTACTCCAAGGATTCCAACCCAGGATACTCACACCCAAATTCACCACACTAACCATTATGAATACATGTGGTACACCAAGGATTCGAACCTAGGATACTCACACCCAAATGTCCGTGCACTAACCATTACGCTATCAAGACAAAGTAATGAATACATGTGGTACTCCAAGGATTCGAACCCAGGATACTCACACCGAAATTCCGCACACTAACCATTACGCTATCAAGACAAACTAATGAATACATGTGGTACTCCACGGATTCCAACCCAGGATACTCACACCCAAATGTCCGTGCACTAACCATTACGCTATCAAGACAAACTAATGAATACCGGTACATGTTGTACTCCAATGATTCAAACCTAGGATACTCACACCAATATTCCGTGCACTATTTTCCATTCATTCTAGGTTGGGAAGAAATCGTAACCTCTAACCTCTGTAACTCAAAAAAATATTTGAGTAATCGAGCTCAGTTTTCTACCAAATAGGAAGATTTGGTTAGGGAATAGGTGTGGAAATGTACAGCTCATTTGCTCTAGCCCTTTTTGAGTTACAGAGGTTAGAGTTTACGATTTCTGGCCAACCTAGAATGAACGGACTATCCATTATGCTATCAAGACAGTTATTAGGATAGTTTATACAGTATAGTCAAAGGGTTAAGTATTTTGTTTCTCATTGTTACAGGGGCTTATGACGGAACAGGAGCTTAAATGAACAGCGCGGCTTCAGGAACAGCGCCTGGGATCATAGCAGCAAAAACGGACAGAGGTGAGGGATGAAACAGCTTGTGGTACAGCACTCAGCAATTATGTTATAAAGGTAAATGTTTATTATGGGGGAAGGGCGTATTTATTTGCTCACTTATATATATGTTTATCATTTGTTTTAGTTTCCTCCCTAGCCCTCCATCAAGCTTAAAAAAAAAAAAAAAAAAAATTTAGACCCCCCCCCCCCCCTTCAGGATAATTTTGTACATTTTTCGGTAGAAAAATGTCCCGGATACTATTAAAATTACAGGCTCGCTATCGCTCGTCAGGAAAAAATCGACACCTAAATGGCACGAAAGGTCTTGAAATTGACAACGAAATGGGGCGAAAGTTGTTAAAATCGCCAAACTAATGGGCCAAACGTCTAAAAAAGGTCAAAGCTAATGGGGCTTAACACGAGGGAGAAGGGGGTCCAGATATACGAATCATCCCCCCTTAAACTATAGCCACACGCCTTTATCTCTGAGGGGGTTCACACGAAAGAATCGCTCCATATTCCGAGACAATGAGTTTGATAATGTAGCTTCGTCTTGTTCACCCGTGGAGAGAGAGAGAGAGTGAGAGTGTGTGTGTGTGTGTGTGTGTGTGTGTGTGTGTGTGTGTGTGTGTGTGTGTGTGTGTGTGTGTGTGTGTTGTCGCGAGCCCAAACCCTTAAGTTACATGATGCATAAAACAATAGCGGTGTCCAAAACTAGTGTCAAAACAGAACAATGTTATTTCTTAATAATTGAACGAATGCAGGAAATTTACTATGACTCCGTCGTCGACACCTGCCCAGGATGCAACACAGCACCCCATAACTTTAAACACTGCATAGAAGACTGCATTCTACACAATCACTTAAGCCGGTATCACACGAGAGATTGTATAGTCAACATACGATGGTCAACATTTTTCTGGCAAACTTTCTGGAATATTTTGCACTGGTATCGGAAACTAGACTGATGGTAGATTAATATAGGTGACCGAAATGTTATAAATGTTATAAGCTGCCAGTTCAGTGTTGAGAATAGATGTTGAGGGAAAAAGCGCTCGTGTGATACCGTCTTTACGCCAACAACATAATCTACATTCCCTGAGAGCTCTGTGGGAAAGCCTGATCGTGGCCATGGCCTTCCTTAGTGACTCGGGGCTGTTCGGCCAGGCAGCCTAAGGAAAGACAACAACAACTAGGCTACATTAATTGTCATTAATTTTGCTATTATAAAATAACTTTCAAATACCCGGTGCAGCAGAAATACCCCCACCCTCCCCTCAAAGAAGTTCCCTCCGGGTAAAGTATCCTAGGCTTAATGTCCGAAAAGTCCTCCCCCCCCCCCCCCCCCCCCACCCACCCCCTATCCCTCGGCCACTTTCTCCCGTACATATAAATCATTAGTTTAATTACTCTCTCTCTCTCTCTCTCTCTCTCTCTCTCTCTCTCTCTCTCTCTCTCTCTCTCTCTCTCTCTCTCTCTCTCTCTCTCTCTCTCTCTCTCTCTCTCTCTCTCTCTCTCTGTTTTGCTATCCTTACCTTCCACTTTGTAGCAAATTCTATGTTAGCATTAAGTCCGGACTGACTAGAAGGGACCGCAAGGGTTGTGCAGTCTGTGTATCAATGGAAAAACCAAACTCTCTCTCTCTCTCTCTTTCTCTCTCTCAAAACTGGGACAAATAGGTTATAAGTCTGGAATGAATATGATATATGTATGTATGAATGTATACAGTATATGATATAATATGTATGTATGAATGTATACAGTATAATATGATATAATATGTATGTATGAATGTATACAGTATATGATATAATATGTATGTATGAATGTATACAGTGTATGATATAATATGTATGAATGTATACAGTATATGATATAATATGTGTATGAATGTATACAGTATAATTATGATATATGTATGTATGAATGTATACACAGCCTGTAGCCTAGTAGGTAGAGCTCTCGTCTCACACACGAGGGGTCGGGGGTTCAATCCCCAGCCGGGCGGAGACAAATTGGGCTTGTCTCCTTTCATGTGTTAGCCTCAGTTCACCTAGCTGTAAATAGGTACCTGGAATAAGTGGACGACGTTGTGACGTCCCATCTGGGGTTGGCAAAAATGGTACAAGGCGAGATGGGTATCATATGGTTCACCTAAGCTGATGGCTACCTAAGCCTTCGGGCGAGACGGTACCGTCTATAGTGAGAATGGTACCATACAGATCCACCCTAAGCCTTCGTTTCCGATGTCGCCAATTGGCTAAAATACAGACTACACACACATCCACAGCCATTCCAACAGTACATAAAACACTTAACATGCATTTCACGCAATACATTCCCAGTTAAGGAGGCGCGATAATAATGAGCTTAGCTCGCATTGCGTGGATTCCCCTTGACGAACAAGTAGCTGAGTAACAGTATATGATACAATATGTATGTATGAATGTATACAGTATATGATATAATATGTATGTATGAATGTATACAGTATATGATATATGTATGTATGAATGTATACAGTATATGATATAATATGTATGTATGAATGTATACAGTATATGATATAATATGTATGCATGAATGTATACAGTATATGATATAATATGCATGTATAAATGTATACAGTATATGATATAATGTGTATGAATGTATACAGTATAATTATGATATATGTATGTATGAATGTATACAGTATATGATATAATATGTATGTATGAATGTATACAGTATATAATATAATACGTATGTATGAATGTATACAGTATATGATATAATATGTATGTATGAATGTATACAGTATATGATATATGTATGTATGAATGTATACAGTATATGATATAATATGTATGTATGAATGTATACAGTATATGATACAATATGTATGTATGAATGTATACAGTATATGATATAATATGTATGTATGAATGTATACAGTATATGATACAATATGTATGTATGAATGTATACAGTATATATAATATGTATGTATGAATGTATACAGTATATGATATAATATGTATGTATGAATGTATACAGTATATGATATAATATGTATGTATGAATGTAGACAGTACATGATATAATATGTATGTATGAATGTATACAGTATATATAATATGTATGTATGAATGTATACAGTATATAATATAATATGTATGTATGAATGTATACAGTATATATAATATGTATGTATGAATGTATACAGTATATGATTTAATATGTATGTATGAATGTATACAGTATATGATTTAATATGTATGTATGAATGTATACAGTATATGATATAATATGTATGTATGAATGTATACAGTATATGATATAATATGTATGTATGAATGTATACAGTATATGATATAATATGTATGTATGTATGAATGTATACAATATACTCAGGCACATGGGATGGCTAACACGAGACAGAGTCTGAACAGAAACAATATATATATACAGTTCCTATTCTCAGGGTCTGGGACCACTTTCACGTTCTCTCGCCCGTTTCTCTGTTTCGTTGAGTAGGAGAATTATACAAGGGGAGGAGGATTCCTAGCCTCCCGCCCCCAGAAGGAAAAGTAGGACAGTAAAAGAGACGGACAGAAACAGCTAAGGTTGGATAAAGGATGCCAAACCTCACTCTGGATAGGACCTGTATAATTTATTCATGAAGTTATATATATTTTTGGACATATTATCCTTTACAAGAACTGTGAAGCATATATTTAACTGTATGATATAGTTAGAATTATGCTTCACTACATAATAGCCTATTCTGTAGAAATTATGATTAAAATTTAAGGGGAGACAGTCGGTTTTTCGAGTCTTCCTCCTCCCTCATGTTTAGCCCTATTAGTTATGAGATTTCAAGACAATTGCCCCATTAGTTTGGCGATTTTCAGACCTTTTGACCCATTTCTTTGCCAATATTAAGACCTTTTCGTGCCATTTACGTGTTTATTTTTTCCTGGCGAGCGATAGCGAGCCTGTATTTGAAGAGGAATCGGCCTTCGGCCGGGAAATTTTTCTACCGAAAAATGTACAAATGTATATGAAAGGGAGATCTTGTGGGTGTTTTTGTCTTGTGTTTTTTTTTTGTTTTTTTTTAAAGTTTGATAGAGGTTTAGAGGACAAACTAAACCCCTTCTTTAAACCATTGAGCCGAACCAGTAAATTATGCTGCACAATACCGTCTGGGCTACCTTCTAAGTAATAGGCCTAGGTCTCGCGTATGACATCCTAGGTTAGCAGTGCAATACCCCCTACCACCACCCCACCTCCCCTCCCGTCCATCTCACACACACACATCTACCTCCACCTCACCCACATACACCTCCACCACCACACCCATACTCAAATCCACACGCCCCCACCCCCATTAGAACAGCAACATCAACAACAAACCATCAGAAACCACTTTCTCTGCAGTGGAACACCTAAGATATGGTTATTAGCCACACACACACACATGCCTCCACCACCACACACACATATATGCCACTCCATAAAACACATACCTCCACTACACACGCACAACTCACGTTTACGTTTACGTAATGGGACCCACAGAGGGCCGCTCTCGGGCGGCATGATATGCGGGGGGTTGGGGACAGGATTAGGAGAAGGATCACACCCCCACTTACACACATACACGCTTCCACCACCACCACCACAACCTTCACCACACCACAACATGCACACACATACACAAACCACCAACACACATAGCCTACACACTCCTACACCCCCCCCCCCCCACCACACACACACACACCGCCCCCACCATTCCATCTAAACCCTGATCGCTATCTCTGCAATCACTGTCATCGTAATTCGGTCGTTCTATATCATAATGTCGATAAGTTTATGAGTAGGCTACGGGACTTAACCCTCTCTACATCCGATTACGCATTTCTTTTCTGATTTCTGGCTATTATTAGACGATATTATTCAGATTAGGAAGGGTATCTGGTAGTCAGAGGGTCACTGTTTTTGATCATGGGTGTACAGTCGGCCTAATAAGTCATGTCTCGGCACAAAGTATGTTTTGATCAATAATTGGTATCAGCAATATTTGCATATGATTTTTTTCTTTTTGAGAGAGATATATACAAACATATTCCTACACTTACCAACCCTATTCAACATCTGACAAACATTAATATAGCACAGAGCAAGCCAAACGTAATGGCATCTGGGACAAGACTTAATAGTGCGACCGTACTACATAAACCCTTCCAGACTTAGGAGTTATTATATACTACAAGCTGAGATACCCAGTGGCTGCCCGGGAGAAAATCCAAGTATGGGCTGTCTCTCTCTCAACCTTGCGCCCACCCACCCAGCCTGCATTGTTTTATTCGGACGCAATAACAACAGCCAGTTAGCTAGCTTGTAGTACAGCTCTATAACTGGAAACGACAATTGTAAGTTCACCAGGTTAACCCTTAAAAAGCGGCTCACCACATAAGTCGAGTTAAATAAAGCTGGACTATGTGGCGGCGCTCGACATAACTCGAGTGGCAATTTCAGCACGTAATGTTGCTGAGAGACAGAGACAAGTGGTGGCAGGAGAGTAGCGAGTGTATGACTGCTCCAGACCACCGCGGCGAACCTACTGACACGATCTCACCTCCCTCCTACCTCTCTCACTCGCTATATACGGAATTGTATCGGGAAAGTGGCTAATTACATGCTTTTTGCACTCGCGTTGCACGGTTATTGCAAGAAAACTAGCCATCATAAAAGGATCGTTATGGTGTCATTCGAAAGCTCTGTTTATGCCCTTTCAGGGATAGATACTTGTTTTACGTTCTGGGTCTTATTTAGGCATGAAAATGATCACGTAAACAGCCCTATTTTGGCTAAAAACACCCCGCTGGGCGGTACATATAAATAAACCGCATAGGCCGCTCGTAAAGGGTTAAACAACATGAGCTAAAGCTCATGTTGTTTAACCTGGTGAACTTACAATTAACTTTACTTAACTAACCTAACCTAACCGAACTACGCAAATCAACCCTTCATCTTCTCGCAATACTCTTGGCGATTTTTTATTTCTTGACTTTTCTTTTAAAGATCATATTACCACTCTTACTTAAACAGCTTCTTAGAATCTGTGCGCCCATATACCGGTATCAAGTATTGTTCGCATGTGTGGGGAGGTTCCACCCATACGGTCCATACCGCACTTCTGAAAGGGTAGAGTCATTAATGTTGGGGTCACACATTCACGTATATGCTCCCGTATGCTCCCGTACGAAGGTTTATTGGTAGTTGGCAACCGAATACGTAAAACGTAAGGGCTTAGTACGCAAAACATAAATAAAATTGTGTCTAGTCGTGGGGGTTGGTACGCATGGCGGGCGTAGCCACGCTGGTCTTGGAGGTGGATGGTGCGGCCAAGGTCGCCCGGTATGTTTTGGATTTCGAATCAGATACGGGGCTCGCGCTCACGTATGTCAAAAGTCGGGAAAGCATACGTTTTACCTGGCTAGCTGCTACGTCTTACGGCTGCAGCCCCGTAAAACGTAGCAGCTAGACAGGTAAAACGTAAGTTTCTCCCGCCAATCGTACAATGTTCACGTAAAACGGGAAAGTGAAAGTAAGTCCGGCCGCATCTGGCAACACCGCCGCACTGCGTGTTGGCGGGAAGACGCGGCAACGTTGTACGTTGGGTATATAAGAAGCAGCGGGGGACACTCCCGTCATACCTCTCACCACACCGGAGCAGCAAACAACAAACCAACCCTGCCACCTGCTTGCCACCCTCTGCACCCTGCCCTGCCCTGCTTGCCACCCTTTGCACCCTGCCCTGCCCTGCTTGTCTCCCTCTGCACCCTGCCCTGCCCTGCCCTGCCCTGTACCATGCAGAAGAAAGGCGTGAAGAAGGCCAGGAAGGCTTCCCCTGCCACCTCGACGTCTGACACATCACCTGGTGACCCCTCTCAGCCCGGCCCCTCCAACTCTGACCCCTCTCAGCCTGGCCCCTCCAACTCTGACCCCTCTCAGCCTGGCCCCTCGACGCCTGAAGATGAAATTGTTCTCGACCTCGGCCCCGATAGTGGAGAGCTCGAGGTTGAAGTGGATGATGAGACTGATGAGGAAGAAGAGGAGGAAGAAGTAGAACCTGCACTTACCAACAGCCAGGCTCCACCAAAGAAACGGCGCAGGAAGAAGACGAACGTGATACTGACGGAGGAGACGGAGAGGATGCTGGCTGATTGGATTGAGCTGGATGCGCCTTTCATTTTTGGCAAGGGGGACCCCAGGCACAAGAACAAGGAACATATAGAGTCTGTATGGGCGGAGAAGGCTGCGACCATGGACCCACCAATGACCGCCTTCGATTTGAAGACCTGGTGGGGATCTCTCCGCTCCAGGTTCGGCCGGCTCAGCAAGTTGAAGAGTGGTGATGGGGCCAAACGACTGACTGAGAGGGAGAACTGGATCCTCAGCATGTTCCACTTCATGAAGCCACACATCGTCCGTCAAAAGAAGCCCCGGTCACTTGGTATGCCTCAGGTACATTGATATTTTTTATGTTTTCAAACCCTTCCACAGTGACAGTGTCAGTTTTAGGTTATTTTCGTAATTATTTTGCTTATAATGATGCTATTATTGTGTTCAATTTATCATGTTAAACTTCAAATATTTGTTAATGAAATGCATAATAACTCAAACCAGTTTATTCATGTTATTTTAAAGGTTACAAGGATGAATGCTTATGTTGAATTTTATTTTAAATGTTATTTACATAAATAAGTACATGTTACTAATTCTACATTCATGTCACAACAGTCTGCTGCCCAGGCTGCAGCACCGGCGCCTGCTGCTGTTCCTGTCCCTGACCGCACCCCAACACCTCCTGTCCCAGTCTACGAGGTGGATGACCCCTCTGCCGGCAGTCAGGAAGAGGAGGACACACCCCCAGCCATCGCCCAGCCTGCACGGAGGGTGAAGAAGGGGAAGCCTCCTGGTGCTGTCCCTTCAACGTCAACACACGGGACCCTGGAGCAAGTGAGTAGAGAAAATATTAGTTACATTGTTCATTGGTGGCACCCTATTGCAATTCCATGCTATTATTAGATAAAGTGTTTCTGTTTCCAAAGTTATTACAATAACATAAATTAATAATAATACTAAAGATGTCATGATTTCACACCATACTATCGACAATAACTTTGAACATATTTTGTTCCCAGAATACCACAACATTTCATTGGTTAAAATAAATTTGTTGTCAAATATGAAAATATTATGTTTTGTGTGTTTAATGTTCTCTTGTTTCTTGTTCAAGGTCCTCGCGAATTCTGAGAAGCTGCGCCAGAACCTGGGTCAGGCGTTCGATGTGGTCGAGGATCAGGACCATAAGTATTGGCGCTACTCCCTGGAGGGCATGGTGAAAGACTGTGTGGGGCTGCCTCCAGCTTATAACACCACACTCAAGTTGGAACTGTTGGCAGCCATCGACCGGTTCAAGGTTGCCCATGCGGAGGGAGTGCCCCGGCCTGGTCCGGACCTCTTGCTCCACGCCCACAGGAGCTTTGGGTTTCCGGCGCCCATACCCCAACCCGTGGCACAGCAGCATCCGACAGTGATGTACCAGGGTACTCCGGCAACCACCCTGCCTCCTCCCACCCTGTCGACCCAGCCTCAGCCTGGTCTTGGGGGCATCGTGCTACCTGCACACCAGGTTGCAGCCTTGAAGTCGTTGTTGGTGCAGCCACCTGTAACGCCACCCCCTCGCCAATTCGTCCCGCCTACTGCCTCCACACCCAGCCAACCGTCTTTCGACCTGGGGCAGTTTGGCAACACATTCCTAGAAATGTTGACGGCTCAAAAATCACCTGCACCTGTCATTGCAGGTACGCCTGTGTCTGCCATAGATCCCCTGAATGAGACACAGGAGATCCCCAAGCATTAATAATACCCTCTGTATATATATATATATAAATGTTAATGTGTATTTGTTAAAAATATATGTATTTGTGTAATGACGTGTGTGTTTCTATTTCCAATATTTTATCATAATTGTTGATTAATAAGATGAAAAATAAAATCTATAATGAAAGTAATGAGCATACAAAATAAATAATTCATTTAAACGCAATAATGATAATATGGTTAATACTAATTATGAAAATCATTGATGGACAACTTACATTAAATATTACTGTTAGACATAAAGTACAAAACAAAGGTAACATGGAAAACATAGCAAAATTGAATGCAATTATAAAGTCAAAGATGTAAAATTAAATAAGCATAGTATAATTTAAGTACACATATAATTTAAACTACATAGGAAGAACCTAAACATTAGAGAAAATGCACTTTCAAAGATACAATTACAATACAAAGCAAACTAGCAAAGCCTCGATGTATTTACAAGTAAATGTAACTCACCTAAATCCGGTCATCTTGCCAAGCCACAGCTCCTTGAGGGGAATTGAAGTAGGTCTTGAGGTAGTTGCGTTGAGCCTTGGCAAGCAGGGTTGCAGTGTTGCGGGTCACGTGTGGGATGTTGTTTCCTACAGGTGGGTCAGTCCTCCAGGCGGCAGGTATGAGTTGGTGGGTGTGTGGGTCCTCTTGATCTACCTCTGATTGGGGTGGGCATCGGCCTCGTAGGATGTTGTGCAGAATGCATGAGGCCAACACAACAACCTCTACACGTTCAGGTTTTAGAGATATTGCAGTGTGGAAAACCCGGAAGCGGTTGGCAAGAATGCCAAAGGCGTTCTCTACCGTCCGGCGGGCCCTGCTGATTCTGTAGTTGTATATTCGTTCCTGCTTCGTGAGGGATCTTAGGGGGTAGGGCTTCATCATGTAGGCGCGTAGAGGGAATGCATCATGACCTACTAAGAAGTATTCCGTGGGTGGTCCAGTGGGATCGGTAGAGATGACCTCGGCGGGTGGCAGATTTGCGTCCTGTTTCTCAAGCAAGTTAGACAGACTGGTGTGTGCAAAGCCACCACCATCAGACTCTGACCCTATGGCACCAACGTCGACGTATATGAACTTGTAGTTGGAGTCAACAATTGCCATCAGGACAATGGAAAAAAACTTCTTGTAGTTGAAGTAATATGTGCCACCAAAGTTTGGGTTTCGGATCCGTATGTGTTTGCCATCAATGGCTCCTACACAATGCGGCAGATTCCATCGTTCCTCATAGCCGCTGGCAACCTCCTTCCATGCAGCAGGCGATTGTGGCGTCTTGATCTCCTGATCTCCGTAGACAGAAATGATGGCCTGGCAGGTGTCGGGAACAATTTGGCTGATGGTGTTGTGGGCAACACGAAAGTTGTATTGCAGGCTCTTATATGAATCACCCGTAGCGAGGAAACGTAGGGTGATGGCCACCCGCAGACCAGGAGGAATGGGGTTCCGCCAGAATGTAGGTTTCCTCTGAATGAGGGGTGTGACACGTTCCACTATCTCATCAAATAGTTGTTTGTCTACCCGGGTGAAGTTTTTGTACAGTTGTGGACATTCGGTGGCCAACTCTTGCATCAGCTTCTCATAATGGCCATGTTCAGGTCTTCATTGTAGATATGGCCACAGCCACACTGTCCTCTTGCTCCTTTCCTTCTTCTTCTCTTCTTCATGGATGTGGTTTGTTATTGCAAGCAGTTCTAACATTTCTATGTAGGAAATGATCCATTGCATGAGCCGGGTGTTATGCCTGTTCACCGGTTTGATTAGGGAGTTCACCATCTTGAACTCCTCCAGGATGTATTCCGTGATGTTCTTCATGGTGCCGAGTCAGGAGTGGGAATGGGAACGTTGTGGCCAGTCATGCCCTTTTCTAGTTCCCAGATTCCAACCAAGACATACGTGGTTGACAAAGACTGTCTTTGTCTGTGTTTGGACAGACGGGGTGTGCCTACGATTGTCCGGACACGGTCCACGTAATGCCTACAAACTCACAAGACGTACGGCCTCAGCTACGTAGGTCTTGTGGGGGCGTGGCCATGGGCGTGGTCTGTGTTCCCGCAAATCGGGCAGCCCAGGCGGACTAACGGGGACATGCTTACGCAAGTCGCAAGCACGTACGTAGCTCCATACGACTACATTACGTCTGACGTAACACTGGCCCCGTTACGGTACGTATGTCGGGAAGTGCAATAGTCTTCCTCTATACGGGCGTACACGGCCGGACTACGCCCGTCATTACACAAAATTGGCGATCACGCCTGACGGGAGCATACGGGAGCGATATACGTGAATGCGTGACCCCAGCATAAGTATTTCGTCACATCAATTAGCTTCCTCTTACTAATTCCCTACAATCTGTCTATACACGCTGCAATGTTGCATCTCTCTCACTCTTCTACCGGTAATACAATTATCAGTATTCTTCAGAGCTCTCTCCGTGTATATCCCCTCCCTTGCGGAGAGTCCGATGCACCCGCCTTTCAACACAGCCCCACTCCTATCCTGTATACCGGTACGATACCCACTCCTTTACGGAGAGTGCTGGCACCTACCTCTCGACACACTCCATCCCCTCCCTTGCGGCGAGTCCGATGCACCCGCCTTTCAACACAGTCCCACTCCTATTCTGTATACCGGTACGATACCCACTCCTTTACAGAGAGTGTTGGTACCTACCTCTCGACACACTCCCACCCCTATTCTGTCCAACTCTCTAACCCAAGAGTGAACCGATTATCCCAGTCTTACTTCTACTCAACAAGTAAGCTTTAGAACTCTTTCCCTCATCCTATGACTTATGCTGCTTCAAACTCCATGTGTCCAGGCCTTTTGACTCTAACATACCTTGAGTTTGGCTGTCTGTCACTTTCAACTTTTTTAGGGGAGGCACTTGTTACAGGCAGCTTTGCCTTTTGTCTCCTTCACTCACTTAGAACAACACAAATAGCGTAACCCTACCTTGCTCAACATCAGGCGAGAAAGCTAGATTATAATTATATAGGCTTTTCATCGTTAAATTTACGGTGTTACCGTACTCTTGCAAAGCTCGCCACGAAAAATAGACACCTAAATGGCACGAAAGGTATTTACATTGACGAAGAAATGGGGCGAAAAGTCTTAAAATCGACAAACTAACGGCACGAAAATCTTAAAACCTCAAAACTAATATGCTTAACATGAGGGAGAAGGGGTTCATACAAAGCGAGTAGTACCCCCTTGAATTTACGGTTAAACTTGCAAATCCGTCAACCCATAATTATTCGGATAATTTATACTGTGTAGTCAAATGGTTAAGTATTTTGTCTCATTGTTACAGGGACGAATGACGGAGCAACATGGCAGAATAGAGGCGAGGGATGGAACAGCTTACGGTACAGCAGTGGATAGGCCGGAATTGATGCAGCAAAGGACTATGGAACAGCTCAGTGACACAGCACCAGCAGGTGACGTTATCAAAGGTAAATTATTGCTGTTTGTGTAAGTGATGAGTCACAGAAACCTCTACTGTACAGTTGCGCTAATAAGTGATGTCTCGGCACCAAGTATGTTTTGATCAATAATTAATTTCTTCATATCAAGTGAAATATACAAACATGTTCCTACTCTTACCCACCCTCTTCAACATCTGACAGACATTAATACAGCACAGAGCCAGCCAAATGTAATGACAGCTGGGACATGACTTATTAGCGCGACCGTACCGGCGACGTCTTTTCAATTTTATTCTAGCTATATTTTGACGATTTTGTGAAGCTTAAGAAGGATCTGTAGCAGTAAAAGAGGTTAAGTGAGATACTGTAGTTCGAAGCCTGTTAATTGCTGGAGGCTCTTTTTAAACTGGATACTATCGTCTACAAGTAGCCAGCATAAAATTAAATGGACTTTACCGGTATATACTGAATCCCACGCAAATTGGTTCGATCAGTTACATCTTCTCCTGGGTGACCTACTGTAGATGTGTGTGAATTATTTATTTATTTGTATTTGATTTTGTTGTTTCTGTTCGGGCTCTGTCTCTAGTCGGCCACCCCCAGCTATGGGATATGTGCCTGAGTATATACAGTACAGTTGGCCTATTAAGTGATGTATCGGTACCAATTATGTTTTGATCAATAATTGGTATCAGCAATATGTACACACGATTTCTTCTTTTTGAGTGAGATATACCAACATGTTCCTACACTTACCCCCCCTATTCAACATCTGACAGACATTAATACAGCACAGAGCGAGGCAAACGTAATGACAGCTGAGGAATGACTTATTAGTGCCACCGTACATACATACATAGTTACATCAGAGAAAAACGCCCTCGAATAACTTCACATTACAAGCGAACCTTTCACACTACCACACCAGATTATTAAGTAACACCCCGTTCTTAACATTAATCATCAATTACAAACCCCATTGCACTTGAATAAACTAATGAAATCATATGTTCCTCCCGGGATTCCAACTTGGGACACTATTAAAATGTAAAACTTGCAAACTAAACAAACCAAAATTGGGACAAGGACAATATAAAGTCAAATTAAATTATCAAAATCGCTATGTGGAAACAACGCTTACTAAAATGAAAATTATTAAATAAAAGAACACAATCCACCACATAGGGTGTACATCACTACATGAGCAAGTTAATCTGTTTCCCAAGCAAACCAATCGCACATATAACAACGCACTATCGTCACGTTAAAGGAAGTAGTCAAGTTTGGGAAGTCCGGGACGTTCTGGCAAATTTTACTAAACTCTGCATGAATAAAGAAACTACATGTTAAATGTCAAAATATTATTTAAAATCAAATTTGCAACATGACAAGACATTAACAATAGTAAAAAATACAAATATTGATAAGATATCTATACTATTACAAAATAATATATAAAATACAGTACAGCACTCACTAACGATAGTGCTATCGGGTAGGTACCTGTAAGCATAGCATGCCTCAAGTGACCCCTATCAATAACTACCCTACAAATAACCTACATTTATAGCACAAATAAACTAAGGAAATCGCAAAAGTAAGCAATTGATACTATCGACAATGAATACATATAATATAAAGAGAAATAATTGCAAAATATGAAGTAACAACAGATTTAAACAAAGAGTACTCTTTTAACAAGAACAATAAATTTAAAAAATCATCAATATTAATAATAATAATAATAATAGAAAAGAAAAAGAAAAAGATAAACAATAAATACAGACAAAAAGTAAGCAGAGGTTATACAAGAAACTTCAAGTTAAAAATGCTTGATTAAAATTATTGATGTCAAATTTTAGAATACAGTCACAATAATTGACCCTAAAAAGATTAAATTTATGGAACAATTTACTTGCCTCAAAACCTCTGTCCACTAAGAGTCTGTATAGTAACCTAGCTCTAGCCCAAAAGTCATCTACTTTAGTGCAGATTTTACAAAATCTTATTAATTGGGAATAAAAACAATTATAAGTGATTTTACTATCGATATTACTACTAGGGAAAGGAAAGTTTATTACGTTAAAATTAAAATCATCAACTTTGTGATATACTTTAAGTATGCACTGTTCATTAACAATCTCTATATTTATATCAAGAAAATTTTCAACTTTATAATTTACGTTACATTGTGTGAGGGGAATAGAATTAGGGTAAATAAGTTTAGCAACTTGATTAAAATTTAACAAATTGCAAACAAGAATATCATCAATATATCTACTATTATTACTTAACAGTTTAGCAGCTGCTAATCTTTCTGGAATTTTATTTTTCTTGCTACTGTCAACTAAGTCTTTTATATATTTAAATTCTAAAGCAAGCAAGAATAAGTCCCCAATTAAAGGGCTAGCATTTCCACCCATAGGAATTCCTAATATTTGTTTGAAAATGTACGGCCCGAATCTAACATAAGTATTGAAAAGGAGGAATTTAAGGGCATCTTTAAGTTTAGTTCTATCAAAATATACAGAACTAGTGGGAGTAGAGCTAAGTGATGCATTATTAAAATATGTATAAACATTTATGAAATAATTACCATTCCTAACGAACCTGTCAAAGTGCAAATCTATAATAAAGCAAAGCTCTGAATATACTAAATCTAAAGGCAAATTGGTATACAAAGTTGAAAAGTCGAAGCTATGTACCGAGGTAACTTTCGGCATGGTATTTATTTTATCAATAACTTCTAACGAATTGTCAACACTCCAATAATAGTTAATGCCAGTTCTTCTCATGATGGTATTACAATATCTTTTATGAGTACTTTTAATGTATTTTAAGCAATTTACTACTTGTTCTGATAGAGTTTTAGTGGTAGCAAATTTTGCTCCGGCAATAAAGCGATATTTATAAGGTCTTTTATGAAATTTAGGTAACATGTATAATTTTGCAATGCACTTGTTCTTATCAGAAAGTTTAATATCAAATATTATATTTTTCTTGGTATGTTCATCGATTAAGTTATCAATATTCAGAATTATTTTGAATTTCATAAACAGAATTACCGCAAATATTTTTACGTAATATGTTACCCTTAATACCTAATTCTTTTTTCATATTTTCAAGATAAAATTTCTTACATGTGAAGCTATAATTATTGCTGGCTTTATCTACTGTAGTGATTACAAAATGTTTATGTAAATTTATTAAATCAGCTTTAAGCTTATTATAATTATAGTCTATAAAATCTGAAAGATTAAATTCATTTTTAAGCGAGAAAATTTTATTTCTAATTAACTTAATTAATAATTTAGACCATGCTTCTAGTTCTCTCGCATTGCAGCACGCAATTTTTAACAATTTATCTTTTAATTTATTGACTGAAAAAACAATATAAAAACAATATAAACTATATATCAGACATAATCTGTTGTGGCAGTTTGAACAGCTGACCCGAAATGTGAGGAAGGGGAGATGATTTTGAGTTCTTCTCTCTCCCCCCTCTCTCTCTCTCTTACACACACTCACTCTCTCTCTCTGTCTCACTCTCACTCACACACACACACTCATTCTCTCACACACACACTCACTCACTCTCTCGCGCTCTCTCTCTCTTCCCCCCCTCTCTCTCTCTTCCCCACCTCTCTCGCGCTCTCTCTCTCTCTCGCACACACTCACTCTCTCTCTCACACACACTCTCTCTCACACACACACTCTCTCTCACACACACTCTCTCTCTCTCTCACACACACCTCTCTCTCTCACACACACACCTCTCTCTCACACACACCTCTCTCTCTCTCACACACACCTCTCTCTCTCACACACACACCTCTCTCTCTCTTTCACACACTCTCTCTCACACACACTCTCTCTCTCTCTCTCACACGCACTCACTCTCTCGCGCTCTCTCTTCCCCCTCTCTCTGTCTCACTCTCTCACACACACCACACACACTCTCCTCTCTCACTCACTCTCGCTTTCACACACACACTCTCTCTCCTACACACACGCTCTCTCTCTCTCACACACACTCTATCTCCCTCACACACACTCTATCTCCCTCCCTCCCTCCCCTCCCCTCCCCTCCCCTCCCTGAGCCTGAGAATAGGACTTTTAATTAAATGTTTCTGTTCCGGCTCTGTCTCGTGTCGGCCACCCCCAGCAATAGGGTATGTGGCTGAGGATATACATACATACATACAGATGGAGCACGGGCGGTGTGGTTAGCTGTCATACATCCAACACACACACACACACACACACACACACACACACACACACACACACACACACACACACAGCCCGGTAGCGTAGTGGTAGCGCGCTCAACTCACAATCGAGAGGTCCAGGGTTCGGATTCTTGGCAGGGTAGAGACAATTTGGGTTTGTCTGCTTTCACATGATATCCTCTATTAACCTAGCAGAAAATATTGGAGGAGTTGTGACCTTGCTGCCCGGGTGTGTGAAAAGGTCTCAGCCTTACCCAATGATCACACAATACAAGCTCTAAGGCTCTCTTCTGGGAGGATGATGGCTGGCCAGAGATCAGCAAGGCCTTAAGATCGTAAGTGAATTACACACACACACACACACACACACACACACACATACAGACACAAACACATACACACACACAAACACAAACACACACAAATAAACAAACACACACACACACACACACACTCACACAAACACACACATAGAAACACACACACACACATACAAACACACACACATACAAACACACACACACACACATACTCAAACACACACACACATACAGACACACACACACATACAGACACAAACACACACACACACACAAACACACACACAAATAAACAAACACACACATAGAAACACACACACTCACACAAACAAACACACACACACACACAAATAACACACACACACATACAAACACACACACATACAAACACACACACACACAAACACACACACATACAAACACACACACACACACACAAACAAACACACACACACACAAATAACACACACACACTCACACAAACAAACACACACACATACAAATAACACACACACATACAAACACACACACACACACACGCAAGGATCTGTGGGCATTATATTAGTAAAGAGCTTCCTCTTGACTTCCATATACCCATCCAGTTTATTCTGTCGTTCATTAGACGATTTTATACAGCTTAGGATCTGTGGGCATTATAATAGTAAAGACCATCTCAATTAACCCTCTGACTTCCATACACCCTTCCTAATCTGAATATAATCGTCTGAAAATAGCCATAACACAGAAAATACATTATACAGCACATGTAGATTTAGCTTTCTCTTCTGTATTCTTATAATCTCAAAACTAGTGGGGCTAAACATTAGGGAGAGGGGGTCCAGAAAAACGGTCTGCCTCCCCTTAAGGCAGTTGGTATTGTATAATGTTTAATTATGTGTGATTAATAGTTATATGTTTGTCTTTCTAGGGTCTGTGACTGTAACTACATGTCTGTGTGCGTCGCTGGGATCCTGTGTACACCAATTAGGACTGTGCACTTCCTGGGAACTCATGTGCACCCCATTTACATACGCACACCATCTTATTCAATTTTCAGTTGTCTAAATAAAATATGAATATTTGTAAACCCCACAAGTGTTTCTTTATGCCATTAACTATGTCAGTGAATATTTTACTGAACTAAATTAAATAGATAAATAAATATGCCTTAACCCCTTCAGCACCAAGACGCCTTCTTACCTTTGTTTCAGGCTAAAACTATATGATGTTCTGCAGTTTAAGAAGGACCTATGCTGCTAAGAGGGTTTATTGAGATCGTATTTACCCATTTGAGTCGTATAAGTAAAGAAAATCGTCTGAAGGTAACCAGAATATGATAAAAATTACGTATTGGTGGTGAAGGGGTTAATAAAACAATAATTAACTTGTGTAAATATTAATACACAATACAAAAAAACATTATTAACTATAGTGTATAAAACATTAAAATAAAATAATCCTTTATTTTACCAGTCATTAGACGATATTATTCAGTTTGGGAAGGATCGCTAGCAATTAAAGTGGTATTATCTATCTCAATTAACCTTCTAACTCCCCCAGAACCTTCCTAAACTTAATAAAACACACACTAACTACAAGATAAATGGTTAATATGCAAGGTGGAAAGATCTGGAGAAGTATGTAATAGTCACGATTCACATTATATAATATCAGAACAGCCCCCGCATATCTTACTGTCCTAGAACACTTCATTTTTGTTCTATGTGAGTGAGGGAGACAAAAGGCCAGAATTGCCTGTGGCGAGTGCCTCCCCTAGAGTTTAAAAGAGTGTCAGGGCCAAAATCAAGGAGACGTTCGAGCCAAAATGCCTGGACGCACAGCTTTAAGCAATTTAAGTCATAGGAAGAGGGAAAAACTGATTCTGGGAGAGAGTTCCAGAGCTCAGCTGTTGAATAGAAGAAAGATTGAGAATAGCCCAAGGACATCCCTCTGCGTGTCTTCCAACGTATACAGTATATTGATAATATATACTAGGTAAGTAAAGAAAGAGATACAAAAATAAATAATAATAATATAAACAAAAGATAATAATTAAGAAACGTGAATAAGAGGAGCATACGATAAAGATATGAAATGGAAAGAGAAAGTAAGTTGGAATAAGAAGAAAACATGTAGGCGCCATCTAGTGTATAAACGGACAACTATCATTTATGGCCTAATAGGTAACGCCCCTTTTCAGAGAAAAGACGCCATTTTGGGGACAAAATAGCTCAATAGGCCACCTCCCGCCATCTTGAGGACCAAACAACACTAAAAATGGCCAAAATCGTGTTAGTTCCCTCCTGGTACTCCCTGATCTTTTTCCCGCCATTGGACCCCTGGACCCCCCCTACCTGACCCCCTCCCTCCCCCCTCCCAGGACTACACTAGCACAACACCCCTTCTTATGATTTACTGTTTGGGAGAGACTTTTACTCAAACCTAACCTCACGAAAATTGGGTCAAAATCTGGAATTTCTTACACCCTGGTAATTTTCTGGTATATTCCTGGGAGGGGGGGAGGGGGGTGGGTAGGGAGTCCAGGGGGCAAAATGGCGGGAACCTAAGTCAGCTCAGCAACCATAGCTTATGATCTGCTGTTGGAAAAAGACCTAAATGTTAGGTTAGGTTTGATGTAAAGTGAGGTTTGGTGAGGGAGGGAGGGACACTGGCTCGATTTTGATCATTTTTCGTGAGGTTAGGTTTGCATAGAAGTCTCTCTCGAACAGCACATCATAAGGGGGGGTTGCTGTGCTGTCATGGGCGGGGGGGGGGGGGGGGTGGGGGTCTGGTAGGGGGGTGGGTGGGGGTCTGGTAGGGGGTCCAGGGGGCAAAATGGCGGGAAAAGTGCTATCTCGCGAGGGTTGGTGCCTTCTTTCTTTCTACCTAGGCTCCTAGCCATAATTGCCTGTTCATATTCTCACCTCTCATTCTTTATCATTCATTTATTTTTATGAACTGACTTACATTTTCCTTTTTATTTATTCGTTTTTTCCGCCATTTTGAGCAATTTTTTTCCTCCAAAATGGCGCCCGATGTCCAGGTTGTCCCCAAAATGGCGTCTGTTATGTCACTCCAAACGTCCTATAACCAACTATACGACTACAAAATGGTGCCATATTTCACTATATTATTAGTTGTAGCTTTCAGACCCGCACATGGCTGTCCTCGAGCAGTATGGTGTGACGAGGGTTAGTTTTATCTTTTGATATAGGGAAAAGAAAACTACACTCGTGAATTAAACTTTATGTTTGCAATGTTTATTTGGGATATTTATAGTTTGCATTACTATAAACTATTACCTTTATTTTGATAATAGCATTCATCTCTTCGAAATGCGTGAATTAAGGTTAAAATATATAATATTCTCATGTATATTACTTTTGTTTCTAATCATAATTCTTTGAAATACCCTTATTATTTAAAGGCTTCTATGGCCTCAAAATTGCCCCAAATATATTTATATTATGCCATTATCTGCATTTTATGTGTAACACTTGTGTATTATGTTGCATCAGCACTTGAAGATAATTATGCTCTGCTTTTGGTGTCAATATATGTACCGTATGTAATTGTGTGCAATTGAATTGTGTGCCTATGTGCAACTATGTGCGTTATACTTTTCGTGTATCAAGGTATGTGCGTATAATTGTTTTCATGTATGTTGTGTTTTATATGTCTAGTATGTACTGTATGTATGTGTCGTGCGTGTAGCCTAATGTACAGCATGTGTCTTGGATATTTATGTGTATCAATGATAATACATAGGTAAAGAACAAGGTTTTATGATACAAAATGTTAAAGTTTATTCATCTTTATTTAATTACAAAATCACAGTAGTACAATTATTATATGTATACATAACACAGAAAGAACATGTTTCACATCTATCAATATGGCAATCAATAGTCAATTTCATGCAGCTTAGGAATAATCTATGAGAGTCGGGGACTTAATTGAGATAGTGTATACCCATGTAGAGGGCCTTCCTAAGCTGAATATAATCGTCTAATGGTATAATTAAACACGGTAGTAAAGGCAGGTAGGTAGGTATCTAGGTAGACAAACACACATGCAGTCAGGCAGGTAGGTAAGTGGGTAGGTAGGTATGTAAGTGGGTAAGTATGTATGTAAGTGGGTAGGTAGGTAGGTGTGTGGGTAAGTATGTATGTAAGTGGGTAGGTAGGTAGGTGTGGTGGGTTGGTCGGTAGGTAAGTGGGTAAATAGTGGATGGGAGGGTAGGTAGGTAAGTAGGTAGGTAGGTAGTTAGGTTGGTAAGTAAGTAGGTAGGTAGGTAAGTTAGTAGTTAGGTAGGTAAGTAAGTAAGTAGGTAGGTAAGTAGGTAGATAGGTAAGTAAGTAGTTAGGTAGGTAAGCATGTAGGTAAGTAAGTAGGTAGGTAAGTAAGTAGGTAGGTAAGTAAGTAGTTAGGTAGCTAAGTAAGTAGTTAGGTAGGTAAGTAAGTAGTTAGGTAGGTAAGTAAGTAGTTAGGTAGGTAAGTAAGTAGGTAGGTAGGTAAGTAAGTAACTAAGTAAGTAGGTAGGTAAGTAACTAAGTAGTTAGGTAGGTAAGTAAGTAGGTAAGTAGGTAAGTAGGTAGGTAAGGTTGTTGTTGTTGTTGTTCCCTAAGCTGCCTGGCCGAACTGCCCCGAGTCCCTGAGAAAGGCCATGGCCACGATCGGGCTTTCCCACAGAGCTCTCATTGAGTGTAGATTGTGTTGTTGGCGTAAGTGGTTGTGTGAAATGCAGTCTTCTATG
This sequence comes from Paralithodes platypus, assembly GCA_032716605.1. Lineage (NCBI taxonomy): Eukaryota > Metazoa > Arthropoda > Malacostraca > Decapoda > Lithodidae > Paralithodes > Paralithodes platypus. The sequence goes on along the minus strand of CM064498.1, from coordinate 15,020,313 downwards.
ATGTGTTTAATGGTATGGGGTGCTGTGTTACATCCCGGGCAGGCGTCGACAACGGAGTCATCCAGTCTCTTCTGATAGCTCAGGAGAGCTGGATGGTGTCCGCATCTCAGCCTGGCCAGGTGGACTCTGTCCTCGCGAGGAAGGGAGGATTCGGAAGGATGGATTTCGGGAGGTCGTGCATGCAGCTGCGTGTTGTCTGTGAGTGAGTGGATGGATCGGTGAGAGATATGAGTATGGATGTGCTTCTGGAAGTTGGTTCGGGGTGGGCAGGGAGGGAGAGAGGACAATAATTGTGTGTGATACCGTGTGCTGGGTGTTGTTTTGATATTTCTTGGTGTCTGTGGGTGTGTTTGCCATGTAGTTTAGTGGGTGGTCTTGGTTCGTGGAGGCTGCTGCCAGGAATTGAGTGCCTCTCATGTCCAGATGGTCTTTGACTTTGAGAATTTTGGTTTCTTGATGTAGGTGATCTGTGGGTGAAGTAGCTGTGCAGCCTGTAATGATCTTCAGGGCTTTGTTTTGAATAGTCTGTAAGGTCTTATGATGTGTTTCAGCTAGGTTAGAAGCCCAGGCTGGGCTTGCATATTCCATCACTGATCTTATGTATTGTTTATATACTGTGGTGGTAGTTTCTTTGTTGTGTCCAAATTTTGTGTGAGCAAGTGACCTGAGGGCGTTAAGTCTGGGTGTCAGTTTCTTTTTAATGTTTGTGGTGTGCTGTTTGAATGTCATATGAGTATCATATGTTACTCCTAGGATTTTGGGTGTGTGTGTATGTGTTAGGGTGTGTTGTTTATGGTGAGTTGAGGGATGTATTCGTGTTCTCCTGTCCAACTTGTGAGCAGGGTTGCGGTGGATTTGGCTGGGGCTAGATTAAGTCTGTTTGTAGTGCACCAACCATGTAGTGTGTTGAGATAGGGTTGAAGGAGATCTGTTGATCTTTTTGGGTAATGGTGTGTGCATGTGAGTGTTATGTCATCTGCATAGGAGGCTAAGTTTATTTGGGGCGTATTGGGTGTAGTTATATCGTGCATGTACAGATTGAAGAGTGCGGGCGATAGGACGGATCCTTGTGGGACTCCGTTTGGAAAGTTTCTGATTTTAGATGACTGACCGGCAAAAGATACGTGTGCACATCTGCCTGCTAGGAAGTTGGCCAGCCACCTTTTTGTGTTGTTGTGCATGTTTGTGTTGTAGATTTTGTTTGTAAGGTTGTGGCGGGGGATGGCATCGAAGGCTTTACTAATGTCGAGTGTGGCTAATAGTGATCTGTGTGGTGGTCTAGCTGAGTTGATGCCGTCGAAAGCTCTTTGTGTAAGGTCTGTGAGAAGAGTGTTTGTGGAGTGCAGTGGCCTAAAGCCATGTTGTGTTGGAGCTAGGGGTAGGTCAGGTGTAATTAGTTGTAATACTAGGCGTTCCATGACTTTGGATGGGGAGCAAAGAAGTGTGATGGGGCGGTGCGAGGAGGGTAGCGTGGGGTCTTTGTTGGGTTTGGGGAATGTGATGATGATACCATGCTTCCAAATGTCTGGTATTGTGTTGTGTGAATAGCTGTAGTTTGATATGTTAGTGAGTGCTTGTATGCCTTGTGGTCCCAGGTGTCTGAGGTGTATGTTGCTTATGTTGTCTAGGCCACAGGCAGGTGAGTGCTTGAGATTGTTGATGATATGCTTTGTCTGGTGATTGGTGAAGGGTGTATAGTCAGGGTCTGTGGGGAATTGTCTCTTACGTCGGATGACACGTCGGTCGTCTTTGTGAGGTTTTAGGTGGCTGACATGTGAAAAGTGATTGATGAGAGTGTTTGCTTGTTGTTTACATGAAGGAGTAGAGTCTGTTGTTGTGATTGCAGCATGTGATTGTGTTGTGTTGCTGTTGGAAAGTGTGATGCTGTTTAGTGTTTTGTAGAGTTTTTTGGGGTTTGTTTTGTGATCAAGTGTTTGTAGGAAGTTATTCCAATTTAGTTTTTGTTGTTCTTGTATTTTGTTGTTAGTTTGGGTGTTGAGTGCTTGAATTTGTTGTGTGATGTCTTGTGTGTGGGGTGCTGGGGAGTGTTTCAGTATGTCGCGTTGTCTGATGAGGTTTTGAATTTCTGGTGTGAAGTTGGGGTTGTGTCTTTTCCTGTTACCTCTTGGAATGTGTTTCTTGTCAGCATTTTGGATAGTTTTATTGAGTATGTGTACAGCATTGTTGATGTTAGTGATGGGTATACTGTTTAGAGTTGTGAAGTGTTGTTCTGTCTCATTTGTGAATGCTTCCCAGTTAGCTCTTTTATAATTGGTGTATGTGTGTTTGTGGCTAGCTGGGGTGAGTCTGGTTTTGGTGGTGATAATGATCGGGAGGTGGTCAGAGCCTAAGGTTCTGACCACCCTCCAGGATGTTGTGGGGGCGAGTTCTGGGGAGCAAAAGGTGATGTCAGGAGATGATGGGTTATAGAGGGCTTGGTGAGGAATATGGGTATGTTGATGGATGTCGTTAAGGATGATGAGGTTATCGGTTTGGTTTTGTAGTAGGTAGGTAAGGTAAGGTAGGTAGGTAGGTAGTTAGGTTGTTAACTAGGTAGGTAGCCCTAACCTCTGCAACTCAAGAAAGTGGCTTTAGCAAAGGGACTGTAAATTGGCACACCTATTCCCTGTCTGACTCTTCCCTAATGGTTGAAATATTAGCTCGATTACTTTAGTCGTTTGTGAGTTATACAGGTTAATGTTCAAGAGCTTTTGGCATACTTATTTTGAACAGGGTACAGTATGAAAAAAAAACACCACCACCAAACGAGGAAGGTGAAGACACGCAGACATTTCTGGCTATGTCATTAGTTCAGCCAAAGCACATGAGCTCCACATCGGAATTCTTATAGGGCAGGGACGAAGGATGAGGCAAACACACACACTCCACCACCAACCAACAAGTGAACAAGGGCCACGAGTGACAGATCAAGATTAAGGAACAAAAAATCACAGCGAGATGTAAAAAATATAAAATGCACTACCGAGGGGAAGGCACACCATGAGGAACCAGTCAGGGCAGAAGCCACATCACGGACAACACCAAAGAACACTAACCTCTATAACTCATAACTGGCGGGTGCCCGACCCCGAAAGGGGTTGAAATAGGGGAGCAATCCCCCCGCCAAAGGCGGCTTTCTAGGGCCTTTCCTAGCTGATGCTGAGAGGATTGGGTTCTAGTCATGTGGTGATGGGCTGGTCTATCAGAGTGAGAACTGAGCGATCTCTGCCATACCCATAGCTTACTCTGACTGTTCCTTTTACTTATATATTTTCTAGATCTCAAGTGACGGCGTCTCTTGCGTAGATTGACCTCCTAATCTACCAAGATTGGAAGCCAAAGCGTCACATCTTTCCTTTGCCCCTCAACTTTCTCTTCATAATTGCTGAGGGGCACAGGGCCCTGGGTGGGGCTTTGGTTTCCTGGTCGTTTCCGCACCCTCCTCAGCTCCCCGCCATGGAGTGGCTTAGGTCACCCAGGCTTTATTGTGGTCGGCGGGGAGGGTTCTGTGGGGGCGCTCGGTTGTGGCCTTGGCCTTGCTCGGGGCCTTGGGGCTGTTCGGCCAGGCAGCTTGGGGAAAAACAACAACAACAACAACAACAACTCACAAACCCATCCTCACACCGCCGCATAACACTCCTTTGCACCCCCTCCAAAGTATCACAACGCCTCGTACTACAACTGACCACACACGCTCTACCCCTACATAGCTCCAACACAAAATGGCTTCAGGCCACTACATTCCACAAACACTCTTCTTACAGACCTTACACAAAGAGCTTTTGACGGCATCAGCTCCGATCACTACTTGCCACACTCTACATTAGTAAAGCCTTCGATGCCATCCCCCACCACAACCTAACAATAAAATCTACAACACAAACATGCACAACAACATAAAAAGGTGGCTGGCCAACTTCCTAGCAGGCAGACGTGTACAAGTATAATTTGCCACTCAGTTTATCTAGCATCAAACTTCACAAACGGCGTCCCATAAGGATCCGTCCTGTCGCCCGCACTCTTCAATCTGTATATGCATGATATACCTACACCCCACGCACCGCAAATAAATATAGCTTCCTGCGCAGACGACCTAACACTCACATGCACACACCAAGGCCCAGACAGAGCAACACATCTCCTTCAACCCTACAGACACACTACATGACTGGTGCACTATAAACAGACTCAAGTTGGCCCCAGCCAAATCCACTGCAACCCTCCTCACAAGCTGGACAGCCGAATACAAAAACACCCCGCACATCACCATACACAACACCCCCCTAAGACACACACACACACCCAAAATCCTTGTAGTAACATATAATACTCTAATGACATTCAAACAACATATCACAAACATAAAACATAAACAGACACCCAGAACGCCCTCAGGTCACTTGCTCACACCAAATTTGGACACGACAAAGAAACTACCACCACAGTATACAAACAATACATAAGATCAGTGATGGAATATGCAAGCCCTGTGCCTGGGCTTCTAACCTAGCCGAAACATATCACAAGGCCATGCAGGCTATTTTGAATAAAGCCCTAAAAATCATCGCAGGCTGCACAGCTACTACACCTATAGATCACCTACATCAAGAAACCAAAGTCCTCAAAGTCAAATACCACCTAGCTATGAGAGGTACCCAATTCTTGGCTGCAGCCTCCACAAACCAACACCACCCACAGACACCAAGGAATTACAATGTAAAACTTGCAAAATAAACAAACCAAAACTTGGACGAACACAGTACAGTATTATCAAAACAACACCCAGTACACAGTACTGTACCACACACAAATAGTCATCTCTCCCTCCCTGCCCCCCCCCCCCCCCAAACCAGCTTCCAGAAGTACATCCATACTCATATATCTCTCCATTCTATCCAATCACTCATAGACTACACGCAGCTGCAGGCACGACCTCCCAAAATCATCCTTCTGAATCCTCTTTTCCTCGCGAGGACAGAGTCCACCTGGCCAGGCTGAAATGCGGGCACCATCCATCTCTCCTGAGCTATGAGACTGCATATTTCCGTCGTCGACACCTGCCCAGGATGCAACACAGCACCCCCTACTATTAGACACATCATAGAAGACTGCATTCTACACAATCACTTATGCCAACAACATAATCTACATTCCTTGAGAGCCCTGTGGGAAAGCCCGATCGTGGCCATGGCCTTCCTTAAGGACTCGGGGTTGTTCGGCCAGGCAGCTTAGGGAACGACTACAACTCACAAACTCACTGCCATCTTAACCTCCTCCGTGACAATCGATGAGTCATCCGACGAAAGCGACTATTCCTTACAGACCTGGACTATGTACCCTTCATTAACAGTCAGACTGACATTTGTGTGATATGCGGAAGTCAAGCGCCCTACACATTATAAATCGAGAAAGCATATCATCGACAACCTTAAACACTCATCCGCCTATGGCCTAGCCAAAATAAGTAACATACACCTTAAGACACCTGGGATCACAAGGCATTCAAGCACTTACCAACATACAGCTATTCACACAACGTAATACCAAATATCTGGAAGCATGGTGTCATCATCACAACCCCCAAACCAAACAAAACCCCATGCTACCCTCCTCACACCGCCCAATCACTCCCCTTTGCACCCCCTAAAAAGTTACCGAACGCCTCATATTACAACTAACCACACCTCACATCCCCCTAGCTACATCAAACCGACACAACTCCACAAACACCCTTCTACCTTACACAAAAAGTGTTTGATGGCAAAAATTCAGCTAGGCCACCACACAGAACACTTCTTGTTACAATTAACATAAGTAAAGCTTTTGATACCATTCCCCGCCACAACCTTACAAAATTCTTAACACAAACATGTACAATAACACAAAAAGATGGCTGGCCAACTATCTAGCAGGCAGAAGTGCTCATGTAAGATTTGCTGGCCAGTCATCGAACATCAGAAATTTCACAAACGAAGTCCCTCAGGAATCCGTCTTGTCACCAACACTTTCCAATCTTTACATGCACGACCCACACATCCCAGATACACACAGCCTCTTCCGCACATGACATAACACTCACATGTACACATGGAGACACAAACACAACCGCACAACTCCTCCAACTGTACCTCAATACACTACACGACTGGTTCACCGCAGCCAAATCTACGGCGACCCTTCTCACAAACTGGACAGTAGAACACCTCACCTTAAACTACATCCCTATACCACATACACACACACCCAAAATCCTTGTAATTTGAACAACATATTACAAGCATAAAAAACAAACTGACACCAATACTAAATGCCTTCAAGTCACTTGCCCACACAACATTTGGACATCATTTCATGAATCACCAACCCACCATTTAACTTACAAATAAACCTAAATCAATTAAACTAATGAATACATGTGTTACTCCAAGGATTCAAACCTAGGATACTCAAACAAACTAACACCACAGTATACAAACAATACATATGTTCAGTGATGGAATATGCTAGCCCTGCTTGGGCCTCTAACCTCTCTGAAACACATCACAACACCCTACAGACATATAGAACAAAGCCCTCAAAATAATCACTGGCTGCACAGCTACCACACCTACAGAAAACCTACACCAGGAAACCAAAGTCCTCAAAATCAAGGATCACCTTGATACGAGAGGCACACAATTTCTCGCTGCAGCCTCCACAAACCAACACCACCCACTACACTACACTACATCCCAGAACATCCACACACACACCAAGGGAATATCAAAACAACACCTACCACTCGTTATCATACACAAATACTGTCTTCGCTCCTCCCTTGCCCACCCCAAGCCAGCCTCCAGAAGCATATCCATATTAAAATCACCCAGCGATCCATCCAGTCACTCAAAGAAAACACTCAGCTACATGCACGGCCCCCTGAAGTCCATCCCTCAGAAACCCTCCTTTACCGTGAGGACAGAGTCCACCTGGCTAGACATACGATGTGGGCACCATCCAGCCCTTCTGAGTTATCAGAAGAGGCTGGATGACTCCATCCAGGACACCTGCTCGGGTTGCAACAGAACACCGCACACTATCAAACACATTATGGAAGACTGCATAACACACAACCACTAATGACAACAACACAACACACACTCCTTGAAAACACTGTGGGAAAACCCGGTCTCGGTCATGGCCTTCCTTAGGAGCTCGGGGCTGTTTGGCCAGGTAGCCTAGGGAACCACTACTACTACTCACAAATTACTAGAGTAATCAAGCTAATATTTATACCATTGGGGAAGGGTCAGCCAGGGAATACGTGTGGAAATGTACAGCCCAAATTTTGTTTTAGCCCTTTTTGAGTTACAGAGGTTAGGGTTCATGGTGACTACCTATTTGGAACAGGGTATAGCATTACAAATATTAGAGAAGAATACTTGTAATTTGGTATACAGTGGCGCTAATAAGTGATGTCTCGGCACCAAGTATGTTTTGATCAATAATTGGTATCAGCAATATCTAAGCTTCATTTCTTCATATCGAGTAAAATATATAAACAGGTTCCTACACTTACCCACTCTATTCAACATCTGACAGACATTAATACAGCACAGAGCAAGCCAAACGTAATGACAGCTGGGACATGACTTATTAGCGCGACCGTACAAAGCCTCACAGAATATACAAGTAGAGCCATATATGTTAACATTATTAGGTTCTCTCCACCACCCAACTTTACTCCTAAACTCGAATAATGAAATTAACAAACACATGTGGCAGTCCGGGGATTCGAACCCAGGACGCTCACACCGAAAATCAACACACTTATGCATTGCGCCACAAAGACACACATAAACTGCACAAATACTAGTTGGTTTTATTTCAGCTGATGCTAAATTGAATACCTTAGCAAATGGATATATGGATGGAGTCATGAAAGAAATACTATCAAGAGCAGTGGATGTTGGTGTATCGCTGAAAAGGGAGGGAATTGAGTGGAAGCTACCTATACTGCTGTTTGCTGATGATACAGTTCGGATGAGTGATAATGAATGGGAGTTGCAGGGTCTGGTAAATGAGTTTGGAACAGTGTGCGAAAAACGGAATTTGAAGGTAAATGCGGGGAAGAGCAAGGTTATGGTCTTCGAAAGGGGTGAAGTCACAGAGTGTGAGGTGAAGCTGAACGGTCAGGCTATGGAGATCGTCAACTCTTTTAAGTATCTGGGCAGTGTGTTGAGTAAAGATGGGACTATGGATGAAGAAGTGCGGGAGAGGGTACAACAGGGGAAGAGGGTTGTAGGAACGCTAAAAGCAGTAACAAGAAATAGGGTGGTCAGTATGGAAGTGAAGAAGTCCTTGCATGACAGTGTGGTAATCCCGACACTGACTTACGGAAGCGAAGCATGGACGTTGGTTGAGAGACTCAGACCAAGAGTGAGAGCAGTGGAAATGAATTACTTAAGGAGTGCGTGCGGAGTTACATGGAGGGATAGACAGACTAATGAGGAAGTAAGAAGGAGGTGTGGTGTGGAGGTAGATGTGCTGGAAAGTGTGAAAAGGAACAACTTGAGATGGTTCGGCCATGTGGAACGTATGGAAAGCGAGAGAATGACTAAGAGGGTGTACGAGAGCGAGGTGGATGGACAGAGAGGGAGAGGTAGACCGAATGAGAGGTGGAAGGATGGAGTGAGGAAGTACATGAACGAAGGCGGTGCTGGTTGGGGGGAGGGGCGTCGACTGACTGGGGACAGAGGTGCATGGGGGCGGTTCGTTCGTGGCCACCCCTTCGGGGATCACGGCGTCAGGCAATAGATAGATAGATAGAATCCACCACATAGGGTGTACAATAGATAGATAGATAGAATCCACCACATAGGGTGTACAATAGATAGATAGATAGAATCCACCACATAGGGTGTACAATAGATATATAGATAGAATCCACCACATAGGGTGTACAATAGATAGATAGATAGAATCCACCACATAGGGTGTACATCACTACATGAGCAAGTTAATCTGTGTCCCAAGCAAACTAATCACACACATAACAATGCACTATCCTCACGTTCAAGGAATTAGTCAATTTGGGAAGTCCGGGACGTTAAAGATAGTATAATAGCTATTTACCATCAAATAGAACAAAATAGAATATAGTACATATTGTATGCTCACCGTAATAAGGCAAAAAGCCTCAATCCATAGTAACCAATTTTCTTACACTTAATTGCATTATAAAAACTACTCCATTACTGACAATGTGGTGTCCTTGGTTCGAATCCTCAGAGGGTCATAGGCTATCATTATTTTCATTGTGAGTTATTGAACATTGTGACGTAATTTGACAGTTTATTCTTGCTTTCATAAGACTATTTTATGGAGCTTAACAAGGATCTGTGGCAATTATAAGGGTAAAGACTATCTCAATTGCCGGTAACCCTCTGACCTCCATATATCCTTCATGTATGTATATACTCAGGCACATACCCCATAGCTGGGGGTGGCCGACTCAAGACAGAGCCCGAACAGGGATAATACAACACAACATAAATAAAACAATATAATAAATTCACACACAACTAGGTCACCAAGGAGAAGGCCCTTCCTAATCTGAATAAAATCAGAAAAACAGAAAAGAAATGCGTATTGTATCTTGGAAGTTTTGGTTAATAGACTCTATTAAAATCCAGTCAATATTTTTAACATCGTTCTTAACACCAATAACACCCAAATGAAATTAATGAAAGCACGTGATCCTCTCGGGATTCCAACCAAGGATACAGGTCTCCCTCGATATACGGTTGGGTTATGTTCCTGAAAACCCAATCTTAAGGGGAGGTTTTTAGTTGATTCCCTAGACTTCCATCAAACTTAAAATTACTCTCCCTAGACCCCCTTTCAAGATAAATTTGTACATTTTTCGGTAGAAAAATGTCCCGGCCGAAGGCCGATTCCCCTTATATTACAGGCTCGCTATCGCTCGCCAGGAAAAAATCGACACCTAAATGGCACGAATGGTCTTCAAATTGACAGAAATGGGGCGAGGATTATTAAAATCGCCAAACTAATGGAGTGAACGTCTTAAAATCTCAAAAGCAATGGGGCTAAACATGAGGGAGAAAGGGGTCCAGAAAAAAATCCTCCAGGTGGATATCTCCCCTTAAATAGACAAGTCATACTATATAGCAAACCCTAAAATTAATGGGGTAAATTAATGGGGTAAATGGGGCTGCGTTCTGGGACCAGCCAAAACCCAAACCCAAACCCCTATAATAATATGGTAAATCAGGGCATCGGATAGTGAGGGAGACCTGTATCACATACACAACTTACACACTCTAACCATTACACCATCAAGACAGTTATAAGTACAGCACATGACCACGATTGATATCCATTTATGGAATATTGGATATTAATCTAATCATGTGCTGTACCCAACTGTTAAACCGGTATCACACGAGCGCTTTTTCACTCGACAATTATCCTCAACACTGGTCTGGCAGCTTATGAGGTCAACATTTATAACATTTCGGTGACCTAAATTCCTCCAGCAACAGCCTAGTTTCCGATACCAGTGCAAAATAGTCCAGAAATGTTGCCAGAAAAATGTTGATCATCGAATGTTGACTATAAATGCTGTCGTGTGATACCGGCTTTAGGTGACATGATAATTGACCACTTATTGAGCTTATAATGTAAAACTTGCAAAATAAACAAACCAAAATTTGGACGAACACAGTAAAAAGACAAAAGAACTTATGAAAAAATTCGTTTCAGGCTAGAAGGAAGTTGGAGCTGTAGGCATTGATATTTAGCAGCATTATCAGCTAAAATACAGTTGTGTTGTATTTATAAATACAATCAAATTCAACATACATATATATATCCATCAGTATGAGTGTATGTATATACTCAGGCACATACCCCATAGCTGGGGTGGCCGACTCAAGACAGAGCCAGATGGGCATCACCCCCCCCCCCCCCCCCTCCCCCCAGAACTCCGGCTTCAGTCTACCCCGGGACCATTCCCCCAAGAGATTACAAGGTGGTAGGATCCAGTGGCCTCGGCACCAGAACCAGTCGCAGGGACGCACCTCGTGCGCGTACACGGCACTACGACTGGCCTGGTATTTTTCGCCCAATGACTACATAGCACACAGTAAAACATTTGTTTAGCTTAAAATATACCTCTAGGACTCAAAAGGGGTAAATACAATAAACCCTCTGAACAAAACAGGTCCTTCTAAACCCCTTCAACACGATGATGTAATATCCGTCTTAAACTGTTACCACTAAACAATTATCTTTACCTTATAATCTACCTCTGGGACTCAAAGGGGTAAATACATTCTCAATAAACCCTCTGAATAACAAATAATTCTTAAACTGCATAAAATCATCTAAGTTTAACCAGAATCAAAGGCAAAAAGGCGTCATTGTGCTGAAAGGGTTAAGTATTGCACATTGAATTAAAAGGCGTCATTGTGCTGAAAGGGTTAAGTATTGCACATTGAATTAAAAGGCGTCATTGTGCTGAAAGGGTTAAGTATTGCACATTGAATTCCTCATCCTATAGTTAAGGGGGGACACCTGTTTTTTTGTTTTATCTTTCTCTCCTTTTCTCTCTTTCCCTGGCTTGTATCCATTCGGTCCCATTCAGCCAACTGTTTCAACTGTTTACTACGGCTGTGTGTCGTATTAATGCCAAGTTTTCATAATTAACATCATATTTCGCTACAAAATCTACTTTATAGCTGAGTAAGAAAGATAAATACATGACAATTTACCCTCAGCTGGAATACAATAGAGTATACTGTAGACTATAGACACTATATACAGTACAATACTGCAATATAAAGCCGGTATCACACCAGAGCTTTTATGGTCAACATTCCATGATCCACATTTTTCTGGCAACATTTCTGGAATATTTTGCACTGGTATCGGAAACTAGACTGATAGTAGATGAATTTAGGTGACCTCCATATTTTAAATGTTGACCTCATAAGCTGCCAGACCAGTGTTGAGGATAAATGTTGAGGGATAAAACGCTCGTGTGATACCGGCTAAGGGGAGACGAGTCGCTTTTCTAGACCACCTTCTCCCTCATGCTTAGCCTCATTGGTTTGGCGATTTTATGAACTTTCGCCCCATTTCTGTCAATTTTACTATTTGGTTCGTTACTAGTAAACTTTAAAGTGAAAGTTATCGTACGATGGTCGCTGTTACTGAATTCATCACCAACATTCAAATTCTCTATTGAAGGAACATAATAATTAATTCTTCTTTTGTTGCAAGTACAATGTCAGGAACGTTATTACCACGGGTCGGCGTTCGAACAAATTGATAAAGCGAACTCTCTTGCAAGTTCGTATACAAGTCATGTCCGGAGTGTGAAGTAAGAGTATCGCCCCACTTGGTCACAGGTAAATTAAAGTCGCCAAAAATTACGGTATCTTGTGAGTTACTTACATCTGCAATTTGTTCGTAAATTTCTCGGTCAGTTTGCACTGATTGAGCTGGAGGTCTGTATATTAATGCAAGTATTATTTTTGTACCTTTATTATTCTTTATTAGCACAAAAGATGCGTCGACGTTCACAATTTGAGGTTTTGACAAGAGGGTAGGGTTAAGACTTTCTTTGATATAAAGTAAAACGCCACCTACATTTCGATTTATTCGGCTTTTCTCAAACATTACATAACCGGGAAGTGAATACTCTGCTAAAAAGTCTCTATCTTCTGTATTGAGCCAAGATTCTGTTATGCCAATCACATCATAATTTTCTGTAAACACTAGCTCCTCTAAATCTGAAAATTTATTGCGTATGCTACGAGCGTTTACATAGAAAACCTTTAAATTTGTTATTTTAGAACTCACGGAACGCTCTTTAATAATATTTTTGGTTCTTGTCGGATCTACATTTATGTTCATGGCTATCCTCGGTCCTCGCTGTCTTCGGTCCTTATCGCTGGTGGTCCTCGGTTGTCTCTGTTTCTTTCTTGGCCACCCGGGTACCGGCCCATCTGCTGCGGTGTCCTTTTAAATGGACACCCGGGCTGGAAGGGTTGAGAGTGTTGTTTAGAGAGATTAGATGGATTACCATTTTCATTTCTAAAGGTAATTATTATGTTCTCTCCGCCAACCAACTTTACTCCTAAATTCGATTAATGAAATTAACAAACACATATGGCAGTCCAGGGATTCGAACCCAGGACGCTCATACCGAAAATCAACACACTTATGCATTGCACCATGAAGACAAAAAAAAACTGGGACGACACGAGATAAACGCAAAGGAACTAATCAAAATCAGTATGTGGAAATAACACTTACTAAAATAAACATTTTATATAAAAGAACACAATCCACCACATAGGGTGTATATCACTACAAGAGCAAGGTAATCTGGTGTCCGATTCCAGTGCAAAATATTATGATTAGTTTATCACAAAATATAAAAAGGAATCTAAACACTTTAGTACGGGTGACGCCATTATTCCTTATACAGTACTACATTCCGGCTATTATGAGATGATTTTATGCAGCTTAGGAAGGACATCTAGTAATTAAAGAGGTGGTGAATTGTGTTCTTTTATTTCATAAATTTTATTTTAGTAAGTGTTGTTTCCACATAGCGATTTTGATAAGTTAATTTGACTTTATATTGTCTTTGTCCCAGTTTTGGTTTGGTTAGTTTGCAAGTTTTACATTTTAATTCTTTTATTGTATTGAACATTATTTGCACATAGCGATTTTGATTAGTTCTTTTGTCTTTATAATTTGTCGTCCAAGTTTTGATTTGTTTATTTTGCAAGTTTTACAATTTAATCACCCATACTGAAGTGTTTAAACAACTCTAAAGCTACAAGCTTCCCTCATTGTTCCCTGATTAAATAACACTGTATGAATATTCCCATATTCAAAATATGTTACAGGGGGACAATGCCTAGTGAGTTCATTGCTCAATAGGTGGCGTTCTGAGAGTGAGGGTCTGAGTCTGGAGGGGGAGACGGTGAAGCATTTGTGCGAAGCAACCGGCCGCTTCAGAGATGGAGCTGCTTCGAGCCATGATGGATGCTTCACATGTCTCACTCCCCAGACTGGAACAAGACCTCACGGGCTTCACCGTGTTGAGCGGTGGAATGTACAGGCTCTCAGCCTATGCCCGAGAGGGAGTAGTTGGAATATAGGAAAAAAAAAAAAAAAGCAGTATCGTTAATTATGAGATGCACCCCTACTCTGTGCAACTCTCCAACCCGAGAGTGAAACGTTACTCTCAGTCTTTCTTCTACTCAACAGATGAGCTCTGGAACTCTCTCCCAGAATCAGTCTTTCCCTCTTCCTATGACTTAAATTGCTTAAAACTCCGTGTGTCCAGGCATTTTGGCTCGAACGTCCCTTGGTTTTGGCCCTGTCACTCTTTCAACTATGGGGGAGGCACTCGCTATAGGCAGTTCTGCCTTTTGCCTCCCTCAATCACATAGAAAACTATCCAGAGTGAGGTTTGGCATCCTCTACCCAGCCTTAGCCATTTTTATCTGTCTCTTTTCCTTGTAGGTGCTTGGTAGATCGCCTGATTACATACATACACACATACATAAAATTTTAAGACTGATTGTTCCACTCATACGTGCAGTTTCAGTCTCTTGTCCTAATGGCGGCGTTCCAGGCAACCCGGTTAAGGGCTGCTTCACTTGTCAAGTTCTTGGATTTGAGATCGGCACGTATAGTCTGATCCCAGGTCTTCCTCGGTCCACCCCTTGGTGCAGCTCCCTCCACAATCACAGACCTGCATTTTTTCACCCAATTGTTTTCATCCATTCTCTCCACATGTCCATACCATCCCAGTCTACTTGTATGCATCACCTCGTTAATACTCTTTATACCTAAACGTCTCCTCAGCTCAACATTTGTTATTCTATCCTGTAGCCTGGCCCCACACATCCATCTCACCATTCTCATCTCATTACGCTCCATTCTGTTGACATCCTCTACTTTAACGGCCCATGTTTCTGAGGCATACGTCATTACACTTCTAACACATGAGGCATACACCTTTCCCTTCAGGGGGAGAGGCATTCTTTTCATGGTCATGATTGGCATCAGTTCTCTGAACTTACCCCAGCCACACCTAATTCTAGCCTGATTGGGGAGCTGCAGACGGTGGGGGCATTCGCCCGGGGATGCAAGCCCGGGGGTTGATGATCCCCTCCCCCGCTGCCCTCTCAGAAACAGAGCTCTTCTCCTCCTGTCCTCTTCGTGGGCCCCAGCATCTAGATGGCTTCGGTCAACCAGACTCGGGACTGTTCGGCCAGACAGTCTAGGGCAGCCATCTAGATGTACGGCCTCCGGATCCATCTCCTCACTGTGAAAGACAAGTAGGAATTAGTGAATGGTTATTTAAAATCTACAACAAGGCAATACACACAAAAAATAAATAAATAAATAAATCAAATAAATAAACAGCAAAAGAACAGTACAGTACAGTATTAACAAAATACACAAATACAGTAGAACAAAAAAATATATTAATAAAGTAAATATATTAAGAAGGCAACAATAACAATATAGCCTGGGGAACTATAGTCTATTTATTGCAGGTAGGCTAGGAATCCTGACCCTTAATCCGCTATTACACCAGCGCTTTTTCCCTAAACATTTATCCTCAACACTGATCTGGCAGCTTATGAGATCAACATTTATAATATTGATGTCCCTTAAATTAATTAAATAAGTTAATTTGACTTTATATTGTTTTTGTTTTTTTGCAAGTTTTCCATTTTAATTCATCAACCATCTGTCTAGTTTCGATGATACCGGTGCAAAATATTCCTGAAATGCTGCAGAAAAATTTTGTATAAAAAAAGCTCTCGTGTGATAATGGCTTTAACCTCTGTAACTCAAAAAAGGGCTAGAGCAAATGACCTATAAGTTTTCACACCTATTACCTAGCCGACTCTTCCCAAAGGGTAGAAATATTAGGTCGAGTACTCTAGTCGTTTCTGAGTTATAGAGGTTATTGGTCAAGATGTTTGTAAGGATGTACGGCCCAGTATAGTCCATTTATTTTCCAGTTGATGGAAAATTGAATCCCTGAACAGCTGATTCTCGATACATAATGGAAAACCACTAAGCTAATACGTCTCTATATCTTATTAATGCCCTAGTTAAACAACTGTATTAAAAAAAAACACAAAATCTTGTTAATGTACTTTATGTATATACTCACTCAGGCATATACCCCATAGCTGGGGGTAGCCGACTGGAGACAGAGCCCGAACTCTTAGGGTCCGGGACCACTTTCGCGTTCCTTCGTCCCTTTCTCTGTCTTATTTAGTAGGTGAATTCTACAAGGGGAGGAGGATTCCTAGCCCAAGATTTAATAATTAACACCATATTTCACTACACAATATTCACAATAACTGAGAACTTTACAATTTACAGTCAGCTGAAAGTAAACAAGGTATAGTTGGGAGCAGTGTTAACCCCTTGAGCAGGGTGTCATTTATTTAGTCTGTATTATTGTACAGTTTGCCGCACATATTCTATTCCGTTGGGGTTGTGATTTGGTAGCCCTCCCCCCCACTTCCCCAACCTCCCTCCTTCACTCCACTCCTATCAGTAGGAGGTGGAGTGAGGGAGGGGGGTTGGGGAGGTGGGTGCAATGCTGCCAAATCACGCCCCCAACGGAATAGGATATGTGCGGCAAACTGTACATGTAAAGAAACAATTCTATCTATCTATCTATTGCCGGACGCCTTACTCCCCTTACGAGGGTGGCCATACACATAATGCCCCCAAGCGGACCTATTCCCTGTGAGAGGGCAACCCGAGCCAGTTTAGTGAAGGACTTACAGGATTGACCACTCAATTTAGGATCCGTCCAACTCCGAGGCCCTCTGTGCGTCTTGTTAGCACTATTGTTCTACAGTGGTGTTCGGCTAATCCATCCACTAACCTGCCTTGCCCTTAGGTAAGCAGTACGGATTTGTATCAGGTTTACTCCCCTAGACAGGTTGCCAACCAAGGCTGACGAGTCCCATCCACCCGGATTTGTATAAGGTTGTCTCTCCTAGATGAGTTGCCGACCAAGCAAAAAAATGGAGTGTGCCTAACACAATCGAACTCAAGGCTGTGTCATAGGCTTTCCCACTCAGCATTTGGGTCACAGCATTTTCAGCGTATATAAGTTCCAAAACCTCCTTAAGCCCAGATGCTTCCATAACATGGCCCATGCATCCCAAAAAGCTCATCACAGAGTGAGCCACCAACAATGATCGTCTTCGCTGCATTGGCGTCGTTCCCTGGCGATGGCTTGGGCGGGTGTGGTCCATGGCACACACTCTGCATTAAGCCGGACCAGCCTGGTCGTTTTGGTCGAAGCAACCATGACGTTTTCCACAGTATGTCCAGATTTTCAAGCTTGTCAGATGCTGAAATGGGGTCAAGCTTTCTAATGAAACAAGAAACAAGATGAAATTTATGCCCGGTGTCCAAAAGTTGGAGACTTTTTATATGTTCATCAGAGGGACCTAATAAACTGGTCTAAAGGCTAACGAGTCCCATCCACCCGGATTATGGTTTATAATTACCTTTATGTCTTTGGTAGTGATAATAATACGACCAAAACAATGCTATTATAATTTAAAACTGGCAACCGCTGCGTCATAAAAGCGTGAAAGGGTTAATCACAAAAACAAATTACTGTAAAAGATTTTGAAGAACCAATACCTTAACTTGTCCGACCATTCCCTGAGCGGCGGAGGCCTTGGGTGTAAGGTCATCGGTGAGGCCCAAACCGCGGATGTGAGAGTGAGCACTGATACGCTCAATCCTCGTCACCTCATCGTATCATCCTCGATGGTAAGGCTAACCTGTAATAGAATAATAGCATTATCATTAGTATTCACAATAATAGTAAATTGTATACTGTACAATAATAAATAAATAAATAAATAAATAAATAAATCAATATCCAACAGTTTTCAGGTTTTATTGAATATTCAACTCTATAGGCTAATCACTATCCAGTAATGTCCAAAGTCCAATATCCAACAGTTTTCAGGTTTTATTGGATATTCAACTCTATAGGATAATCAATATCCAGTAATTTTTTAATGTCCAAAGTCCAAAGTCCAATATCCAACAGTTTTCAGGATTCTATTGGATATTCAGGATCTGCAGTGTCATCGGTATTTACTACGGCTTGTTATTCCATAACAGTATATAAAATTATTTATTTTCTGGTTAACATTACTTATAATATCAATTTCAATTGTGTGATAATAGATTTGCCAAGAAACATTAAATACAACATAAATAATATACGTATTGATCATACTAAACGTATCTAAGTAAACCAGCTTGCTTCGTTCAAGATCGCTTGAGATTCGTCGCTTTGTTTACATCCGAATGTCCAAAGTCCAAAGTCCAATATCGAACAACTGTTGCTGTTGGCGGTCTGGTGCTATAAGGTAGCGCCAGCGAACTTGACAATAATCTTGACCCCTTAACTTCTTATAACTCAAAATGCATGAAAGCAATTGGACTGACGTTTCTGTCATTTGAGAAGAGTCCACCAAAGGAATAGGTGTAGATATGTACAGCCAGTTTGACCTAGGCCCCTTTAGGTTACAGACAGATCAGGGATCAAGATCAAGTTCGTTGGCACTACCTATAATTGGAAGGGTACCGTCCAGATCACTCAAGCCTTCGAATCCAGAAGTCGCTAATGTAAACACGGGGTTGGTGTGGCGACCTGCTTAGCCTTCAGTTAGCCCATAGTGTGTACTGAACATGATCATCTTGCAATTCCGTCTCACTCAGACGTTATTGAGGACTTGCCATGTAATACTCTGTGGCTCATGAATATTCAGGAGGTAATGTATTAGTTTGTCTTTCGTTTTCACCATCCACATACATAGAATAATTATGTAATACAGTATAACTACATTTCTTAAAACTATTGGGAATAGGGTTGATAACTACTAACACGGTAATGTTGTGCTAATATATAATAACTTACTGAACAGCTACAAGGTAATGTCATGCAGATATTTACGATATATTTTAACTAAAAAATGCATCCATCAGTAGATGATTTCATGACATTTAATTAATGGCAGAATCTGTTTGTCTCACCTTTCCTGTATTCATGTCATGTCGTAATTGTCCTGCCCGTCCTCACAAAGATATTAAAAAAAAAAAAAAAAAAAAAAAAAAAAAAAATATATATATATATACAGTATATATATATATATATATATATATATATATATATATATTGTATACATACTGTATATATATATAATTATATATAACTCACGCATGTTGGGTTAAGCTCCGACACCTTCCTCTCCTAATCTACTCCCTTCCTCACCCATACTACTTCTTCTGTATTCTTCCTTGCTTAGAGGTATTAGTGATCATAATTATTGTTTGTCTCGCTTTTCCTATGTTCATGCCATAGCGAAGTGTGCAATGGCATTAAAGAAATTAAATATTAATTATTACAAACTAAATCAGGTAAAGCAAGTGTTCGTTGGCAGTTAATAATCTAAAGTACATTGCAGTGTGATATACTTAAGTTGATCGAGCCATTTGGACTTTTCAGTGATGGTAGATGATTCACAATTAAGCTAATGATACACATTCACAGTCATATTTGTAGATATATGAGATTTAAGTCGATTTTTCAGTACAAGATTGAACCAAAATTCTGACCAGCAAGTCAAGGGATTGGAGTAGGCTACTCGAAAATGGGCTCCAGTCCTGACGCTATTCTTGACTTGCAATGTGCTGGCTTAATAATCCAGATGGGTTGATAGCCTCTGAAGTCTCATTTTAACTAACTGATAACCAGCAAGTCAAGGGACTGGGGTTTTCCAAAGGAGGCTCCGGTCTGGAATTTGTTCCCGACTTATGCTGGCTTAATAATTTTTTAAGGTTGGTAGCCCATAAAGTCCTATTCTGATAATATTTTACAAGCAAACATTACTTGAAGCCTAACATATAATTCATAACTTAGTCCCTCAGTCGGTCAAAGTTACACTGAAAATAGAACTGTACTTACAGGTCAGAGGAACATTTCATTCAATTCCGCCTCCACACATCACTGTTTCAAGTAGTATCAACTCGCCCCGCCCACCTATGTGTTATGGCTCTCCTGTCCGTACTCCTCTACAAAATCCATAATGTGCTTGAACTGCAGAACAAGTTATATATATATATATATATATATATATATATATATATATATATATATATATATATATAATGTGCTTGAACTGCAGAACAAGTTATATATAATTACATACTGTATATACTCGCCTGTTCTTTGAAAGAGTATAATACCAGTAGAAATTTCAATTTATTTTAGGAGTAGAGTTGGTTGTTGGATAGAACATAATAATTTATATTGGTTCAGGAGTAATTTATCGAGAGGCCTTCCCTAGTGGTTAAGGCCCTATTAATTGCTCTTTCCATTCACATATGCATAGCCTACGTGAGTTGCAGTTGGGATGTGTGTACATGCTTAGATTGATATGCAGGATTCGAAGTTGCATAATAAATCGTAGGCAGTGTCCACCATTCTTTAACTGCCTTCGTTGTGCAATGCATAAGGTGTTGATATTCGGTGTGAGCGTCCTGGGTTCGAATCCACGGACTGCCACATGTGTTTGTAATATTTCATTAATCGATTTTAGGAGTAGAGTTGGTTGTTGGATAGAACATAATAATATATAATTGATGGTTAAGATATATTATTTCTCCTAGGATCAATGCATGTATCTAAGGCTAAGGCTACACAGAATAGCAACACTCTTCATCGTATTGAAAGTGTTATCCTTATCTTTTTTCTTCCATGCCCACTAACTCTCTTCACTCAGGTTTTCACCCACCATAATTTATAATGACTAGCTTTGCTTCAACCCGGACAACCCCGGTGGTAATATTCACTTAGAGATCGACCAAGCCTCTAAATATACTGCTACGCAAGGAAGATTACCCAGGAATGTTTACGGGGAAGAAATATAAAGGGTGGGTGATGATTTATATTATTGTTCAGGGGGAAGGTGGTAGCAATTCCTCAGGTGGTGATGTATATTGGACGTATGTGTGTTTGCAATATGTCATTGCAAGGAGTTGAATAGATATACTAACCACTCATATCTGTCGATACCAATAACACGATAACAATATAATTATAGGAATGATCACACGCTACCACAATAAATAGAATTCGATGGAATGAGTAGCAAAGCAGGAGAGAGAGAGAGAGAGATGTTTTGTCTTTCGCGGTCTAATACATACGTTTGCAGTAGCGACTGTTGGAAGGCTATTTTGTTGTGTTGCCAGCGAGAATGTAATACATATCAGTAACAGTAGCATGTGTGCGAGTGTGTGTGTGTGTGAGTGTACAAGTTAATATCGTGTACTTTGTAAGTAAGCGTATTTGGGCATTTACCGCCAGTCTTACAGTAGTAAATTGTAACAAGTCTGCTTACTATATTCGTAGTTTGTGGATGTGTGCGTATGTTTGATTGTGTGTGTGTGTGTGTGTGTGTGTGTGTGTGTGTAAGGAGAGAGAGAGAGAGAGAGAGAGAGAGAGAGAGAGGGAGAGGGAGAGAGAGAGAATTACCAGTATGTCCAGTGCATTTATCATGCAGATGAATGCGAGTGTTTGTCCTCTGTACATAATGTATGATGCATTTTTGTGTGAGTGATGTAGCAAGTGTGCTAAAGTTGCTGTGTGCATTAAACTGAAATCCATTGGTACATTTAATCTTACATTTACCATGTTTTGCATACAGTGATACAGTCTACAACTTCTTTATACATTCAATTTTGATACAGAATGTTGGGTTAATAATGTTTGTTATATTTAGAAACTGTGAAATACCTAATACAATGTACAAATGATAGTACCTATAGCGATGGTCACCATTTCTAGGCACGTTCTCTGTCCTCTAGTATTCCCCAATTTCTTCTTCCTTCCGTTTCTCTCTTCAAATCAATAAATAGATTTCCTACTTTCACTTCTCCCCTTCATATCCTTCCCTATGTAAGCAAAAATATAAAAGAAGAAGAAGAAGAAGAAGAAACAGAAGAAGAAAAAGAAGGAACAGAAGGAGAAGTAGAAGAGAAAGAAGAAGGCGAAACAGAAGAAGTATAGAATGTCCGATTCCCTACATTGCCCTTATTCACTTTCCTTGCCTCCATCTCGTATTGGCTATTCCTTCCATCTATGTACCCTCTAACTACCACAACTTTCACCCCAATTACTTGTCTCTCTTTTCCTTCATATATACACCCTTACCCCTCTTCTCCTCTAATTCTACCTTTCCATTCTATAGGCATTTTCAATTTTTGTATATTCTTATTTTACTCCTTATCGTCTCGTTGTCTGACACTATTATGGTCCCTGTTATCCTGCCACCGTCGCTCACAATATTGCAAATATTAGCATTGTGTGTTTTTGTTTTTTTTTTTTTTTTTTTTGTAATACCCTATTTGTATGAAAAAGAAAAACAAGTTGATTACCTATAACGAGTGTTAGTTAGTTAGTTAACATAGGACTTCAGAAGCTATCAACCACCCATGAACTGCGACTGTCCTCATTTGAGTCTGTAGCGATTTTTTTTTATTTTTTATTTTTCCCTATGCAAAAAAAAAAAAAAAGTCTCGCTACAGACTCATATGAGGACGGTCACAGTTGATGGGTTAATGAATTATTTAGCTAGCACACAGCAATTCAAGAATAACGTCAGGACTAGAGCCTCTCTGGGAGAACCCCAATCCCTTCCTAACGAGAGTCTCCTGCAAAGCCAAAAATTGACAGGGAGCCAAATTCAAGGGATTATGGGTCAAAATGCTGGATACACAAACATTAAAGCAGTCCGAGTCATAGGATAAAGTAATGTCTCACTGCCCTCTTCTCATTGCACCCTTTAAAATTTTTGATCCTCCATTTGACCTTTGGAATAGGTCGAGTAGGCCTATGTGATATAAAGTTAAAGATTGACTTTACATGTGTAGGGAGGTCAGATAACGATTATGGTATATCATAATGGTTAACGCAAACATATAAAATAAAGCGTCACATAATTGCGAAGCCAAATACTAATATTGAAAAGTGTTACATTATGAAACCAAAATTAAACTGTCAGAATGTTTGACCTTCGATGAACATTAATATAAGTGGCTGGGGCACACTGCAGATAGCAGCTTCTTACAAAGAGGAGATAACCTCATGTCTTTATAACCTGGAGTAGCTAAAGTTTCCAGCCAAAAAAGCTGAACTAGTCGGGCTAGATAATTTGGAGCAAGGTATTTGTAGATTACAGCGAGGAATATATCGAAATTCACAGAACGAACATTATCCTTTACGTGCAGTCAGAGATAATAGTTCGTTGATTGTATCCTGCCTTCAATTACTTGATTTGTCTGTATTATAATGTAACACGATTACTCTCTCTTACTCTCTCTCTCTCTCTCTGGATGGTTTTGCCTGATAAACAATTTCAATATAATACACCTTTATTATCTACAGAACAAGACAAAGGAGAGAATGGCAATAGGCCTACAGCAGTAGGATTGCTATAGAAATGAGCTTGCCGCTCCACTGCATTTTCTATTCACGTCACTAACCTTCCAGCTTTTCCTGAAATAGAATATCACTAGCTTAATGTGGAAGGATTCAACTTCATTAATAACAACCAGACGTGCATTATTCCGTGGAAGCAAGGTCAATATAAACCCATGCGATTATAGGAAACTAAGCAAAGTATTTTTTCCACACCTCAACTTTCTTGCAACTCCCTAAAAAAGTAATGTTCGAATTCTAGCGGGAAAGTTGACACAGTAATTTGGTAATGTCAGTCACGATAAGGCCGCTAAGTTTGTTGTTGTTGTTGTTGTTGTTCCCCAAGCTGCCTGGCCGAACAGCCCCAAGGCCCCGAGCAAGGCCAAGGCCACAACCGAGCGCCCCCACAGAACCCTCCCCGCCTACCACAATAAAGCCTGGGTGACCGAAACCACTCCATGGCGGGGAGCGGAGGAGGGTGCGGAAACGCCCGGGAAACCAAAGCCCCACCCAGGGCCCTGTGCCCCTCAGCAATTATGAAGAGAAAGTTGAGGGGCAAAGGAAAAATGTGACGCTTTGGCTTCCAATCTTGGTAGATTGGGAGGTCAATCCACGGAAAAGACGCCGTCACTTGAGATCTAGGAAAGACATAAGTAAAAGGAACAGTCGGAGTAAGCTATGGGTATGGCAGAGATCGCTCAGTTCTCACTCTGATAGACCAGCCCATCACCATCACCGCTAAGTTTGTTTTGTTATTATGCATAAAGCTAAACTGACAGGATCTGGGGAGAGGTCCAAAAAGATAGTAGAGTACGATGGGTAGCAGTTGTGGACAGTGAGAAATTCGGGGAAGATGATTGATACACTTTTTGATGATAGTCGTAGTCGTAGTAGTAATAAGCATGGCATGTTGCATTAAGGATATAATATGTACATATAAATAAAGTGCCATTTAAACGTTACTATAATCGTATATTTCATTATTCCCAGTGTTTATGTCTTGAAACCCAGTCTTTCTATACTGGTTGTCTATAGATGTTTATAATAGGACTTCAGAGCCTATCAACCCTTCTGGATTAATAAGCCAGCAAACTGTTAGTCAAGAATAGCTTCAGGACTGGAACCTCTTTACGAGAACTCCAGTTCCTTGGTTGTCTAAGTTTATTTTTCACCTTGTAGTGAAAAATAAGAAAAATGTCGCTACGTTTCCATATGCGATTTGGGACCCATTATGACATTATGACACCATATGAGGTGAGAAACCACCTATACAAAGTTATGTTCAAGAGAAACTGCAAACAGCACAAACCAATAAGAATAGACTCATGAATATATTGGTGCCCGACAATACCTCTCAACAGTCCCCAACGTCACTAACTGAATTGAATTGTCCCGCTTTGTTCCACACAACTGTTTGTACAACTATATGTTCCTTATCTATTTATGTTTTATCATATACTCTTTCGCTGTGGGGAGCGATTATGGATGTACGGTGGCAGTAATAAGTCATGTTTCAGCTGTCATTACGTTTGGCTCGCTCTGTGTTGTATTAATGTCTGTCAGATGTTGAATAGGGTGGGTAAGTGTAGGAACCTGTTTGTAAATCTCACTCGAAATTAAGAAATCCTTGTTAGATATGGCTGATACCAATTATAGAACAAAATATACTTGGTGCCGAGACATCACTTATTAGGCCGACTGTACTGTATTATATGCATTATATTTTTTATCCCTGTGTAGATTCGTTCATTAGTCAATTCCCAGTTCAATTATTTAACTTTATATCATTAGCTATAAGAAAATAAATCCAATACAAATGAAAATACACCCGAACAAAGCATTTAGGTAGGAGTATTACAATTGTATCATGAGAGGGTTATATAATTAAAGTGGTGAAGGAGGAAAGCAACTATCGGCCATGACTGTGCCAGCTGATCTTAGATCTTATACAGGAATTAGCTTGGCGTCACACATTCCTACTGCCACACATCCAACTGTCGTCCTCAACTATTCTCATTACAACTTGTGGCCTGGTCTTGACTATTCTTGGCCTGAGCTATTAACGAAGGAGGTCCCAGGAAGGAGTTGGTGGGGAAGATATGAGGGAAGACGTGAGAGCTTCAGGAGATTATTATTTGGCTACGTCAGATGTGATGAAATTCCCATCTCACCGTCATAATATGATATAATACATAATTGTACAATCGCGCTAATAAGTGATGTTTCGGCACCAAGCTTATTTTGATCCATTATTGATTTAAGCAATATCTAAACTTAATGTATTAATTTCGAGGGGAATATACAAACTTAGTCCTACACTTAACCACCCTATTCGACATCTGATGGACATTAATACGGCACAGAGCAAGCCAAACATAATGGCAGCTAAGAAATTACTTATTAGCGCGACCGTACAGGACAATAACACACAACAAAGAAACTTCAAAAGCATCCTCTCTCTCCAACACCCCTTCTCCGCTCTCAACACTCTTCGAAGACTAGATAGGTGCCGTTGTAAAGGTTCATCTCAATACCTGCACCTGATCTGACCTAATGTAAATGCATAAGCAAATTTGTCAGTATAATACAAATATAAATAAACATATGTTCTGCAGATACTCCACACAATACTGCTCTAGATGGCCGATTTATTTCGCAATGCATGAAAACTCAATAAATGTGCATGATTAGTAAGGAAATAGAATCCATTATAAATAGAACTATATAAGAGATATT
Organism: Paralithodes platypus; assembly: GCA_032716605.1. Taxonomy (NCBI): domain Eukaryota; kingdom Metazoa; phylum Arthropoda; class Malacostraca; order Decapoda; family Lithodidae; genus Paralithodes; species Paralithodes platypus. The sequence continues at coordinate 14,994,002 of CM064498.1, read as the reverse complement.
TCCGAAATTATGTTGATATACAGTGTCTACATTGATTTTTTTGTTGGTGCGCGAAGTTTCCTTAAACAAAACACAAAAATGTGATGATCTATAATTTCTATACATATTCGTTATTTTATAAGCACGGTATGTGTATTATATGTTATCTTTATAGGTGTTTGATATTAATCCAATCTTCGCATAGGTTAACTAATTTTGAATGATTATACAAGGTGAAATCATGTTTATGGATACACATGATTGGTAAAACATAATTATGTTCAGGTCTGTACAGGTAATGTGTGTGACCTTGTATGATTTATGGGATGATGGATCATTTGTCTGGCCTCCCTTCTTCCTCATGTTTAACCCTATTTGGTTTTCAGATTTTATGACGTTCGGCCCATTAGTTTGGCGATTTTAAGACCTTTCACCCCATTCCTTTGTCAAAAATTATATTTTTACTGGCGAGCAATAGCGAGCCTGTAATATAGGCCGGGGGGTCTTTGTTTTTTGTTTTTTTAAAGCTTGAGGAGGACTAGGGAGGAAACTAAATAAATAATCAAAATAATACATAAATAAGCTCATCCCCCCTTTAAGTCGTTGGAGACGTACGCCGTATTATGGCGCACACTAAATATGTGTACTTCCAAACATGTTACTCGTCCACCACTTTGAACAGTTTATGTGTGACGGATTGATGGTGTGTACTGTGTGTGAGTGTGTACTGTGTGTGAGTGTGTACTGTGTGTGTGTGTACTGTGTGTGTGTGTGTGTGAGTGTGTACTGTGTGTGTGTGTGTGAAGTAATGAGGTGTTTGTTTATGATATATTCCAGAGAGGTGAATGGATGAGGTTAAACTAACTTTATTTCCAGTGCTGACGAAAAAAACAAAAAATCTATTCATACTGGCTAATGTTTGTCTGTGTGTGCATTATTTATGTATTAATACTAATTATACAGATGTGTTTCTGTTCAGTTCTATAAAACAATTGTTACCCCAACGTCCCTTGACTTTGGCTCTCTGTCACTCTTTTGGCTTTCAGGGAGACACTCGTTACAGGTAGCCTGCCCTTTTGTCTCCTTCATGCACGTAGAGAGAACAAAAAAACTAGGAATTGTGCATTGTTTTACAGATAACACATAATTAGGGTGAGTCAATGAAATAAGAGAGTAACCATTGTCTCAATACATTACATTTTTGGCGGCAGTAAAAACAAATATAACAAAGAAAGAACAATGCAGTGAAAAGTAAACAAAGCGTGTGAAGGCCCGATGTACAATACGAAATATTTTATCAGACGAACCAGGTAACCCGAAAACTAATTCTCGTCCGGCAGACTGACTGTATGTATTATTCAAGTCTCCAGGAAAATGGAAAAGCAAATTTGAAAGTCCGGTAGAAAGATTCCCTGACACTGGGTGACGCATTTCATCTAGACGAAAATCTATTTGTGAGAATGATTGTGCCTTAGTTTGGACAATATATCAACAAATCTACCTACATTATACATTTATTATAAGTAAAGTGTACACGAGGGTAAGGTAGCCCAATCCAGTAATATGCAACGTTCCTCTGAATGCAAAGAATTACGTTAATGTATCTTAAAATGTTTGCCCTATAATACATGTATGACAATAACCTCATATACAAAAGGACCGTCAATTGGTAGAATAATAATAAATTACTATGGGTAGGATACTATGCTTTACGTTTTTCACCAAGGTTGTTGGCACTTATTTTAATCTGAATGCAGCTCAGACACAAAAGTAGTGTTTGTCTAATGGGGGCTACATAGAACGAGTATGTGCGTGTCTCAAGTCGATATTAATTGTTTCTTGTGCATCTTTGGGTAGAGAGTATTGCAGCTGGCCATGCCAATACAAAAACACTTATATGCTAGAGATCAGAAAATCTAAATTCACATAACAAAACGAAAAAAAAAATCTGGTAACATGAACATTTGCATTATTATCGAGTCGAAACAGTCCTGTCGTTAAAATAAATATACCAACTATTCTTGCAGGAATTAGATTCTCTACAACCAGCCATAAACACAGGGACACTCATACATACACAAACTCGCTCAACACTCTGCCAGCGACCGTGCAATATAATTAACGAAAAACCATCATCAAACGGTCTCCTTCCAAACGAGACGAACTCCTGCAATTCACCAACCGGGAATTGGCAGAACATTGTGACACGAGCGACAACTGGAGTTGGCATGTGCAATTATCACCTTTGTTACGAGAACACCTGCTTCGTAAATTATTAAAATCGTTTAGGGGTAGCTCGAGTGAAACAAAATACCAATATGGTAGCTTAGGATTTAGTACAACATGATAGGCCAATGATTATAGGGTGTTATACCTGTATATAGAGTGAAATAAATCTTCTGAATTCAGTCAGTTAAATATAACACAAACAAAATCACAATAATGCTGAAACAGGTAAGAGCGATATTCCCATACTCCCAAAGTAATTAGAGACTGAACATAAAATCCTATGGTATCCATAACATTGGGACACATTTGTAACACTAACATTTTAATATGGAAAATATGCAATATAGAATAACTATGCTACTACAATATAGTACCATAGTGAAATAGCTATATTGTTTGAAAACGTACTATGCAAATGTAAATAAAATCTAACGATTATTATATAGTGTAGTACTAACGCCAGTTTACGATTCTCTGTAACAACCCTGCGATTGTTGGGACAGGTCTGGTTTGGAAATTGGAAGTTTGTTGTAGCTCGGTGGAACTCGAATTTGCCAATTATGTGAATATTGGTGTAAGATGTGGACTGTCGGTGTTGACTACTAGCGAGAGGCTCTGTATATAGTATGTATATATATATATAACCATCTCTCCCATCTCCTCTCATTAGTATTTTATGGGTTTAGTCGTAATTTAATTACAGGTTTACTTATATTATCCTCTCTCTCTCTCTCTCTCTCTCTCTCTCTCTCTCTCTCTCTCTCTCTCTCTCTCTCTCTCTCTCTCTTATATTTTTTGTATCGGTACAGACGCGAATTATGTTTGCTTCGAGTATATTTTTCGATTTATAAATCTAAATGAAACGTTCTAGATCAAACTTACCCTAATCTGGCCTACCGTAACCTAAAACACTGTGTGCATGCAATTGAAATGTCGGCTCGATCTACTTTTACACATAGACTAGCAAATATAATCGAATTTGTTCCCATGAACCCACTATAATGGTTTTACATACACACACATACACACACACAAACACACACACACACACACACACACCAAGATAGAAGTAACTAATAAACCCCAGTAATACACACACACCAGACAACCGTGACCAATACAACAGACAACAAAGGAGGGTGCTAAATGGGGGTACAGTTGCCCTCAAAGGTCGTGTCCTGCCTTCTTTCTACGACTTTGATTATGTAGCCTATCAAGTAAGAGATAATAGCACAACCTTTTTATTAACCCATATAGTACCGGTGACGTCCTTTTCATTATATTCTGGCAAACCATCAGACGATTCTTTTCAGCTTAGGAAGTATGTCTATCCATACAAAGACTACAGACTATCTCACTTCATCCCTTCATGTACCATATATCCTTCCTAACCTCAATAAAATCGTCTACATGTAGCTCAAATCAAATAATAAATAACGTCGCCGCCGGTACAGTAAGGGTTAAAGTTTTTGTTTAAGTAGTACCTTTTTCATATCAGGAATTACTAACAAGGTTGAATTTGTGAAGGTGAAATGTAGCGTTTTGTGTGTGACTGTGCTGATAGTAAGGTAAATGATACAGTTGTTCCCTTTGATACCGATTACTTACAAAATTCCTCGTGGAAGATGTTAATCAAATCTGCACACAACATACCTGGAATAAAGAGACAAAGGAATCAACTCGAGGGTTGCCATTTAGCATTCAGAAAAAGAGTGCTCAATCTCATAATTACCTCTCCAAAATTAGTTTTCTGCCGACAGCTCACTCAAAGACAACTGCAGAGGTTGAAGTAACTAAACTAAAGGTTTCTAAACACCCCTGATGGTCACAAAGGCTTTTAAGTATCCCAGAGAGGGCTCAAATTGCGTCCTGTACGTGAACATATTTTATATACTAAAAAAGAGATGGAACCTGAAGACGCTTTAGCACCCTATTTTGTTCTGAGAGAGAGAGAGAGAGAGAGAGAGAGAGAGAGAGAGAGAGAGAGAGAGAGAGAGAGAGAGAGAGAGAGAGAGAGAGAGAGAGAGATGTGAATAGAGGGACAGATTGGGAATGAACCTAATATAGACAGCTATTGACACGAGAAGATCAATAGCTAGGGAGGGAGAAAACACATACAGTAGAAACAAGTGAGACTAATACATCACATAATATCGATAGGCCTATAGCGTATATTGTATTATGGATGCAGAGAATGATTCCGGAATTCCCGTGTGCTAATAACGCTTTATTAAGGGGAGATGGGTCGTTTTTGTGGTTCCCCTTCTTCCTCATGTTTATTTCCAGTAGTTTTCAGACTTTAAGACATTTGCCCCATTACCGGTATGCTTTGATGTAGTTTGTTCATACAATGGACTATTTATTTGCATGGGAGGGTCCACATCGGAACACTCAACTAACAATAAATCGGACTTCAATCAGCACAACAGGACATCATCACCAAGATCGACGTGAACCCATTTAGTACCAGGGACGTCCTTTTTATCACATTCTGACAACTATTAGATGATTATATTTAGCTTAGGAATGGCCTCTAGTTATAATCAGGCTTCAAACTATCTCAACCAACCCTGTTAGCTACCACAGATTTGTCCTAAGCTGCATCATATCGTCTAAATATAGCTAGAATAAAATATAACACATCCCTGGTACTCAAAGGGCTAAAATACTAAACCAACCAACTTTTGTGATTACCCCACTCTACCCCCCCCACCCCCTCTACCCCCACTCTCACACACACACACACACATTCCCTTCATCAATATCTCCTTTCAACATTCCCTTCATCAATATCTCCTTTCAACCACCGTGTCCCTAGAGAATGTCTATCTTATTACCGGTCTCATGTGCCCATTATTCTACCCTCAATCTTGTCACTTTGCCTCTATTTGAGCATAATTGGTTCTTACTTTCTCTTACATTTATTTGTATCAGTTATTTTTCATTACTATGACATTTTCTGTAGTACTGTCTACTTTTTCCATTGCAACATTTAGTCCGTTTAACTCATATTTTCCTCCATAGAATGTTGTGAAATCAGATTTATTAAGTAACTTTATAGTGGGCCATCGCCCATAAGCAGACAAAATGTGTCTATCAGTAATAATTATATTCAATCATAAGTGTGTGTCCAGTATTACATATAATCATTATCTAATTACACACAACGCACACACATACAGAGTTAATATGTAGCCTATTGTATAAATAAGTTGCCAACAGAACCTTCCTACCCTTATGTTTTTTGCATTTGGTGAAATATACATTGCATATCACAATTTCATATCCATAGCAAATATACTATGTGTCAATTAAATATAGATCATTGGCCCTGGTCAAGGACAGTGAGTGGCAGACATACTGATAAATATCACATCTGGATACTCTGAAATAACTCTGTCATCTCATCTCAAACTGCACCCAGATCCCGCTCCAAATTATATACCACCCTACAATCTATCTCTAAGGAAATCTGACCCAAGGCCATAATTTCTGAAATGTGGGATAAGTGCTGTCACCACCGTATCGAACGAAGTCTACAGAAACGGTTGAGGATTATTTATGATATCACCCTATGAGGAGTAATACTGCAGTTAGTTATCTTCAATTTTGTTCTTGGAGGCGAAAAGGATCATATAGGTTAAACTGTGATCTATAAAGGAACACCTATAACAACTCTCAATTTCTAAAGACATCGGTTCAATTCTGCTGTGTTCGTCCATCAGCAGAAAAGGTCTCACGGTCGTACCGTTTGGGCATATGGTTGATAGATCGATAGTCCCATATTTGCTCAGGGTATTGTTATCAAGGAGAACAAAGACAGTGATGAGTGTTGAAGAACTTGGCCACCGCTGACCACCTGACCCTAAACATAACTGACTGACAGACGATCACCAAGGAGCTAGGAGGAAGGTGCGAGGGAACAGTTGGGTGATGGTCACTTAGACTAACCCACTGTTAAATCTAGGCAGTTATAAGACCCTTGCATATGATAGATTAGGGCAAGGGACTGGAGTTCTCGAATAGGGGCTCCAGTCCTGACGCTATTCTCGACTCACAGTGTGCTGGTTTCATAATCGTGAAGGGTTGATAGCCACTGAAGTCCAATTTTAAGAAACTAACTAACTAAGATTAGGTTGTAGCCTAGTATTTTAACCTGACAAATTTGCAATTGGTCTCTATAAGAATGAGAACTCTATTGTGTGTTGGTTGGCTGAGTGTACTGTGTAATACTGTATATATCTTAGACTTCATTTTACAACAGAACAAATGATTCTCGGACACAGTATGCCAACCATCAGCCAATCAGCTCGAAGTAGAGTTCTCTAGTTTAAAGAGGATCAAGTGCAAACCCGCCAGATTAGAAAAATGGACATTAGGTTACTTAAGTTAAGCTCGTTAGAACAACATATTGAATACAGAGACTGGCAGAAAATCATCACTAAACTGTAAATAGGGAGGTAACAATTATATTAAAGTATAATGAATATAGCAAATTTAGCTTAGCTACTGCCAAGTGATTGTATTCAGACGAAGAAACTTTAAATCTGAATTGAAAGGATCAATAAATTATAGTAACCCAACTTTCATTCTCAAATCCAAGACGTATATCAAATTGCCCCCATATCTAACCCAAAACAACGTATTTATGCTTAGGAAGGTCCTCTCGTTTACGAAGGAATACCTCTATCACTTGACAGGCTGGCTTATAGAGAATCTGAATATCCTAGTGACTGAAGCACTAACCACAACCTTCATCTGTATCATGGAAATGTAGTCAGTCCTTAATATGTTCCCTGCCATTGAAAGGATGAGTTCATCATCCATTTGAATTCCTCGGGGTTGTAGCTGAATAAATATTTTCCCCAGTGTGTCCGATACCATTCGTCCAGTTATTACAAATATCGCTGCCTGACTTTCAATCCTAGTTCGTCAATATAGTTGGAATTATGAACGGACTGCGCTTAACTGTAATTGTAAAATTTGCTGTTTAAGCCAAAAGTGTAGGCAAGTGTACTGCACATCCATAATTTTTGTCTTAGTCTGATGATTTTAGATTTGTTGATACTGTATAGGTACTGCTACCTAATTATCTTATCAATTACGATGAACTTATCGTAGTAAGAAGAATATGAAATGTATCCTGCTACCTATTTCAATCCAGCGAAATTTGTGAATAACACCAAAATATACTTATTATAAACATATATACAAAAACAGCTAACTGCAGTGCATCACATCTTGCATTTTTAATGCAGCATCTCATTTCCTACTAAGAATTTCTTTCGAGAAAATCGTCTTATTTTTTACTATAAATATGTATTTATTTGTCTTCAGTGTAGCAAGTATTTCCTGATAATTAACTTCGCAAGTTACATACAATTGCCATAAAAGTTTTAAGTTTGCAATAGAGGCAGCGTGTGTGGTACTTTAAGAAGTAATGAGCACAAAGTTATGTAATAATATGACTTGACTTATACTTAACACTTGGAGGAGGATTTAGGATACTCCACCGTGTTTTCATCCGCTGTACGTGTTTATAGTTTGTTTCTTTTTTTCTATTATTATTATGATGCAATCATGTCATCTGCATAGCTGTCGTAAGATGATTTTATCAATCTTAGGAAAGATGCCTCGCATATATAAATACATTCAATACTGAAAGCTATATACTGTATGTGAACCATATCGATGTGTATGTTTTACTTAGTATTTAGTAAATTTGTTTATCTATATATATATATTTACTTGTTAATGCATATTATATAGAATGCATATATATGACCCTTCAATCTATCTGTTCTCTCTTGATGTACCATGTATCTATATATCTATCCGTCTACCGCCTAGAGTCTAGACCATCACCATCTTCATACTCCTTATCAGCCTCATATATATTCATACTTTCAAGTTTTACTACCTTAGTTCTATCCTTTTAAAGCTTACCGGTATATAATAATGGGATTCGCAGTGTCTGGGAAAACTCTTCATGATAACCGTCTCTAATACAATCGTTTACCATACAGAATGGTACTTTCTCCAAATTCGTATTATTTTGGTTAGTAGTTAAATTCCTCTAATCGAATATAAGCGAATTAATTCCAGCTTTTGAAGAACGTTTTTCAGTCATTAAAGCAAAGTTTTAATTATGATTACTTTCATATATACCTACGTATTAATTATGATTACTTTCATATATACCTACGTATTAATTATGATTACTTTCATATATACCTACGTATTAATTATGATTACTTTCATATATACCTACGTATTAATTATGATTACTTTCATATATACCTACGTATTAATTATGATTACTTTCATATATACCTACGTATTAATTATGATTACTTTCATATATACCTACGTATTAATATTATTAAGAACCCTTTCTGTATTGGTAACGTCTATTTACTGTTATTCTAGCTATATTAGACGATTGTATTCAGTGTCAAAAGGGCCTCCAACAATTAACCGGCATCGAACTATCCCACTTAACCCTTTTTACTACGAAAGATCCTTCTTAAACTACATAAAAACATTTAAATATAGCTAGAATAAAATTTAAAAGTCGTCGCTGGTACAGAAGGGGTCAATAAATGTCCTCGTCTTCACTCAATTCTATAAGCAACATTCTGCTATTCTTCATCTTCCCTTTACTCTCCCCTCCTCTTCTCCCTACACCTACACCGTTCGTCTGTTTACCTCCTCCTCCTCCTCCTCCTCCACCTCCTCCTCCACCTCCTCCTCCTCCTGCCTCACTGTCATCACCTTGAACCCTCCACTACCCTGGCTTCTTTATGAGAGAGAGAGAGAGAGATTGATTTTTTTATTTTGCCCCGAGGGGCGAGTTTATTGAGCAGCGCCCCCCATCCTGTGAGGGGACAACCACTGGTAAAGTGATACATACTGCTCAAAGAGCCATTATTCCACGAAACAACAGCATCGTCGTCTGGTTAGAGAGAGAGAGAGAGAGAGAGAGAGAGAGAGAGAGAGAGATTATGTAGACAAGATTGATCGAAAAGAAAACTAAGACAATATATATACAGTATTATACGAATATGAGATAATATATATTTGCCATGTAAATTTATAAACAAAAAGTAATTACATTCGAATTTGGACAGTTTTTAAAATTAATTGCGTTTAAATCTACAAATTACCTAACTGACTGACTTATCAATCAACTGTAGTTATTGCCGGTCATATCTAAATGGATATGACTATTAATCTGTGCTGCAATAATGGTGCATATTAATGTTGGGTAATTTGATCCTGTTATTAATATCGCGGTAAATGGTTGATAAACAATCCTGTAATATATCAGGCCTATAAATGCCTAATAATTTGTAAATGCATGATCACACAAACTGACCTTTATTGGCTTTGTGAATTGGTAAAAAGTGCACATATATTTAATCTAATTGGACAACATTCCTTTCATAAATGTATAAATTCTAGCTTTTTGTCGTATTACTAGATCCTACTTACCATGTTTTTTTTTATACTTGCCAAAGCTCTTTGGTAATTACACACAAACACACATGTATATATATTTTTTTTCCACTAATATTTACATTGTCTTTCAAGACAGATCTTTCATCATTGTTTTTTTGTTTTTAACTATACGTTTTATATTCCATTTACGTATCAAATTGAAAAGATCTTTATAGTAGGCCTAACGGTCTAATTACTACCACAACTTATAATTATGAATAAAATATCAATGTGTTAAATATCATAAAAATAGAAAAATAATAATAGTAAAACATCTTGAAAAGGATGTAACGTCCAGGGGTATGGTCGTCAGGTTTAAAACATAGGTCCTGCGCTCGCGGTTATATTCCTGTCTGTTGAGACGGCTATTTTGTTCTGTTATTTACCACCTGTTGGCAATATATAATTATGATGATGACAATAAGTCATGATAACCTATTATTGTATCCCACGGCAGTTGAAATAGACGAGAAAATTATCAAGAGCGAGCCGAGTAGTGTAAACAAGGCGATCGGTACGCCCGAATACTATATCCTTAATTACCAACATCATTATTCAAAAATTGCTTTTGAAATATTGCTAAAGATTCAACAAACACTGACTAAAAAGACATAATCACAGCTATATTGGCTGAGCATTGTGACGTCACCCACCGCTGTCTGCCAATCAGCTGTCAGTGTGATGTTTACATTTTATCCTGGTTCCTGGTGTGTGAGGGAGCTATTTTAATTGGATTTTTATCGAGTTTTATGTGTTTTATCAGACTCACAGGATCATTGGGCGTGAATAATATTTGCTCGGACATCAGAAACTTGAGAAAGAATGGGGCAGTCTGAAAATGGTCACGAGAAATTACTATCTTAATTTTATCTATTTATCTATCTATTGCCAGACGGCCTAATTCCTCTCGGGGTGGCCACGAACAAACCTCTTACCCCGACAACGCTCGGCCCTCCTGCCAGCCCATCCCTCTCTCACCCATACATCTCACCACTCCATTCCTCCACCTCATTCTCGGTCTACATCTTCCTCTTAATCCTTCCACCTCACACTCATATACCTTCTTTGCCATCTGCACGGTATACGTTAATACTATATTTCGATCTATGAGAAGAATCGAAAATATTACTACATTCAATCCCCTAAGATGTAATTTGTGGATTCGTCATGCCATAGATTCAATTGGATATGTTGAAATAAATTAATTGAATATGTATATTTTTTTCGCCCAACAATTGGTTTCACTTGACCCCATTACAATGCCTTGTAATCTTATACACGATTTCCTTTAACATATTTTACTCTAACAATCTCTCTCTCTCTCTCTCTCTCTCTCTCTCTCTCTCTCTCTCTCTCTCTCTCTCTCTCTCCCCTGTAGGACACTCTAAAATGAACGATGGCCACAGATTTCTGGATGGTGCAGTACGAATTTGACCGTGTATTTTTAGAAAGGTTGTACAAATTGGAGATATACTGCGACCCCCCCCCCCCTCTCTCTCTCTCTCTCTCTCTCTCTCTCTCTCTCTCTCTCTCTCTCTCTCTCTCTCTCTCTCTCTCTCTCTCTCTCTCTCTCTCTCTCTCTCTCTCTCTCTCTCTCTCTCCACTAATTAAGTCCTGTGATGAGAAGCCTGGTAATGGAAGCCCTGTGATAGGATTATGGTAGAGAGACCACTGCTTGGGAGTATATGGTGATGGCTTGGGGAAGGCGGTCATGGTGACAAGGATGGTACTCAACCCCTTCTGTTAGGTTTATATTTAGATGATTTTGTGCAGTTTAAGAAGGGTCTGTGGTATTAAAAAGGGTTAGGTGATATAATTCGAACCCTGTTAATTGCTGGAGGCCCTTTATAAACTTAATACAATCATCTAAAAGCACCCAGAATAAAGTTAAATAGACGGCGCCATTATAGAAGGGCTTAAAGCACTCGCTGTTTTGCTTAGGCTATGGTGTTTTGTTACTATGTATTAAAGATGCTGGTAATATTACTATGGGTTACAGGTGGTGGTAATGCTATGATGTGGAAGTGGTGAAGGCCAAAGGAATACAAAGGACTTATAAACTGCAACAGATCAATTGGTCCTTACGAAGCAGTATGGATATCTATTCTGCTAAGCTACTAATTACTACGTAGAGAGAATGATAATGAAGCATACATAATTTTGGTAATTATGATAATAGTGAAGGTGTATTCCCATAATGGTTATTTACATGGTGCATAGATGATGTTGATGAGAACGATAATTCGATGGTAGCCTAGATATGATGGTAAGCTAGAGGTTGGTAGTTGATAATGTGCATGGTAGTGGTAATTTCAATATCACAATTCCTATAACATGTAGCTCCGTACATAACATAACCAACCCTACCATTTCTTTATCCGTATCAGTTTCACAATGTCCGTCATCTTTGCACATCTTGTTGTAATGTACTTTCCTTGTAACTGCCTGTACAAGGCTGTACCTGGTACCATGACCATTTGAGCACTGCTCTCGATATGGCAACACTTCTCAGCTTATATGAGACCCGCTGACGGGTGGGAGAGCCAGTCTTGCTTCATCTCTTGAGGTGGAAAATTGTTCTATCTTGCCATTTTGGCCACAGTGCTTAGGACTGCAGGGGACTTTTATTACTGTATCCTACGCGTGTAGAGTACGTGCTAACCAATCTTCCACCGAAATGACCGAATATGTTACAGATTGAAAATGCTATAAAATGACATAGACCAAGGCTACCATGTTATCTACATTTATTTTCTTAAAAATTATCAGGATTTCAATGGATAAATGTATTTTCCGTTAGAAACCGACTTTTTGCTAAGAAGTTAAGCTTCTCTTTAGTTCTACCTAGCAACTCGTTCTTTATTCTACCACCCTCTCACAGAATCCAGTGTTGCCAATTTAGATACTTTTCCGCTACATCTAGAGTCATTTACCCCGATCCAGCGGCACATTTTTAGTTTCAGCGACATTAATTCTAGCGCTATTCTGGAGTTTTCGAGTCATTTTAGAGATATATTGCAGATATTGTGGCATTATGCTAGTGATTTTCGGCATTTACTTACTATCGAACGGACTTGATTTAGTAACTCTGCCAGGACCCAGGACGCCCCACAGAGACCTCTGAATTATTGGTCCCACCCACACCTTCCTGGTATACCGGGGAGAAAAGAATAAACCGATCTCCTGGTGAGTCTTACGAGACCACCCACCTTTGAAATAATGAAATTACGTATTACATTAAAACAACAGTGAAAAACGGATAGTGTATTAGAACAACAAACGGGATAAAAGTCAAACATGATTTTGGTAAGCGTGATTTATTTGCACGTTATGTATACAAATAAATCACCTACAACCGTAAATACCATAGACTACTACTGGGTGAGTGCTTCTGTCTGTCTCATTTCCTGTACTATGTTTTCTATTTCGGGGGCGGGGGCTTGGAATCCTCCTCCCCTTGTAAAATTCACCTACTAGACGAGACGGGGTAAGGGAACACGAAAGTGGTCCCGGACCCGAACAATTGGAGCATTTATATTTTTGTTTCTGTTCGGGCTCTGTCCCAGCTATGGGATATGTGCCTGAGTATATAAAATATAGGCATACATACACACTATCAACTAAATGCTTAAAACACAACTATGTTTAAAGAACGCATCATTATAGAAAACAATAAACAACACCGCTTGAAAAGAACAACATTCACTACCATCATCATACACATACACACACACAACCACAGGCCATAATACAGAAATACACTGCCATTTTCCGTTAACCCGTGCAGCACCAGTGACGTCTTCTTATATTTTGGCTACATTTAGACGATTTTAGGAAGCTAAAGAAAGATATATGGTAGCTAAAAGCATTAATTGAGATATTCGGTAGCATTTTAATGGGTAGACGTCCTTCCGAAACTGAATAAAATTGTTTAATAGTTGCCAGAATATAATGGAAAGGATGTCACTGGTACTGAATGGGCTAAACTCCAGTAGACATAATTACGCCAAATCTCAAACAGACAACAGTAATCATATCCCATCTTGCACAACTTTTGTTTGTGTATGTGAATGAGGGAGACCAATGGCAAGACTGTCCGTTACGTTATGAGTGCCTCCCCCAGATTTGAAAGAGTGAAGGGGCCTAAATCAAGGAATATTCGAGCCAAAATGTCTGGACACACGGAGTTTGAAGCAATTGAAGTCAACACAAGCCAACACAAACAAAGCATCATTGCATACAAGATATCTTCACCATAAGCAACAACCATAGCCACACACGAGACTCAAACCTGCTAACTATTGCCTCTGGGGGTAGAGTGCTTGGTGTTTGGTGTGTATATTTATTTTTTTATATTATTGTTTAGTTTCCTCGCTAGACCTCCATCAAGCTTAATAAAATACCTCCTAGACCCCCTTTCAAGATAAATGTGTACATTTATCGGTAGAAAAATTTCCCTGCCGAAGGCCGATTCCTTCTAAAATTACAGGCTCGCTATCGTTCGCCAGGAAAAATATCGACACCTAAATGGCACGAAAGGTCTTAATTAATACTGACAAAGAAATTAGGCGAAAGGTCTCAATATCGCCAAACTAACGGAACGAACGTCTTAAAAACTCAAAACTATTATGCTTAACATGAAGGAGAAGGGGGTTCAGAAAAAGCGACTACCTCCCCCTTAATAAATTCTGGAGTGCAGGGAATCAATTAGAGCCGGACCATCCAAACTGTTGACCTCCCTCTTAGTAGTGTAGGAGAAATGAGAGATATACAGACAATAATGGTCGGTCAAAGTCAGAGTATCACTGAGTTATGGGGAGATTTCCACTTGAGGGATTTTTTTCTTTACCCCCTTTCTCCCTCATGTTTAGCCCCATTGCTTTTGAGATTTTAAGACGTTCGCCCCATTAGTTTGGCGATTTTAAGAACTTTCACCCCATTTATGTCACTTTTAAGAACTTTCGTCCCATTTAGGTGTCGATTTTTTCCTGGCGAGCGAGCGAGCCTGTAATTTAAGAGGAACCGGCCTTCGGCCGGGAAATTTTTCTACCGAAAAATTTACACATTTATCTTGAAAGGGGGTCAAGGGGGTGTAATTTCAAGCTTGATGGAAGTCTAGGAAACACACTAAAAACCTCCCCTTAATGGTTAACCCCTTCTGTACCGGTGCCGTTCTAGGCTATTTACTTCTGTACCGGTGCCGTTCTAGGCTATTTACTTTATTCTGGCTATTATAAGGCGATTTTATTCAGCTAAACAAATGGCATCCAGCAATTAACAGACTTCGAACTATCTCACTTAACCCTCTTCACTACATCAGACTTTTTTAAAACTGCTTTTTTAGTTAAAATAGGACTTCAGAGGCTATCAACCCTATTGGATTATTAAGCCAACACACTGTAAGTCAGGGAAAACGTCAGGACTGGAGCCTCTCTGCGATAACTCCAGTCCCTTCTTTAAACTGCACAACATCGCAAGAATATAATTAAAAAGACGTCGCTGGTCAAGAAGTGGTTACGAATATGGCGTATCACAATTTATCTCTGCTTATGTGTGTTGCCTCAGAATCAACATATGGATGGGGGCACAACTATAATAGAATTAATGGATTTTTCAGTATGTCGCAATAACCAATGAATTATTTCACAGTGTAGTACATAAAAACTCTCTCTTTGTCTCAGTATTGGTGCTTGCGACATTAATCCCATTAGATTCTGAAAATCCATGTTCAAACCCTGTAATCGTAATGCACTTATCGTTGTTGTTGTTGTTCCCCAAGCTGCCTGGCCGAACAGCCCCAAGGCCCCGAGCAAGGCCAAGGCCATAACCGAGCGCCCCCACTTATACCGTTATACTATTTGCATACTATTATGGTCTTCCTGCCTCAAATCCCCCACATAACAGCATCACCTCCCATCTCCACCAACGTTAAGAGGAGATTTCCTCTTGAGGGATATTTTTCTTGGCCCCTCTCTCCCTCATGTTTAACCCCATTGCTTTTGAGATTTTAGGACGTTTGCCCAATTTGTTTGGCGATTTTTAGAACTTTAGCTCCATTTCAGGCAATTTTAAGACCTTTCCTGCCATTTAAGTGTCGATTTTTTTCCTGACTAGCGGTAGTGATTCTGTTTATTTGAAAGGAACCGGCCTTCGCCCGGAACATTTTTCTACCGAAAAATGTATACATTTATCTTGAGAGGGGGTCAAGGGGGTATAATTTTATTCTAGGGAAGAAACTAAAAACCTCCCCTTAAGTGTTAACGATGAAAACTGGATAATTACACGGTTATACGAACATTAATCACATAGTTTAACGAGGTAATTATGGTCTGGAGGACAGGGTTATGGGGAGGTAAGGGTGGTAGGGGAGGTAGGCACAGCTTAGGGACGGATGAAAGAGGCCTAGAAATGTTTCTCCAGACGGAAGTTACGAAATAAACGGAAATAACTCATTATATTATTTCCAATATATTACTCTACTTGTTTACGAAATAGGTAGAATTTGGCAATAATGTGAATATGAGTAATATGGATATTTACCCTATCTAGTGCAAGGCGTGTCTGTTTGGCCCCTCTGTGTTTAACTCCATTAGTTTTGGCGATTTTAAGACACTACACCCCATTCAATGTTTTTCTTTATTTTACTGGGCGAGCGGGAGTGAGCCTGCAAATTCTGAAACACATTTTTCTAGCGAAAAGTATACCTACTTAGCTTGAAGGGGGTCTGGGAGTCGTTAGTTAATATGAAAGGGGCCTGGAGAGTCGGGATATTCAATTTATGGGGTACATTTTAAGCTTAGATGGATTATATTCGTCAAATCAAATATATATATGAATCTTCCCTCCAGTAAATTATACAATATTGGGAGGATGCTCCCAGTAGTCCGTCATTATAGGTCATTATGTTGGCTACCTGTTCTGACTTCGGTACTTCCGGGCCAACAGTAACACACTAAATATAGTTGGCAACTGAATATAATTTTGATTATTGATCTACCTATTTAATCAAGGCTTTATCTTTTATCACTATATTTTTTTTCTTTCTTGTTTTATATGTCACAAGGCTCCACAATACAGTTTTCTAAGAGGGGAAAATGATATGGTAGGCATTATTACATTATTATTCGTTGCTTTAATATGATGCTAATGCCTTACTAGTCTGAGCAGATACCCGTTTCTATTTCAAAACGTAATGCAAATTTATAATGGAATATTTCGAATTGCTATACAATTCTCGATTGCTTCAATGTTTGACTTATTCGCAAACCTCTTCTGACATGTGTTAAGTATGTAATATATTAATATATATACAGTATATAGCCATTTATACATAAACGTCATATAATTAACTTACTAATATTTCCACATTTGTACAATAGTGTTCAACAACCTTTCATCTCCCCTCCCGCTCACAATCCCCCCCCCCCCTCCCTCCCCACTCACCCTGCTCCCACCAATACCTCTCCCTCCCTCCCTCTCTTTACCTGCCACCATCTTAATAAACTGACCATAATTATACAGCCAACCTAACCTATGTTTCTACCTGAGGCTGTAAGGATCCAAGACAGCTGCACCTGGAAGTGGAGCGAATGTGAACGTATTTGAAATGGAGATGGAATGATATGTTAATAAAAAAAACACACATACACACAGGAAATCGAACCAATTATAATGATTGGGAACAAAAACAGAAAAATCATAAATATGAATATTAATGTAAACAATCGAGGAAGGACGACGAACAAATAATAGCGAAATGGAATAAAAAGTAAAGGGAAAGGGCTATACACATACAATAATAATGTTATACAGTATATTCGAGAACGATAATGCACAATTCGACTTAAGAGAGGGAGAAAGAAAAAGAGAAAGAAAGAGAGAGAGAGAGAGAGAGAGAGAGAGAGAATGATATCGACGAAGTAGAGGACAACGGGTAATCCAGCATACTGTATGTAGAGAGAAAGTCATTATAATATAGTAATTAGCCTAATGCACTCTCCGTAAACTCATAACTGGTAATAATTTTGAAGGCATATAATTATAATGATATTGCTGAGAACTTAAAGTGGCAGGGAAGATAATTGTAAATAAATACTGTTACATGTGGTCGATAACTGGACAAGGACTATGGATGAAGGTGGTGAAACAGATGTAATATACATGGATTTCCAAAAAGTGTTTGATAAGGTGCCCCATCAGCGTCTACTGAAGAAGTTGGAGGAGTATGGAGTAACTGGAAACATTCACAAATGGATCACTGCATTTCTGATGGGTAGGAAACAAAGAGTTCAGATCAATGGAACCCTTTCTGGATGGAGAGAAGTCTTGAGCGGGATACCACAGGGAAGCTTTCTTGGACCGGTGCTTTTCATAATCTACATCAACGATATGCCTGAGTGTGTACAGTCGGACATATATTTGTTTGCTGATGATACCAAGATCTACAGAGTAATCAACACGGAAGAAGACAGGGATATTCTCCAAGAAGATCTGAACTTGTTGCAAGAATGGTCTAGAAAATGGTTAATGCCACTCCAACCCGACCCGAGAAATGCAAACATATGAAGATACATAGTGGCCATAGACAAACAAGAGATACTCAATACCATATGCAGGAGGGAGATGAAGGTACTATTGCAATGGTGAGAACCCTTAAGGAGAAAGACCTTGGAGTGACAACTGATGAGAGACTTACGTTCGAAAAACACATCCAGGAGAAAGTAAATAAGGCCAACAGAATTATGGGGATGATACGGAGGACTTTCGAATACTTGGATGTGCCAACATTTAGGACTCTCTTTAAATCTATTGTACACCCCCACCTGGAGCATGCTCAGTCGGTCTGGGCACCACACAAAAAGAAAGACATCAGAACGGTGGAAAATGTACTGCGTAGAGCCTCCAAGATGGTGCCAGGACTCGGAAGTCTCAGTTATGAAGAGCGGCTTAGAAGACTGGATCTACCAACGATGGTGTACCATAGACTACGTGGTGATATGATTGAAGTTTACAAGATTATGAACCAGAGATATGACCCAGAAATCAACATCAAGTTTCGAATGAGAGAAGGCCCAACACGGGGTAACAGCTTGAACATCTTCAAACCAAGATATAGAACAACGCTTTGCCAGAATACATTCCACCTAAGAGTGATAAATGTGTGGAATAGTCTTCCCAGGAGAGTTTTACAAGCTCACAATGTAAAATAATTTGAAAGGAGACTCGATAAATTTTGGGCAAATCAGAGTATCAAATATAATGTTGAAGAGAGCCTTGTACTAGCGGTCACGCCGGATCCGGATCTGTCAGAGGACGATTCGGACATAGAGGTCTGACCCACGTTGGTAGTGATCTGGAAATAAAGATCACACCGGCCTGCGTCCAGTATCTACGTAAGGTTACGCAAGGTAAAGAAAACGGTAAGAAATGCACAGACTATGAGTCAATTAGTTGTTTGATCAAAATCACAGATACTATTTGAACGCCAGAAGAGCAGCAGGCAAAATATACTAGATTGATTTAATATGGTTGGTTTATTGGAATAATTAGATTTATGAAAGGAGAACAGATTGATATGATTAAATAAATTACCCCCTCTCTCTCTCTCTCTATATATATATATATATATATATATATATATATATATATATATATATATATATATATATATATATATATATATATATATCATTACATCCACAAACGTCCTTAACATCTAACCACATACACAATAAGGTGTAGGGTTAATAAATGATGAATGATTGCAACTGCAGGGAATTAGATGTTAAGGACGTTTGTGGATGTGCCTTGCTTAGGCCAATCGGCTTTCTGCAGACTCCCATTTTCTTATGTTCTTATGTTCTTATGATATAATATTAATGTTGTGTTAATTGACATTTCTTTCATAATTATATTATATATATATATATATATATGCCTATATATATATGTGTGTGTGTGTGTGTGTATGTAATAGTAAAACAATTTAGTGGTTTTAAATAATAATTGTAACTATCAGGTTAAAGGGAAAGTGTGACGGTTCCTCACAACCTTTTCCAAAGTTGCCCTTCCACAAAATAATGTTATCTCCTAATATATAATTAATTAGTTTAATAGTCTAGGTCGAACAAAATTAAATTATGCAAGGCACTTTCTATAATAAATAAAACAAAGTCATAATTACATTACCTAATGTCCAATGTATGCCATATCCTCAGACAATTGTTCCAATTACAAATGCTAATCCTAATGACCATACATTTAAGCATAATCTATTTAATTATAATTACGAGGCATATGACGGAACATATGGCTATTGTGCAACAATATATATTACAGTTCATTTTGGAAACTATTATTCAATATGGCAGTGCTTGATGGATATTTTTATAAACTATATTTGGTGACAATATGAACAGGAATGGTACTGGCCTGAAATGAAGACTCGGTGGTCTTGGGAGTAAAGTCAGCTCTACTACGAATGCGGACAAGGGTGAATATAACCTGACCTGAGGACTTTGTGGTCACACTATAGTACGAAGGAGTACAAAGGAAACCAAGCAACAACAGATCTAGTGACCCTTCTAGGCTGCTTGTCCTCCAAAACACTGAGGATCAAGTGTCCAAACAGTGGTTTAGAGTGGGTAAGGGAACATTGGGAAGGGAACTACTGCCCTGGAACTAATGTCCGTGGCAGGATTAGGAAGTTAGTAGGGCACAGAGGGGTTAGTAACTGAGGGTAGGATAAAATAAAGTTATTCATTTACAAACGCAGTCAGTCGCGGGTTTGATGCGAGATATTTGTCTAAGCGGAGTTTAAATGAATCAATGGTGCTGCAGTCTATAACATCTCGGGGAAGCCCATTCCATAAGTTGACAACTCGATTGAAGAAGAAATGTTTAGCTTCGTGTGAGTTAAAAGATTTACCAATAATTTTGCACCCGTTTCCCGCGTGTAATTAGATTGGTCGATAGTGAAGTACTTACTACAGTTCATATTGTCGATGCCTTTGATGATTTTGAACACTTGAATTAAGTCGCCTCTTAATCTGCGCTGGGTTAAAGGAAATAGATTTAATTCTCTAAGACGCTCTTCGTATGGTTTGTTCTTTAGGCTAGGTATCATTTTGGTAACTCTACGTTGAACTCGTTCTAGCTTGTCTATATCTTTTTGGTAATAAGGGCACCAGGATTGAACGCAGTATTCCAAAAGAGGGCGGACTAAGGAATTGTAAAGGGTTAGGATAACATCTTTGGATTTATGCTCAAATGACCTGCCTATAAAGCTAATTATTTTGTTTGCCTTCTTAACAACTTCTGAACATTGTTGACTCGGTTTTAGGTTACTCGATATTGTTACTCCCAGATCGGTTTCTCTGTTTACATTCTTAATTAAGCTGAGTGCCATTCATCAAATAGTTTGCTTTCTCAGTTTGGTATCCGATATGTAGTACTTTACATTTATCCGCATTGAAACTCATTTGCCAAATTTGGGCCCAACATTACAACTTATCTAGATTGTGTTGCATATCGTCAACTTGTTCTTTTGAGAGTACGCTATTTGCAATTTTTGTATCGTCAGCAAATTTTGAGATTGTACAGGTGAGACCCTCATCTATGTCGTTGATGTAAATTAGAAAGATAATTGGTCCTAGTACCGATCCCTGGGGTACCCCGCTACTTACATTGGTCCATTTAGATGCCTCACCGTTTATGACTACTCTTTGCTTTCTGTCGCTGAGCCAATTTTCTATCCATTTCAACACACCGTCCACCGTCTTGTATTCCATGCGCTTTTAGTTTTAGCAGTAAACGTTTGTGGGGAACTTTGTCAAAGGCCTTTTGAAAATCAAGGTATATAATATCTACAGCTTTACTCTCATCGTAGAGGTTGAGGATATCGTGGAAGAAGTCTAAGAGGTTTGTTAAACAGGAACGTTTTTTACGAAAGCCATGTTGAGTATCTTTAAGTATGTTATTTTCCTCTAAGTGATTTACGAATCTGTCTCTTATGAGTGTTTCTAGAATTTTACATACAACTAAGGTTAAGCTAATTGGACGATAGTTACTGGGTAGGGATTTGCTGCCTTTTTTGAATATCGGTGTAACGTTGGCTAGCTTCCACTGATCAGACATAGTTCCAGACTGCAAGGATTTATTGAATAGCAATGTCAGTGGTTTAGAGAGCTCATCCTTAGCTTCCTTTAGGACTCTAGGTGAGATTGTATCAGCTCCAGGCGTTTTATTTATCTTGAGTTTATCTAAACAATTCAATACTTCTCTCTCTGTAACGGTGATATTGCTTAGAACATCTGAACTATCAATCTGAATCGTCGATGGTGTAGGGATATCACTAAGGTCTTCCGTTGTAAAAACTGATGCATAGAAGGTATTGAGGGCAATACTCATTTGTACTTCGTCTTTGGTGTATAGATGACGGTTTATATAGACGGAAAGATGTGCTGGTGGAATATTTTGGGATTGGAATGCAAAAAAAAACAGAATATGTTGAATTTGTTAACACATACATAGTACAAAAAAAAAGGGGAGGGGGGGGGGGGGGGCTTATAAGCACAACAGATATGCAGATGAAATATTTCGGAATATTTGGAATCTACTACCATGTATGGAAGTTGTTGGGCGAGAGGAATCGAACGGCACCAAGTAGAATTAATTTGGACTCTTAGTTTGGGCTACAGAACACTTTTAAAGTTGAAAAACTGTTATTTCGGGCGTTTCTGGAGGCCAACTCAAAACTAAATCCTAAACTACTGGTCCGATTTGAATTATGTTTGTGCCATTGGATTCAGCGGGTGAAAGTGTACTTGTGCTAGAAATTTGAGCAATATCCATCCATAAATAACCAGTCTATGGGTGATTTAGAAGTTTTCAAAATAAAAATAAAAATTAGTCCTATTGTGCCTACATAATGGTCTAAATCTAAACATTTATATACCGTTGGAATCGCAACGACGAGACGAATCCATATATACCCTTGAAAACACAAAATTCGAATATGACCTGCCAAGGTACTCGGGTTCGCCTGGACCCAAGTTTTTTCAAAATATATTGTTTGATTCTAGGCGAATTCCTGGGCGAAAATGGAATTTACGACCATATATGGAAGCTGTTGGGCGAGAGGAATCGAATGGCACCAAGTAGAATTAATTTGGACTCTTAATTTGGTCTACAGAAGACTTTTAAAGTTGAAAAACTGCTCATTTCGGCCGTTTCTGGAGGCCAAATCAAAACGAAATCCTAAACTACTGGTCCGATTTGAATTATGTTTGTGCCATTGGACTCAGCGGGTGAAAGTGTACTTGTGGTAGAATTTTGAGCAAAATCCATACATAAATAACCCGTCTAAATATGACCGAACAAGTAGGAGGGGCGGGGGTATAGCAGTGTTTGTCAGGAGTACATTAAAAAGCTGTATTAAATCAGGTATTAGACTAAATAATGATAATGAAAGTGTTTGGGTAGAGGTTAACGAAGGTAGTGAGACCATAGTTATTGGAGTTATATATAGACCGCCTAATATGAGTAGAAATGGCGGAACATCGTTATGGGAGGAAATTAAAATAGCATCAAGGTTTAGCAATGTGTGCATTATGGGGGATTTTAATTTTCCGAACATTGATTGGCAGCACCAAATAGGCGACTCCGATTCAGTAGAGTTTATTGAGGTAGTACAAGATAGTTTTTTATTTCAATTCATAGACACGCCGACTAGAGGTATTAATATTCTTGATTTAGTTTTCAGTAACAATGAACATATGATAAATGATGTAGAGATTGGTGACCACCTAGGAAATAGCGATCATAAATCTATTTATTTTAATATACAATGGACAGGGAATGCTAAAGACAATACGACACTTATCCCAGATTTCAGAAAAGCCGATTATGGTGGGCTAAGAAGAGACTTAAGGGTGGACCCTATTGTTAAGCAATTAAGTCAGGATATGCCAGAGTTAAACTTGCCACCTACATATAACCAGTTTATTGCTTCACTCCACAATGCTCAAAATAAATATATCCCTAAAAGAAAATTTAGATCGCCGCAGAACCAACCAAAATGGATGACTAATAAGCTAATAGATCTTATAGGAAAAAGAAAGGAATATATAGAAAAATAAAGAAAGGCGAAAATCATCTACATATATACTATCAGACTCTATCAAGCCAGATCAAAAAGGAAATCAGGAAAGCAAAAAGAAATTATGAAATAAGGATAGCCAGTGACTCAAAAAATAACCCTAAAGCTTTTTACCAACTATATAAATCTAAAGTTAGAGATGTAATAGGCCCCCTAAAAACTTCAATAGGAGAAATAACAGAAAATGATTTAGAAATGTGCAGTACATTAAATAATCAGTTTCTTTCCGTTTTCACTAATGAAAATTTGGCACAGATTCCAGAAGTCAATATGGTATATAGTGATAGTATAGAAAATATGTTTAAGTACAGTTAGTATAAGTAGAAATGATGTGCTTAAGGAAATTGACAGACTGAAACCTCAAAAATCGCCTGGTCCTGACGAGGTATATGCTAGAGTATTAAAAGAATGCAGAGATGAGTTAAGTAGCCCATTAGCATTTTTATTTAACAAGTCATTAGAAACAGGTTTAGTTCCAGATGCTTGGAAGCTTGCAAATGTAGTTCCGATCTTCAAAAAAGGTGATAAATCGATAGCATCCAATTACCGTCCCATTAGTCTCACATCAATCATAGGAAAGTTGCTAGAGTCTATTATTGCTAGGAAAATTAGAAGCCACTTAGACAAATTTAACTTAATAAATTCTTTGCAGCATGGATTCACTCAGGGACGTTCTTGCCTTACTAATTTGCTTAGCTTTTTCTCAGAGGTATATGAAGCAGTAGATAGTGACAAGTCATATGATATTATTTATTTAGATTTCAGTAAAGCTTTCGACAGAGTCCCTCATGAGAGATTGATGAGAAAGGTTGAGGCACATGGAATAGGAGGATCGTTGTTGGGATGGATTAGGTCATGGCTAATTGGTAGGAAACAGAGAGTCAGCATAAATGGTACCAAGTCAGAGTGGGGAGCAGTCAAAAGTGGTGTCCCCCAGGGATCGGTATTAGGTCCCCTGTTGTTTCTTATATACATAAATGACCTAGATTTAGGTATAACTAGTAGGATAAGTAAATTCGCAGACGATACTAAAATGGGGAGATCAATTGATTCAGATAGCGATATAGAGTGCCTCCAAAGGGATCTAGATACCTTACATGAATGGTCAGTAAATTGGCAGATGAAGTTTAACATTGACAAATGCAAGGTATTAAATATAGGGAAGATGCAAACAAATATTAAATATAAACTAGCTAATTTAGAATTAGAAAATTCAGACTGTGAGAAAGCTCTAGGTGTGTTTGTTAGCAATGATTTGAAGCCTAGAAAACAGTGTATAAGCGTTCGTAATAAGGCAAACAGGATTCTCGGGTTCATCTCTAGGAGTGTGAGTAACAGAACTGCTGATGTTATCTTAAAACTTTACTTGTCATTAGTGAGACCCCATATGGATTATGCTGTCCAATTTTGGTGTCCTTATTACAGAATGGACATAGATTCATTGGAGAGAGTACAGCGTAGAATGACAAAAATGATCCATAATATTATAAATCTTTCGTATGAAGAAAGGTTGAAGAAATTAGGTTTACATTCTTTAGAGAGACGCAGAGTTAGAGGGGATATGATAGAGGTGTTCAAGTGGGTTAGTGGGATTAACAAAGGGGACATGAAAAATGTACTAAAGCTCAGTGATAGCGAAAGAACTCGTACCAATGGTTTCAAATTAGATACATTTCGTTTCAGAAAAGATATAGGCAAATATTGGTTTGGTAACAGAGTTGTAGATGGGTGGAATGGACTACCAAGTGCTATAGTGGGGTCTAAACGATAGGGGGCTTTAAGATAAAATTGGATAAGCATATGGACGAGAAGGGTTGGGTGTGAAGGGGGATCAGCCGGGTTGGGCCAATCAGCACTCTGCATACCCCCATAATCCTGCGTTAATCTCTAACCGTTTTGGTAAGATGATCCTCAGGGTATTAGAGTGTTGAGCCTATAATTGGGCTTTGTAATTGAACGGGGGTTGTGTGGGACAGGGATCTGCCTTGCTTAGGCCAATCGGCTTTCTGCAGACTCCCATTTTCTTATGTTCTTATGTCTATGGGTGATTTAGAAGCTTTCAAAATCAAAATCAAAATTAGGCCTATTGGGCCTACACAATGGTCTAAATCCAAACATTTATATACCGTTGGAATCGCAACGACGAGACGAATCCATATATACCCTTGAAAACACAAAATTCGAACATGACCTGCCAAGGTACTCGGGTTCGCCTGGACTAAAACCCAAGTTTTTTCAAAATATATTGTTTGATTCTCACACAATACTAAAATCGATGAAAGAACTAAAAATGAGAAGGTTAGGTCCTGGGAATGAGAGCCGACCAGTAAAACTGTCAATAGTGTCGCCGCTCCTGGGATGGTCCCACAACTTCTTTTGGGCACGGTTCACTTTATTCAGTGTTATTAAGTTCGCTTACTCCTCTCACTAACTCACACACATACACACTCTCTCTCTCTCTCTCACAAACACAGTTATCTATGTATTCAAGGCTACGAACGTAAGACAAATAAATTGATCACCCGGTCGAAAATGAAAACGAAATATTTGCCATCTGAGCAAAAGTGATCAGATATACATTTTGTCAGTCCCTTCATCAACCAGGTCCTCTTTAGACTGACTACAATTGTCTGATTCTCTAAATGTATGTTTGTTCTCATTGGTGTGTCTATATGAACTATAAAGCGGTATAGAAGCGTTATTGTATTATATGTTCTCTCACTTCCACTTATATACAACCACTTGCTCTCTCTCTCTCTCGTCACATATTTTAACCAAGAACGACCTTTCCAGCCATGCGCCTCACCTCTACTCCCTATATATTCCCTTCCTGGTCCACCTATGGGTGAATGTCACAGGTCTCTATCAAAGCCCAAATTACATATATCTAGTGACATTTCCGTTTCAATTCACATTTTGTATTTTTCTTTTTATCTTGTGTTGGTACGTTTTCCCGATTTCGTTCTTCTTGCCTCTTCAATATTTCTTGCAATGATCTCGTTATTTCACCGTTCGCTCCCTTAGCCTTCACACATTCAATATATTATATCAACTAGCGATGTAGTCAATGGAAACCGATGCATTGGTGAATAGGCTCTCGACAACAAGGGAAGTCACACACTTATATTCTTATATCTACACAATGTACAAATAAGATTGCCTGTGAACTATTTGTCTTGACTGTACATATTAGGCCTCTCCATCAGCGACCCAATCAAAGAATCCCCAAGTATCGGGAACACTGAGGTCCCTAACAAGATTCCCGCAGCTCTCCCATTCTCGCTTCCCTCCGCCCGGTAAACTTGAGGCTACCCCCCCTCGGCTAAACAAAACTTTACACACGAGGGGCCGCAGGGTTTCCAAATCAAGCAGATAGTAAATAAATGCCGAAAGTCACTAGAATTATGCCCCTATCTTTAGAATATCGCTCTAAATTGGCTCAAATCTCCAGAATATCGCTAGAATTCACGTCGCTAGATGTACAAATTTGCCTCAAGATCGAAGGAAACCCCTCTAGATCTAGCGGGGAAGTAGCTAAATTGGCAACACTACGCGGGGGTAAAGGAACCAGAGTTTGGCAGGCTCTTCAATCATGACGCGGCAGTGGAGAAGGAGAAAGAAGGAGAGATTGGGCGAGACGAGAGAATGGGGAATAGGAAAATGTAGAAGAAATTAGGAAATGGCAAGAAAAGGGAAAAGGGAAGAAGAACGGATTGAAGAAGTGGTGTAGCGATGAAATGAAGAATAGAGGATGATGAAGTGCTAATGGAAGATGAGAAGAAGAATATTGAAGAGAATAGAGACGGGAGCTGAGTAAGTAAAGATAGGTAAAGAATGCATAGCCTATAATTCGCTAAATGATCACTTCATAATTATGTCTGAGTGAAAGAGGCAGGCAATAAACAGAGATTAGAAGATTACAGTTTACAAGTTTCAAGACAATTTCCCCCCTGGCTATAGCAAACATTGTAATAACAGTGCTTATCAATTGACGTAACTTAATCAGTAAAATAATACCCTAGCTACCTAACATTACCCATCCTATATTAAAAAAGAGGGAAGAACGTTTTATTGAGAGGCAATGAAAAGCGTTATGTGATGCAAGTGGGAAAAACGTACATTAGCAAGGTCGAACATTTTATGGTTGAGTGAGAGTGAGGGTGTTGGTGCATGAAGTAGATAAATGTATGAGAGAGAGAGAGAGAGAGAGAGATTTTTTTTTATAAATCTTCCTATCGAATCAACATCTTTCTTTGCTTAACCCGTTCAGTGCCGATGTCGGCCTTTTAACTATATTCTGGCTACTATTAGACGATTTTATTCAGTGTTATAAGGGCCTCAAGTGATAAATAGGCTTCGAACTATCTCACATAACCATTTATCCTACTACGGATCCTTCTTAAATGCACACAACCCTCTCCATATAGCTAGCATAACATTAAAAAGACGTCGCCTGTAAAGAAGGGGGTGATCTCTATGTCTCTTCCTCCCGCCATCTCTATATCTTTCCGTCACCATCATGTTGCCATATGTATTCACCCTCACTTCCTCCATAATTTTTCCTTCGTCTCTATTCCTAAGTTCGCTATCCCTCTATTCTTGCATTCGTGTTTGGTTCCGACTCTCTTTGTTGTTGTTGCTAGGTTATCTCCTTTCATTACCACCCCCACCCACAGGTCATCCTGGATCACGTTAAATATCTATATCGTAACATGGATTACCACGGTGTCAGCTATAATTATACTGTTCCAAATAAGTAGGCCAAAACTCTTCAACATTTACCTCTATAACGCCTAAACGACTAGAGTAATCGAACTTTGGGAAGAGTCAGCCAGGGAATAGGTGTGGACATTTATAGCCCGATCGTTCAAGCCCTTCTTGAGTTACAGAGTTTAAGGTTCACTCGTTCTGGTCAAACTATTTGGAACAGGGTATAGAGTATGAACCATGAGTGTACTGGTTGTATTACAGTGCTATAGTAATTATTCATTAGTAGTGTGGTTGTATGATATATGTAATTCTCTCTCTCTCTCTCTCTCATTCTCTCTCTCTCTATCTCTCTCTCTCTCTCTCTCTCTCTCTCTCTCTCTCTCTCTTTCTCTCTATGTGGATGAGCAAGACAAAAGGCAAAACTGCCAGTGACGAGTGTATTCCCCAGAGTTGAAAGAGTGACAGGGCCAACATCAAGGAATGTTCGAGCCAAAATGCCTGGATACAGCCCAGTGGTATTTGTGAGTAATTAATCATGTGGTATTTGTGTACCACATACAGTATATATTTAAACCTAAGGTTATCATGCATTAGGTGTAATTTAATGACTAATGAATCTACATTATGTGATATTTCGTATAACTTGTCTCTAATGTTGCTTGTTATTTC
>CM064498.1:14931485-14964657 GCA_032716605.1 Paralithodes platypus | reverse complement strand
AAAATATAATGTTTTATAAAGAGTTTAGAAGTGTAGCATGAAGTGCACTAAAGAGATAAGTGTGCATATTTGGGTGGTACTAACTCTTATCTTGTTTCTATTGCTAACTCATTTCCCTATTAATAGTTCTCTATCATTCCTTTCAATATTATTATCCTCATAACTATACCCTGTTCATTATAGGCCAGCCAGAAATCCTGTTTGAAGCCTCTCATAACTCAAGAGGGACTGCCGTAAATGAGCCGCTATTTATACCATTTGGAAAGAGTCAACTAGTAAACAGATGTGGTAAATTACAGTATGTTTACTCCAGCCCATTTTATTAGGTACATAGGTTAGGGGTCAGCATTGTTGGTCTACCTATAACGAATGGACAATAGTTAATATTCTCTAATATACATTTTTTGTCCAGCACTTCTACGATCCTCTTCTGATAATTTTCTGGCTCCTCCATGCTCACCAGATCCTAATTTCTTGTTCCCAGTTCTTCCATTATACTCGTGTTACTTCTGTCGACCCTTTGCCTTCGTCCTCGCTCATTACTTTTCAATTGTGTCTCTCCTCCCTGCTTCATGATTACCTCCCTAACATCAATCCTTATTAGAGATCTTTAATCTCTCTCTATTTCTGATATATCTAACCATCTGTATCCATCTAACCATCATACACATAGTCTCACATACAGTTATCTAGTTCACGCTGCATCACTTCCTTTATCTTTCCTTTATATATTATCTCTTCTTTCCCACTGTCCATTGTTTTCATATTGCTTCTACCTACCCTCTCCCTTCTCCTCATTCTGACTCTTTCTCCACCAACCCAAGCGCCTCCTCTCTTGTCCCACTCCCACACCACGATTGAAGACCCTGTCAGACTCTGGCCCCTTTTACTCTCCCGTGTACAAAGTTAGCAGGGTGGTGGCCGCAAGTTTAGCGGGCGGAGGGTGGGGAGAATGTGAGAGGTGTGGTGATCTTGTTAGAGTTCCAAGTGTTTCCGACACTTGGGGAGTTGATTGGTCTTATGTGTGAAGTTAAAATCAATGGTTCGTCGGCAACCTTGCTCGTAGACTAATTGTAACTTAACATCACTTTTTCTTGTCAGCCCTTTATGTGTTTCTAATAACCCATGCATAATTCAATTTTGTTCACGTTGTTAGAGAGTCAAGGTAATTTGCCTCTCTATAAAGTTACACAAAATATCAAGGATTTATGAAAGTTAGTTATTTTAACTATTCAATAAGTTAATTCACAGTAGAGGATAGCCTATATATATACTGTCTAAATTATTATGATCGACAGTTAGAAACGAAGCCATTTCATCCATTAAAATTAGCTATAATCCATACCGACGCTCGTTAAGGCCATCCATGATAATTTAATGAAAAGGGTGAAATTTTGTATTGGCCATTGCCTAGCTTATGTCTGTAGATACGTTTCAAAAAATGTGTCACTAGTGGAAAAACTGCATTATATCCTGGGCACTGGTTTGATCTATATTAAAGTCAGATCAGTCACAAAGCTATTTTTTGTAATGGCTTAAAAAACTACCTTAGTTGATATGTTACGACAATATGACTCGAATCTGACACCACCTCCATTTTTATCTACGTAATTTATTTTCAAATTCAATCAACTCTTGCTTCTAGGTTAAATTAGCTCCATACCCAGCCACCATAACCATCCTGTGGTATTCTACTTCTACCTATTCTAAATAACGTATAATGTATACTAGATTTGAAGAATGCAAAACTCGTCTATTGTTCCTTTCACAACCTATAGTCAATCAGTCATTAACCAGCCCTTACTCCCACAAGGGGTAGGGTGGATCAGCAAGAGACACGAGAAAGGAAACAGAGGTGACAGGAGAAGAAAACATTATAGTTCGCCCGAAAAAAACAAGCACACAAGCATTCAGAAGCGCAGCCTCTAATCAGTACCAAATGTAAGGAATATAATTAATCCAATACAAGTGATTAATTAAGAAATAGAGAATACCTCGACACAGAAATTGGCCAGAAATTGAAGGAGAGTCAAAGGAGATTGACGTCCACAGAATACTTTTCAGAGTGAAGGTGGTGGTGGTGTTGGGCGAGGCAGACAGACTGATTGATTGGGGATTACATTTCTTTGAACTCCATGCTCTCGCTCACATTTCAGTTAACTTTTGATTTCAGTACCGGTGCCATCCTTTAAACTTTATTCTGGCTACTATTAGACAATTTTATCCAGTTTATTAAGGACCCCCAGCAATCAACAGGCTTCGAACCATATCAACAGGCTTCGAACCATATCACTTAACCCTTTTTACTATCACAGATCCTTCTTAAACTGCATACAATCGTCTAAATATAGCCAGAATATAACTTAATCGACCACGCCGGTACAATAGGGGTTAAGACCTAGTGTTGATTTTGTTTCCCGGGCAAGGGATAGCGAGCCTTAAATATAGTAGTGGCTGGCCTCTGGCTGGGACATTTTTCTATTTACAAATTTATCTTGAAGGGCGGCCTTGGGGTGTTTTTGTAATGCTTGGAGGAAACTATGTAAATATTAAGAACTTGAAGATAAATATACATATACAGTACGGTCATCCCTCCTTAAAAGTGCAACAGGTGACGATGGTATGAACACATTTTCTCCCACAACTGGCCAGCGTTATGGAGCGAATTGCAATAACTTGAAAAATGCGTTGATACAATTTGTGTTCAATGTCCGTACAAGTCGCGTTCAGGATTTGTTGTTACCTTGGTGCTCCTTCCACGCCACCAGATTTTTTTTTTTTTTTTTTAATCTTGCCTTTGTATTTTATTATTATTGTTTTGTTTGTATCTGCAATGCTCCGTTGTCTCTGTTCTCTCCAGAGTTATACTACCGAAATCAATGTTTTCGAATGATCTCATCTTTACTGTATTTTACATTTTCTCTTTTCTTCTTTCGGCTGTCCTATCTAATGTTTTGAATGTCTGTACTCATTAGTTTGCTTATTTATTTACTTATACTTTGTGTCTTGCCATATGCGTTTTTTTTTTTGTACTTCTATGATCAATATTCTATAAAATACTCAGTTCTCGTTTCATGTCTGCTCTTAGCTATATTCTCATCGTTCACATCGTGATGCTCTCTCTCTCTCTCTTCGTTTATTTCTCACACACGCACATACACAGAGAGACCAGACGAGCCAGACCCCTTTATTTGGCTCCAGGTCAAGAGGAGGGGAGAGAATAAAACAAACGATGGTAGGATAAAAGGGTCACCCAACACATCCCACTGTCAACTCCATTCCACTGACAAAGCTTTGATACCTTAGCTGAGTATAATTCAAAATAGTTTAGGCTAAGCTTGGATATCTATAGTTTAATGTTGGATTGGGGGATACATCTTGCTTTTTCTCTCCTTCGCCCACATAAAAAATATATATCATGGTGTAGTGTTCCTTAGATCTCCAATGTAAAGTAAAATGTATTAGTTTTGTCACAGCTCCATAGATAAATTTTTCATTCGAGGTAGGCAGTAAGCATGGCAAATATGTAGAGAATAGTGTAGATATTCTCCCTCTACAAAATCTAATTGAGAGGACCAGCAGGGAGGGTACTGGTTAATTCTGAGTAAATCTGGTGTATGGTGCACGGGGGACAATCAGAGAGAGAGAGAGAGAGAGAGAGAGAGAGAGAGAGAGAGAGAGAGAGAGAGAGAGTGAGTGAGTACGTGAGTACGTGACACATAGTTTGGAGTGACAGACAAATAGATGAATACTAAGAGAGTTTGAGCTAAATACAGTAAAACAAAATTGGTTAGATATATAGATACTAGATAGACAGACAGACAGAAAGCTAGATATATATATATCGATTTATAGATAGATAGATAGATAGATAGATAGATAGATAGATGAATATATAGATACAAAGACAATAATGATCAACGTAATAAAACTGAAGTAAGATAACTGGAATCAAACGGAGTTGTAAGAAAACCCTGGACCCAGCTAGGACACTATTGACAGTTTTATTGGTCACCTATCATACCCTGGACCAAACCTTTTCCTTGTTTTAGGTGCGCGCGCTCTTTCTTTCTTTCTTTCTTTCTTTCTTTCTTTCTCTCTCTCTCTCTCTCTCTCTCTCTCTCTCTCTCTCTCTCTCTCTCTCCTCACACTTGTCACCATATTAATAGGCCTCTCACACTCTTGCCAGGGATATTACTAACTCCATTATTATTATTATTGTGTCGACCACTGTATAAACTAATATACAGGCTTTAGCCTAACTGTCATACTGCTAACATAATTTTATTTTTATTTTCAGGCATATAATTGTGTTCTATTGCTAACATATTCTTCTTGTGATTAACATATTCTTTTTGTGATTTACAGGCATTAATTGTACCATATTGTTAACCAATATGTTTTGTTACTGTACTGTATACTGCTTTCCAGTTTTCTCACTAGGCTAAATTTCCCCTCTCCCTTTTTTTTCTTTTTTTTTTCAGTAAATTTTTTAACAAATTACTAGTCCATTTGCAATTTTCAGGTTTTAACTGTGTCATACTGCTAACTTAAATTTTTGTTTATTTTCAGGCATAAATTGTGTTCTATTGCTAACATATTTTTTGTGATTTGCAGGCATAATATTCTTTTTGTGATTAACATATTCTTTTTGAGATTTACAGGCATTAATTGTACCTTATTGCTAACAAATATTTGTTGTTACTGTACTGTATACTGTGTTCCAGTTTTCTCACTAGGCTACATTAACCCTCTCCCATTTTTTTTCAAGTAAATTTTGTAACAAATTTCTAGTCTATTTGTAATTATCAGGCTTTAATTGTACCATTTTGCTAACGTAAATTTGTGTAATTTTCAGGCATATTGTGATTATATCGTCATGGCGCCGCAACGAACCTGCACGAGTTGTTCCGGTAAATTTGGCCCTACCATGTTTGTTGATACTGATATCCAAATTTGTAGATATTGCCAGCTCTGAGAGAAGATTGCGGATGAATTGAATGCAGCTCACCGCAAGATCGATGCCCTGACTACGAAGCTTGAATCCCTTCAAGAATTTGCCACACTCAACGTAGGAGTGCTATAGATGTTGCAGAAAGTAATAATGACTCTACTCTCACTCCCCCCCAGGACAACTTTCAGTTAGTGAGAAACAATGTGCATCCCAGTACCAGTACCAGGAAGGTCATCCCGACAACATGCCAAAACCGCTTCAAAATTCTTGCTATTGACGAGGAAGAGGAAACGGAAGAAGTTCGGCTTGTGGGCGACTCCATGGTCCTTGGCCAACTAACCGAGTTCTGCGCCAGGGCACCCAGGACCAGAAAGCGATTCTGTATCCCAGGTGGCGGCGTGGACGACATTGTTGCGGCTGTGGAAGAGGTTTCCAGGCTCGCCCCCGCAAGCACTACGTACGTCATCCACGTTGAATCTAACGATGTCCAACGGACGCGGTCAGAGGAACTACTTTGTAAGTACCGGCGGCTGATCAGGTCCTTCAAGGAAAAATCTAATAGAATCTTAATTTCAGGAATTGTTCCCGGATTGATGTAGAAAACCGATTCTACAACATAGCTACCAGTACAAATCGCCGATTAGCCAAACTCTGCAGGGAGGAGGACATCGGCTTTGTCGACACGTGGGATCATTTTTACTATGATAAATCTTTGTTTTCAGGAGATGGTGTACATCTCAATGAATTAGGAGCTGCACGTCTTGGTCGTCTGCTGAACGATGCAGTCAAGGATTTCCGTTCAAAAAACGGGGTCAACCGGGGGTATCCAGGCAGGGTAGTGTAAGTCAAATACGAACTGAAAATTCAGACAATGCACAATCAGTAACATCCAACTCTAATACTCTTAAGGTGTTTTATGTAAATGCTCGTAGCATACGCAATAAATTTTCATATCTAGAGGAAATCGTGTTTACAGAACATTATGATATAATCGGCATTACAGAATCTTGGTTAAATACGGAAGACAGAGACTTTTTAGCCGAATATACGCTTCCTGGTTATACAATGTTTGAGAAAAGTCGGATCAATAGAAATGGAGGAGGAGTTCTGCTTTTTATAAAGGAAAGTCTTAATCCCGTCTTAATGTCAAAACATCAAATTGCGAATATAGACATATCTTACGTACTATTAAATAATAAACGAGGAACTAAAATAACACTAGCTTTATTATACAGACCCCCAGCTCAATCAGTGCAAACTGACAGTGACATTTATGAACAAATTGCAGAAATAACTAACATACAAGATACCGTAATTATTGGCGATTTCAACTTACCCGTGACTAAATGGGGCGATATTCTTACTTCACACTCTGGACACGACCTCTATGCTAACTTGCAAGAGAGTTCACTTTTTCAATTTGTACAATCTCCGACCCGTGGTAATAATGTGCTTGACCTTGTACTCGCAACAAAAGAAGAATTAATAGAGAATTTGAATGTTGGTGATGAATTCAGTAACAGCGACCATCGTACGATAACTTTCACTTTAAAGTTTACTAGTAACAAATCAAATAGCAGCATTGAGAAAGTCCCTAATTTCAAGAAAGCAAATTTTCATAAACTTAAATCAAAGCTTAAAGAAACTGACTGGAGCTTTCTGACTAACAATAACGACATAAATACATCTTGGGAGTGTTTCACAACCACTTACCTTAAGGCAGTGCAAGACTGCATACCATCGAAAATACGGCGTCCAGGCCATAATGATAAGCCCAAATGGTGGAATAAAGATATTTCAGACTGTCTGCTTCCTAAAAAATTTGCTAATGATAGATTCAAATCCTCACAAAATGACAAAGAACGGGTGAAATTTGTAGAGCTACGACGGAAAGCCAAAAATGTAATTAAGCAAAGTAAAAAGACCCTGTAGTTACATGTTGCGAATCAAAGTAAAACAAACCCGAAAGAATTTTATAGTTATATCAGAAAGTAAAAAGTAGTTACTTCAACTAATGGACCGTTAGTCAATGAAAATGGAGAATACACCAAAGACGAAGTACAGATGAGTAATGCCCTCAATACCTTCTTTGCATCAGTTTTTACAACAGAAGACCTCAGTGATATCCCTACACCATCGCCGATTCAGATTGATAATTCAGATGTTCTAAGCAATATCACCATTACAGAGAGAAGTATTGAATTGTTTAGAAAAACTCAAGGTAAATAAAACGCCTGGACCTGATACAATCTCGCCTAGAGTTCTAAAGGAAGCTAAGGATGAGCTCTCCAAACCACTGACATTGCTATTCCATGAATCCTTGCAGTCTGGGACTATGCCTGATCAGTGGAAGCTAGCCAACGTAACACCGATATTCAAAAAAGGCAGCAAATCCCTACCCAGTAACTATCGTCCAATTAGCTTAACCTCAATTGTATGTAAAATGCTAGAAACGGTCATAAGAGACAGACTCGTAAATCACTTAAAGGCAAATAACTTACTTAAAGATACTCAACACGGCTTTCGTAAAAAACGTTCCTGTTTAACAAAGCTGTTAGACTTCTTCCACGATATCCTCAACCTCTACGATGAGAGTAAAGCTGTAGATATTATATACCTTGATTTTCAAAAGGCCTTTGACAAAGTTCCCCACAAACGTTTACTGCAAACTAAAAGCGCATGGAATACAAGACGGTGTGTTGAAATGGATAGAAAATTGGCTCAGCGACAGAAAGCAAAGAGTAGTCATAAACGGTAAGGCATCTAAATGGATCAATGTAAGTAGCGGGGTACCCCAGGGATCGGGACTAGGACCAATTCTCTTTCTAATTTACATCAACGACATAGATGAGGGTCTCACCTGTACAATCTCAAAATTTGCTGACGATACAAAAATTGCAAATAGCGTACTCTCAAAAGAACAAGTTGACGATATGCAACACAATCTAGATAAATTGTCATGTTGGGCCCAAATTTGGCAATGAGTTTCAATGCGGATAAATGTAAAGTACTACATATCGGATACCTAAATGAGAAAGCAAACTATTCGATGCATGGCACTCAGCTTAAGAATGTAAATAGAGAAACCGATCTGGGAGTAACAATATCGAGTAACCTAAAACCGAGTCAACAATGTTCAGAAGTTGTTAAGAAGGCAAACAAAATAATTGGCTTTATAGGCAGGTCATTTGAGCATAAATCCAAAGAAGTTATCCTAACCCTTTACAATTCCTTAGTCCGCCCTCTTCTGGAATACTGCGTTCAATCCTGGTGCCCTTATTACCAAAAAGATATAAACAAGCTAGAACGAGTTCAACGTAGAGTTACCAAAATGATACCTAGCCTAAAGAACAAACCATACGAAGAGCATCTTAGAGAATTAAATCTATTTCCTTTAACCCAGCGCAGATTAAGAGGTGACTTAATTCAAGTGTTCAAAATCATCAAAGGCATTGACAATATGAACTGTAGTAAGTACTTCACTATCGACCAATCTAATTACACGTGGGGAAACGGTTGCAAAATTATTGGTAAATCTTTTAACTCGCACGAATCTAAGAATTTCTTCTTCAATCGAGTTGTCAACTTGTGGAATGGGCTTCCCCCTAGACGTTATAGACTGCAGCACCGTTGATTCATTTAAACTCCGTTTAGACAAATATCTAGCATCAAACCCGCGACTGACTGAGTTTGTAAATGAATAACTTTATTTCCCCCCCCCCCCCTCAGTTACTAACCCATCTGTCCCCTACTAACTTCCTAATCCTGCCACGGACATTAGTTCCAGGGCAGTAGTTCCCTTTCCAATGTTCCCTTACCCTCTCTAAACCACTGTTTGGACACTTGATCCTCAGTGTATTGGTGGACAAGCAGCCTAGAAGGGTCACTATACCTGTTGTTGCTTGATTTCCTTTGTACTCCTTTGTACTCTCTCTCTCTCTCTCTCTTTTACTTGTCATTTTGCATACATGTCACCTCGTCCATATTTGATAGTTCGTTCAGACTAGAATTTGTCATGTCATATTTTGAATTCACTTAGGTTTGGTATTTGGATTTGAGATTAAGAATAGGTAAGGTGGGGTTAGCATTGGTTGCCATACATCGTGAGGCTATTTCTTCAATGAGTTTCAGAAATGTTATCGACGTCCGGATATCCTAATTGTTCATTAAATCCCTTGACCTACCTATCCCTCTTGAATATCTATTTATAGATATAGGATTATATATGTTCATTGCTGATTGTTTACCATTTTGCTTCAACTCTCCTAGCACTATTTTCACTTTTAGAGCAATTTCAAATTAGTTTAGCTGCAGATCTTGTCTGTTTTTCCTTTCTGTTTTACTGCATTCATATTTTTTTTTTTTTTTTTGTAATGCCAAGATATTCCCCCAGCATATATTTCCAGGTCTTTAAACCCTCCTCTAGTGTAATAAACGGAGTGTCTTGGGGGACCACAAAGTCGTGAGGTAATGCTATTACCACCCTTGTCCCCACTGGTACTAGAGCTGACTTTACCCTGTTCCCCAAGACGGTTGACATCCTCCAGCACATGATGGCACCGGGCTTATAAAGCGAGAGTTTAAAAGTCGTGGAGGAACCAGGAGGTTGGCAGGTTCGTACATGTAGAGAATAGTGGAGAATTACTTTTTACTTTATCTTTCTTAAAATTATAGTAAGAAAAGAATGGTAAGGAATCAACTCTTATTAGCGAATAATAAATTACTTTTCCCCATTCCCAAAAATCTCCTTATGTACAGTTTTGTGTTCTATGTACATGGAGGAAACAAAAGGCAAACCTGCATGTAACAAGTGCACCCCCAAAGTTGAAGGAGTGATAAAAGGCCAATATCAAGTTACGTTAGAGGTAATTTATGTGTGTTGGTAAGAAGTGCGGTGTGCTTGTTAAATGAAGTGAAATTAATAGGAGGAGGAGGTGTTTGTGAGAGTTAGTTGGAATATTATCTGTGTGGTAGAGGCACAAATAGAAACAGTGGGGGAAGCCAACCAAATGAAACAGGAGTTCCAACAACTCCCTATCATATGCTTAAGGGGGATGGTTCACTTTTGTTGTCGATTCTTTTTCATTTATATATTTTTGTTTTAATTTCCTCCCTATTCCTTTATCAAACTTAGAAAAACTACCCCCGAATCCCCTTTCAAGATATATTTGTACACTTTTCGGTAGAATAATGTCCCAGCTTGGCCGGTTCCTCCTAAATTACAGGCTCGCTATCACTCACTAGGAACAAATCGACACATAAATGACAGGAAATATCTTAATATTGACAGAGAAAAGGGGCAAAAGGTCTTAAAATCGCCAAACTAATGGGGCTACGCATGAAGGAGAAGGATGTCCTAAAAAACCGACCATCCCCCCTTAACACATGCCGACATAAGATCTGTTCCTTGTCGTGATCTTATGTATGGAAGCAACCTGTTATGAATGAAGTGCGAGTGTGGTTTCTTTCAATTATTAGTTGACTAATCAGATGAATTAACCACTGCATGAGAAGCTACACTCGTAATTCAATCACGCGCATTATATTAGTATGTATAAGATCACGGAGGGGAACAAAACTTATGTGAGTAACTGTACCCCTTCATAAAATGCGCATAAACTAGTATTTACTCCATGATCACGATATTGTCTGTGTCATTCCCTGATTATTAAAGGACTCCACACACACATTTTGGAACTGTTTGGATGAACACAACAGAATGCGAGAGCTTGGACGTCCTCAATTTGGCATGTAAATGGAAAACATGCAACACACAGCAATCGTCCTGATGTGTTCCCTTGCATGCAGATTTGAGAATGGAGGAAGGAAATAACTTTAATTGTGTACAAAGCGGTCCAGATTAAATGCAACGTTCAGGGATTTCACTAATTAGCACATAAAGGATAATTATAACTCAAAACCGTAGACTATTTTTTAATCATCTTTCCCATTTTCCTTGCATAGAAATAATAACAAATCTAGATTGTTAATTTTGTGTATTTCTAAAGAAAACTATCTAGGTTAGTCGTGGCTTCCAGGAGTTACACGTTTTTATATATATATATATATATGCCTGCCGTGGTGTAATTGATTAAAGCGTCGGCTATCATCCTGATGGTCGATGGTTCGATCCCCACTGAGAGACTAGAAACATTTAGTGGCTCACGTGTATTTGTGATATATTCTCAATATATATATATAGGCCTATATATATATATATATATATACTTACTTTACTTGGATAATATGTAACTATAATATGATATCATACCACTAATTCTACTGCTAAATGGATTAAGGAATCGGGGAATAAAATGGCTACTCATTCGGTGGCGTTCATGGGATATTGTTTCATGATGTAACCTAGCCTGGGTGGCACACCTTCGCATACATAATTTGTACCGGTTTATTTGTATGTTGTTAAAGTCTCTCTCTCTCGCTTTCGCTCTCTCTCTCTTTCTTTCTCTCTACATATATGACAGAGATACCAGTCTCCCCTTCCTTTTAATTTCCCCCACTCCTACTCACGCAATATATAAGTCCCCCTTCCGTTCTCTCTCTCTATATATATATGATTTTATCTCTCCCCGCTCACTATCTTTCTTCTCGCCTTCACCTTCTTAACTCATTCTCCTATTGTTCCTATGTCTATTATCTCCATATCTTATCCCTCACGCGTCCATGGCTGGAAGGTAGAACTGAAGAGATTTAGCACTATATTAATCGTATTCTACATTTGTTGTATTCAAAATATAGCTCTATCATCTATGTAATCTCATTTCACTAATGTGTTCTCTCTAGAATTGGGAAATGCTTGTTTACCTATAGTATCTCCCTGTAATGGGAAATACTATTTCTTGTAACTCCTATAATATATATTATTTACTTCACTCTCCTTCTTATCTATCTTCCTCAGTTCCTCCACAAATAACCTAATTTTCTTTTCAGTTCTCTCCTCTCTCTGTTCCAACATGCCTTTATCTGTTTTTCCCCCTCTCTACTTCTTTCTCCCTCGTATAGCTCTCCTTCTCTCTTTCCCTATCAGTTTCTTCAATCACCTTCCTCATGCTACCACCAGGTGAAGGACAAACACGATTGTCTTAGAAGATAGTCATTCCCTGTATCTGTTTGGACACACACACACACACACACACACACACACACACACACACACACACACACACACATATTGAACTGTATATATGTATGCTAACATATTCACAGTACAGAGGTATTGTGTAGCAAAATTACCCATTATATGTTGGTCTTATTTGAAAGAAAGATGAGAAGGTATTTTTAACCATGTGCATAGTTTTATCATGATTTTCGAATGTGATTCTTTGTGATTAACTTGGGAATATATGTAAAATCATTATTATCAATTATTAACCATAATATCCATAACACACCGCCGAATAAAATATTTAGCATAACTATAATACACTAGACGAATTATAGTCCAGTTCAATCATACTCTAAATTAATATAATTACATTGAGTATGCTAAAATTGATAGTCACTATCATTTATATTTGTAATAAGGTAAATTGACCGAGGAAATGGCCTAAATTGGACATTGGTTAATGTAATTATGATATAATTGGATGCATAGGAACATTGTCCGATATAATTTAATTTCATACGTCCTAGAATCGAGCCAGGGAAGTAGCCGTGCAGTGCTTCATAATTAATATACATTGTACAAGTATCCATTTGTATGTATACCCCTTGAGGATCATGACGCATTTTGATAGTATATTCTGGCTATTATTAGACGATTTTATTCAGTTTTGGAAGGAATTGTGGGATTCATGGGGATGATTGAGATCGATTTTATCTCTATGACTTCTAGAAGGTCTTCTAAAGAAAACTATCTAGGTTATTCGTGGCTTCCAGGAATTGCACTCTTTTATGTGTAGGCTACAGGATTACTTTACTTGGATAATATGTAACTATAATATTATGATATCATACTACTAATTCTACTGCCAAATGGATTAAGGAATCGGGGAATAAAATGGCTACTCATTCGGTGGCGTCCATGGAATATTGTTTCATGATTGTAACCTAGCTTGCGTGGCACCCCTTGGTATACAGAATGTGTACAGGTTTATTTGTACGTTGTATGTTGTATTTGTATGTTGTATTTGTAGGTGTGTATGTTGTTAAAGTGCGTCATAATCCTCAAGTGGTTAACAACTAAGAAAAATTGTGAAAACATGGGAAAAGTTGAAATATTTATGTTGAGGGGCGAGGGGCATGTGAACAATTGCGTTTTTTCATGGATCATATGAAAACCAAGTAAGAATGATAGATATTATTTCTTAACACCAATAACACCCCAAATTAAATTATTGAAAACGTGATTCTCCTCGGGATTCTCCTCGGATTCGAACCTAGAACACCACATACAAACTTACACGCTCTAACCATTAC
Organism: Paralithodes platypus; assembly: GCA_032716605.1. Classification (NCBI taxonomy): domain Eukaryota; kingdom Metazoa; phylum Arthropoda; class Malacostraca; order Decapoda; family Lithodidae; genus Paralithodes; species Paralithodes platypus. The sequence continues at coordinate 14,951,267 of CM064498.1, read as the reverse complement.
TCCACCAAGACAGTTTACACATGTAAATATATATAAATTATAGATTGGTAAATAGTACAAAGAGAAAATTAAAACAAAGTTGGATTGCAATCATACTTAACATATTTACACTGATTGACCACGCATACAACTTTAGGGTAATCACATACGTCGCCACCAGAACCACACCTATTTGATGAACAAAACAAAAGCTATCCTAATCCAATAATAACATATGTACACCACCTCCGGCAGAACAGCTGAAGGTGAAACACAAATGCATCTGGTGTGGGTAAATTCGCCTAGAGTGATGAAGGAAATGTAGGGAAAAATAGAACACATTGGTTGTTTTGAAGAGAGAGAGAAGAGGAGTGTTGAGAGAGAGAGAGAGAGAGAGAGAGAGAGAGAGAGAGAGAGAGAGAGAGAGAGAGAGAGAGAGAGAGAGAGAGAGAGAGAGAGAGAGAGAGAGAGAGAGAGAGAGAGAGAGAGAGAGAGAGAGAGAGAGAGAGAGAGAGAGAGAGAGAGTGAGTTAAAATAGGACTTTAGAGCTACCAACTCTTCTAGATTATTAAGCCAGCACACTGTATGTCAAGAATAACATCAGGACTGGAGCCCCTTTTCGAGATCTCCAGTCCTTTGAGAGAAAGAGAGGAAAGAGGTTGCTTCCAAGTACAGTACATGTACAATTAAAGATACAGTATCACTGTCAGAAACACATCGAAGATCAGATTATCTCCACGACTGCCTCCGACAATGGTAATGGTAGAATGATTGAAAATAATCATTCCAATGTATATTCAGTCTTATCTTTTAAGTAACATGTATTTGATGTATTTTATTTGGCTAAACAGCTATTTCTATTCCAATGCCAACTTCCTATTAAATTGCAAATTGGCTCGAAAATTGGAGCTTAATTTAACTTTATGATGTGATAATACGGGTCTTGACAATAATTGTCCCATTTGTTTTACTGACCCTCTCATCGTCTCTGACCTGACTCCAAGGTACTGTTTACCATCACAACACATACTATTTATAGACGGTGTAAAAGTCGTGTTATCATTTTTATTTTACCTTCTTATTACAATCACATTCTGCGCATTTCTCAGTGTTCTTACTCTTCAGTGTGTATTGATCCTGTTCATCCATACCCTCCTAAGGTCTCTGCAATAACTTACAATAATTATATCATGCCTTCAAAATTATTACTAGTTATTATATCCAGGCTAATTACTGTATTATAGAATGTCTTTCTTTTTACATATTTGTGACTGTCATTTGTCTGTCCTCTACCTCATCCACGGTCTCTCTCTCTCTCTCTGCTTATAGTTTTTCATAAATGCTCATAGTATTCTCTCTCCTCTGCGTAAAGCCGGTGTTACACGAGCGTTTTTTTTAGGCAATTTTGTTCAAGCAATTATGGCCTGGCATCTTCTTAAGTCAAATTATATACTATGTCCGTCTCTTAAAATTATACACATACAGGCTAATTGTCGAATCCAATGCGAAAACACCGAATACTAGTAAGAGAAAAACTTGCTCAAAAGCGCTCGTGTGACACCTCCTTCCATACCGGCGACGTCTTTTTATATTATTTTTATAGTCTAGCTATTTAGACGATGTTGTGCAGTTTGAGAAGGATCTGTGGCAGTAAAAGGGGCCATGTGAGATAGTTCGAAGCCTGTTGATTGCTGAAGTCCCTTTTTAACCTGAATTAAATCGTCTAATGGTAGACAGAATATAGTTGAAAGGACGACACCGGTACAGAAGGGGTTAACTCTTTCTTTGTCGTTTCCATCCCATTTCGAGTGTTTTGCCCATCGCTCTTCTTTACTAACTTTCTATTTATATTTAAATATCTTTATTATATCATTTATATTGTTGCTTCCATTTTCTATGTGTGTGTGTGTGTTTCTTTTCTTTCTATATATCTCCAATTCCATTTAATTTTCTGTTTTTTCCTATACGATCCCCTTCCCGGTGCATCTGTCTTTAGACCACCCCAGCCACCAGGTAGACACATAGGTTAGGTTGGCTGTATAATTAGGGTCAGTTTATATTATCATGGTGGCAGGTAAAGAGAGGAGGGTAGCGTATGTGTATGTGTGTGTGTGAGAGTGGGTGTCTTTGTGTGTGTGTGTGTGTGTTTGTGTGTATTCACTTGCTTGTTTGCTTGTTCGTCAAGGGGAATCCACGCAATGCGAGCTAAGCTCATTATTATCGCGCCTCCTTAACTGGGAATGTATTGCGTGAAATGCATGTTAACCCTTTCACGCACATATGACGTAGAGGTTGCCAGATTAGCAATAAGAAATAGAGTTCTCTCACTCTTATAATTACCTCTCCAAAATTAGTTTTCTACCCACAGCTAACTCATAGACAACTGCAGAGGTTGAAGTAACTAAACTAAAGGTATCTAAATTCCCCTGATGGTAACAAAGGCTTTAAAGTATCCCTAATAGGCTCAAAATAGCGTCATATGACGGAGATGGTTAAGTGTTTATGTATCGTTGGAATGGCTGTGGATGTGTGTGTAGTGCGTATTTTAGCCAATTGGCGACATCTGGAAACGAAGGCTTAGGGTTAATCTGTACGGTACCATTCTCACTACGGTACCAGTCTCACCCGAAGGCTTAGGTTGACCAGTACGATACCCATCTCGCCTTGTAACCGATCACCAACCCCAGATGGGACGTCACAACTTCATCCACTTATTCCAGGTTCCTATTTATACTGCTAGGTGAACAGAAGCTACACCGTTATGAGACTTTCCCAAATATCTCTTCCCCGCCCGGGTCTCGAACTCGGGACCTTCTGGTTGTGAGCCAGACGAGCTATATGTTACACCACGGGGAGGTGTGTGTGTGTATGTGTGTGTGTATGCGTGCGGATATATTAATAGGTCTTGAGAAAGAAAGGAATCGGGAGCAGAGATGGAAGATTGCTGATCATATAAAATATAAATGTCTAAATACTAACATTTTGATATTCAAAGAAGGGGTTTTGCAAATTTATCCAACATTGAAGCAACCTAAAATTATTTGGTAACTCGATATACTTTCTTAGAATATAGTTTTACACTTCATGAATAGAAAAGGGAATCAGATCAGGCTAGTAAGCTATGAACAATATATTAAAACAACAATTAAGAATGTAGTAAAACGTATCAAATAACTTACTAGTCTAAAACAGCTGGAATGTGGATGCTTGATACGTAGAAGATTTAATTTAGAGTTAAAACATAAGCTGCGAATAAATAGCTAGATCAATAACCAAAGTTCGGATTTTCCTACCAAATTAATAAGCGTGTTACTGGTGGACCGGAAATACCAAGCTCAGAACAGGTAGCCAACATAATGACTTATAATGACGGACTACTGGGATATCCCCTCCATTATATTATCATTTACCGGTGGAAGGCTTTGTAAATAATAGGCTAGACGAATAATCCATCTGTTCTTAAAATATGCATTGTCGAACAGAAAATAAAATATAAATACTCTCATGCAATATATAAGAGAGAGAGAGAGAGAGAGAGAGAGAGAGAGAGAGAGAGAGAGAGAGAGAGAGAGAGAGAGAGAGAGAGAGAGATATTTAAATAGATTTACATACATACACTGGCCACACAGACCTTATGATCCCAGCAAGATGGTCAGGAATTAATTCTTATAGAGATAGCTAACCCGAGAGTATAAGGGACAGTGGAATGAAAGGATAGGAAAGAAGAAGAGAAAGAGAGAGAATTACACAGGTACTCAGAGGACACAGACCTTGCGGTCCCTACTACTTTTAGAGACGTACAGTTTATAGTAGAAGAATAGGACGGCAAAGTAGAAGGCTCTCTCCTCAGAGAGAGAGAGAGAGAATATATTACTAGGGTGACCACAAACTTCCTTGACGACCCTTAGGCAATGCAAATTCTTCTTCACAAGATCTAAATTTTTCTACATCGTTATCATTAACGTCAAGATCAACAGTATCATAAAGATTTTCAACAACAATAAACATATCATCATTCTCTTCCTCCTCGTCACATTTTTATCCTCAATATTACCTCTTTTCAGCTATAACATTTTCACCATCTCTTCACTAAACCAACCACATATGCGTTGCATTTACTGCCAAACATGTTGATAGTTATTGAAGCACATCCTTGTTCCTGCTATAAGACGCTACATCTGTACAACACACAACTAACAATTAATATGAGTGTTCATCTTTAATACGATGCTATGTACAATTGAACACTGATATAAATTAATAATAATCCCATGTAGTCCATCTTCGCTTAATATTCATGTTACTCATGTTCACATCATTACTGAAAAAGGCTCTTTTCGTAAACCAGTACAATAAATTCTTAGACATATTAAAATAAGTTATTTCCGTCGGTTTCGTAACTTCCGCCTAGTCTCACATTCCCAAGCCTGGCCTCTCCCTCCCTATCCCGAAGCTATGCCTACCTCCCCTACCACCCTAATTACCTCCCTATAACACTGTCCCCTCCAAGACCATAATTACCTCGTTAAACTCTGTGATTAATGCTCGTTTAACCGTGTCATTATCTAGTTTTCATCATTAGCACTTAACGTCGTCGGGGACGAGGAAGTGACATAGTTATGTGGGATTTTGAAACAAGAGAGCCATATATTAGCATGTAAATTGTGTAAGGGTATAAGTGCATACTTACTCAAGAGTTTGAGCTCGGATTATCATATTTGAAGAGATTTATGACGTAAACAACAAGAGTAACAGAGTATTACATGTGCTGCAGGAAATACATACAATATTACTTACTACACAAACCAATGATCCATTATGCTGTAGCTACGTCCTTTTAATCATGGTATTTCTAAAGCCAGAGACTTAAAGGAGAGTTGTTTGAAAGTCCAAGAAGATTATATCTAGTGATTTCTTCATGTCGTTATTATGTGAATAGTTTGTTATACAATGCAATCAAATGTGTTAGGCATGACTTATTTGATCTGAGAGAGAGAGAGAGAGAGAGAGAGAGAGAGAGAGAGAGAGAGAGAGAGAGAGAGAGAGAGAGAGAGAGAGAGAAAGAGAAAGAGAGAGAGAGAGAGAAGTGGGTGTGCGAGAGAAAAATAAAAAAGAAGCGAGAAAGAAGCAGAAATTATATACAGAAATACGAGAAATGTACTCTACAGTACATGGTGGTGACAGACAATGTTGGGAATAACTGAGTAAGAGTGTAGGAAGGTGAAATATAAATCTGTGTGAAGTGAAACGGAAAAGAACAAAACAGTGACACAAATTGTGAAGTGTATTTCGTTGTCAAGCTTTTGTGAAGTCTTGTTCGGTTCTTTTGTCAACCGTATGTCTTTTATTTAATCTGGCAGTATTGCAGGAGAAGTGAGAGTGGAGGAAAATAAAAACACATAAATCTTACAAGGTGAGGGGACAATTGTGGAAGTTAATCAGTTTCAACAGTTGTCTTTCGATGTCCTGGTTTTGTGAAATAAGGGACTGGAGTTCTCGAAAAGGGGCTCCAGCCCTGATGCTATTCTTGACTGACTGTGCTGGGTTGATAGCCTCTGAAGCCCTATTTTAATTAACTAACTAATGTGAAACTTGTGTGTCTGTTTTGTTGATTGCTCACGTCTTATTTGATCTGGCAGTGTTGGAGGGGTTGTTGAGGATCATGTTGGAAGGTGAAACCTATATTCCTAGTAAGGCGATGAGGAAAAATAAAGAGTGCTGCTGGAGTTCACCCCTCTCTCTCTCTCTCTCTCTCTCTCTCTCAAGCACATTCTTTCAGCTTTTCAACATTCTAAATGTATACTTGAACAAGAATGAACTTATTGTAACCTAGCTTGATGTAAACAAGGCTAATTTTAGTAAAAACATATTTTCTTATACCATCGTAACCTTTCCAACTACAGTATCTAAGTTCAATTCACAATAAAGTCCCTCTCGCTCAATCTGTCTTTCCCTCATCCTGTGACTTAGACTGCTTCAAGCTCCATGTATCCAGACATTTTGAACTGACGCACCTTCAATCTGGCTCTCTGTCATTCTTATTTTTTTTTGGGGGGGGGACACTTGTCGGAGGCAACATTGCCTTTTGTCTCCTTCATACACATAGATAACAAAAAACGTGAACAATTGAGGAATTTGATATATACTGTATATCTAGTAAGTCAAAGACAACATTGCGAAGTGTCAGGTTGTAGGCTACAGATATATTTTTGTTCTTTTTGTCCACGTTTTGAAGGTTGGTCTTTTTGTTGGTATTTCAAGGATTTTATGAATACTGGTGTGCTGTCTTTTCGATATCGATAGCTTTGTGAAATATGACAGATCTGTGTGTGTGTTTTATTTTTATTTTATTTATATATTCTTTTTACTGTATGGCTTTGTGAAGTTTATCAGCATTCTCCTTAATGGCAGTGACTGTATCTGCATCTTTTTGTTTCTTGATAGTGTATTGTCAAAATATGCAATGTCCAAATACACAGAACTGACACATTTCAGAAGACCAACATTTCGGATAGCTTGATAAATCTGATATACAATAGTATATTTTTGGGCCTTTAGAATGATGATTCGATTCCGGGGACTAAATTTAGCTTGTTCCCTAGATGATAACATTGTTTCTATATTGGGGATATTCTATTTATGACTATAGAGCACTTTATGTGTATGTCAGATCTTGATAGTTGTGATATATGACTATATTTGTATGTAAATTAGGCCTATCATATTATGTAAGTAAACCTGCTCATATATGACTTAATTTAATTTTAAATTAATTTAAATAAGGGGAGGCTGAACCTTTGACCCACAAGTCAGCTTGTAAAAGATATTGTGTTTCTGGCATTATACCATCTTATTACCAATGGAAATACTAAGACTCGCTGAAAAAAATCAGCTCTCTATGTGCGCGCGCGCGCAGAATTTCATTGCACTATTTGTAAAATCATCTAGTCACTCAAAATTGTTCAAATTTCCCGCAATTTTTGCATGGCATATCCTACAAGCATCCCCTACAATGTAGCATTTAAATTTACCCCTATTGAATAATAGAAGGTGCTGAAAAAAATATATTATATAATTATTTTTTGGTTACAGCTGATTTTGACTCCAAAATGGTCAAAACTCGGATATTTTCGGCAAAACGGCAATTATCTAAACGGACAGGCGTTCCTATATATCCCTATGTATTGTATTTAGAAGGGGAATGCATTTGAGCAATACATAAAAATATAGATACACTCGTAAGTGCCAAAAAATGATCGCAATCCACTGAAATTCATAGATTTTCATCAGTCAAATTTTTTTTGGGGGCAGATAAAATAGTTAGTCCTCCTTAGCTTCCGTTTTCTATCATAGCGCGCACATAGAAGATCGAGTTTTATGACCAACTAAACAAAATTTTCGTCAGCGGGAACCTAGCCAGATTTTATAAGACAATTTCTTAGCAAAATCCATGATATTGGGGCCCCCCCAAGGGGGCCCTAGGGATGTCATATGGGTGTTATGCCCTCATATGATCATTTCTATTGCTTACAGAAGCCCTTTAGACTGCAGACACAAAAACAAATTTTGGGTGGCTGAAAGATTTTTTTTTAGTTTTTCGGGGGTCGAGGTCGAACCCCCGGCCCGGGGGGTTATGGATGCGATATGTTTTTTTGTTCCCTCCTATGCTATTCTCCTATGTTGAAAGAAGCATTATATGATTTCTGGGCTCAGCGGAGGGTTCAGCCTCCCCTATTATGATCAACAACACCGTACATAGTCCAGCCTCATGTCCGCATTATATTCTTCAGTTGGCAATAGGTAGTTTTATGTATACTGTAATCTTCCTCTGGCCTTCCCTGTGAGAAGTTATAAAGCAGAGGTCGACAGAGTGAGTGATGGAAGAGCAGGAGAAGGGAGGGAACTCGATCTGGCGCTATCTAGACACAAGATAAAACTTATGCGTTTGCTTTAAGCCTTGGGGTCGATCTGGGATAAAACAAGATCAAGAGTGAACAGGAAATGCGTAGCTAAAATGGGGCAACACTACCACTATACTTATCATTGCACCATAACACCACCACCACCATAATAACAACCCTTGCACCATAACACCACTATACCACCATAATAATCACCATAACACCACTACCACCATAATAACCCTAGCTTGCACCATAACACCAGTTCCACCATAATAACAACCCTTGCACCATAACACCACTGCCACCTTTGTCATCACCACTACCTCCATTCTTAATGGGGGTACCCCACTGTGCGACTTTTCGATGGCAAGTGCCCTACGACATGCGGCGACAGGATTTTTTTGTTTGTTTCAAAGTTCCCCATATTATCTCGAATCTTCTCCAATATTTGCGGAAATCACACAGCAGTCACCATAGCCTCGCTCTTGTTCGCCCAGATTCACCCAGGATCGTCTTTATTTTTTAGCATGTTAAAAAAACGGCGGCGAACTGAACATTTTGACGAAAATCGTCTTATTGTCTCACGGCATTCGTCTTGGCTCGCACGAGTCGTACAATTTGTACCATTGTCGTCTGATTAGCCCTGATTCGCCAATTTGCAAATTCCAATTATTGGCAACGCTGTTTTTGAGCGAATAGGGCGATAACCCTACGACAGTAGCTCAAATGCAGTGAATGTGTCGACTAATTATTGCCAATGCCATACGAATAATATGCGATATGTGGCGAAATAAGGCGAATTTTTTTTTTTTGTGACTGTTGATGTGTCTCTCACTATACTCTGTTTCTTTTCAACTGACGGTAACAAAAATGCAAAGTTCCCATTAGGATTTCTGTTATTTTGAATATTTTGTAGTGAATTGTGGTGCTAATTATATAAACTTGGACTTAATATGATGCAGAGACATGGTTTCATATTTTTCTATTAACCCTTTGAGTACCAGCAACGTGTGCTATATTTTATTCTAGCGATATTTAGACGATATTATGCAACTGAGGAAGGATCTGTGGTAGGTAAAAGGGTTGGTTGAGATTGTTTGAAGCCCTATTAATGCTAGAGGTCCTTCCTAAGCTGAATAAAGTCGTCTAATAGTTGCCAGAATATGATTAAAAGGACGTCCCTGGTACTGTACGGGTTAAGTATCGAGAAATTAGGGATTCAATACCGTCAGATGAAATGAAACTGAGTATACCGTATATACCGGTGTATAACGAAACATTTCTAAGCCTTAAATAAACCCTCCAAAACCATGGGTGGTCTTGTACACAGAATATCATTTCAATGCAATTGAATTTGGAGCGCCGAGATTCATCAGGTGATTTTCCGAGTGACCAAAACCGCCGAAATACGATAATTTAATCATAAGTACTATATAATATTATATATAACAGTAAGTTATGTATACTTACCTTAATTCTTCATAATATTTCATAATACACTTTTATTATAACACGAGTTATAAGTTCAAATTAAAAGTCAGTGTACCGGAACCATTACCGAAACACGTGTTGTGTATGCTATTGGTGTATGGCTATGTCGAGTGTGTGTGTTCTTGTGTGGCTATATGTCGGCCGCCACTGGAGTATTGATTGGTCTCGGTAGGTATATCTGAAGAAATAAAGAGGTGCACTTACCGTAGCCTAGCCTAGTCTTCTTTTAACTCGTATGTGATGCGCTCATAGAAACCTCATACACAACATTATTTGTCCGATTTGTTTCATTGATGGCTAGATGTGAGGCATAGTTATTTCAAAAGGCCCTGTCTAAGCTGTATTAGGGAACGTTCGAATGAGGTGAACGTCTTAAAATGTCAAAAGGAATAGTGCTAAACATGACGGAGAAAGGGGTTTAGAATAAAATCCTTCGAGTGGAAATCTCCCCTTAAATCGACAAATGATAACTTTAATTAGAGGAAACAAACTATCATACTGTGTGATTGTGTGTCCAGTCTTCCTCGACTTGCATTCTACCTTATATCCCTCAATTCTTAGTTATTTCCCTTTTCCTTTTTGTAGATTAGCCAAGGGACTGGAGTTTTCGTAGAGGCTCCAGTCCTGACGTTATTCTTGACTTGTGTGCTGGCTTAATAATCCAATGAGTTGATAGCCTCTGAAGTCCTATTTTAACTGTACTCTATTTTTTTCCAGCTGATGGTAAATTGACTCCCTTAGTAGCTGATTTCTAGATACTTATTATGAAAATATATGAAACTGCTATGGCTGTGTGTCGTATTAATGGCAAGTTTTCATAATTAACATTATATTTCGCTACACAATCTACCTTATAGCTGAGTAACAGATATAAACATGACAATTTACGCTCAGCTGGAAGAAAATAGACTATAACTAGATTATCCTGATAAAGAATGCATGACACTGTACAAGGTAAAAAAACAAAGAACAAGATAAACAGTATATGTTAACCCCTTCTGTACCGGCGACGTCTTTTTAACTTAACTCTGGCTACTATTAGACGACTTTCTTTATTTTAATAAGGTCGTCCAGCAATTTTAGGCTTCGGACTCTCATTTTCATTAATCGATTTTAGGAGTATGGTTGGTTGTTGGAAGGAACATAATAATTACCCATACTGCTACGACAGAGTTTTTTAAACTGCGCAAATCAAAATCTCTCTCTCTCTCTCTCTCTGATAGTATTATAATGATCAACATTTTAAGTTAATATATAAATATAGACTGAACACTTGGGTGTACCCCAGTACACACTTTTTTATGGAAGTTGTTTCTGTTTTTGGACCAGGTTATAGAAGTATTACGTACAGATGCCTTTGTATCATGTTAATAAGGTTTTGCAAAATTACTAAAAACAATTATATTATTCAATATACAGTTATTATGGGGAACATGATGGCGGTTGATATCACTCTTACATAAAGGTAAAATGACAGATACGGCAAGAGAGTTTGATAAATTACCAATCTTGTTGATTAATGAGCCTTACATTATGACTTAACATGATTATACATTTTGTATATGTATATAATACAATACAAATAATATAAGTCATTGTCATACCTAAAGCACAGCCACAGAAAAGGAGTTAATTTGCTTTCAACCGTTTGCGAAGGGCGGGGTGGGGGTGGGGGTGGGGGTTAGGTGGAGGGGTTCTTTGACTACGGTATCAAGTACTTCCTTTACAAATTACAACGTTGGAAACAAATCTATTAAGTAAGTCTACCGAAATTTAGTGATACGAAATGATCAGTAGAGTATATTAGTAAAACAAATTAATAGCTTTTGGCCCTATGGAATGGTAATTATTTACAATATTACCCGTAATCATCACTTATTAAATAGTAACCAGTGATATGGTAACATCGTGACGTCAGCATCATGGCTGCCGCCCAGAGCGCATGCGTGCAATCTACCTGGTGTTTTCTTTAATTGTACTAGCCTGTAGTGCATTAATATATGACTATTGACCTGTTTTACCTGCATAAATAATAAATATACTTAAAAGATTACTCATGCTGCAGTACAAATGGCCATAATGAGCTAAAAGAGGAAACTCCATCTCTATTCATTATCTTGTGTTTACTATAGCATCTCTTTAACCGATTCATTCGGTCCTTTTAATGTTGACTACAGATCTATTTAACTTCATTCATTCAGCCTTTTAACTAAACAGTGGTGCCACATCGACTAACCAGGTGTGCCACATGTGTCCGCCATTCATAAAAAAACTATCTTTCTCACTTCTTTTGTTGCAGTAAGTATATTGGTAAGTAATTAATAGATGGTACTTGGTAAGCAAAATACTAGCTTACGCTCAGACTTTCTTACCCATTAATACAATTCACACAAAGAAAAACAAGCATCAACTGACAATGGGCCGTAAGACGATATTTTAAATCAGATAGTAGGTACTCTCTCTCTCTACTAGGTATTAAGTCCTGGCTACCTCACAGGGATCGTAAGGTCTGTGTAGCCAGTGTATCTATGTAAAAAGTGTTAATTTAATAGTTACTTCTACTTAACCCTTTAAAAAATAGGATGCATATCGACAGTATATTCTGACTACCTTTAGACGATTTTATCCAGCTTAGGAATGATCTGTTGTAACTAGAAGGGTAAAGAGTATCTCAATTAACCCTCTGACTTCCATATACACTTCTTAATATGAATACAATAGTCTTTATAATTGCAAGGAAACAAAGCATAAATCCATAATTGTATCTTGAGTGGGAATACACCTATTTCATAGATGCACAGACACTCAGACATATCCACACAATTATATTTACATTTTGATTCGAGGGCACCTGTTTTTGTAATATACCTTATTATGTAAGCGATATTGTAAACTTCGAATGTTAATATATACAAAAAACAAAAAAATCTCTATGGGGCTGTTAATTGTTCAGAATAGTTCGTCAGTGTATCATTGTTGTTCTCCCAAGTATTATTCTGATATTCCGGGATAAGGCTTATATAATCTTGATTTTATTAATTTCACCACAACACCAAACACCCCCAATGAAATTAATTAAAGTATATATGATCCACCGGAATTCGAACCTGGGTTCTCACACACAGATTTTTGCCACCTTAACCATTACACCACCAGGACGGTTAAAGGTTTATGCACACGCCTACGACTTATTATCCATTCTCGAATACTGGATATTAATCTAATCATGTTCATATTCCCAACCGCGCTATGGTAGCCTACTGTTTAAGTGAGAGGAAAGAATATTCATGGGGCACAGATCATATAGACCGGCCTCTCGACGAAATATCCCTGAACCTATTAATAATCTTTATTTTATTAATTTCACCACAACACCAAACACCCCCAATGAAATTAGTTAAAGTATAATATTATATGATCCACCGGGATTAGAACCTGGGTTATCACACACAGATTTTTGCCACCTTAACCATTGATACATTGATCCATAGATACAAACACACACACACACACACACACACACACACACACACACACACACACACAGAATGTCCAGCTTTTCCATATTTTGCTTCTTCACACACACAGAATGTCCAGCTTTTCCACATTTCGCCTTTTCACACACACACACACACACACACACACACTCACTACAGCATGCATACATGCACACACACTCTACAACACACACACAGAATGTCCAGCTTTTCCACATTTTGCCTTTTCACACACACAAACACACACACACACACTACAACACACATACATGCACACACACACATACACAGCATTCGCCATACTCGCACAAGCTCGCGGTGTTTCGCATCACATCGTCGAACATTCGAAGGACAATCGCCCTGCAATCGCTACTGTCGCCATCATCAATTGCCAAATTCGACCTGATTCGCCATCAATTGTCGCACATCATTCGTCATTATCGATAAACAGTCGCCACAATCGCACTGTTACCTGTCGTACTGCAATCGACGAAATTCGTCTTTTTCGCCTTAATTCTCTTCTGAAAAACCAATATTCGCCGCGAATTAACGGATATAGAAAAAATGTCGCATGGCGTTCGCCATCGAAAAGTCGCACAGTGGGATACGGTATCACCTTTTACCTTGCACCATAACACAATTACCACCATAATTACCTTTGCACCATAACACCACTAACATCATATTAACAACCTTTGCACCACAAGACCACTACCACCATAATTACCTGCGCACCATAACACCACTACCCCCGCCAGTGGTCTCTCTACCATAATCCCATCACAGAGTTGCCATTACCAGGCTTCTCATCACAGGACTTCATTAGTGGAGAGAAGGGGGGGGGGGGAGTAAGTGAGTGAGTGTGTACGTGTGTGAGTGAGCTTGCATGAGTGAGTTAGCTTTGCATTTATAGTAGTACGGGAATATTTTTGGCTGGAAAATAGGTTGACGTTAGTTCTGTAACAACGGACCATGCTATATACATGAATACAAATGAAAATGTCCTCAAATACTACATATGAATTTATCCCAGAAACACGATAAGCCTAGTATGATTAGTTTATCAAATTAGGACTTCAGAGGCTATCTACCCTTCTGCATTATTAAACCAGCACACTGTAAGTCAAGAATATCATCAGGACTGGAGCCCCTTTTAGAGCACTCCAGTCCCTTGATAGTATATTAGTTAAAATAGGACTTCAGAGGCTATCAACCCTTCTGGATTATTAAGCCAGCACACTGTAAGTCAAGAATATCATCAGGACTGGAGACCCATTTCGAGAACTTCAGTCCCTTTGATGGTATGACTCGAATACACAAAATATATCTTGGGAAACTGAGAAAACCTATTACCGAAATAGTTTATGGTGTTTGAATATAAACACCATGTGATGAGGAGCACTTTATTGACAATGTTTCGCAGATAGCTTCTTCAGGTCAGTGAGTGACCAGAAGAAGCTATCTGCGAAACATTGTCAATACAGTACTCCTCCTCATGTTTTGATTTTTGTATATTATTATTATATTTGTGTATGTGGTTGAGGGAGTCAACTTTTCAAAGTTCTTTCAACTTTATTGTGTGTCCCTTCCTATTTACACATTCGTCTAGCTTCTTGATCCTACCTTCAGGTCTCATGTAACACACACAACACGCGTTAAAAACCCAATTAAGCAGCTCCTTCCCTGCGCACACCAAGACCCAGGATCAAATGTAAACATCACACTGACAGCTGATTGGCAGACCTTTGTGTGTGACGTCACGACCCTCAACCAATAACAACTGTACTGACTTTATTTTGATTAGTGTTTATTAAATGTTTAGAGGTATTTTAGATAACACTATATGTTTAATAATAATTTCCCTTTTAATTTATATAAATAGCTTACAATTTTGTTGCTTATAATTAATCATATTAGTAGTACATTCATAATAAGTTATACGCTAGTCAATGCATATTTAGATATACGTATGTCTCTAATTGATTAGTAATATAAAACAAAGGGACTGGAGTTAAAAAATATGGGCTCCGGTCCCTACGCTGTGCTTGACTTACAGTGTGCTGGCTTAATAATCCAGAAGGGTTGATAGCATTTGAAGTCCTATTATCACTAAGTATACAGCAGTGATGTATGTTTTCATATATATTTTGAAAAACTCAAATAGTAAAAGTTTGAATAGAAAGACAAAGTAAGTTTTAATAACTACATAAAGATATATACGGTTCTTAAAAAAACGTTATGATAAATATTTTATAGATTATTTTATAATGGTGCACGAAGAACAAATATGGAAAGGGAAGGACAAATAAAAACAAGTTAGAAAACATATGATAACATATATATGTACTCTTGTTTGTATCCTATAAACCCATATAAACGTCACTGAGTAATATGCTGTATATACCTCTAAATTAATTGGGCACTTATAGGCTTGATATATTGCAAAACTGTTGATGAACCATTTACATTAGTATGATTAATAACAGAAATTACCGAACATTGTTTTGGAACTTTATTACGACACAGATTACTTTGTAAATAGTAATATCCATACAAATCTGGCTGACAATAAATACATTTATTTGTTCAATAATAATTATATATCATTAGGCTATACAACTACATTGTTCGTAAATAGTTTTTGGACAAGGCTCGAATATAATATATTCGAGCCTTGTCCAAAAACGAAGAGACTCAACCTTTGCCATTAAAACACCACACCAATTAAATTATTTGTAATATTACATTATCCTTACAAATTGTCTTGCTATCTTGCTCCCGATCAAACTAGTCAAACTGTAGTGTACAGTCGGCAAGATTTCCAGCTTGCCCATGGCTTCTTCTATTTATGGTATTAATTTTAAACTATAACAAAAATATAAATGTGAAGTGCAAAGGACAGGAATTAACAAACTAGTGGGTAAGTTAAATCTGTAGTTTTCGTTTGCCATACTATATTTTCTTATTCTAGAATAGCATAAATACAATTAACATTGGGCCAGTTGGAAATCATGCCGGGTGTACCTATCAGTATCTCTCTCTCTCTCTCTCTCTCTCTCTCTCTCTCTCTCTCTCTCTCTCTTAAAGAAACTAGTTTATAGGAAGGGTTCAAAGTGATGATAGTACGGGAGGTTGTAATTCCTGGAGGAAGGGTGGGGTAGAGGAAAAGGAGGAAGTAATGTGAAGGAGGAGGGATGTGAAAAGAAATAGGGAAGGAGGAAAATGAGAGAAGGTTAAAGAAAAAAAAATACCTCTTGAGGATTATGACTCGTTTAAAAAAAAAATCTGGTAATCATTAAACGATTTTATTCAGTTTAGGAATTTATTGTGAGAGTCTGAGGGATGATAGAGATAGTTCTGACTCCTTTGACTGCTAGAGGTTTTTCCACAATTGAATATAATCGTCTATGATGGCCAGAATAAACTGTCAAAACGAGTCATATTTTTGTGTTCTCCCATTCTTCTTTGACTTCCACCTTCTTCACCCTTCCGTCTTTTATCTCACATCCCTCCTCCTTCCAATTACCTCTTCCTTCCTCTTTACCACCTCCTCCACCACCCATTATAACCTCCCAATGGTCCTATCCAGAGTGAGGTTGGTCATCCTCTACCCTATCTTAGCCGTTTCTGTCTGTCTCTTGTCCTGTACTACTTGTCCGTGTCATAATCGTCAAAGGATTAAGAGATGAACAAATTATTATTATGCTGATTATTACATTGAATGATTACGAAAAAGGCTGTCAACTTAATAGTATTATTAAAGCGTACTAATTTCCAAATATAATAATGTATAACATGTTTTGTTAACACTAGATTAGCGGGCTAGTGGTTTATTTATATGTACCGCCCAGCGGGGTGTTTTTAGCCAAAATAGGGCTGTTTATGTGATCATTTTCATGCCTAAATAAGACCCAGAGTGTAAAACAAGTATCTATCCCTGAAAGGGCATAAACAGAGCTTTCCAATGACACCATAACGATCCTTTTATGATGGCTAGTTTTCTTGCAACAACAGCGCAACGCGAGTGCAAAAAGCATGTAATTCGGCACTTTCCCCATACAATTCCGTATGTAGCGAGTGAGAGAGGGAGGGAGGAGGTGGGATTCGTGTCAGTAGGTTCACCGCGGTGGTCTGGAGCAGTCATACGCTCGCTACTCTCCTGCCACCACTTGTCTCTCTCTCTCAGCAACATTACGTGCTGAAATTGCCACACGACCTATGTCGAGCGCCGCCAGATAGTCCAGATTTATTATACTCGACTTATGTTGCGCACCACCAGTTAAGGGTTAATGAAGAGGAGACCGCATGCATTCAGCTAAAAGTAGTGGGTATTATACTTCATTCTTTATAAGTAGGCCAGAAATAGTGACCTTAAACCTCTGTATTTCAGAATGGGCTTATATTAAGCTAATGTGCTGTACATTTCCAGACTTATTCTTGGCTGACTCTTCCTAAATGGTTGAAATATTAGCTCGATTACTCTATTCGGTTTTGAGTTATATGGGTTAGTGATTACGATTCTTAGTGTTACTATATTGAACAGACATATACAGTGCAACTCTCCAACCCAAGAGTGAAACGTTACTCTCAAACTTTCTTCTATTCAACAGCTGAGCTCTGGAACTCTCCCAGAATCAGTCTTTCCCTTTTCCTATGACTTAAATTGCTTCAAACTCCGTGTGTCCAGGAATTTTGGCTCGAACGTCCCTTGATTTTGGCCCTGTCACTCTTTCAACTATGGGGGAGGCACTCGCTATAGGCAGTTCTGCCTTTTGCCTCCCTCACTCACATAGAACAAAAAAAATAATTCTAATAAAGGATACCATCTAAAATATAAAGGTGAATGGGGAGAAATCACCATATTGTATGGGTAACGGCGGTATTAAGACGATTATTCTCAAAAGGTTTCCTGACACTACACGATTCCATTATTATATAGCCTTTAAAAGGATAGAACTAAGGTTGTAAAACTTGAGAATATGAATATATATGAGGCAGATGAGGAGGATAAAGATGGTGATGAGAGAGAGAGAGAGGGGGTGGGGTGGAGTGTACTGTACTGATATAGATAGATAGATAGATATATGGATGGATAGACAGACATATGCATAGATGGAGATAGATACATAGAGAGATAACACAATGATAGGACAGGATCGAGTGCTTCCTAATTCCTCTTCAAGTTTTAAGCAGCGCATGCAGTCAAGTAGGAAATTAAACAACTTTATGTTCACTTGTACTACACACGCTGGCTTAATTACGAACTTAAAACTTTAATGGCTATTTTGCAAAACCTTTGTGGGTAATTTGTATGATGAGCATGTTCGAGTTTACAAGAACTGTTATACTGATGTATGTGTAACTGCAGTGGAATTATTTAACACCAACTACTTCCCAGTTGTTCCTGTATGTTTTCAAAATACTTTAATTTTACATTGGTGACACATTGCACTTTTATTATAATACATTGTTAACCTGCGTACTTCAGAAGAATAGCAAAAAGGTGTCTTTATTTATTTTATTACGAACTCGAGATCTTTTCAAAGCCAAATCAACTGTTTGGGGTACCAAAACTGCCTAAGAGCTAAGAGGACATAAACATCTAGTTAGTAAAAAGTTAAACTGAAATCATTCCTATACCGACAATATTTACTATGTATACTCGTTATGAAACTCTGTACATCCACATGCACTTCTGTGGCTAAATACAGCCATATGGTAACAGATAGGGTAGAGTAAACGGCATCATGTCACGGTTGATGCCCTAACCCCCGTCAATCCAACAGGATCACGTCAGGCAGTATTGTGGCCATTAATACCTCTGGCGTGACAGGATTTATATTGTTGTGTCACGATCCTCTTGTGTCCTGTCTCAACGCTCTCCTGTCTGACTTCCCACTGTCACACCCGTCATGTCTGTCTTATTCCACTTTGTCTGTATCTGATATTTTCTCATTTCCTCTCCTCCCACTTACAGCCATTTTCAACCCCTTGCCTTTATGCTAGGTTAAATTTGATTTGCTAAGTTAAGTGAGATTAACGTAAACAAAGCATAGTTATATTTCCAACTCGCCTCACTATTTGCACTAGTTGCTTTCTTTGCTAATAATCTATAATAATTCGCCTATTGGTTTTTAATTACCATTCTTCATTTCACCATAGTTAGTGTTGTATTTATTATCTTCCTCCTCACACAGCATGCGATGCGATATGCGATTAAGTTTATAACCCTAAGTAGCAGCCCCTCTTTGGTTTTTAGCTTCATTGGTCTGCATCCTTCATCTTCCCTAGGCTTCTTTCTTCACGATAGCATAGATGTTATATTTCTCCATCTTCTCACTGGGGGTCCTTCTTTATCTACACGTTTGCTTAGTTATCCAAATTTGATGGCACGAGTTTGTTTTTGTTTTCTCTCAATATTCCTCCCTCTTCCCTCCTTTGTTCCAGCCTAAAGACATATCGTGCGTCGAAATCCCCCGGTGGGTCGAATCTGTGTCACCCTGAAACACTCCCTCGGGTTATTATCTTGTCCAGGTAAAGTCAAGGGTAGAGAAGGGAGAGGACACTGGTGGAACAAGCAATATAATATCAGTAATAATATACGGTATATAATGTATGCATACATAGTGTACACAATACGTGATATGGAGACAAATTGTAAATGGGAAGTAGTGGACAAAAAAAATAGGTTGTAACGAAATGAATAGAATACAGTATAGAAATGCAAACATTATTGCGTGTGCCCGGATTAACTCACACATACACATAATTCTCTCTCTCTCTCTCTCTCTCTCTCTCTCTCTCTCTCTCTCTCTCTCTCTCTCTCTCTCTCTCTCTCTCTCTCTCTCTCTCTCTCTCTCTCTCTCTCTCTCTCTCTCTCTCACACACACACAACTATAGGTAGCGCCAAC
>CM064498.1:14836485-14926485 GCA_032716605.1 Paralithodes platypus | reverse complement strand
ATCACGAGCAGACTAACAGTGATGTGCAGGAAAAGTTGCAGTGATGGGCTGGGAAATGAAAACGTAACCAGGTCAGGTAAGGTGAAGATATGGAGGGCTATACCTGAACAACGGCACTTCGTATCTACTTTCCGAAGAGTGTAGTTAACATGTTAGAGCAAAGGGAGACTAATGAGTGATGCATTTTTTTTCTATGTGATTGAGTAAGGCAAAAGGCAGAACTGCCTATAGCGAGTGCCTCCCCGATAGTTGAAAGAGTGACAGGGCCAAAATCAAGGAACGTTCGAGCCAAAATGCCTGGACACACGGAGTTTGAAGCAATTTAAGTCATAGGAAGAGGGAAAGACTGATTCTGGGAGAGAGTTCCAGAGCTCAGCTGTTGAGTAGAAGAAAGTTTGAGAGTAACGTTTCACTCTCGGGTTGGAGAGATGCACAGAGTAGGGGTGGGATTGAGTTGCAAGACGGGTACCACGTGCCCTACGTAAAGGAGGTGGTATACACTGGGAAAGCTCTGAGGAACACTGATTATTATAGTAGCGATAGAATAACGAGAGAGATGCAACATTGCGGCGGAGAGAGAGAGATTGCAGAGAGTTGGTGAGTGGATGGGAGTTAATGATACGAAAGGCCTTCCTTTCAACTTTGTCTAGGAGAGCGGTGTGAGATAAACCTCCCCACACATGTGAACAATACTCAATACAAGGACGCACTATGCCCCTGTACAGAGCAAGAAGCTGTGCAGGGGAAAAGAACCCCCTAAGGCGGTTGAGCACACCCAACTTCTGGGAGGCTGCCTTAGCAAGACTGGTAAATGGTCCTTCCAACTGAGAGCAGAAGAAAAAGAGACACCAAGAATATTGAGAGAAGAAGAAGGATTGATTTTTGTATTGTTGAAGAATAAGGGATAGTCCGCTGGGAGTTCCTTACGGGTAGATAGATGGAGACATTGAGTTTTGGAAGCATTAAAGGTAATTACTAGGTTTTCTCTGCCCCAATTGGAGAAAGTATTTAGATCAGAATTTAAGAGTTCTATGGCTTCATTACGATTGTCGTTGAGGGATTGCTGGCTGGGGAGTTCTGAAAAACTAATGGAGTAGTGTAAGGTTGAGGTATACAGTATATATGTTACAGGGAATCTGATAGTGAATTCGTGAAATAAAATTAGAAATGTGCTTATAATTCTATGGTCCTAATATTTCAAGTTGCATTTTATATTTGTATGTGTTGTAAATTTTTGGTTACGTTAAATTTTGCCAAGCTAGATAAATCTATGATTAATACTAATTTCATTAATCGTGTACTAAAATTTGAAATTCAATTTATATTTTTCTATAATATTAAGCTTCATAGTAGTTTGGTTAAACTGGAGCTATCTTAACCTGTACACTATAAGATATCCTAAATATAGGACATGGTATCAGAAATATTTTGAAATTAAACATTTAATTATATTATTTCACTAGGGATTTCATGAAATCCCTGATTACACAGATTCCCTGCAACATATACACAATGAAGTGGAAGGATTGTTTATGTACTTTAGACAGGGAAGTAAGTCTTCTAAAGGTGGTGTCACACGAGACATTTTCCGGTAACATGTTTGGGCAATTGTAGTCTGGCAGCTTCAAAATTAACCTAGGTTGCTGTTCTGTCCTATACGAAACTTCAAGCAACGAATTATAAAGCATATATTATGCTGCATTGCTCTGATTATTATTAGTGTGTCGCAACTTAGTAGGTCAGGCCAGGTTAAGGTTAGTTAGTTAAAATAGGACTTCAGAGTCTATCATCCCTTCTGGATTATTAAGCCAGCACACTGTAAGTCAAGAATAACATCAGGACTGGAGCCTCTTTTCGAGAACTCCAGTCCCTTGAGATTAAGGTATTGAGGGATAAGCAATTAACATAATATACTGAGGGTTGTTATAATGTATAGATATTTATTATGTTAATTATTCTTTTAAATTTGTTTTCATAAAATGACTACATACATAACAATTATATTGAAATAGAATTGCTTTTTTACATTATCCTCCACTTCTGTTTGCCCTACGAAAACAAAGGTTTGACTGAGTGAATGTGTACGCTAGTAGTGTTATGGTGTGATCCCGTAATGTTGTATTATGTTGAGTAATGTAATTACTACACAACCATTTACCTATACGGGACCACATATTACTACACAACCATTTACCTATACGGGACCACATATTACTACACAACCATTTACCTATACGGGACCACATATTACTACACAACCATTTACCTATACGGGACCACATATTACTACACAACCATTTACCTATACGGGACCACATATTACTACACAACCATTTACCTATACGGGACCACATATTACTACACAACCATTTACCTATACGGGACCACATATTACTACACAACCATTTACCTATACGGGACCACATATTACTACACAACCATTTACCTATACGGGACCACATATTACTACACAACCATTTACCTATACGGGACCACATATTACTACACAACCATTTACCTATACGGGACCACATATTACTACACAACCATTTACCTATACGGGACCACATATTTATTATATATTGTATAGACTCTATTTTCCTTATTTATACTAATCTTAGGATTTACACAGTAACTGTTGTCGACCTTCAAATTTCTATCTTATCATTATCGACCACGATACTTCAAGTCTTAACTACCCTGGCTTCCGTTTACTAGTATACTGTAGCTTCTCGTTTGTAGACGTCGAGTTTCCGCCTCTCACGCCAATTTCTACACTCATCACGTATTAGAGCACAGAAGCTTCAAGTCTGGATTTGTAACAGGACTAATACAACCAATTGCTCGGCCATGGTAAAGAAGAACGATATTGCGTTAGTATTACACTAAATTACATCCGTATAGGTTTTGTTATTAATGTGGATGCTATAGAACCAAACCTCATAGTAATTTGATATGATGTTCTTAATTCTAGCTGCTTTATCTGTTACGTCAATATGATCAGCTGCAGTACCGGCATTCACACCATCGTAAATCGGAACTCCGCAGCGCGACAATAATTCCAAATTTGCAAACAAGACCTATCCCATCAGTCGCAAGTTTGTAGCAGAGAATCGTAACACTGCTGTGCTATGGAATGATTGCTGGTCTGTATATTGGATTTACACAGTACAGTCATGTATAATAATCCGTGGACACCGATGGTTTTCGTTATGCAATTATAGCTATTTTGGGTTGATTTTTGGACGAAATTTACACTTCAAAAAAAGTATATATATAGTTTTGTAGTTATGTATGGAAAATTAAACCCTTAATCGTCCTACAGTATATTTACTATCACACGCATGCACACAGACACACATACAGAGAGAGAAAGAGAGAGAGTGAGTGAGTGAGTGAGTGAGTGAGTGAGTGAGTGAGTGAGTGAGTGAGTGAGTGAGTGAGTGAGTGAGTGAGTGAGTGAGTGAGTGAGTGAGTGAGTGAGTGAGTGAGTGAGTGAGTGAGGAGTGAGTGAGTGAGTGAGTGAGTGAGTGAGTGAGTGAGTGAGTGAGTGAGTGAGTGAGTGAGTGAGTGAGTGAGTGAGTGAGTGAGTGAGTGAGTGAGTGAGTGAGTGAGTGAGTGAGTGAGTGAGTGCGTGAGTGAGTGCGTGAGTGAGTGCGTGTGCGTGCGTGCGTGCGTGAGTGCGTGCGTGCGTGCGTGCGTGCGTGCGTGCGTGCGTGCGTGCGTGCGTGCGTGCGTGCGTGTGCGTGCGTGCGTGCGTGGGTGCGTGCGTGCGTGCGTGCGTGCGTGCGTGCGTGCGTGCGTGCGTGCGTGCGTGCGTGCGTGCGTGCGTGCGTGCGTGCGTGCGTGCGTGCGTGCGTGCGTGCGTGCGTGCGTGCGTGCGTGCGTGCGTGCGTGAGCATGAGTGCGTGAGCGTGAGAGAGGACAACCTCTTTCCATTATCGTCCACTTAAACTTCTCCGATCTTCACCACTCTCTCTCTCCCTCTATTTTATCCTTCTCATCCTGGTGTTTGACTTTTTATCATGCTTTGCTGTTTCTGTTAAGGGGAGGTATTTTGTTTATTACTTAGACCTCCATTAAGCTTAAACTACACCCCCTAGTCCCCCTTCCAAGATAAATTTGTAAATTTTTCGGTAGACAAATGTCCCGGCCTAAGGCCGGTTGCTCTTAAATTACAGGCTCGTTTTCGCTCGACATGAAAAATCGACACCAAAATCGCACAAAAGGTTTTAAAATTGACAGAAATTGTGTTAAAGTTCTTACTGTCGCCAAACTAATGGGGCAAACGTCTTAAATGTCAAAAGCAATCGGGCTAAACATGAGAGAGAAAGGGTCCAAGTAAAAAAATCCCTCAAGTTGAAATCTCCCCTTTATGTCTTATGGTTTCTGTTCATTGGTTGTATTTTCCTTATAAGACTTCAGTGTCGGTCCAGTGACCTTCTGGCTCTTAATATATATATATATAAACACACAAACAAGTATTGACAGTTGTGTATATATGCAGCATAATATATTTAGATAATAATCCATCAACAAATATTGATGACATTTGAGTAAAAGGAATGTATCATTGCATTTATTATTCTGTATCATTGACTCTACATATCTAATTGTATTAGTGCAGAATCTAACTGAGAGAGAGAGACAGAGAGAGAGAGAGAGAGAGAGAGAGAGAGAGAGAGAGAGAGAGACGTCAATGTATATGGACAGATTCAGAAGTTGTATAGTGATTGTCGTTGTATAAGAAGGAAGGAGGAAGGAAGGAAGGAAGGAAGGAAGGAAGGAGGGACACCAACCAACTTACCAACCTGACTGGACGACTGAACTGATTAATGCCAACAATGGAACTGTCCGACCAAGTAATGTGATAAGGTGGTGTGTGTGTATGTGTGTGTAATAATAATAAATAATAATAATAAACGGTTTATTAAAGAATGGCAGCCTCATTAGCTGAAAATACACATTTTACAATTAGTGGATGAACATGAGATGTACAGATATGAAAATGGTAAGCTCAGTTTACAATGGGTGAGTATAATATACTTTACATTAAAAACAAGAAATTAATACAATAATTATGCTAGTGCAAAATACATATTATCATGTGTGGGTGTGTGTGTGGGTGTGGGTGTGTATGTGTGGGTGTGTGTGTGTGTGTGTATGTATGTGTGGATGTGTGTGTGTGTGTGTGCGTGTGTGTGTGTGCGAGAGAGAGAGGGAGAGGAGAGAGAGTAAATGAGTTAAACAAATGTGCTGTATTTTGTGTGCTCCACTAGGTCCTAACAGTTATAAATTGTTGGCAAATATTGCATAGAAAGTCACATTAACCTACAATACAACAAAATATGCAGTGCAGTATTTTGTCCGTATATAAAGATACAAGAAGAGTAAGGCAACACGATTATATGGTAGGTTAGATAACAACATATAACAGGACAAATACAAAAATTAACAAATCCTCTACAAACTGACTATTACAGTAATTGGGCAGCTTTTGGTCACTCCTACAACTGGTTAGTCGACAAAAGCCCAAACCAACTGATGGATTGAAGACTACTTTTTCCTTCAACTTTTACTACAGTATAATTGGCCAACAGTACGAGTATGAATGGACCATGGTTCGGTGAATGGAGCCTTAGAGAAATACCATGATTGGTCAGCATATAAAACTGAAAAGTTATATACATACTTTTTTCTCGAACGAATCGCAGTATAATTAACTTTATATAATTTTATGGATTATCAGTGTTGATTTTGTTTTAAACTATACCAGGTGAACCAGAAAATACAACCATCCCCCCATAATTATGTATGAGGCTGAGGCAAATAATATCAGCTGACTTACCTTTGCTCAACATATATATGCCGTCATTGCATTGCAGTAATGATATATCCACTCTAGTTTTGGAACTTAAAACAAATGCAGCACTGACAACTACATTACATATATTCTTTCAATCTATTTCACCTTGATCCTAGAAGGGGTGACACGAATGAATCTCATCCATGCACCTCTGTCAGCCAGCGACCCTCCTCTCATTCAACACCACTCTCACTCATTTCTAATTTACATCACGCCATAGATGAGGGTCTCACCTGTACAATCTCAAAATTTGCTGACGATACAAAAATTGCAAATAGCGTATTCTCAAAAGAACAAGTTGACGATATGCAACACAATCTAGATAAGTTGTCATGTTGGGCCCAAATTTGGCAAATGAGTTTCAATGCGGATAAATGTAAAGTACTACATATCGGATACCAAAATGAGAAAGCAAACTATTTGATGAATGGCACTCAGCTTAAGAATGTAAACAGAGAAACCGATCTGGGAGTAACAATATCGAGTAACCTAAAACCGAGTCAACAATGTTCAGAAGTTGTTAAGAAGGCAAACAAAATAATTGGCTTTATAGGCAGGTCATTTGAGCATAAATCAAAAGACGTTATCCTAACCCTTTGCAATTCCTTAGTCCGCCCTCTTCTTGAATACTGCGTTCAATCCTGGTGCCCTTAATTATTACCAAAAAGATATAGACAAGCTAGAAAGAGTTCAACGTAGAGTTACCAAAATGATACCTAGCCTAAAAAACAAACCATACGAGGAGCGTCTTAGAGAATTAAATTTATTTCCTTTAACCCAGCGCAGATTAAGAGGCGACTTAATTCAAGTGTTCAAAATCATCAAAGGCATCGACAATATGAACTGTAGTAAGTACTTCGCTATCGACCAATCTAATTACACGCAGGGAAACGGTTGCAAAATTATTGGTAAATCTTTTAACTCGCACGAAGCTAAGAATTTCTTCTTCAATCGAGTTGTCAACTTATGGAATGGGCTTCCCCGAGATGTCATAGACTGCAGCACCGTTGATTCATATAAACTTCGCCTAGACAAATATCTCGCATCAAACCCGCGACTGACTGCGTTTGTAAATGAATAACTTTATTTTATCCTCCCCTCAGTTACTAACCCATCTGTCCCCTACTAACTTCCTAATCCTGCCACGGACATTAGTTCCAGGGCAGTAGTTCCCTTTCCAATGTTCCCTTACCCACTCTAAACCACTGTTTGGACACTTGATCCTCAGTGTTTTGGAGGACAAGCAGCCTAGAAGGGTCACTAGACCTGTTGTTGCTTGATTTCCTTTGTAATCTTTGTTTTCTCTCTCTCTCTCTCTCTCTCTCTCTCTCAGCATGAGCCAAACAAGCTCTTCGGGGTTTAATCATGAAAACAGGTTCAGGATCACAATGATAATCTACACATTGTCATACAGCGAGCGCGCGCGCGCACACACACACACACACACACACACACACACACACACACACACACACACACACACACACACACACACACACACACACACACAAACGGTGTAGCCTCTGTTCACCTAGCAGTATAAATAGGACCCTGCTATAAGTAGACGAAGTTGTGACGTCCCATCTGGGGTTGGTGATCGGTTACAAGGTGAGATGGGTATCGTACTGGTCAACCTAAGCCTTCGGGTGAGACTGGTACCGTAATGAGCATGGTATCGTACAGATTAACCCTAAGCCTTCGTTTCCAGATGTTGCCAATTGGCTAAAATACAGACTACACACACATCCACAGCCATTCCAACGATACATAAACACTTAACATGCATTTCACTCAATACATTCCCAGTTAAGGAGGCGCGATAATAATGAGCTTAGCTCGTATTGCGTGGATTCCCCTTGACGAACAAGCAAGTGAATACACACACACACACACACACACACACACACACACACACACACACACACACAGCAAACGAGGTGTCACACGAGCGATATGTGTGTCAATGTTTATGGGCAATTGTTGTCTGTCAGCTTCAAAATGTAAGTTCCAGAAGTATTACACTACCTAAAATAACCTATCTCCGAACTAGTTTCCGATTCCAATGTGAAGGAGCCTTACAATAGTACGAGCCAAAATAAATTGCTGGAAAATGCGTCCGTGTAATGCCACCTTAAGTTTGACTACCTATTCCCTGCATTTAAACTTCAGTGCTCAAGTTTTGATTGAGTTCCCAAAATGTCTTTGTGGCTGCTTGAGAGAGCTTCAACGAGTAAGTACTCAATGGTACATTTTTTTTCTTGCAAAGTAACCAAACATTGAAATTCGACAATATAATCATGTTTATTTTTATTTTATGATTATGAATGGGAACACATGGTGATTGCGTATCTCATTGTTCCTATATCCATATCATATCAGATCAGTAATAATTAATGCAAATTATTGACAAAACTATATATGACACATGTTATATATAATATCAAGTTTGGAGTTCTCGAAAAGGGGCTCCAGTCCTGACGCAATTCTTGACTTACAATGTGCTGACTTAATAATCCTGAAAGGTTGGTAGCCTCTGAAGTCCTATTATAACTAACTAATTATAATATCGATAATGGCATATATATATATATATATATATATATATATATATATAATAATAATAAACTGCACTATAATTATATGTCACTAACGATCGATATTTGTCGAGGAAAAATAGCATGCTTTTGATATTGTGTATGTATACTTTCGTCATACTATTTTTAATCTTACAAAGGAGTACAAAGGAAATCAAGCAACAACAGATCCAGTGACCCTTCTAGGTTGCTTGTCCTCCAAAACACTGAGGATCAAGTGTCCAAACAGTGGTTTAGAGTGGGTAAGGGAACATTGGAAAGGGAATTACTGCCCTGGAACTAATGTCCGTGGCAGGATTAGGAAGTTAGTAGGGGACAGATGGGTTAGTAACTGAGGGGGGGATAAAATAAAGTTATTCATTTACAAACGCAGTCAGTCGCGGGTTTGATGCGAGATATTTGTCTAGGCGGAGTTTAAATGAATCAACGGTGATGCAGTCTATAACGTTTCGGGGAAGACCATTCCACAAGTTGACAACTCGATTGAAGAAGAAATTCTTAGATTCGTGCGAGTTAAAAGATTTACCAATAATTTTGCAAACCGTTTCCCCGCGTGTAATTAGATTGGTCGATAGTGAAGTACTTACTACAGTTCATATTGTCGATGCCTTTGATGATTTTGAACACTTGAATTAAGTCGCCTCTTAATCTGCGCTGGGTTAAAGGAAATAGATTTAATTCCCTAAGACGCTCTTCGTATGGTTTGTTCTTTAGGCTAGGTATCATTTGGTAACTCTACGTTGAACTCGTTCTAGCTTGTTTATATCTTTTTGGTAATAAGGGCACCAGGATTGAACGCAGTATTCCAGAAGAGGGCGGACTAAGGAATTGTAAAGGGTTAGGATAACTTCTTTGGATTTATGCTCAAATGACCTGCCTATAAAGCCAATTATTTGTTTGCCTTCTTAACAACTTCTGAACATTGTTGACTCGGTTTTAGGTTACTCGATATTGTTACTCCCAGATCGGTTTCTCTGTTTACATTCTTAAGCTGAGTGCCATTCATCGAATAGTTTGCTTTCTCATTTAGGTATCCGATATGTAGTACTTTACATTTATCTGCATTGAAAACTCATTTGCCAAATTTGGGCCCAACATGACAATTTATCTAGATTGTGTTGCATATCGTCAACATGTTCTTTTGAGAGTACGCTATTTGCAATTTTTGTATCGTCAGCAAATTTTGAGATTGTACAGGTGAGACCCCTCATCTATGTCGTTGATGTAAATTAGAAAGAGAATTGGTCCTAGTACCGATCCCTGGGGTACCCCGCTACTTACATTGGTCCATTTTGATGCCTTACCGTTTATGACTACTCTTTGCTTTCTGTCGCTGAGCCAATTTTCTATCCATTTCAACACACCGTCTTGTATTCCATGCGCTTTTAGTTTTAGCAGTAAACGTTTGTGGGGAAACTTCTTGGAACACGTTGTGTCTTAACATTTGTTCTATGTCTGTAACTCCGATGATATTTTCACTTGTAACTATATGTATTTAGTTAGTTTGTATGTAGGCCTATACATTAGTCATTCAACTTAGAACACGCATTTTCTTTACATTATTTATCTTTGTCTGTAACTCCTTTGACTTTCTCAATGGTAACTATATTTCTATACTATCAATTATCCCAGAGTCCCTTCAGCCACACCCTCCTGTCCAAACTTCAATTTCCTATTTCCCGCCTCTATTCATTTCAGTGCGAGCTCTTTCGTCTAGCCCACAGTTCTCTTCTCTCCATATTATGTTTCAGTTTCTGGACTTCATTTCGCGCGTGTGTGTGTTGCTGTTTCTCCTTTCTTCCATCTATACAGCCCTTTTATCTCTCTGTTTCACTGTATTATTATTAAACTAGGACAATATGGGCCATCAACCCCATTTGATTAGTAATCCATACTGTACCATGACATAAGTTATACATCATTACAAGATTTTGTAAAAATTGGAATGGCAACTTGTATTCCTCATCAAAGGTACAGTAAAAGATCTAATTCACCTAAATGGTTTGACCATAATTGTGCTAGAGTAACTGAACAAAAAGCAATAGCCTACAATGCATACACAAGATAAAAAACACATGAAGCCTTTAATTACTTTAGAAACATCAGAAATCATGCCAAAACTGTATTAAACCTAACTAAATCAAACTTTCTCCACAAGCAGGCAAATAAACTTCTAAATAATCCAAATGATAACAAAATATTTTGGTCTACTCTTAACTCATTCAAATCCAACTTCACTACTGCTTCATCCATTCCACCATTAAAATCTCCGACTGGCAATCTTGTAAGTGACCCACGAGGTAAAGCTAACCTTATTGCGGATATTTTCTCCACCAACTCAACCTTAGATGAAATAAATCAAGATGTCCCTGTACTTAATTTTAATTCGCCTGAAATTCCCTCACTTAAGATCCACACCAGACATGTCAAAACTATTTTGCAGAATCTCTCAGTAGATAAGGCTCCTGGTCCAGATGAAATTCCTCCAATAGTACTTAAGAATTGCTCCATGGTGCTCGCTCCTGTATTGGCAAAAAATGTCCGTCTGTGTACTCATACCTCATGCTTCCCAGTACACTGGAAAGAAGCAAACATCCATCCAGTTCCTAAAAAAGGTGCCTCTTCAGATCCATCAAACTACAGACCAATAGCTATAACTTCCACTCTTGGTAAAGTCTTTGAAATTATATTAAATAATCACATAATTAAGCATCTTGAGAATAATAAATTAATCAGTGATAGGCAATATGGTTTTAGACGATGTCGATCAACTGCAGACATTATTTGCCTTCTTACGCATCAAATCAACCAAGCTACAGACCAACATGGTGAAACACATTCAATAGCACTGGATATATCAAAGGCATTTGATAGAGTCTGGCATCAATCCTTATTGTCGAAGATGTCACACTACGGCCTTGCATCATTAGTTCCACTGATTTCTTCTTATCTTCATAACAGAAAAATATGTGTAATGGTAGGTGGCCTTTATTCTCAATTTCACTCAATAAATGCTGGTGTTCGCCAGGGATCAGTTTCGGCCCCAACTCTGTTCCTCATTCATATCAATGATCTCATATCTACCACTCATAATCCAATACATTCCTACGCAGATGACTCAACACTCCACAGTTCCTTCACATTTACCAATTCTTTCACCCAACCCGATCTTATAAATTCAAAAATAAACACTGCAATTTCTCTGAACCAGGACCTTTCTAGAATGAATGGGGACAAAAGAACCTAGTTTCCTTTAATGCACAGAAAACCAAGTACATTCAATTTTCTAACCGACAGAATCTCACTGACTCCCATATATTTTTTAATGATGTAAATATTCCCACTTCCCCTAGTATTGACATTCTCGGTGTAACATTAACTACTAACTTGAGCTGGACACATTATGTTAGAAGCATTGCTAAGAATGCCTCTAAAAAACTGGGACTCCTGTACAGAGTTTGAGAATTCTTCACTGACGAGCAGTTGGCCGTAATATATAAAAGTCATGTGCGTTCTCAGATGGATTACTGTTCACCTCTGTGGAGTGGAAGTGGAGTGGTTGCATTGAGGCAGTTGGACAAAATTCAAAATAAAGCTATTAGATTAATCAATAACCCTGCAATCACACAGGACCTTCCTACATTATCCATACGAAAAAACGTTGCATCCCTTGCAGTATTCTACAGATATGTTCACAGCAATTGTTCCGAGGAACTTGCTTCAATTGTGCCGCCTCTCCACATCTTTCCCCGTAGAACTATGGCAGCTGAGAGCGCCCATGAATTTACACTTTCTCCTCCACAATGCAGAACTTCTGCTTATCAAAATTAATTTATCCCTAGAACTACTACTATTTGGAATTCACCTCCCTCGAGTTGCTTTCCACAAACTTACAATCTACAAAAGTTTAAATCCAGTTGTTACAAACATTTTATGAATGGAGGATGCCTTTAGGCACATGGACCTTTTTGTTTTATCTGTGTTTTTCCTTCCTCCATTCATTGTCTCTTAAAAAAACCAAAAACAAACAAAAACAACATAATAGATTGAAAGTACCCTCCAGTACCAGATGTGTTGCCAAAAGCAACATGACTACACCCACTCAGCTCAAGAGTTGGTGGGTGACTAACTCAACTCAGGTGGCCTGGAGGCTGGAGTAGCTGAGTGAGACCATGAGAAGTGTTGCCAACTCTTAACAGCAGTGCCTCCAAGTCATGTTAGCAGCTCCTGCTAGATATTTGCAAAACAAGGATCATATATTGACTTTGCTTAGCTATTCATCGTAGTTACCACAAGACTAATACATTTATCTTAGTAATGCAATACTATATTTTTAGCCGAGAATGCTGCATACATACTACACAAAATAATGTTATAATACTAAACATGGATGATTTACCTATTCGTATTTAATATAGCTTCAGTACCGTGACAGGTAAGTATGGTTATTAGCTCTTAAGATGCTCATAAGAAATCTAATCAATAACCAATTAAGTCTTTAGGGTTTTGGTGCACGCGATCGCTGAGAACTTCCTCCTTCCTGCTCCTTGCTTAGTTCATAGTTGTGTTTAGTCATGCTCTCTCTCTCGCTCTCTCAAGAAATGCAACATCAGTTAATATCAGTGATATCCAACTACTCTTTTCTCAAAAACATATCGGTACCAGTTTCAAATTTGATAGAAGCATTGTTACGACCTTGTGTAGATCTAGTCATCTAGCTTTCATATACAATTTATATGTCGGATCAAAATTTG
Source organism: Paralithodes platypus (assembly GCA_032716605.1). Classification (NCBI taxonomy): domain Eukaryota; kingdom Metazoa; phylum Arthropoda; class Malacostraca; order Decapoda; family Lithodidae; genus Paralithodes; species Paralithodes platypus. Next base: position 14,913,271 of record CM064498.1, on the reverse strand, counting down.
CCTTCCGGATTTACACATTACCTTACTAATACAAAACAATGATACGAGTATGACATCTTAACTTTACAGTGGGTTTTATGTCGTACTACAGGTGTATAATTCCTTTACTGCAAGGTCCACTTTACAATATTACCAGATTTACTTGCTCATGTAGTGATGTACACCCTATGTGGTGGATTGTGTTTTTTTTTTTTATTTTTTTTTTTATTAAGCGTTTTTTTCACACAGCTATTTTGATTAGTTCTTTTGCATTTACCTTTGATAGGGTGCCTAGAGATGTTGTGCAGTGGGCTATGAGGAAACTTGGTGTGGAAGAGTGGCTGGTGCGTGTGATAATGAAGATGTATGAGGATTCGCGAAGTGAGGTGAGGGTGAAGGGTTTACTGAGTGATGAGTTCGCAGTCCGTGTTGGAGTCCATCTGGGTTCAGTGTTAAGTCCCCTCCTCTTTATTATGGTCTTGGAGGCACTGTCTAGAGTTTTTAGAGGCGGACTCCCGTTGGAACTGTTATATGCAGACGATTTAGTCCTAATAGCTGACAGTATGCAAGATGCTGAGGCCAAATTCAGAGAGTGGAGAGAGGGCATGGCGAGCAAGGGTTTAAGAGTCAATATTAACAAAACCAAGGTTATGCATTGTAGATTGAGACGAGGCAATGTGGAAAAGAGCGATGCATACCCATGTGCAGTGTGTGGAAAGGGAGTGGGCGTTAACTCAATTCAACGTAGCATCTGTCGATGTTGGGTACACCATGGGAGTAAGCGCTGTAGTAGAATAAAGGGGCCCCTGCTGAAGGATAAGTCAGAAATAGAGAAATTTGAGTGCGTAGTGTGCAAAGGCGAGCTTGCGTTAAGTGATGATCATGTGGCTGTGAATTTTTGGAAATGAGTCTTTGGAGCTGGTGAACAAGTTTTGTTACCTAGGAGACACCATCTCTGCCGGTGGTGGGGCCGAGGCTGCCACTGTTGCTAGAATTAGGTGTGGCTGGGGGAAGTTCAGAGAATTTATGCCAATCCTGACCATGAAAAGAATGCCTCTCCCCCTGAAGGGAAAGGTGTATTCCTCATGTGTTAGAAGTGCAATGATGTATGCCTCAGAAACATGGGCCGTTAAAGTAGAGGATGTCAACAGAATGGAGCGAAATGAGATGAGAATGGTGAGATGGATGTGTGGGGCCAGGCTACAGGATAGAATAACAAATGTTGAGCTGAGGAGACGTTTTGGTATAAAGAGTATTAGCGAGGTGATGCGTACAAGTAGACTGGGATGGTATGGACATGTGGAGAGAATGGATGAACAACATTGGGTGAAAAAATGCAGGTCTGTGATTGTGGAGGGAGCTGCACCAAGGGGTGGACCGAGGAAGACCTGGGATCGGACTATATACATGCCGATCTCAAATCCAAGAACTTGACAAGTGAAGCAGCCCTTAACAGGGTTGCCTGGAACGCCGCCATTAGGACAAGAGACTGAAACTGCACTTATGTGTGGAACACTCAGTCTTAAAATGTTATGTATGTATGTATGTATGTTGTGTCGTCCCAGTGGCTTGTTTATTTTGCAACTTTTACATTTTATTTATACACACAAAAACCATTCATATCTCCTCCCCCCCCCCCCCCCCCGCACACACACACACACACACACACACACACACACACACACACACACACACACACACACACACACACACACACACACACACACACACATCTTTCGCTATATTAATTAATTGGTTTCTAATGTTGGGCTTGTCTACCTCTTAAAGTAACCTTTACAAGTCCTTTATTTACGTTCATATTTAATTAAAAAAACACAGCTTTAATAACCACTAATTATAATACATATTTCTACTGTCACTATCATCACACACTGTACCATTCTCCTACTCCTAGTTTTTCACTACCCATTCTCCCCATACTAATACCATCACCTAATATCTCTGTGGTCCTCTCCCCAGATCCTGTCAGTCTAGCTTCATGCAAAATAACAGAACAAACTTGGCGGTCTGATCGTGACTGACATTCGAATTAGAAATATCGAATTGTGAGAAAGATCTAGGTGTGTTTGTTAGCAATGATTTGAAGCCTAGAAAACAGTGTATAAGCGTTCGAAACAAGGCAAACAGGATTCTCGGGTTCATCTCTAGGAGTGTACGTAACAGAACTGCTGATGTTATCTTAAAACATTACTCGTCATTAGTGAGACCCCATATGGATTATGCTGTTCAATTTTGGTGTCCTTATTACAGAATGGACATAGATTCATTGGAGAGAGTACAACGTAGAATGACAAAAGTTATCCATAATATTAGAAATTTTCCGTATAAAGAAAGGTTGAAGAAATTAGGCTTACATTCGTTAGAGAGACGCAGAGTTAGAGGGGACATGATAGAGGTATTCAAGTGGGTTAGTGGGATTAATAAAGGGGACATGAAAAATGTACTAAAGCTCAGTGATAGCGAAAGAACTCAAAGGTTTCAAATTGGATAAATTTCGTTTCAAGAAAGATATAGGCAAATATTGGTTTGGTAACAGAGTTGTAGATAGGTGGAATAGGCTACCAAGTGCTATAGTGGGATCAAGAACGATAGGGACCTTTAAGATACAATTGGATAGGCATATGGACGAGATGGGTTGGGTGTGAGGGTGATCTGTCAGGTGTGGCCCAGGTGTGGGGATCTGCAGATCCCCGTTTTTCTGACCTCTGACCGTTTCGGTGAGGTAAGTCCTAATGGTGTTTTTAAGCTGGGCTTATAATTAGGGTTGGTTGTGACAGGGATCTGCCTTGTGTAAGCCAATCGGCTTTCTGCAGACTCCCATTTGCTTATGTTCTTATTCCCAAATTACTGTGTCATCCTGGGCGCTAGGATTCAGAATCTTTTAGGGAGTTCAAAGAAAGTCGAGGTGTGGAAGGATGAATACTCAATTTAGCTTTCTTCCTTCGCTTAAGCTTGACATTTCTTTGAATTTTGAAATACTTCTCGTTTTAATCTACAAATCCCTTTCTCCAAATGGTCTTGCCCGATCATTTCAGCTTGTTGGCTGAAAACTTCAGCTTCTCCAGGTTATAAAGCATGAGGTTATCTCCTCTGTCTAAGAAGCTGTTATCTGCAGTGTGCTCCAGCCACCTGTATTAGGTCTTATCGTTAAGGTCAAACATTTTGAAATTGTAATTCTTGTTTCATATTGTAAAACTCTGGGGAAAATGTGTTCGACATGTAATGTTCTTTGCAATAATAATATATATTTGTAATTATGTGACACGCATTTTTGTTTGCAAACACGTTATCGTGACACGTAGATCTGCAAATGACCTTCAACCACAATGTAAAGTCTATCTTTTATCTTTATATCCCGTACTCGAAATATTACAAAGGTCAATTGGCTAACTTAAGAGGATAGAGAATGTTAACCAAGGATGCGATGAGATGAGGAAAGTAGGACTCATTACTGACCATATTGATATAGTCCGTTTTTTTCACCTGATTGACTCCTTTGGCATCCAATGTCTCGATTCTTAATGGAAACATATGATACTGCTATGTCTCTGCGTCATATTATTGCCAAGTTTCCATAATTGACAACGTATTTCGGTACATAATCTTGGTAATAGACGAATACTCAGGATGAAGAGATAGCAATTTACCATCAGCTGGAAAAAAAACCCAGACTATAGTGTGAGACAACGAGCAGACACAGGAGAAGACAGAGAGTGAAATAGGCCAAATGAATGAAAAGATAGAAGAGAAGAGAAGAGAAGGGAAGGGGGATGGTAAGGAATCATAGCTTATGAAGGTGGAGAGAGGTAATTAGAGAGAACAAAAATGTTTAAAGAAGAGAAGAGAGAAGGTAAGGAAACATAATATAGATATGAAGGCAGAAAGAGACAGGTATTTAAGGAGAACGATATGGATTGAGAGAATATATCAGATGGAGGCAGGGAAAGTGAATTATGATAACTTATGGAAGGAAGTGAATGAAAGTGAAAATAGGATAATCATATAATAAGTTGGGAAGAGAAGAGAGAAAGGAAAATTAGAAGAAATGGAGGGGAGGGAGGGGGGGGGGGATATACTGTATAGGAGGACACGGAACATGGACTTTTTTTTATGTGAATGAGGGAGGCAAAAGGCAGAACTGCATGTAGCGAGTGCCTCCCCCAGAGCTAAAAGAGTGACAGTGCCAAAATTTAGGGACGTTCGAGCCAAAATGCCTGGACTCCCGGAGTTTGAAGCAATTTAAGTCAAAGGAAGAGGGAAAGACTGATTCTGGGAGAGAGTTCCAGAGCTCAGCTGTTGATTAAAAGAAAGATTGAGAATAGCGTTTCACTCTTCGGTTGGAGAGTTGCACAGAGTAGGGGTGGGATTGCGTTGCAAGACGGGTGCTACGTGCTCTACGAAAGCGGAGGGGGAGGGGTTATACACTGAGAGAGCTCTGAGGAACACTGATTATTGTAATAGTGGTATAATAGTCAGAGAGATGCAACATTGCGGCGAAGAGAGAGAGGGTGCAGAGAATTGGTCAGTGGACCTGCGTTGATGAGACGGAAGGCTTTCCTTTCTACTTTGTCCAGAAGTTTTGTGTGAGAGGATCCCCTCCACACATGTGAACAATACTCAACACATGGACGCACTGTGCCCTTATACAGAGTAAGAAGTTGCGCAGGGGTATAGAATCCCCGGAGGCGGTTGAGGACACCCAGTTTCTGGGATACTGTTTTAGCAAGAGTGGTAATATGATCTTTCCAAGAGAGATCAGAAGAAAAAGAGACACCAAGAATATTAAGAGAAGATGAAGGGTTAACTTGCATGTTGTTGAAGAGTAGGTCATAGTATTCTGGAAGGGGGCGATATGATGACCATACCTATCGAGTACTACCATTTGTAAAATCAACAACATTAGTTATTTTATGGTCCATAAATAAAACAAATATCATTAACCCAAAAATCGACAACAAATATTGTGTAGAATATGATTTATATTACCATAAACATAATATGGTAAATGTAAGACTAAACGTACCAAAGGTTTTCAGTATCACGCACACAGCAACCCTTTCACAGTTGCTACATCACTCACACGCAAATGTATCATACATTATGTACAGAGGACAAACACTCGCATTCATCTGCATGATAACTGCACTGGACATACTGGTAAAGCGCTCTCTCCCTCTCACGCGCGCGCGAGCGCGCTCTCTCTCTCTCTCTCTCTCTCTCTCTCTCTCTCTCTCTCTCTCTCTCTCTCTCTCTCTCTCTCTCTCTCTCTCTCTCTCTCTCTCTCTCTCAAATAGAGAGTACGGGAACTATAGTATGGTATGCAGGCGTAATTTAATTGGTTAAGTAATCACCGTATATATATTTATGGTTGGATAGTAAGTGCACAAATACATGTGCATAACAAACACTGCACAATATACACTTGAATAGAAGCACATACACATTTTTCTGTTTTGTTGACATTTATTACATTCTCGCTGGCAACACGACAAAGTAGCCTCCCCACATTCTCTACTGCGTAAATGTATGTTAGACCACGCTACACGAAACAACTCTCTTTTACACGGTTACATCATCCATCACCACCTCAGGAATGCACATACCACCTTCAACCTCGACAATAAATTAAAATCACCACCTCCCCAAGCTTCATAAATCAACTTCGTGAAAATGCACGGGTAATCTGCCTCATGTAGGCTAGAGGTTTGTGGGCTCGGTCGATCGTAAGTGAATATTACCACAGAAGGTCCGCGGCTATCAGGGGTGAGGTGGGGCTGATAAGAAGGAGAGTGAAAGTCTGAATAGAGAGAGTTAGTGAGCATGGAAGAGAAAGAGAAGGTTGACATTTACTGTGCGAGACAAATAGCATTACAATAAAATAAAGTACAATAACATAAAATAAACATACATCATATACAGTATATAATTCTTTGGTACCGGTAATCTTAGACCCTTTTATTGAAGCAGGGAGTAATATGCCTTAAATCATGGGTTTAATAACTATCAATTAATTGTAAATGATTCGTTATATGATTGGGATTGACATGAGTATAGGAAAGGCGAGACAAGGTATCAAATTTACTTCAGATATAACCTTTATTTATGTATCATATTCTTACACAAATTAGTTTGTTGGTAATAACAAATAGGACTAAAGAGGCTATGAACCCTTAAGAACATAAGAAAATGGGAGTCTGCAGAAAGCCGATTGGCCTAAGCAAGGCAGATCCCTGTCCCACACAACCCCAATATCCCTTCTGGATTATTAAGCCAGCACACTGTACGTCAAGAATAGCGTCAGGTCTGGAGCCTCTTTTCGAGAACACCAGTTCCTTTCCTACACAAATGGGGATTTCCAATGCATATATCTCACCTTTCCTGCTCCTGAAGCACATGTATGGTGTAGTGTATGTTCGCAGTGTAATTACGCAGCCAAGAAAACCCTTCTCATAACTCAAGGGCTACGTTAACGCCCGTGAGATACACCTGCCAACACAGCCAACGATATACGTCCCTCATCCTAACACTGAGTGGCCACACAATGTCACACAAGCAGACCTTAACCAAATATAGACACAGACATAACATTCTCGACTTAACCACCGTCACCCACGCTGGAAAGCTTAGTGGTCCTGGACAAACTGGTTCAGGTAGAAATATAGAACAAGGCAGAATTTATTTCGTCTTTAATTATCGTTTTTGTCTTGGGCCACCGGATTTTGGCATTTTGCAAATTTACCCTCATAACTTCTCTTCAATACGTTTAATTGCTTTGGAGTAGAATGCATTTTATTAATGTTTACATAATTGAACATTCTGAATTAAATTTATCAAGTATATATACTGTATGTTCGAGTACATACACTCTGTAGAAGAATATAACGAATGTGAGAACTAGGTTGATCCACCATAAATATGGTAAGACAGCCACTTCTCATCTAGTTGACTCCCTACACATGAATAGTACCGCTTAGATGCAGGGAAGGGTATAGGGAGACCTGAAAACAATCATTAACTTTAAAGCTACCATAATAGTATAGATAATTTGGAACAATCACCATTATCTGCGCCACTACAGTGCTAAATAGCATTACAATTACTACATCATTATATAATATTTGCGAAACTATTAGTATTAGATATATTGGACATAAAAATGTTCAAATTCCATTCAACCAAACTGCATTGAACTAAAATTAACTATGTTTACCATGAATCAACATTACTTGTTGTATATTATCACCATTTGAACTAATTTTACATATTCTATACCAATGCTGCTATAATAAAAACAAAAGAACAAATAAAAGTAACATATATTGCTCTCTTGTTTTTGTGATCACAACTGGATTCCAAGGAGAAATCCTTTGAGCCCATGTTTATGACCTCTTTTGGTTCGGCAGCGGTGATGCTGCCAGGGATAAACTGTTTTATTGGACCTTCTGAAAATGGTGGCTAGAATTGGACACCAGATAAATAGAGTAAGCCAAAACAGAGTACAATAAAAATAATTGTTAGTATGTTTATCACTTTGATTCATACAGTTAGTACATTAATTAAATCGGAACAATGGAAACACTTGATGTGTATATACACTTCAAATCTAAATCTGTAAGTAGACCAAAAACATTTGTTTAATCAAATTGTAAACACATACTGTTATACTCTATCTCTTAGTCTACTAGTTTCCGGTAATGAATTTTCGATTGATCTTGTCAAACATAATTTTCACAGAGAAGAGCAGTCCGGCCGATCGGCTTTTTACAGACTCCCATTTTCTTATGTTCTTATGTTCTTATGTTCTTAAATGTTATTTTGTAGAAAGTTTAAGTCAAATATTAATCGACTAGTTGAAATGCTAACATTGTAACTCTATAATAATATGCCAATTGTTAGTGCCACGGTCGGTAATAACAATATCCAACTGTGCCTAGTGGTAATGGCAAGGGACTAGGGTTCTCGAAAAGGTGCTCCAATCCTGACGCTATTCTTGACTTACAGTGTGCTGGCTTAATAATCCAGAAGGGTTGATAGCCTCTGAAGTCCTATTTTATTTTAACTATTGGTAATAAAAGTTCAAGTGATGTTATGGATTTAGTTACAAAGCTCTGATAGGCCCATATTGTATGACAGCTCAAACCAAAATCGTCTTTCACTCAAAACATATATTTAGTTTAAATACAATCAGATGAACATAATAATACATAATGGAAATATACAGTATAAACCTGATGTATAGTGTCAGTAAGCACTGTGGTGCGTTTCGTGTCGAAATCGATATGTAAAACAATTTTGGTTGCCCGGAATGGGGGGGGAAGTATTATCATACGTTGTCTGTGGAATTCCTGTCTAAATTGAAATTACACTGAAACTCCCCTGTCATTATCCTCGCTTACACTCGCTGTTATTGGTCCTGACTGCTTCCTCTTCAATGGGGATGTTTTGTTTTGTAATAATTCGTTATTGTATGTAATTTATTTTGTTAATTTTTGTGCGAGTTAATCATTCTCTAATTTAACTATATGCATCCATGATTATTATTTTCATGTAAGTCAAATTATTCTTTATTTTAATCCTATACATCCACTCTGTTTTCAACATGCCATTGTTTCTGTCTGTATTGTGATTATTTGTATGTTTTATTTTGTTTTCCACCAGACATATTGGTTTTACCAAGAATGTTGTGCTATATATCCTCTGTATTTACTCTTTACCATTTTCTTCGCCTTTCGATGACCCCAACATTCCTCGTGAGTGCATTTGTTTTCCATTGGTATTTCTTGACCATGCAAGTCTTTCTTCTTATCTAAATTGAATTTACACCTCATTCTTTTATTTCCCAGTTTTATTCCAGAGTGATCAATTTGGCTCTCTGTCACTCTATTGGGTTTGGGTGAGACACTCGTTACAGGCACCCTGCCTTTTGTTTCTTTCATATAATTAGTTATTATTATCATTATTATTATCAATTAGTTAATATTATCATTATTATTATTATTATTAGTAGTAGTAGTATTACTATTATTATTATTTATTATTATAACTACTATTATTTTGGTTATTATTATTATTATTAATATTATTATTATTATTATTATTATTATTTTAATTGTTATTATGAATATTATTTGTACTATTTTAATTATAATTATTTTATATATTTATGTTTATGAAGTCACTATTACTGGTATTTTGATCTGTCCTTGATTTAACATCCATAACTATATATTTTATCGACACAAGACATGCCTATGGATTAATTTTAAAGACCTGGCTTCACTAATTTAGGCTCAATGTGCTCAGCGTGCACACTGATGCTCTTGATAGCGTCACGCTCAAACAGATTATATATATTTTTAATTTATTTACACCTTTAGTAGAATTTGATCTGCGTCCAACGACTCTGCTTTCCATAGCGGATGGATATTTATCACATGGGATTATTTTAAAGACAATGTCCCTCAACTTTAACTAATGAGCCTCACTAATAATTCCCGTTTCCCAAGCCCCGTTTCAAACTTACCATCAATATGTCCTAAGTTCGCTACAAAAAGCTTAGTCACTCATAATAATTCGTGGAGCTAACCTATTTCTAATTATGGAAGTATATCTCTAGACATTATTTTATGATTATAGGCTATTGTTCTATACATCAACTGCAAACATATATATATTAGTTATTGAAAAGATGGTTTCATCCACAAATCAATCCAGATAGTTATAATTGAAAGACAGTCATACGGGGTCCATAATGTTATAATTAGTTAAAATAGGACTTCAGAGGTTATCAACCCTATGGGATTATTAAGCCAGCACACTGTAAGTCAAGAAGAACGTCATGACTGCAGACTCTTTTTGTTAACTCCAGTCCATTGTTAAGCCAGCACACTGTAAGTCTAGAATAACGTCATGACTGAAGTCACTTTTCGAGAACTGCAATCCCTTGTGACAGTCATACGGGGTCCACGATATTGTATATGAGACTGCACTACGATTTATTGTTAACGACTGTATACCCTTCTCTGACCCTGGCTGGGAGGGAGGTGGAAATGACTTGGCAGTTTTCGGTCACTTCGCTGTAGGTCATTTCGGTCATAGTCACATTAGCCCGCTTTCAGAGTCGACTCTCATATCAAGCTTAATAACCTAACCTAATCAATATCCTAAAGTATCCCCAGTCTTTCATTCTGGTTAACATTAAACGATAGTATGCAGTTTAAAAATAATGTATGCTATTCAGAGAGTTTATTCAAATAATATTTTCGACTTGAGTCCTAGTGGCAGATTATACGATAACTACAATGGTATAATGGTGACCAGAATGAGGTGACAATTATGTAATCGTGCTTAATTAGTGATTGGATTAATCTGTCATATCATTAACCATACCGTAAATTGAACTTCCCTGACTTTCAAATTGTACGAAATGCAACTGGAGGGAGAGGGATCAGACTAAATTCTTAGGGAAATTACTTTGGCACGAACCAACTCGGATACTTACAAAGTAGCCAAGACCTCTACGCTCCAGGGTATGTAGCAGAGAGTCTAACTGGTACCACGGTGTAACATGTTAATAAGGCAGATATGTTGTTGTCTCACCCACCGCCCAGGAACCAAATTAGAACAGGCAGGAGACCACCAAGGGAAACAAGGGACTGGAGTGCTGGAAAAGGGTGCTATCTGAATAATCCATGAGGGTTGATAGCCTCTGAAGTCCTATTTTCACTCACTCGCCAAGGGAAAGTATTCGTGAACATGAAAAGTGGAGTAAATAATTATGACCCTTTCTCTCCAATGAACAGTTTCGGCCGCTACTAAATGATTTTACTAAAAATTTATAAATCCCCTATAATTTAAGGTTAATGGTTGTAGTACTATTATTGAACACTTATATATTTCTTGGTCACAACATACTCTCGGATGCCCCAGTCTCTAGCTCACTCATAAGTATTCCTTGACTCCCTATGTGTTTCTTTATGCAATTATAACCATCTGGATTGATTCTTAGATATAACTTGTTTTTCAATCAATAGTATATGTAGTGTTGTAGTTGTTGTTGTTCCCTAAGCTGCCTGGCCGAACAGCCCCGAGTCCCTGAGAAAGGCCATGGCCACGATCGGGCTTTCCCACAGAGCTCTCATTGAGTGTAGATTGTGTTGTTGGCGTAAGTGGTTGTGTGAAATGCAGTCTTCTATGATGTGTTTAATGGTATGGGGTGCTGTGTTACATCCCGGGCAGGCGTCGACAACGGAGTCATCCAGTCTCTTCTGATAGCTCAGGAGAGCTGGATGGTGTCCGCATCTCAGCCTGGCCAGGTGGACTCTGTCCTCGCGAGGAAGGGAGGATTCGGAAGGATGGATTTCGGGAGGTCGTGCATGCAGCTGCGTGTTGTCTGTGAGTGAGTGGATGGATCGGTGAGAGATATGAGTATGGATGTGCTTCTGGAAGTTGGTTCGGGGTGGGCAGGGAGGGAGAGAGGACAATAATTGTGTGTGATACCGTGTGCTGGGTGTTGTTTTGATATTTCTTGGTGTCTGTGGGTGTGTTGCCATGTAGTTTAGTGGGTGGTCTTGGTTCGTGGAGGCTGCTGCCAGGAATTGAGTGCCTCTCATGTCCAGATGGTCTTTGACTTTGAGGATTTTGGTTTCTTGATGTAGGTGATCTGTGGGTGAAGTAGCTGTGCAGCCTGTAATGATCTTCAGGGCTTTGTTTTGAATAGTCTGTAAGGTCTTATGATGTGTTTCAGCTAAGTTAGAAGCCCAGGCTGGGCTTGCGTATTCCATCACTGATCTTATGTATTGTTTATATACTGTGGTGGTAGTTTCTTTGTTGTGTCCAAGTTTTGTGTGAGCAAGTGACCTGAGGGCGTTAAGTCTGGGTGTCAGTTTCTTTTTAATGTTTGTGGTGTGCTGTTTGAATGTCATATGAGTATCATATGTTACTCCTAGGATTTTGGGTGTGTGTGTATGTGTTAGGGGTGTGTTGTTTATGGTGAGTTGAGGGATGTATTCATGTTCTCCTGTCCAACTTGTGAGCAGGGTTGCGGTGGATTTGGCTGGGGCTAGATTAAGTCTGTTTGTAGTGCACCAACCATGTAGTGTGTTGAGATAGGGTTGAAGGAGATCTGTTGCTCTTTTTGGGTCATGGTGTGTGCATGCGAGTGTTATGTCATCTGCATAGGAGGCTAAGTTTATTTGGGGCGTATTGGGTGTAGTTATATCGTGCATGTACAGATTGAAGAGTGCGGGCGATAGGACGGATCCTTGTGGGACTCCGTTTGGAAAGTTTCTGATTTTAGATGACTGACCGGCAAAAGATACGTGTGCACATCTGCCTGCTAGGAAGTAGGCCAGCCACCTTTTTGTGTTGTTGTGCATGTTTGTGTTGTAGATTTTGTTTGTTAGGTTGTGGCGGGGGATGGCATCGAAGGCTTTACTAATGTCGAGTGTGGCTAATAGTGATCTGTGTGGTGGTCTAGCTGAGTTGATGCCGTCGAAAGCTCTTTGTGTAAGGTCTGTGAGAAGAGTGTTTGTGGAGTGCAGTGGCCTAAAGCCATGTTGTGTTGGAGCTAGGGGTAGGTCAGGTGTGATTAGTTGTAATACTAGGCATTCCATGACTTTGGAGGGGGACCAAAGAAGTGTGATGGGGCGGTGCGAGGAGGGTAGCGTGGGGTCTTTGTTGGGTTTGGGGAATGTGATGATGATACCATGCTTCCAAATGTCTGGTATTGTGTTGTGTGAATAGCTGTAGTTTGATATGTTAGTGAGTGCTTGTATGCCTTGTGGTCCCAGGTGTCTGAGGTGTATGTTGCTTATGTTGTCTAGGCCACAGGCGGCTGAGTGCTTGAGATTGTTGATGATATGCTTTGTCTGGTGATTGGTGAAGGGTGTATAGTCAGGTAGTATAGTGTAGTGTTGTAGTTGATGTATATAGTATATATTATATTCATACATTCTTTTCCATAATTAGAAATATGTGAGGTTCACAAATATTTATAGTATCCGAGTGCACGATATAATGTTTATAGTATCCGAGTGCACGATATAATGTTTATAGTATCCGAGTGCACGATATAATGTTTATAGTATCCGAGTGCACGATATAATTGGATGGATGTGTGGAGCCATACTGCAAGATAAGATAGCTAATGGAACTGAGGAAGCGGTTAGATATCAAGAATATCAGCAGATCTATGCATACACGCTGGTTGGGATAGTTTGGAACCTGTAGAAATGTATGATTAAATTTGGATGGACAGATGCCGTGAAAAAGGAGGGAACTAGATCGAGGGGTAGACATAGAGGAAACAATGAAATACGTACAAGCTGGTTGGGATAGTTTGTGACTTGTGGAAATGGATGATTCAATTTGGGTGAAAAGATGCCGTGAGGGAAGTGGACCGAGGGGTGAACATAGACAGACGTGGGATCAAGTCGTACGATCTGACATCACATTTTAAACCCATAACAAGTGTAAACCCCCCCCCCCCCTCCCCCAAAGGCTGTGTGGAAGGCTACTATTAGGAAGGGATAAAAAACACCATCTGAGTAAGAGCACTTTATTGACTGATATGCTGGTACATAGGAGGCCTTAAATATCCGTCCAGACAGGTGGCGGGGGAGGAGAGGGAGGTGGGGGTTGGCAGGGAGGAAGGAGGCAGGACAGGGAGGGGAGGCGGAGCCTATATATGGGTCAAATACATCAGTAAGAACTAGCAAAAACAGACATACAAACATGCGTACAGGGTAACAACTCTACTAGTACAAAGAAATCAAAATAACTATAATAACTAAAATAATATCAAGTACCACTCAATGCTATTAGGAAGTTTAGACTGAAAGAGCACCTTGTGTGGACCACTCCGTCTATACAATTAATGAAAGTAGGTATGAATAATCGTACTACAACTATTAACCTAAAACTATAGGTGCTTTACAAATGCTTAGTAAAATCGTTTAGTAGCAGCCGAAACATAGCGTTTATTAAGGGGAGATGTCCACTTGAGGGATTTTTTTCTTGACCCCTTTCTCCCTCATGCTTAGCCCCATTGTTTTTCTAATTTTATGACGTTTGCCCCATTATTTTGACGATTTTAAGGACTTTCAACCAATTTCTGTCAATTTTAAGACCTTTCATGCCATTTAGGTGTCGATTTTATCCTGGCGAGCGATAGCGAGCCTGTAATTTAAGAGGAACCGGCTTTCAGCCGGGACATTTTTCTACCGAAAAATGTAAAAATTTATCTTGAAAGGGAGTCAAGGGGGTGTAATTTCAAGCTTGATGGAAGTCTGAGAAACACACTAAAAACCTTCCCTTAAAAGAGTTTGTTTAGCTTCGGAAAGATGTGCTTCCTATTTCGATCAGTCTAATAAAGCTTACAAAAGTGCTCTCGTTTCCAAAGGTTTACCAAGCCCATGAGAAAGATAATGTGAGGGGCACGATGATAAAATTAAGGCGTGAAAGAATAATCGCCTGCATGTTGGGCAACATCTCTCACTATCTCTCTCTCGCGCGCGCGCGTTTAGCACCCGTAGAGCTTGTGACTGTAAGCATTTCCTAAATCTTGCTAGCCTCTATTGAATTCGAAATACAAATATTATTATAAAGAGAAGTTTAGGTGGATTAAATGGTATTGAAAAGACCGAAAGATGTATTGTTTTGAGAGAGAGAGATAGAGAGTGAGAGTATGCATCATCGACTCAGTTGATTGAAACACGAAACCTGTGAGAACGATTGTGTAATGGTGCGTGAGAGATGCGGGCTGCAGTGAGTCCGGGAAAGTGATGGAAGGGAAGAAGAACACAAGTCGTATAGGAAAATTACAGGAGCTAATAGATAAAGATAATAAATAGAAAAGGGATAGATATAATAGACATGGGGGTTAATATATAAGACTGCATTACCAGAAATGGGTGGGGTTATTGTGTGTTATATATCAGATAATATTATGTGAGATGTAAAATTCTAACCGGGGTCAACCAAAGATACCAAGAAGCCTGCGGTGTTATAATGAATGAAATAATCTACATTATAAGAGCAAATCAGTGAGTGAATGTATAATGGCTTTAGGAGGGAGATTAAGGATTAGTGGTAAAAAGAAAGGAAAAATTATAATGGGTCAGAATGAGATACCAGAGGATAAGAGAAAGTAAAAGAAAATACAGAGTGGCCATTTGAGACAAAAAAACAATGTAGTATGTGTACCTGTGCGTGTGTGTGTATGAGAGAGAGAGAGAGAGAGAGAGAGAGAGAGAGAGAGAGAGAGAGAGAGAGAGAGAGAGAGAGAGAGAGAGAGAGAGAGAGTACAAAGGAGTACAAAGGAGTACAAAGGAAATCAAGCAATAACAGATCTAGTGACCCTTCTAGGTTGCTTGTCCTCCAAAACACTGAGGATCAAGTGTCCAAACAGTGGTTTAGAGTGGGTAAGGGAACATTGGAAAGGGAATTACTGCCCTGGAACTAATGTCCGTGGCAGGATTAGGAAGTTAGTAGGGGACAGATGGGTTAGTAACTGAGGGGGGGATAAAATAAAGTTATTCATTTACAAACGCAGTCAGTCGCGGGTTTGATGCGAGATATTTGTCTAGGCGGAGTTTAAATGAATCAACGGTGATGCAGTCTATAACGTTTCGGGGAAGCCCATTCCACAAGTTGACAACTCGATTGAAGAAGAAATTCTTAGATTCGTGTGAGTTAAAAGATTTACCAATAATTTTGCAACCGTTTCCCCGCGTGTAATTAGATTGGTCGATAGTGAAGTACTTACTACAGTTCATATTGTCGATGCCTTTGATGATTTTGAACACTTGAATTAAGTCACCTCTTAATCTGCGCTGGGTTAAAGGAAATAGATTTAATTCTCTAAGACGCTCTTCGTATGGTTTGTTCTTTAGGCTAGGTATCATTTTGGTAACTCTACGTTGAACTCGTTCTAGCTTGTTTATATCTTTTTGGTAATAAGGGCACCAGGATTGAACGCAGTATTCCAGAAGAGGGCGGACTAAGGAATTGTAAAGGGTTAGGATAACTTCTTTGGATTTATGCTCAAATGACCTGCCTATAAAGCCAATTATTTTGTTTGCCTTCTTAACAACTTCTGAACATTGTTGACTCGGTTTTAGTTACTCGATATTGTTACTCCAGATCGGTTTCTCTGTTTACATTCTTAAGCTGAGTGCCATTCATCGAATAGTTTGCTTTCTCATTTAGGTATCCGATATGTAGTACTTTACATTTATCCGCATTGAACCTCATTTGCCAAATTTGGGCCCAACATGACAATTTATCTAGAGTGTGTTGCATATCGTCAACTTGTTCTTTTGAGAGTACGCTATTTGCAATTTTTGTATCGTCAGCAAATTTTGAGATTGTACAGGTGAGACCCTCATCTATGTCGTTGATGTAAATTAGAAAGAGAATTGGTCCTAGTACCGATCCCTGGGGTACCCCGCTACTTACATTGGTCCATTTTGATGCCTTACCGTTTATGACTACTCTTTGCTTTCTGTCGCTGAGCAATTTTCTATCCATTTCAACACACCGACTTGTATTCCATGCGCTTTTAGTTTTAGCATTAAACGTTTGTGGGGGAAACTTGGGTCAAAGGCCTTTTGAAAAATCAGGTATATAATATCTAACAGCTTTACTCTCATCGTAGAGAGGAGAGAGAGGAGAGAGAGAGAGAGAGAGAGAGAGAGAGAGAGAGAGAAGAGAGGAGGGAGGAGAGAGAGAGAGAGAGAGAGAGATGAGAGAGAGAGAGACGAGAGAGAGAGAGAGGAGAAATAGAGAGAGAGAGAGAGAGAGAGAGAGAGAGAGAGAGAGAGAGAGAGAGAGAGAGAGAGAGAGAGAGAGAGAGAGAGAGAGAGAGAGAGAGAGAGAGATCACACTGGAAATCACAATTTTGCATTTAGAAAACACATATCCTGTGACCACAACCAGTCCCGATCAACACCCCCTGGTTGGTGAAATATGACCAGCCAAACACGGGGAGAAAGGGAAAGTAACCACAAATGCTGATAATATCCCTTTGAGGATCATGACGCATTTTGACAGGTTATTCTGGCTCTCATTAGACGATTTTATGCAACTAAGGAAAGATTTGTGGGCATCTAAATGGTAAATACTATTTCAATTAATCCTCCGACTTCCTGATGCCTTTCCTAATCAGATTAAAATAATTGAATAATAGCCAGAATAAGCTGTTAAAATGCGACATAATCCTCAAAGGCTTAATGATCACACTGTAGAATATTATAGAGAAGGACGAGTAGTGGGAGACAATGAAAGAAGAAGGAGGAGTAGTGACAGAATACATATATAATCCAAATAATGTAAACAATGATTATGAAAGGTAACAGGAATGGGAGAAGAAGGATGAGTATAAGAATATGGATACTCTGACGAATTCGATATTGTGAGTAAAAGTGACTCCCTGAGTCGTGTTGTGTTTGATCTCTTCCTTCTATTTCCTCACATTTTCCTGCCACACATCTCTGACCCCCTTCTATCAGTACAGAATACACCAGGTGAGTGCAATTAATGGTACTCCCCAATTGCACCCTAATTCTTCCCTCTAAGCCCCTACATATATTGTGTCCGATAATTGCGTTCTCTGAATCTCCACTGAGCTGAGCATAATTGAATTGAATTACCCTGTGAATTCCACATACGTGTCTTTGTGACAAAGATTCCTTATCCATCTAGGAAGGGACTTGAGTTCTTGAAAAGAGGCTCCAGTCCTGACAATATTCTTGACTGACAGTGTGCTGGCTTAATAATCCAATAGGATTGATAAGGTTCTGAATTCCTATTTTAACTAACTAATTATCCATCTGTTCATCTTTATCTATTACTTTACTGAACTGAGAACAGACGGATGCAAATTTGTGTTGAATTTATTGCCGTAAAGTCACCCCCGAGATTTGTTACATTTTCATAATTGTAATTTTGATATTCTCTTATACTAATATCAGCTGACTTGACCCCTTCCGGGTTACGACGCGTTTATATTTGAAAAGGAAGGAATGTATGAACACTAAAGAGTATTTCAGGAATAACCAATATAACATGGAATGACATGAATATAGAAAAGGTGAAACAAGCAATCAAATACACCTTGGAGTTCTGCCGAGCCATAGAGATTTACATTGCAGGTACTCATTAACGTCTGAGTGAGACGGAATATATAAGGGGTATAGCTTATTTAGTACACTCAATGTTTTTGTTTAAAACATTTAAGGCTAGTCAGGACCTTGCACTAGCCCCATGTATCAATTAATAATTACATTTTGTCGGTAATTAGAAAGAAGTAATTTACTTAACTAACAATGAAAAACTCAAAACGTAATTTATTAGTATATGACTAATCAAAACATCTTAACCTGAAGTTCAATGATTTTGAAAACGATAACTTATAATACAGTATTAAATGATAGCATTGATAAACAATAGGTGAATGGAATAATTATGCCACCAAACATATTCTAACATAAGTTTACTTTCCGATACCAAAATTAAGAAAAGACAAAAATACTTCAAGAAAAATAACATGCGCCTAGAAAATTACTGGAAAAAGCGCTCGTATGACATCGCCTTTATCTTGGTTGTATCAAGTTTATTCTCCTGACTTGACACCTGACATCAGTCCCAGGCTCCTCTTTATCACTTGCACACCTTCCCTCCATTTCCACACCTCTCAATGACCGCTTTTATCAGCTTGAACAATCTCTTTGGCTTCTACCTCTCACACTCCCGGTGGCTTTAACATTATTTGTTTTCTTTTATTTATTGGAATGTTGTGTCATTATCTCTCTCTCTCTCTCTCTCTCTCTCTCTCTCTCTCAGATGTTGGTAATATTCACAGTGGAATATAAAACGTTCCAGGTTTTCATTTTCTGACTATCCCTATCCCTCCCATCGTACGGTTCATCCCTCTACCGCCAGTATCAGCCGGGCTTGACACATGACACCGGTACCGACTTCCTTTTTATCACCACTATCACCTTCCACACATTTTTCCACCTTGCAATGACCACTTTTATCACCTTGGATATCTCTCTCTCTCTCTCTCTCTCTCTCTCTCTCTCTCTCTCTCTCTCTCTCTCTCTCTCTCTCTCTCTCTCTCTTTGTTATCCTTTCCTTCCACTTTCACTTACTATCGGGTTTGCTAGCCTTAATAAAATTAAGTCTCGACCACCTTGCTGGGATCATCGTAAGGTCATGTGGCCAGTGTATCTATGTAAATCTCTCTCATTTCTATGTCTGACAAGGGACTGGAGTTCTCGAAAGGGGGCTTTAGTCCTGGTCGCGATTAAGGAAGACGTCTGGGGTTCCCGAGCAGGACAACCTCTTGGTTTATATTCCCAGTATACCTAGGGGTATAGTCTTGGGGGGTCTCGGGGACTCCGGTCACGTTCTTCCTGACTTTAAGGTGGGCTTAATAATCCTCATGGGTTGATAGCCTCTAAAGTCCTATTTTAACTAACTAACTAACTAGTCTGCAATGTTCCTTCCCGTACCCCACCCCCACCACAACCCTGCTCTCCATTCTCGAACTCTCACCTCTCCCATTCTTCTCTTGATATGTTCTCTCTTTCAAAAATGTAATACAACGTACATCGCGAATCCTAAATTATATCAATATGGTTGTTGAGTAAATAGGATACTATATGCTTTGCGTGACACGATAACTATTGCCATATTTTAAGGGGCAAGGGGTAGCTAGAGTACTATATACTTTACATAACTTTAACTAACGTATATAACCATACTCAAGCATTACCTATAGTTGAATCTACCTATTGATATGACCTAACCTTATATCACTTATCATAACCAGCTTCAATCTGATCTTAAGCTTATGATATTCTAATCTCTTAACATTGCACACATAACTTAGTATAACCAACTTCTAAATGTTGACAAGGAATTTCGAGTACGTGTATCATATTCATAGACATAATAACCAGGTGGCCATAATATCCCATAAACGTTGCAGGTGAACATTTGCCACCAACTGTATCTGAGCTACTGTTATCTTAGCTAGAAAATTTAACGCGTGTATTGTGCTCTTAATGGGATAGTGGCTATTTGTTTTTATTTATCAATATATATATTTATTTATTTTTAGTTTTCTCGCTAGACCTCCATCAAGCTTTTAAAAAACACAATCCTAGAACCCCCTTCAAAATAAATGTGTACATTATTTGGTAGAACATTTTCCGGCCGAGGGACGGTTCCTCTTAACATTACAGGTTCGTTATCGCTCGCCAGGAATAAATCGACACCTAAATGACACGAACAGTCTTAATATTAACAAATAAATGGGGCGAATGGCCTTAACATCCCTAAACTAATGAGCCGAACGTCATAAATTCTGAAAACTAATGGAGCTAAACATGAGGAAGAAGGGGGAACACAAAAACGACCCATCTTCCCTTAAAGTTGCTGTGCCCAAGTTTTGACTGAGTTTCCAAAAACTCTTTTTGGCAGCCTGATAGAGGCTCCCAGAGAGAGCGTTAACTAAATGTCACACTTATTTTTAAATATTGACGACTATCATTGATAATGATAATATATTTCATATACATTGGTTTGAAATCGAAGTATCGTAAACTTATAACAAATTATGTGTTATAGTAAATACCCCGAGATAATTTAATTCAACTTGCGAAAGACTTGTCATAGATACAGAGTGATTCAAGATACCCTTTAGCATTTTGATTCCTGGAGGTAGCCTACTCCTTAAGTTGAGCAAAAAAAAAAGAAAAAAAAGAAAAGAGATTGGAGTGAACAAACAATAAAGTTCGTCACCTGATAGATATCATATTTCAGTCTTATTTGGTGTATGCAATATTGGACATGATTATTCAGCTGGCAAACAATTGCTGTGCGTGTTTTTTTGTTTTCGTCTCACATGTTTTCCATTGGCATTGTAAAGTGTAACGTTCACTATTTCAATACTCTCCAATATCCAAAATCCTCCACTGTCGAACTTCAATTTCGTATTTCTCGTTTCCATTCAATTTTGCCTGTGCACTTTTTTTGCAGCCCACAGTTCTCTTTTCTCCCTGGTCCGTCTCTTTTACTGGTCGCCATTTCCCCCAATTTCCTCTCTATTTCAGTTCGTCTTTTCTATGTCAGCCATTTTTGTTTCCTGGATAAATTTTGTTTGGCGCTCTTCGCTCCATTCAATATTTGAAAATGTATTGATAATTTAGTCTGTATTGCATATATATTTTTCATTACCGCACACAATGCTGTATATTACTCTCTTTTCCATACATTTCAACATCCTAAGGCAGATAGTCCAGAGATAATTACTTACCGGTATACAAGACATAATAAAAACAATAAACACAAAATATATATATGATAAAAACAAGTTTAGTCCACCTTATAGATATTTTTGTCTACCATGCATATAATTGTGTCAAGCATGTAGATCCCTTTATGCATAATGTGTCGTTATTTATATCTCCTTCAGACAAAGTTTGCGGATATTGTGACCTTCGCTGTCTATTATATCTCTGTGTCTGCTTGTCTGTCTATCTGCTTGTTTGTAAGCAGGTTTCTCTGTGTCTGCTTGTCTGTCTATCTGCTTGTTTGTAAGCAGGATTTCTTACAAACCAATGGATGGAACTACATGAAACTTCTTCAGTAATGTGTCTCCCTTATTATTATTGTTTTAATATTTATTAAATATTATTTACATTAATTATGATTTGTTCTGTTTTCCCTTCGTACAGTCTTCCCCAGCGGACTTCATCATGTTTTAGGCCAAAGTTGATATTTCATTTATAATCTCATCCGCTTCTTGCAATCTCATGTGTTATAATGTTGCGTCGCTCTATGATGTTCTGGTCTCTTGTGAATTAATTATAAAACGGAAAGCTGTTATATACAATACTACACCTCACACACAGTACATAAGTGATTTAGAAAACGTATGGAATTACACTATATAATAGTAGTCAGTGTGTGCGCGTGCGTGTGTGTGTGTGTGTGTGTGTGTGTGTGTGTGTGTGTGTGTGTGTGTGTCAGCAAACAGTGAGTGTTTGCTTGGCATTAAATGAATATATAATTCCTCTTCTTTCCTGCTCGTTAGTCCTCAGTCAATCTCTCTTGTGTGTTCATCCAGGATCTTAAGAATGTGTTATTGTACAGAAGGAAAACAAACGACAGTTTTATGCTTCCCTGAAGCTACTGAATATACTCAGACACATACCCCATAGCTGGAGGTGGCCGACTTAGGACAGAACCCAAACAGAAACAACATTTAAAGGTCCAATTCTTGGTGTCCGGGACCACTTTCGCGTTCTCTAGCACCTTACTCTGTCTCGTCAAGAAGGTGAATTTTACAAGGGGAGGAGGATTCCTAGCCCCCTGCCCCCAGAAGGAAAATGTAGGACAGCAAATGAGACAGGCAGAAACGGCTAAGGTTGGGTAGAGGATGCAAACTTCACTCTGGATAGGACCAGCCCAAATGAATCAAATATATATATTTAATTCAAAATGCCCTTCCCCAGTTGAGGAATATTGGTTGAGAGTTTCTGGAATAATACCTGGAACATAGTCCATTCACATAAATGTACTACCTTATATTTCTCACATTCCACTATAGTCACAAACACTATCCATTTTTAATATTAACATCATATGAAAAGGAGCACATTATTGACAATGTTTCCTATATAGCTTTATATAACCAATAGTTTATCATTGGCCTCATGAAGCTATAATTATGGGAAACGTTATCAATAAAGTGTTCTTCCTCGTGTGGTGGTTATATTGATGCTGTCTTCTTTTTAAAGTTTTATGGGTGGTATTCTTAAAAAAAATCCCTTCGCAGCGTTGTTTATGGACGAAATAAATTGAAAAATGACGTTACCTTCAGAAATAGGAGTGGTAATCCGTCTAATCTCTCTAAATAACACTCAAACCTACAATATTCGTTCGGTATCGAGCGCTGCGAAGGATTTTTTTTTTTTTTTTTTTTGTGTGGGTATTTTTTTACCACTCTATTTTTCATCAGACTATCCATCTTCCCCAAATATCTCCGTGGACCTTTTCCCAGCCCCTGTCAGTCTCGTTTCATACATAATAACAGAGCATATTTGGCGGTTTGATAGTGACTGACATTGCCAAATTGCTGTGTCAACCTTCCCGCCAGCTGAAATTGGAGATAATTTGGGAAACTTCTAAAATGTTTATGTAGGGAAAGTTTTTGTTTACACTCCTTTTATAACTAGACTAAATTTAGTATCTCAAGTTTATTGCAGAATTACTTTTACTTTGTCGATTTTAGTTCCTTCATCTACGCACTTTTTAAAACGTTTCTGGTAATATTTTGGAGTTGTGGAGACGAAAAACGTTAGTTGAGTTAACTCCTATCGAATTCAGCATGTCATTGCTCGTTTTTATGGTGAATGTAAACATATTATTTTGTTCTGACTCTTAAATTTTGTTTTATTATTCTTAATCGTCCAGACATTTTATTTATTTAGTTTTACTTCTATTTATTTAAATATTTATTTGTTTTGTCTTTCATAATTTTAAAACGCGTTTCAAATGGACCAAGGTTTAACTACTATAGATTATAAACGACCCTTATCATGAACATTGTTCTTATTTTCAATCCAGTCTTTATATAAGGATTTACCAAACCAAAACACAAACAGTATACAGTATATAGAGAGATCAAGGTATGAGGGACAGAAAATAGTCAAGGTACAATTGGGTCTGACTGTGGAGTACGTAAAAAATATTGTTCGTTCTCTGAATTTCTAAACATTCCGCCGTGTTAATTAAAAAATCTTCTTGCTCCGAATTGTCTTTCCTGACTATTTTTTGCTTTTTGCCTGTACACTTTACCTACTCCAGGTTGTAAAGACATGAGGTTATCTCCCATTTATAAGAAGCTGTTATCTGCAATGCGCTCCAGGCAACTTTATTAATTAACACTTCTTACTACAGAATGTGTGTTTCTTTTTTTGTAGTTGTTTCATTTGTGAATTTGTTGGGCATGTGTTGTGCTTATGATGATCTTTATTATTTCAATGGCTTAGTTTTCCAATTGTGATGTAGTAGGCCTTCAGTATTTTTTTTTTTTTTTTTAAATATATACTTTTACCTGGCCCATACGAAACACCTCTCCTAGCTTTCCTTTCAACACTTCCTTACGCTTGTATCTTTTACTTTAATGCATAGTTTGCTAAATAGTAAACTACATACAATATACAAGGTTCATGTATAATTTGTGATCTGATGAAATTAAATATAGTTCTGCCTATCTGTCTATCCATCGATATATTCTAAATAATTCAGCAGGATAACATGAGAAGAAGGTATGTTTATCATGTGTTCAGTGAGATTGAGAGCCACTAAGTAGGAGACATACTGACCATTAACATGCTCTGACGGGCACATCACATAAATCATAACATTATACACGAACAGTCGGCAGGATTTCCAACTTGCCCAGTGCTAATTGTATTTATGCTATTACTGTATAGAGTAATATAGTAGCATAATGGCAAATATAGTAGATAAGCTTAACCTAGGCTACTAGTTTGTTTATTATGTCTTTTTGCATTTCTCTTTATGATATTTGCCAATAGATAACATACCATAAATAGTAGAAATCCTAGGCCAGCTGGAAATTTTGCCGACTGAATTACAAAACACACAAATGACGTCTGGAATTATGTAAACAACACCAAATGGATACGTTCAATACCATGTCACACATTATATACGGAACATACACATGAACTTTCATCTGCATGGAATTCAAATAGTCTCTCTCGCTCTCTCGCTCGCTCGCTCTCTCTCTCTCTCTCTCTCTCTCTCTCTCTCTCTCTCTCTCTCTCTCTCTCTCTCTCTCTCTCTCTCTCTCTCTCTCTCTCTCTCTCTCAAAACACACCGCAGGAGTTCACAGTACCCCCCACCTCCCCCTCCCTCAAACAGTAAATTAGCTCCTCCACCACCCCGACCTTTATAACTCATCACCGTCAAACCAAACAGGTATTCTGCCTCATGTAGCGGGAGATTTAGAGGCTCTGTCGATCTAAGTGAATATTAACCCGTTCAGTACCGGTGACGTCCTTTTACATTCTTTTAGTTACTTTTAGACGCTTTAATTCAGTTTAAAAAGGACCTCCATCATTTAACAGGCTTCGAGCTATCTCACTTAATCCTTTTTTTCTACCACAGATCCTTCTTAAACTGCACAACATTGTCTAAATACAGCTAGAATTACATTATAAAGACGTCGCCGCCGGTATAGAAGGGGTTAAGGGGAGGTTTTTAGTTTGTTCTCTAGACCTCCATCAAACTTAAAATTACATCCCCTAAACTTGTTTTCAAGATAAATGTTTACATTTTTCGGTAGACAAATGTCCCGGCTGGAGGCCGGTTCCTATTAAATTACAGACTGGCCATCGCTCGCCATGACAAAATCGACACCTAAATGGCACGAAATATCATAAATTTGACAGCAATGGGGCGAAAGTTCTTAAAATCATCAAACTAATGGGGCGAACGTCTTAAAACCTCAAAACCAATAGGGCTAAACATGAGGGAGAAATTGGTCCAGAAAACAATCCCTCAAGTGGAAATCTCCCCTTAACCCCAGCAGATCCAGGGTTGTCGGGGGTGAGGTGAGGCTATTGGAAGGAGAATTTTCGGGAGAATAGTAAATCTTATTTGTTTTCACAAACTCACCAATTGATTTACAAATAAACCTAACTAGTGAAATCAATGAGAGTAATGAATACATGTGGTACTCCAAGGACTCGAACCTAGGATACTCACACCGAAATTCCGCACACTAAGCACTAGGCTATCAAGACAGTTACAGGTTTATGCACAAGCCTACGATATATTATGCATTCTCGAACACTGCATATTAATCTAAGCATGTACATACACACAACTGCTCTATGATAAACCTAATGTTTAGACGAATGGAAAGGGTAATTAATGGGGTACTTAACCACAAGGGAAGTCGTCCCTATAAATTACTCCTGAACCTAATAATAACTGGTTAGATTTGTAGTCCATTCAGTATAAGAAGGCCACAAATCTTGACCACTAACCTGTCTAACACATAAACGACTAGAGTAATCGAGCTAATAATTCTAATATTTAGGAAGGCTCAGCCAGGGAATAGGTGTTGAAATTTACAGTCCATTTGCTCAAGTGCTTTTTGAGTTACAAAGATCAGGGATCACGATTTCTGGCCCACCTATAATGAATTGACTATACAGTAGTATGATTAGTCAATTTTGAGTGTGGATACAGCAAGGAGGGAAAACAGAAAATACAAATTGAATCTGACAAACAAGATACAGTATATGATTTGTTTGGCATAGTTGATAATACGGGAGCTTCTTTTTACCCATTCAGTATCGGTGACGTCCTTTTCATTATATACTGGCAACTATGAGACGATATTATTCTGCTTAGGAAGGACGTCTACCCATTAAAAGGCTGCTGAATATCTCAATTAGTCCTTTTAGCTACCATATACCCTTAATTAGCTTCATACAATAATCTAAATGTAGCTGCAATCAAATAAACAAGACGCCGGTACAGAAATATATAAAGTCAGTTTCACGATGAAACTGACTTATTCCCATCCTGATTAATCAACAAAAATGAACGAACTATCACTACACGATTTACATAAATTAGGAAAGACCTCTCACGGCCAATGCCCGACAGACACACATACTATTATACTAACACACCCAATAAACATAAATCCACCTTCCTTACAGTGAGAGCTCAAATAATAATACACATGCAGCCGTAAAACAAATATAGACCAACATAACATTGTATAAACCACCGTCACACACGCTAGAGCTTTTGTGGTCCAGGACAAACAGGTTTATGGTGGAGATATAGAGATAGTTGAACACAGGGAGAACCAAGACAATATATAACCATAAGCTACCATGTTGTATACATTGTGTTACTAGCCGTGCTATACAGTTAATAAATAATTTGGTATTGCAATTATACAGTGCTACGCACAATGAACATTAGTAATGCAAATTCAGCATAGGCTACACCAATATATATATGGAAACATAAATTACCAATTTGGGGTATCTACAGCATATACCTAGGTATAGCCTATGTCTCTTTACCCTTAACATGTATTGCACACATATTTAATTGCCAAATAGGTCTAATATAGCGTTGTCAAGACCCAAATAGTTATTCAGATCAATGCAGACTAGACGAAGGAAATATACACACGTTATTAACCCAGATTAATTAACTAATAGCAATTTGTTAAACAAGAACAGCAACAACAAATTAATTGATACGAGTCGTCTCGTCGGTTCCTGTTGAACATAAATATTATGACAAAATTGTTATAGGCATGTTAATTCGTAAACATAATGTCGACGTGAGCATAATAAGCCTTGCATTAATAAGGCATTGATGCCTTATAGTAATAAAGGTTCAATAAATGTGGGCTATGCAACCTCGATAGGCTTACATCGTAAACAACCACTATCAAATATAGCCCTTTATTTTTAGCTGATTATGAGTTAACATAAACTTACATGGGCTAATTAAATCTGCAATGAAAGTAAATTAAATTCAATAGTTTGTGTTAATAGGTATTGCGGTGCATTCTCGTAGGTAAATCGATACGCATAGCAATTCTGGGTGTACGGGTTTGTTGCAGAAATTATCATGGGACGCTTTGTGAAATTCCTGACTAAATTGAAATTACACTGGAGCTTCCCTGTCATTACCCTCGCTTACATTTATTTTTACTTGTTTTACACTTGTTTTCCTTTGTCCTCCTCTTCTTTGATAAAGATTGTTTGTTCTGTAGTTATTCAACATTTCATGTAATTATATTATTTTATGCATTTTTGTTATCTTATTATTATGTTGTATTAGTTAATGTATTATTGTCCACTCACTTATGAACATGTTATTCCAGTGTTCATCTTGGCATTACCTAGACGTTCCTACGTATATTTCTTCCTCGGATTAATTTATTCATAACATCATATTCGTGTTATTGAATTTAATATTTTCATCCTCATGGGTGCAATTTGCATCCTTCGATATTTCATGACCATGAGATTATTCCTTTCGATCTAAGTTTGATTTCCACCTCGTCTTCCTTTATTCCCCATCTACCTAGAGTTCTGCTTTCCTCCATTGTGGATTCTTCTTCTAAACACTTGTTCATTGTATTTTGAATTGTGCATCTCTCCTCTTTTGTTAGTATTTCGTGTTCAATCCGATCACAGTTGTTGGTCATGTCTCCTTTCTTTTCATTCTGAGTTTTGTCTATTTTTGTTTAATCTCGTAAGCTTTTCACTGCAGTTCATCCCTGTCGTATTTCCTCCTCGTCTTTCTGTGTGGCCTCTCGCTATAATCTCATCCACTTCCTCGTGTTTGCCTTGTCCTGTCTCCAGTGTCAAATGTTTTTTTCTATTTTTTTTTTTTTTTTCAATTTGCGCCCAGTTATCTTTTGTCAAGCTTTCTCTCCAGTTGTCCCTGTCTTATTCCCAGCTCATCTCTCGTGTTTCCACAGTTTTCCTCCTCCACGTATTTTTTCTCCTGGCATATAACTATCTCTTTAATCTCCTTTTCTCTGGACGTTTTGTTTCTTCGCTTTTCTTCCATATCTGTATTTTTTCTTTCGTTGTTCCTTCATGTTTCATTCCATTTACTCCTATCGAATTTGTATCTCCACCAGGATGTTAATGTTTTTATATGTTTTAGGGTGACTACATAATTATCAAATGATGTTCTTTGTTGACCTTACTTGTATGTAGATTGTAGAAGTGTACTAATGAGGTCACATATGATTGATAGCATCAGTTCCTCATTGACACAAAGTATGTGAATATATGCAATTTTGTAAATATACTGTATTCGACTTTTGTGTCATTAAAATATTTTGAATTGAATTGAATTGAATTGAGATAGTTTGATTCAGTGATTCTTGTGACACACACACTCACACACACTCTCTCACACACTCACTCTCTCTCTCTCAGCATTATATTCATCTTCATTTTAATTTATTCCAGGCTATAACATTATCACAAAATATCATTCCATTAAGTGATCCAGCGGCCCAGTAAGCGAATCACTCCCTCTCGGCTTCTGTTCAATGCTCCTTAGTTTCTACCCCCGCCATCCAATTTACTTTTGCCCTTTCGGCCCCAATATATGATCTCATTTTCCAGATTTCCATCCTTGAAGAGTTTAATCAAATTTGGAACGGTCCCGGGAACACTCGAATTAGGGGGAAATTTAATTTATTCGCAGCACAAACTTTAATATCCGCGCCCCGGCAGCTCCTTCCTTCCGCTGTTGTTCAGAGAGGGTCAAAAGTCTGGCAAACACTGAACATAATGTTGTTGATATTAAATGAGACAAAGCTTCTCTTCAACACGGCTCGACTTAGTTATGGGGCATCATTTTTGTATTTAACTAATCACTTCACAGACATTACTGTAAAGTGAAAAGTGAACGGAACGTTGTTGTTGTTGTTCCCCAAGCTGCCTGGCCGAACAGCCCCAAGGCCCCGAGCAAGGCCAAGGCCATAACTGAGCGCCCCCACAGAACCCTCCCTGCCGACCACAATAAAGCCTGGGTGACCGAAGCCACTCCATGGCGGGGAACTGAGGAGGGTGCGGAAACGCCCGGGAAACCAAAGCCCCACCCAGGGCCCTGTGCCCCTCAGCAATTATGAAGAGAAAGTTGAGGGGCAAAGGAAAAATGTGACGCTTTGGCTTCCAGTCTTGCTAGATTGGGAGGTCAATCCACGGAAGAGACGTCGTCACTTGAGATCTAGAAAATATGTAAGTAAAAGGAACAGTCAGAGTAAGCTATGGGTATGGTAGAGATCGCTCAGTTCTCACTCTGATAGACCAGGCCATCACCATGAACGGAACGTAAAAACTAACTGTGATATGGCTTAATTTGCCAGTTATTTCTGTCTATTATCTGTGGCATGTTTGCACTGTTGGTGTGCTTCTTGTGTTAAGTGGAGTATTTAAGTTTGTTACCATAAACATTCATCAAACTTAAAAATAAAACACATACAAAATGTGCACATTTTCGGTAGAAATATGTCCAGGTCAAAGGCCGGTTCCTTCTAAATTACAGGATAAAATCAACACCTAAATGGCACGAACGGTAATAGAATTGAGATAAATGGGTCGAAATGTCACAAAATCGCTAAACCAGTGGGGCAAACGTCTTAAAGTTTCAACATTAATGGGGCTTAACATGAGGGCGAAGGAAGTCCAGAAAAAAACACCATTAAGCATCTTTATTTAATAGTTATATATAAAAGGCATAATCTTGGACACATTTAGGTTGCAGTGGAAGCGTCGGGGCTAAGCGAGGGTGTACACAAATGCAGTTGATGGCGTCACGCTCAAATACACCACGAATTTCTCCAAGGGCATGGCTGACTTATATTTATTATTTCCAGTAGGGTGGTTGGGAAAAACGAAAAGGGGGTAGACAACGTAGAAACGACTGGAATATAAGACAATGGGAGGGATATGGAGCGCCTGATACCGAATATTGTGTGAATGGTGTAAAAAAAAAAAAAAAAAAAAATGCATTCCCATTACAAAAGGTACAATAACGATTCAAGTTCTTTCGTCCATGAGCAGTGCTACGATGGGAAATAATTGTTTTAGAATACAAGCCTAAACGTTATAATTGAAGTGGTTCGAGGAGTAGTACGATCATGAACTTAAACACAACATTGCAATATAAATTTGCAATGTATGGTCATAGTCATACTAGGATTTGACCCCATTTCTAGGGATACAACTTACTAGATGGAAATTAATGGAAAAGAGTCCTATGGGTTCTGTAACATGACATTTTGAAATTACCTGAATCATTAACAAGTATGCTTCATTGAGTGTACTTTTGCATCGCAGATTACTGGTTCAAAGGATATCATCAGTGTGTCATTGTGCTGCAAAATACGAGCTGTGAATGTCTGCGAACATACTGGATATATAGTATAGTCTACCTTGAACTTTATCCCTTCTGTACCGTCCACGTTATTAAATTTCATGCTAGCCATATTTAGACGATTTTGTGCAGCTTAAGAAGGATTTGTGGTAGTAAAATGGGTTAAGGGAGATATTTTGAAGCACGTTAATTTCTTAAACTGAATATAATCGCCTAATAGTTGCCAGATAATAATGAAAAGAATTTCACCGGTACTGAAGGGGTTAAGTGGGAGGAAGGTGGAAGTGACTCCGCAGTTTCCAGTCACTTCGTTATAGTATTTTTAACCCACAGTCGCAAAAGCAAGGAGGACAGTTCTCAAACATGTACTCTTCCACTTTGCACTTATTTCCTCCTTTCTTCTCTTTACTTCTTATAGATCTCTTACCTCCACAACCTGATTAACCCTCTTCAACTTACCCAACATTCAGATACAACTCTCTAACACCAAAGTAACCCTACCCTTACACAGCTTAATCTGACCTAACCTAAACAAACCTAATGTAGTCTAACAAGTGCTTATTATTAACCATACCACACCCTTAAAACACATGTAGACTACTTGAATTAACATCGTACGAGAGGAACCTTGAAGAAGATCGAACAGATTACATTACTGGCGAAGTAACTCAGGGTATCAATGCGCAAAGTAAGGAGTAAGCTCCATCTCAATGAACCCTCTGACTCCCATGGTTCCTTCCTAAACTGAATAAAATCGTCGAAAACAGCCACAAAACATAGTCAAAAATTGCCACAAAACACAATAAATTCGTCATCGTATCTTAAGAGGTTTAAGAGGAGAGAGTATAACTAGTACCAAGGTGTAACAGGGTAATAAGGTTGATATGTTGTTGTCTTACCCACCGCTGAGGAAACTCATTACCCCAGTCAGTAGACTAGGAAGGACAATAATGGGACAACATATTGTAGAGAAGTGAAACTTTAGCCTGCTCCATGCGGTAGCGGCCTCTCATTATTATCATGGTAGCGAAATACAAATTTGGTTATTGTAATACAGTAGTAAGTATATCCAACATTTTGACTTGTAGTGCTTCTTAATAAGCTTACAGCCAGATCTACACTCACAAGTTCACAAACAAATATTTATGTGCTCTGAGATCACGCAAAGATTGTGAACTGAAATTAATGCGGAGTGGTGCACTTCCTCATGCTTTCCAATAATGTATGAACACATAATGCGAGGAGGACTGTATACTAGTGAGAGAGAGAGAGAGAGAGAGAGAGAGAGAGAGAATGCGCATCATTGACCCAGAAGATGAACCCAAAAATGATGAGAAACATTGTTTAACGGCCCGTGAGACAGGTGGTATAGTGGTCTGGGATAGTGATGGAAGGAAGGAGAGAAAGCGAATAATTAGAAAGGTTTATCAGGGAGATTACCTATTATTAGGTCAGGTATTATATGTTTAAAATGGACTGAGAGTTCTCGAAAAAGGGCTCCAGTCCTGACGATATTCTTGATTACTATGTTTAACTTGGCTTGTTAAATTATGGAAGATGAGGTTTGTGCCTTTGTGTGTGCGATCGAGAACTATAATTAGTACAGGTCGTTCAACTTTCTAAAACAAAAAAACCACAACCGAACACCAATAGGAAACGAAACTTTGAAAAAAGAGAGAGTACAAAGGAGTACAAAGGAAATCAAGCAACAACAGGTATATTGACCCTTCTAGGCTCATTGTCCTCCAAAACACTGAGGATCAAGTGTCCAAACAGTGGTTTAGAGTGGGTAAGGGAACATTGGAAAGGGAACTACTGCCCTGGAACTAATGTCCGTGGCAGGACGTCTCCCTCTCCCTCTCTAGAGAGAGAGAGAGAGAGAGAGAGAGAGAGAGAGCGAGGTGGGGGGTGGGGTCACAGTTGGTATGGTCCATTTTGCATTCACAAAAAACAAAATCCTGAAACAACGAAGCCGACACCAGTCAGCATCCCCTGGTTCGTGATATATGACCTGCCAAACACGGGCAGAAAGTGAAAGTGACCACAAAGGTGGATAATAGTTAGTGTGGAATAATGAGGAGGAGGAAGAAGAAGTAGATGGCTATAATGCAGAGGATAAAGTAGTAGTACACAAACAAAATAACAACTCATAATAATAGCTAAGAAGGTAAAAGAAAAATGAGAAGAAGTGACAAATTGTTGGACACAATGTTGCTTTTAACAACGTACAGTATATGGTTGTAAACTATTAAACATAGACGTACACTCGGATACCATAGTCTCTAGCCCACTCATAAATATTCGTGGACTTCACCTACTGCTAATTATGGAAGTATATCTCTGGACACGAATTTATGAATATGATTTTCTATAAATCAACTACAAAACTATATATACTATTTATTGATAAGCAAGTTATTTCCCAAAAATTAATATAGATAGTTATAATTGCATTAAGAAAAATATAGGGGGTCATCGAATTTGTATTAGTGGGCTATAGAGACTATGGCATCCGAGTGTACAAACGTCAATGATAGAGCAGAGGAATGATTATGAGTGGGGAAATTAGCCAGGAGAGAGAGGTGAAAACAGGACCGGAGAGGAAAAACAGAGAGAGAGAGAGAGAGAGAGGTAAACCTGTTTATAGTCTTGATGGACAGCAGGTACAGTCGCCTACGTAAGTTCTTCACCTATCTGTGTTACGGCGTGAGGTAGTAAGTATGACATGATTGAAGCTTGAGCGTAGTTCGTTCCCTAGTTTCCTTTTTTCCCATATGCATGTTAAGCACATCTGTATGTGAAATGTTATTTCACGATATTTTAGTTTGTATTCATACTAGTTTACCATTAATTTGTCTTTTGGTTTTCGCCTTAATTGTCACCTTCATTTTAATTGTTCTCATTCTCCTTTCTTACTTCTTAATTTTCTGTATCACTCTCTCAATTCCTTCCTTCTCCGCCTGGTGCAGTATTTACCTTGTTTCCCCTCCGGCCATAGATGTCATATATTTCACTGATAATCACGTCTCCTTGGTGTTGCTCTTTTTTGTTTTGTTTTTGTTTTTTTCTACCGTCTCCCCTCCCCCTATACTCGTTTTTTAGGGACTAATTAAATCGTTCTGCCCAGGCAGCGAGAAACACTCACTAGATTCGGCTCTCCCGCTATTGTGCCAAATTTATGACAACATCCACGTCACTTTTACAACCTTTGTTTACATTACCAACCTGGACACTTCGGTGTATATCTACCCCGGCTCTAATTGGTAACTGATTATTTAGGATATGAGTATTTTTGGCCACATTTTATTGATTTTATCTACAATTTGAAGTCACCTTGGTTAGTTGTATCTAGTAAGATTAACTTATTACCTTATTTAATTAGGATGGTATAAGATTAATTTAATTTACGGTTAACTTAAGATAGGTAATACTGGGTTAGGTGTGTGTGAGTCGTCTCGTGTGTGGACTTCGTTTGAGATTATTAATGCGTTCCAGTCGTTGTATTGTCCATGTTTCCTATGTACATCCGTGATCGTGTGTGCTTTCATTAGCCTATGATAATAATAATTATCAGAATTTTCCATAACAGATGCTGGATCTATTCTAGGACAAGTAGTTTGCATCACTAATGTGATGCAGAGTGGGCTGGTCTCCAGACCAGATATAGCAAGCCGATTATTTGTGTTTATTAACTTTCATTTATTACTCCAGCCTTTGCAAATACTGTACATATGACAATATATCTAGAAGATTCATATACAATGCATGTGGTGAGCACGTTATGGATCATGTATAAGTATGTATATACTGAGGCACTTACCCCATTGCTGGGGGAAGGGGGGTGGGGGTGGACTATAGATCATATTTGATATTAATCTTATACTCTGATGTTATGGAAGGAAGTTGATATTTGCACTGACGTATTTTGAATCCACTGTAGTCTACAGTTTCCAAATACATTCTGTGTTTATATTTTCACTAAGATTTTCCAGACTACTACATGTTCCTTTCGCTATAAATGCAAACGTAAGCAACCCCTCCAAATTGTATACAAGCTCCCAAAAGATTGACCTAATATATACTAACGCAAAACTTTGGGAACATTTTAGTGCCGACATTTATCTAATAGCTCTAGAGAAAACATGGTAGGGTTCTTCATCGTGTTTATTTGTCTTCACATAATTCAGTACTTTTCTTGTTTTTCCTTGGGTTAAACACATGATTATGAGAAGATCTTCCTAAGTTGAGGTAAATCGTCTATCAGTAGCAGTTAGAATATACTAAAGCTATCATCAAATTAAATGGCTCATTATGCACATTTTCTCAGCACTTCAACTACGAGAATATTTTCTAAACTGAATGACATAATCTGTCGTTGGCCAAAGGACAAAGCAAATGGCACCAACAAAATTAAATGGTTAAATCATCTATAATCACCTGATAAGCCCCCCCCCCCCCCACCCCCACAACCCCCTCCGAAGCATAATGAGAGGTTATTAACAGATTGAAATGGTTAAATCATAATTCCCGTTCCCCCAACCTCCCCTCCACTACCCCCCCCCCCCCCCCCCATGTATATTAGAGTGATCTATGGTTGGCCGCTGTCAGACCGACACACATGTACACTGATATATGACTGTTCATACATACCACAGGTAGGTTTAGCACACACACATACATACACACACACACACACACACGTTCATATAAATCTACTGTAGCTTACAACAAACACATTAAACAGAGAGAGAGAGAGAGAGAGAGAGAGAGAGAGAGAGGTAGGTCAGAATACACACACACACACACACACACACACACACAGCGGGAGGCACTAGACCATATTTGGGAGTCTTACGGTACCTTTGTAAACATTGCCCTCTTGATGGCCAGACGAAGACAAAAATTATGAAGGTTGGTTGGATCTGCCTCAGGGTTTGGACAGAAGCAAGGTATAGGAGGTGAGACAGACGGTAGTGGTACTATTGACAGTGATATGTTTAGTTTAGTTTAGTTTTTCTTGCAGTCTATTTTGTTTTCTCTTATTTATCGTTTTTTGTTTTTGTTTTGTTTTTGTTTTTGCATGTAAGGAACCAGACTCACAAACTTTAGCGGTCAGTTTGACGTTAGAACCGACTATGTACTTTAGCTCCACCCATATGCAACCGTGGTCAGGATTACTTAAACATCTCTTAACGAAGAAAATAACATGGTAAACATTAACCCCTTCAGGATATAAGTCCAATTTGTTTCTATATTTCTGGCTATCATTAGGCGATTTTATACAGTTTAGGAAGGAGCTGTGAAGATGAATAGCATAGTGTCTCAATTAACCCTCTGACTGCCATATACCCTAACAAATATAAGTAAAATCGTCTAATGATTACCAGAATAAACTATAAAAATACGTCATGATCCTCAAGGGGTTAATTTGTGAATCAAACACTTTGCCACACGGTTTATCAAAATTGTTCGCTATACTTTGTTTATTTTCAGCCGAGGGTATAATACCATGTCCTCGTCATGATTCCTCGGGTATTGCAGAGATTCTGGCCCGAAATAGGTTGTTATTAATAAATGTTTGGTATGTATATGATGCAGAGATATAGTACATCCATATATTTCCACTAAATCTCGAGATATTAGTTGCTAAAGGGTTCAATTTACCATCAGCTGGAAAAATAATAGTTGGCTAGTGTATCATAACTGCGCGTCCAAAAAAAATCCAGAAACTACCGACCACGACTGTATATTGGCATTGCCATGTAGAGTTGCCTTCAGTCACAAGATACCCACTTAGCATGGTCAATGCCATGCAAAGTGGGTAATTTGGAAGTACAAAGGAAATCAAACAACAACAGATCTAATGACCCTTCTAGGCTGCTTGTCCTCCAAAACACTGAGGACCAAGTGTCCAAACAGTGGTTTAGAGTGGGTAAGGAAACATTGGAAAGGGAACTACTGCCCTGGAACTAATGTCCGTGGCAGGATTAGGAAGTTAGTAGGGGACAGATGGGTCAGTAACTGAGGGGGGGGGGGTAAAATAAAGTTATTAATTTACAAACGCAGTTAGTCGCGGGTTTGATGCGAGATATTTGTCTAGGCGTAGTTTAAATGAATCAACGGTGCTGCAGTCTATAACGTCTCGGAGAAGGCAACTGTACATTGAACCAATGTTTAATGGCTCTATGAGCGAACTCCTGGAATATGACAGAATTGTTAAAAACACCATCTGAAGAGGATCACTTTATTGATAAAGTGTTGCAGATATCTTCTTCAGTGACCTGAAGAATATATCTTCAGGAGAAGAAACATTATCTTAACGTAAGTTAACTGTGAACATAAACAAAATCTGCAAATGCATACATTTATGGATGCGTAATTAAGAGCATTTAACAAGACAATAAACGAAGAAGAGTAAGTAAAGTTATATGTACTATAAAAAATGATTGGCAAAAGGAACTACGTTTTTCTTGCATTATATAAGTTACCCTAACCGGAAAACATAATTATCAATTTCACACCATAATTAGGACGCCAAATTAGCAAGCAGGGTATAGTATAATTATAATATCATAATAATTGTCTAGGGTGAAGCGTTGTAGTGCTCTTACAATTAAACATTATATTGATTATTAATTATTTTATTTTAATTTATTTATTTTGACCAGCAAGTGGAAGTTTCATAAAAGACATACATATAGTATATCGTCACTTGCAGTATAGGCCTTGGGCGATTTTTTAATTATCCAACTTTATACACAATGATATAAATTATTCTTATTTGATTATATTTCAGTTTTTTCCCATAAAGGAAATGTTTTGAGCATATTTTGAGTTCAAATAACATTTATTTCTAATAAGTGTATTTTTTTTCTATTTCAGGTATGTGTGTGGCCGAGTTATATATACTGCAATGGTGGTACCGGTACTGGTAAGTTCAGTTGAAGATAATTGGTTGTTTTTAATGTTTCTCGAAAATATGTAGCACCTTGAAATTACAAATGATAGTTTCAACCCATTGTCTGTCAGGGGAAATACACAATGCATCCCTTATATGCTTTCATATATCGATTAGGTACAATATGATGGGAATTTACTTATAAGACGGACATAATTATGTTATTCGATAAGTAGTTCAATAAAAGGTCAACGCATGATATTATAAACAACTTCTGACACCATCTACTGATATCATCATAAACCAGGATTCGCATAATTATATATTCGCAATTATTATGGTAAAGTCGGTGTTTTGGTCTTAATAATTGGTTTGAAAAACTCGCGTTGCAATTAGTCTTTGTTTATAGTGGTTGAAAGTTATTAAGATCGTATTATTACGAAAGCTTTGATAGCATAAAGGGATTTTTATTACATTAATATAAATTTCAGTGATATAATAATGATCATACTTCCTCAACTGCAATTGTAGATATTCTATA
The DNA here is from genome assembly GCA_032716605.1 of Paralithodes platypus. Classification (NCBI taxonomy): domain Eukaryota; kingdom Metazoa; phylum Arthropoda; class Malacostraca; order Decapoda; family Lithodidae; genus Paralithodes; species Paralithodes platypus. Next base: position 14,874,842 of record CM064498.1, on the reverse strand, counting down.
TGATTATATTAGAATAAAATATACTTCGTAGTATCTTATTCAGTTTCAGTGAGCCCCTATGACAACAAAGCATCAGCAATCTCTTTGTTTATCTCGTATTTCAACTTGAGTCCTGCCCCTTGATCAACTTCACTAACTACCTAATAGTTGTATAGCGAAATACTTATTAAAACTCACTTGATTGTATAGCAGACCGGGAACCTTGCTAATCTTGGTTAAGTGATTATACAACACCTGACCTTCTAGTTAACCTAAACCCTCGTCTATCTCCAAGCCCTCTTAAACCAGTGCCATTAAGAGGAGGGTTTTAGTTCGATCCCTAGATCTCCATCAAGCTTATTGCACCCCTCTAGACATCCTTTCGAGATAAATGTGTACATTTTTTCGATAGAAAAATGTCTTCTTAAAATTTCAAAGCTCGCTTTCGCTCGCCATGAAAAAAATGACACCTAAATGACACGAAGTCTTAACATTGACCAAAAGCCTTTAAATCGCTAAACTAATGAGCGGAATGTCATAAAATCTGAAAACTAATGAGGCTAAACATGAGTAAAAGGAGGGACAAGAAAAAAAAAATCATCCCCCCTCAAACCAGTGCCATTAACTACCTTATGGCTCAATCCTTTGTTTTACAGCAGGCAGTAAAAGGCTGAGTGGTCGGGTGGTGTGGAGTCGTAATGGTCTGGTCTTATAATTGAATGTTGAAGGCAGGGATCTCGTAACAAGGTGGTAGAACTATTAAGGAATGCTCTCTCTCTCTCTCTCTCTCTCTCTCTCTCTCTCTCTCTCTCTCTCTTCCTCTATCTCTCTCTCTCTCTCTCTCTCTCTCTCTCTCTCTCTCTCTCTCTCTCTCTCTCTCTCTCTCTCTCTCTCTCTCTCTCTCTCTCTCTCTCTCTCTCTCTCTCTCTCTCTCTCTCTCCTCGCCTCTCTTCTCTCTCTCTCTCTCTCAGAGGCAGAAATATCCTCCCTTTCACACCTAATGTCTTTTCTCCCTTTAGGCTATCTACTCCTGGACCTTCTTTCAATGCTTCTTTCCCTTTCCTCATCTCCTGTTTTATCACACTCCTCGTTTATAATTTGTTTTCATATGTTCTGCACATTTATTATTCCCATTCATGCTTCGGTAAGCTCTCCTCCCCCAACTATAAACAAAACATATATTGAATTTGGCATGTGGTGTTTCGTAGACTAATATCCTATTAATTAGATGAACTTTATTCCTATTGTCCCTATTCAATTTGAGAGAGAGAGAGAGAGAGAGAGAGAGAGAGAGAGAGAGAGAAAGAGAGAGAGAGAGAGGGGTTGGGTGGGGGTTGACTTAAGCCATGTCATCAAAGCATGCGAGCAGGACTGGAGGGCGTGTAACATTGTAATATCAATTAGCTCGAGAGAAGGTGACGATGGTGATGAAGATGCGGAAATGATGATATTAACCCTTTCTTTACCAGCGACGTCTGTTGTATTATATTTTCGCTATAACTAGACAATTTTATGCAGCTTAGGAAGGATCTGTGGTAGTTGCAAGGGTTAATTGATTAACATAGTTCGAAGCCCTATCATTGCTAGAGATCCCACTCGGCGATCGAGTGGTGAGCACGCTCATGTGTGAATCTGCTTGACCTGGGTTCGATCCCAGCTGTGGCGGATATTTAGTGGGTGTGGTAGTACGTCCTTGCATGTTTCACATGCTCGCACCCAGTCGTGGGACACCTCGACGACGTATACAGATTAAACACACATAACAAAGCCACTCCAACAGCCTCCTTTCTCTCCAACACCCCTTCTCCCGTCTCTACACTCTTCAGATAATAGGGAAAAGTAGAAAGTATCTATGAGGTGCCGTTGTAAAGGCTTATCCCTCAATACCTTCACCTGACCTCACCTGGTGGAGAAGGGGTTAACAGAATATGCTGAAGATCATGTTCAAGACTAGGTGAATTGATCATTAAAATGATAAGCAGCGAGGGAATAGGCAAGCACCCGAGCAATACAGGACGAATAGAATGAATATATTGAAAGAAAAGACCAGAATAATCAACATGAAAGCCAGCAGAAGACTACGTGAATAATGAGATGATATAATTAAGATAAATAATGACGTATACTATAGTAAGAAAATAACGAACGAGGTACTGTTTAAGGTTCAGAAACGTAAGGGAATGCGACAAAATCAGACAGGAAGCTCTAATTACGGTACATGTCTTATTATGTCCCATCCTCTTTCACATATCCTTTACCTAGAAATTGCTCTCTCTCTCTCTCTCTCTCTCTCGTATCAGTTAAGGGGAGATGTCCACTTGAGGGATTTTTTGCTTGACCCCTTTCTCCCTCATGTTTAGCCCCATTGATTTTGATATTATAAAACGTTTGCCTCATTAGTTTAGCGATTTTAAGAACTTTCCCCCCATATTAAGACCTTTCGTGCAATTCAGGTGTCGATTTTATCCTGGCGAGCGATAGCGAGCCTGTAATTTAAGAGGAATCGGCCTTCGGCCGGAACATTTTTCTACCGAAAAATGTACAAATTTATCTTGAAAGGTACTCAAGGGGGTGTAATTTTAAGCTTGATGGAGGTCTAGGGAACAAACTAAATACCTCCCCTTAAACATATGCACCACCACACCCTCTGAACCTCCTCGCTGGCTGGCTGTCTCTTCATCTTACCCATATGCACCACCACACCCTGTGAACCTCCTCGCTGGCTGGCTGTCTCTTCATCTTACCCATATGCACCACCACACCCTGTGAACCTCCTCGCTGGCTGGCTGTCTCTTCATCTAACCCATAACATATAACGTTAACGCAAGCTGGCCTAAAGTAAATCCACTCGAACGTTTATTGAAGCTTAAGTTGTTTAGGAAAACTTAGTGGTAGTAGCTTAATTAACTTTGTATAATTATATTGCTACCTACAATGCTGTATCTTAGCCTAGTCGTTTACACTCCCATCATTTTGACAATATCATGTTGACGGGAAGATAACTGTCATCCAAGCACTTTAACCCTTGTTACAATGACGACTTATGCATTATGTTATAGTTATCATTAGTACATTTTATTCATTTCATAATAAATTGTTATCAGCCAAACATATAATATGTTGTAAATATAATCATATCTTAGTTAAGTTTCTTAAAATCGTCTATTAATAAGCGAATTAATTAACTTCACTCCCAACACGAAACACCTCCCAATGAAATTAATGAAAGCATGTAATCCTCCCGGGATTCGAACTTGGGATACTCTAACCATTACACCATCAAATATAACCATGTAAGCCTTCATAGTTCTAAGTTGTTAAGGGGGTGATCTGCTATTTGTCTCTCCTTCTCGCTCTCTCTCTCTGGCTTGTATCCATTCGGCCCCATTCAGCCTACTGCTTTAAGACGTTTATCCCCATCCAGGTGTCCATCTCTTCCTGGCAAGCAATAGCAAGCCAGCATTGTATGGAGAAATCCGGCTTTGCCGGAGAAATTTGTCTATCGATAGCCTGCTGTCAAAAACATTTAAAACAATATGGTGGCTCGCTACCGCTCGCCAGGAAAAAATCGACACCTTAATGGGGTTAAACGTCTTAAAACAGTAGGCTAAATGGGTCCGAATGTATACAACCCAGACAGAGAGGGAGAGAGAGAAAAAAACACGAGGTGGGCCTGCTTAAGGTACTGTTTATGTTGCGTCAGCCCGGCCGACCAACTGAGTCCTTCGATGGTATTCATGGTCTCAATTGACCACTTGCGAGTTTCGTTCTATGTGGAAGTTGGAGTTGTAGACATCGATATTTAGCAGAATTGCCAACTAAAATATGGTTATAGAACATTTATAAATACATACAATCCAATTCAACAAACTCTTTAGCCATCAGAAACCTACTTGTATATCTGTTTACTATCGATGTCTACAGCTCCAACTTCCTTATAGCCTGAAACTCGCAAGTGGTCACTTTGTTTCTGCATAACCTGTTAGAGCTAGAGGAGGTAGGAGGGTGGGACAAGTTTAACCTCTTTTGTTCTGGCGACGTCATATATATATTTTATCATAGCTATATTTAGAGGATATTGTGCAGTTTAAGAAGGATCTGTGGTAGTAAAAAGGGTTAAGTGAGATAGTGTGAAGCCTGCTAATTGTCGGAGGCTCATGATAAACTGAATAAAATCGTCTAATAGCCTGCATAATGTTAAACAGATGTCCCGGTACAAATGGGGTTAAGAGAGAAATATTCGCAATTGCTTTGTTAGCTTACTACAGTCACCCCTATTACTGTCATCGCTTTATGCTGTTAACCCATTCAGTACCGTCAACGCCCTTTTCAATAAATTTCGATAACTGAGAGACGATATTTTATAACTTGGGAAGGACGGCTACCCATGAAAAAGCTACTATCACAGTTAATCCTATGAGGTAACATATATCCTTCCTAAGCTTCATAAAATCGTCTCAATGTAGCTGAAATCAAATAAATAATACGTCGCTGGTACAGAAGGGGTCAATAGTATTTGACACTGTGTAACAGGTGGCTTGATTATGTAAGTAATCTTTCAATTCACATCATATATTTCTTAGTTTTAACTAACCATATTATTTACTCTAAGAACGATGAAACCGATCGAAATATGTACAAAGCTGAATTATATGCACGTGTGTTTCGTTGGAGATACACCTTTATAGAGCGAGAAAGGGAGACTAGGTAACAGGAAAACTAGCAAAGTTAAACACAAAAATATAACAGACATTTTCAGAAATCAATGGAAAACTATGGAAGGAGAATGAAAAACACACACAAGAGGTAAGAAAACGGCGACAATATCCCGGGTATTGACACGATATAATGAAAATAATATTACAAGTTTATAAACATATAGTAGTAACCACATTCATCCAGATAGAGAGTAAAAATAAATTTCCTTTTTTTGATGTGATATATGCATTATATGCGTTTAACGTATCTATAAATACATTTACTGAACCGCACAAGGTCTACATTTGAATCTTGATGTTAAGGTTTTAGATTGGCTATAAAATAGGCTAAGGTGTTTCATAATGGTATATTTTATACAGAATATTAGTTATCAATTGGAAAAGTAATCACAGGCTAACTTTAGCTTCCCAATCCTGCCGCAATCTTCCTTCCACAACCTGACACATCAAGCTGCCCAAGAGCGGTAATTTGGAGGCTTCCCTGATAACTGGATTGAATTGATTGTATACTTAATACTATGTGTATTCTTTTAAAGATGCGCAATTAATTTTGGGCGATGCTGACGAGGAGTGCGTGTTATGTTCATAGAAATCGGAAGCGTCTTTGCAATTACGGCGGGAAAATCGCCCCAGCATAGCCTATCAAATATGTTAGCGAAAAAGAAAAAAAATACTAATAAAAATACTAATAATAAATAAACAAATAAGATAAAATACAAAATATAATGTCCGACGATATAAAAACATAATTACTAGGCCTATTGATCAAAAATATTTAATTTTCTGCATCTAAAAGTAGGCTACTATTTGAGAACAGGCAGTGCTAGGTATGATTAATTTTAGAGTAGGCCCTACGTGAGGACAGCATGTAGACCAATAGGTATATTATTGGTTTTGGTGGTTTAATGGTTTAGATGCTTATGTTCTGGGTGTGGTATCCCGAGTTCGAATCTCGGGAGGTTCATATGCTTTCATTAGTTTATTCAAGTGCATTGGGGTTTGTAATTGAGGATTAATGTTAAGAATGGGATGTTACTTAATAGATGAAGACCAATAGTAGTATAATATTGGTCTTGGTGTAGATCAAGGTCCAGAAAATAATACTTCCTCGACCTAGTATAAATTCTCATTTCGCCAGTATCAGTTGGTGACCGGACAACTCAACATGTTGACCATTTCAATCAGTAGCTCTCAACCAGTACTAAATCAACCAATATGGGTAGGTTAGGTTTGGTTATGTTAGTAATATATTGGGCACTGGTTTGGTTGGTCTTGGTTGATTTGGCACTGGTTGAGAGCTATTGGTTGAAATAGTCTACTGGTTGAGATGTCCGGGAACCGTATCAGATGGATAACCGAACAAGGAGATAATTAGGTTTTAACAGTTCTTTAACTGCTTTCAGTTCAGTGTTTCGAATAACTGGTGATATATACTGAATAGCTAACTACTGTTCGCCAACACTGGAAGAATGCTGAGAATATGAACAAATCATTATAAATCAGAATTTAAAAGTGTAAGTTGTGATTCCCCCCCCCCCCCCCCCAGCCTATGCCCCAGTTTAAATATCCATAATCATGTGCAATTATTTGTGATGCTATTACTTAATTTCCAGATTGTTTTGACGAAATGTAATTGCATTATTTACAAACAATTGTATTTAGATTAATGGAATTAGGATATTATTTACAATGTATTATGTCAAGCTTGTTCAAAGTTCATTTATTATAAACAAGTACAATAACAGTAGCACTATGCCAGGCTGTTTTCGTTCCCTCCTTTCTCCCTCATGTATAGCCCCATTAGTTTTGACAATTCACGACGCTCGTACCATTAGTTTGGCTACACTAAGATATTTTGCCCTATTTCTTTGCCTTTTATGCCATATAAGTGTAATTCTTTTTCCTGGCGAGCAAAAGCGAGCCTGTAATGTATGAGGAATTTATCATGGATGAATGTCTTTTGTAAGCTCGATGGAGGTCTAGGGAGCATGCTATAGTATAATCATTAATGGTAAGCCGGAAAAGGTGATAGCTAACCTGTGTAACTCAAAACGGGCTAGAGCTAATGGGCTGTAACTTTTCACACCTAATCCCTAGCTGACTTTTCCCAATTGGTAGACATATTAGCTCGGATACTCTTGACATTTTGTTAAGTAATAAGAGGTTGGAGTCTGGATGTCTGGTCTACAGATAATGAACAGGGTATAGCACCCCACATAAATAATTAAACAATATGGGTAGTGCGATGAATACTATCTAGTTGTGGTCGGTACCAAGTCTATAGCAGCAGGAAGAGATTGGAGGAATAGATAATGAGGAGATAAAGTTGAGATATACAGTGAAGACAACTATAAACATGATGAAGGATTCCTATGTAAAGCGATGGCAGGTAATCTGTAACTATTTAAGTTTAAAAATTAACAAGGTCAACGTGTGAGAATATCAACTGAGAGGTTACTGGATATATATTTTAGGTTACTGATACCTTACATTATTGCGTCGCAGGTTTCCCCTCGAGTTCAGGAATGTTGGTTAATGTTAACCGGAATAAAGAATACATTAACAAACGGACGTCAGTGATACAGAATAAATTAACTATAGTGAGATTTGAGTACTGCACAAGGGACTGGAGTTCACGAAAAAGGGCTCCAGTCCAAACGCTCTTCTTGACTAAAGCCACTTTCACACATTCACGATGTTGACCCCGATGTACCCGATTTGAATATCGGGACACAACGTGGTGCAATCCCCAACGTGTGTCGGGGTCGTCGGGGAGCGTCGTGTTACCCGCGGTGCGGGACGTGGCAAATCGGGCTTGGCCACCAAAGGTTTGGATTTGTTCAAAAATTTCGCACGATGTACTTTTGGCGTGGTACCAACAGGTAACGTCGGGTACAACGTGTCGATGGCGTGGGTCTCGCGTGTCTGCATCCGGTGCCATCGGCATCGACGTGGCGGCGTCGGGGTATAAATAGTTATAATATATTACAGTAAAAGTCATGTAATCCGAATGGCAGCGGACCAACAGTGCTTCGGATTAGTGGAGTATTCTGACAACACCATAAATACGCACATGATGAATACATAAAGGCCTGATATGGTATACGGTAGGCCTATACCGTATATACCGTATATAATATTCCATAATCAACTTATATCAAACAAGTTAATAAGTTCAAATGAAAAATCAGTGTACCGGTATGATTACCGAAACACGTGTGTGTTAATTGTCGAGTGAGTGCGTGTGTGTGTGTGTTATTGTTCTTGTGTGGCTATATCGACCGCCACTGATACACGGTATGCAATAAATGTTATTATAATTATGCTCTATGGAATTGAATTTCATTTTACCTAATACAGTAGTGTTTATAATAGTAAAAGCCAAAGGAGTGTTATTGATTAATTTAACACAAGGTAGTGTTTGTGTGGGTGGATGGGTTTAGATAGAGGAGATTGTTCCTGTGTTTTCGACGATTCCATCCTTACACAAGCTATGTTTATATCAATCCTTTTGCACAAGATAGGTTTATATCAATACATTTTATCTTCCACAATTAGAGAAAATTTGATTCATCACGAAGTGTATGTAGCCTACCTGTGGAGATTAAACGCACTGTTATATATATACTATATGAGGGGAGGTGTGGTGGAGTGGTCATGCCACTGGATTGGTAATCCAATGGACCCGGGTTCAAATCCCGATATGTCAATGGGAAGATATTATTGGGATTGAATTTGTGCTGTACCTAGTATCAGTGCATTACCACAAAGCCTACCGAAATGCCAAAAAAATACCCTCATTGTTCCCTGATTAAATAACACTGTATGAATATTCCCATATTCAAAATATGTTACAGAGGGACAATGCCTAGTGAGTTCACTGCTCAATAGATGGCGTTCTGAGAGTGAGGGTCTGAGTCTGGAGGGTGAGACGGTGAAGCACTTGGGCGAAGCAACCGGCCGCTTCAGAGATGGAGCTGCTTCGAGCCATGGTGGATGCTTCACATGTCTCACTCCCCAGACTGGAACAAGACCTCACGGGCTTCACCGTATTGAGCGGTGGAATGTACAGGCTCTCAGCCTATGCCCGAGAGGGTAGTTGGAATATAGAAAAAAAAAAAAAAAAAAAAAAAACGGTACCGGTATATCGTTTTTTTATCGTTATCTTTATTTGCATAATAAATCACAACAATGTTTTCCGCTGAACATGATGGCGGTGTTTAGAATATGCTATCATCAATATTGGATTTTATAAAAATAAATCTATAACGATAGTTTTTTGTTTTTTATAGAATCCCAGCCGCACCAAAATATTCGCTCTCAATTGGTTTTCACCCATAATAATTGTTGTTTTTAATTACATTTTTTTATGAAAGGCAAGAGGAAAGGTTATTATATAAGATTTCAACAAAACAATAAATAAAATAATAATATGTGGAATTTCACCGTAGGTGAAGGTTACTGTTCAGTCCGCCCGTACTTTCCCTCCCCATCTCAGTTGGTTTTCACCCATAATAATTGTTTGTTGTTATTTAAAAAAAAAATATGAACGGCAAGAGGAAAGGTTATTATATAAGATTTCAACAACAAAATAAATTAAAATAATAATATGTGGAATTTCACCGTAGGTGAAGGTTACTGTTCAGTCCGCCCATACTTTCCCTCCCCATTTTCACCGATAAAATATGGGACAATGAATATTCTGTAAGCAAGTGATATATTGGATTTGTCATTAGCTTTCTAATGGTACATATATGGCCTATTTACGATCAAAACTTTTATTTTTCCTGAATATTTTTAGTCCGTCGCCGCTGTCACCCACTGGTAAATATTTTCGCTTCACTTCATGGTCTATTTTCATATAATTTAACGTTTGATACAGTTTTTAGATATTAATTTCGTATACCGGCAATGAATACAGATTGTTATTTACGAAGAACCAGCTCTCTACGACAAAAATTTGATTTTATATAAAAAATTCATACGCCTATACCTTACAAAGAAATAATTCGACCTTATCTTACCTTAAACTTGACCGTTGAACGTAATACATTAAACACCATATGTATTGATGATATCTGTCAGGCTGCCTGACGTTGTGGCGTCGTCCTCGTCGGGTCGGCCACGTGTCATCATCATAAGTCCATCGCCCCTCTGCAGGTGCAGAATACAAATTATCATAAAATAACCATGAGAGTAAGTGATATACAGTACATAATAAATTAATTTATTATTTATACACATTTATTTACTTACTCATATACAGAACATACGTATATACACGTACGTACGCACATACATATACATACAATATATAGGAACATAAGAACATGCAGTAAGTGTGCACATATCCGTATACACATACGCTCACGTATGCACACAAACATACATACATACAAAAACTGTTTTGGTAGGGTCAGGGTAAAGAGGTGAAGGTTAAAGAGGGTGCAGCAATTCAAGTCCGTACAGGTAGGGTCAGGTACAGCCTACTACAATGGGAGGTTAATCCTCGGTAGTGTAGGTGTGTGTGTGTGTGTGCTAGTTTGTGTGTGTGTGTGTGTGTGTGGACGAGCGGTTGTGTGTTTATTGGTACACATCTCTGGATATTTGTAGGTTTACAGGTACAGTACATGAGGTTTGGGGCGACAGTTAATCGATACACACCTCTTTAAAATACGTTGAAATGGAGTGTTTTCGGTTAGGTTAGGTAAGTTAGGTTAGGTTAGGTTAGGTTAGTGTAATTTAGGTTTAAAAATCGAAAAATGTACTCTAAGCATGCACCAAATTGATATGTACCGATAAACGTGTGTGTGTGTGTGTGTGTGTGTGTGTCTGTCTGAGATTAGAGTGATGAACAGGCATTTCGTTTATGCCTATCTTTGTATTGTATATCTTTAATTCAAATTTCTCAGTTTGATTTCATTGGGTGTGTTTGGTGTTGTGGTGAAATTATTAAATTATAGATTACAGGATATTTATCTATGACGTAATTGAATCTATTATCAAGGGACTGTAGTTCTCGACGCAGGGTTCCAGTCTTGCCGCTATTCTTGAATTACAGTTTGCACCATTGAAGTCCTATTTAAACTAACAGCTACCGATCAAGAGGTTGGTGTTCTTGAAAATGTACTTAACTTACAGTAAGCTGGCTTAATAATCCAGAAGAGTTGATAGCCTCCGAAGACTTATTATAAATAACTAAGCTATTGAAACCTCCAAATCTATTTATCTAATGCCGGACGTCTTACTCCTCTTTATGAGGGTGTCCATACACAACACGCCCCCAAGCAGACCTGTCCCCTGTGAGTAGGAACTGGAAAAATTGAGCCAAAAGAATAAGTACCAACAACGGTAATTGCAAATAATCTTATTATACCACACAATAGCACATAATTAGGGCGGTAGAGAGAAGTGCAAAACCAAAAGTCATGGCACAACCATCAACCCTCCTGTCCCTTCACGATGTCCCATCCACCATCTGTCCTACTGTGTTCTGTGTTGTCTTTCGATTAAGGGGACGTTGTATTTATTTATTCATTAAACACTTAATCTCTATATTCAAGTAATATTGATATATTTTAGCTTCCTCCCTAGACCTTCACTCAACAAGCTTTAATAATATAATCCCAAACCCCCCTTCGAGATAAATTTGTGCATTATTCGGTAGGAAAATGCCCTGGCCAAAGGCCGATTCCTTTCAAGTTATTACAGGCTCGTTATCGCTAGCCAGGAAAAGTTAATCGGTACCTTAATGGCACACAATGCATTAACATTGATAAGGATATGTGGCGAAAGGTCTTAATATTAATATTTCGTATTAATATATTTATGTTCAGCTTCAAGAGTTTGGAAAGAGTAATCTGATTAATCTCACTGTTATATAATTCGTGTTATTACTCTCTCTCTCTCTCTTCCCCTTCATCCTTTCTGCTTCATAAAAGGGGATTTGTCTCTGTACCTGACTCTCATCACTGTTATGAAGGCAGATGAAAGAGTACGCCGTGTGTGTGTGAGAGAGAGAGAGAGAGAGAGATTTTGATTTTGCCCCGAGGGGCGAGTTTATTGAGCAGCGCCCCCATCCTGTGAGGGGACAACCACTAGTATGGCGATACATACTGCTCAAAGAGCCATTATTCCACTGAAACAACAGCATCGTCGTCTGGTTACATTCATATTTGTGTTTGTAAGTCAGGTTGGCATTATTCAGATGTGTTCTTATAGTTTCCTCATTTAATTGTCACGTGGTCTGTATAAAAAAAAAAAAAAAAAAAAAAAAAAAAAAAAAAAAAGCAAGCAACCAAGCTTGTAGTGACTGAATTATTAATTGACAGGTTGTAAATAATAGCACTACAGAACTAGTGCAATCGTATGAGGGGACTATTCATATTTTCATTACATCAATGGTTATTGAGATCATAGTTAGCTGAATACAATTATTACAAAAATAGGCATTGGTATAAATCAACATAATACATAATGTAATACAGGCGGACATAATCATGATCCGGTTCGTTGTGCACTGGGAGCTAAGGTGTCTTGAGATCGCCTCGTACCCATACACAACGAACGTATTATAGTCTGCATGGTTGGTATCTAATTGAATATACTTAGTGGGTATTTCAAGAATGTCAGGGGGTAAGGAAATGTGATTTGTAAATTAGAAGACTGTGATTAACGAGACGTGTAACATGTGGAGGGAGGTGGTAGAAAGAGAGGGATCTCGTTGGGGGTGGAAGTTTCGCTCCCAGGAATTTTCGTTCCTGTGGTATTTCAATAATAATAATAAAAAATAATAATAATAATAAGGGGACAACCACTGGTAAGGCAATACATACTGCTCAAAGAGCCATTATTCTACTGTAACAACAGTATCGTCGTCTGGTGTTATTATAGTTTCCTCATTTGATTGCCACATGTGCTGTATATACGTGCTCATGAAAACAAAAATGTGACTGAATTATTAATTGACAGGTATATAATAGCACTACAAAACTAGTGCAATCATATGAGGAGACCATTCATGTTTTCTTACATCAATGGTTATTGAGATCATAGTTAGCTGAATACAATTATTACATAGCCTATATGATGTGACTAATATTTCGAACTACATAAATTATTATGCAATAAAATACGACAAATATATTACAATCATATGAGGGACACTTCACATTCTTCATTACATCAACGGTTATTGAGGTCATAGTTAGCTGAATACAAGAGTCACATACATAATGTGACTAATATTACCAACTACCGAAGTAATAATGGAATTATAGTAATACAAATATTTTACAAACATGAGTTACATGGTTCAAATTCTTATTACAATAATGGTTTTTGAGGGGATAGTTAGCGCAATATGACCAGTGGAGAAGTTTACATGCCGATAGTAATATAATATTTAGTAGGGTGTGTGGTTATGGGAGAGAGGGAGGGGGGTTTTGATTTTATTTGATTTGATTGTTTTATTGAGAAAAGTACAAATGTTACACAAGTATCATAGTTACATTATCTCAAAAGGGCGAAGGTGCATACGCAATCTTCACCCTATTTCTAGCTTAAACTATGTCAGTTCAGTGACAGTCAGTGACAGAGAAGGTTGTGTTAATCTGAGCTCCTGCCCGGACCACTTACCAGTGACCTTTAGTGACCATTACATACCTGTGTTTGGGGCAGTACTCGTGTTATATAAAAGTGTTATAGCTCAGTTTTTAGCTGTTAGTTTACTTGTTTTTGTTTTTCTGTACTTAGTTTCTTGTTCCTCGCTAAGCTTATTGGGATCATGGCAGGTATGGAGTGCGAGTATCTAACTGATCTGCATCATCTTATTCTCCAGGTAAGAGAGGAGATGGTTGTGGTGAAGGAAGAGGTCTTGGCTCTAAGGGAGGTTAATGTTAAACTTCAGAGGGAAGTGGATTTGATTAAAGACGAAAATCTAGCTTTCAAGCTTAGCCAAGAGGAAATAAAGTCAAGTAAGGGGAAGGAGGAAGTTGATGAAAAATTGTATTCATGGCAGGTTGTTAAAAATACGGGTGGGAAAGTCACACTCAAGAAGCAGGATAGTAGAATAGGTATGAGTGTGACAAATACATTCTCTCCTTTGCGAGACGAATGTGAGGGAAAAGATAGTCAGGATAAGGGAGGGATAACCGAAGTGCCTGCCGCCGACTCAGCTCCAACCTCTGACGCTGTGCTACCTACCACCACCACTACCCCCACCACCACCACCACCAAGGGACCTTCTGCCACCACCGGGGGTTCTCCAACTGCAGCTGCTGGATCCTCCCGAGGGAAAGGTAAGTCTGTGTGTCCCGAGAAGGTAAGTCTGTGTCGATTGTGGGCGACTCCATGGTAAGACATTTAGTTAGGGCTACCCGCACTAAACTTAGGAAGGTTGTGTGTCTGCCTGGCCATGGAGTTGGGAGGGTTTTAGAGAAGATGGACCACATCTTGGAAGATAGTGGAGATAACCCCATTATCTGTCTCAGTGCCGGAGTAACGATGTTGGTAAGGGTAGAAGTGAGGAACTGCTGCAGCAGTATCGGGATGTGCTAGATAAAGTTAGGATGAAGGGAGGGATCCCTGTAGTACATTGTATCCTACCCAGAAGAGGAGTTCCCAAGGAATGGACATCCAGGGCGATTGGTGTCAATTGCCGTTTGGAGAAATATTGCAAAGAAAAAGCAATACCATTCATTGATAACTGGGATAGTTTCTATGGGAGAGATGGGATGTACGCAAGGGATGGGGTTCATCTTTCACGGTTAGGGGTTTCTACATTAGCTAGTTCTTTAGATAGGGTGGTTGTGGGGTTTTGAACAGAAATATTGAGAGTGTAAATGAGACAATTGGAACAATTTTAGCGTCAGGCGAAAGCGATAAGGATATTCAGTCTCATGCTAAAAATGATGACTATAATGCAAATAATAGTAGTGATGGTGCAACAGAAGATGGAAATGTCGCTAAAAACAAAGGTAAATTAGGTATAAAGAAAAGAAGTAAATTGAGAGTATATTACACAAACTGTAGGAGTCTATGTAACAAAATGAACGAACTTAGAGCCCTTGTTAGCAAAGAAAATATAGACATAATAGCGCTAACTGAAACGTGGATTAATACAGAAACCAGGCATTTTTTAGCAGAATTTGATATACCAGGATATAGTTTGTTTAAATATGACCGAACAAGTAAGAGGGGTGGCGGTATAGCAGTGTTTGTCAGGAGTACATTAAAAAGCTGTATTAAATCAGGTATTAGACTAAATAACGATAATGAAAGTGTTTGGGTAGAGGTTAACGAAGGTAGTGAGACCATAGTTATTGGAGTTATGTATAGACCGCCAAATATGAGTAGAAATGACGGAACGTCATTATGGGAGGAAATTAAAATGGCATCAAGGTTTAGCAATGTGTGCATTATGGGGATTTTAATTTTCCGAATATAGATTGGCAGCATCAAATAGGAGACTCTGATTCTGAGGAGTTTATAGAGGTAGTACAAGATAGTTTTTTATTTCAATTCATAGATACGCCGACTAGAGGTAATAATATTCTCGATTTAGTTTTCAGTAACAATGAACATATGGTAAATAATGTAGAGATAGGGGACCACCTAGGAAATAGTGACCACAATTCTGTGTATTTTAATATACAATGGAAAGGTAATACCAGAGAGAATACAACATTAATACCTGACTTTAGAAAAGCCAATTATGGTGGGTTAAGAAGAGCCCTATTAGCGGACCCTATGGTCAAAAAAATTAAGTCGATCCAGGTGTCCAAATGAGTGTACCCCTTCTCAGGCACCTGTCATCTTAAGTCAGGAAGAGACGTCAACCTTGGTAGATACATACGATAATTTTATCAAGTCAGTATTCAATGCACAAAATAAATACATCCCCAAAAGAAAATTTAGATCAACACAGAACCAACCCAAATGGATGAATAATAGACTATTAGATCTTCTAGGACAAAAGAGAGGAATATATAGAAAAATTAGAAAAGGCGAAATTCACCTACTTGCTTACTATCAGAATCTATCAAGACAGGTAAAAAAGGATATTAGGAAAGAAAAAAGAAATTATGAAATTAAGGTTGCCAATGACTCAAAAAATAATCCTAAAGCGTTTTACCAACTATATAAATCCAAGGTTAGAGATGTAATTGGTCCCCTTAAAACTTCGATAGGAGAAATGACAGAAAATGATTTAGAAATGTGCAGTACATTAAATGGTCAATTTCTTTCCGTTTTCACTAATGAAAATTTGGCACAGTTTCCAGAAGTCCGTAAGGTATATAGCGATAGTATAGAAAATAGGTTAAGTACGGTTACTATAAGTAGAAATGATGTGCTTAAGGAAATTGACAGACTGAAACCTCATAAATCGCCTGGTCCTGATGAGGTATATGCTAGAGTATTAAAAGAATGTAGGGATGAGTTAAGTTACCCATTAACATTTTTATTTAACAAGTCATTGGAGACAGGTATAGTTCCAGAAGCTTGGAAGCTTGCAAACGTAGTTCCGATCTTCAAAAAAGGTGACAAATCAATAGCATCCAATTACCGTCCCATTAGTCTTACATCAATCATAGGAAAGCTACTAGAGTCAATTATTGCTAGTAAAATTAGAAACCACTTAGATACATTTAATTTAATAAATTCTTCTCAGCATGGATTCACTCAGGGACGTTCTTGCCTTACTAATTTGCTTAGTTTTTTCTCAGAGGTATATGAAGCAGTGGATAATGACAAGTCATATGATATAATATATTTAGATTTCAGTAAAGCTTTCGACAGAGTCCCCACGAGAGATTGATGAGAAAGGTTGAGGCGCATGGAATAGGTGGGGCGTTGTTGGGATGGATTAGGTCATGGCTAATTGGTAGGAAGCAGAGAGTCAGCATAAATGGTACGAAGTCAGAATGGGGAGCAGTCAAAAGTGGTGTCCCCCAGGGATCTGTATTAGGTCCTCTGTTGTTTGTTATATACATAAATGACCTTGATTTAGGTATAACTAGTAGGATAAGTAAATTTGCAGACGATACCAAGATGGGGAGAACAATTGATTCAGATAGAGATATAGAGTGCCTCCAAAGGGATCTAGATACCTTACACGAATGGTCAGTAAATTGGCAGATGAAGTTTAACATTGACAAATGCAGGTATTAAAGATAGGGAAGATGCATACAAATGTTAAATATAAACTAGCTAATGTGGAATTAGAAAACTCGAATTGTGAGAAAGATCTAGGTGTGTTTGTTAGCAATGATTTGAAGCCTAGACAACAGTGTATAAGCGTTCGAAACAGGCAAACAGGATTCTCGGGTTCATCTCAAGGAGTGTGAGTAACAGAACTGCTGATGTTATCTTAAAACTTTACTTGTCATTAGTGAGACCCCATATGGATTATGCTGTTCAATTTTGGTGTCCTTATTACAGAATGGACATAGATTCATTGGAGAGAGTACAACGTAGAATGACAAAAATGATCCATAATATTAGAAATCTTCCGTATAAAGAAAGGTTGAAGAAATTAGGCTTACATTCGTTAGAGAGACGCAGAGTTAGAGGGGATATGATAGAGGTGTTCAAGTGGGTTAGTGGGATTAACAAAGGGGACATGACAAATGTACTAAAGCTCAGTGATAGCGAAAGAACTCGTACCAATGGTTTCAAATTAGATAAATTTCGTTTCAGAAAGATATAGGCAAATATTGGTTTGGTAACAGAGTTGTAGATGGGTGGAATGGACTACCAAGTGCTATAGTGGGATTAAAAACGATAGGGAGCTTTAAGATAAAATTGGATAAGCATATGGACGAGAAGGGTTGGGTGTGAAGGGGGATCAGCAGGGTTGGGCCAATCAGCGCTCTGCAGACCCCCGTAATCCTGCGTTAATCTCTAACCGTTTTGGTAAGATGATCCTCAGGGTATTGGAGTGTTGAGCCTATAATTGGGCTTTGTAATTGGGGTTGTGTGGGACAGGGATCTGCCTTGCTTAGGCCAATCGGCTTTCTGCAGACTCCCATTTTCTTATGTTCTTATGTTCTTATTACATATATAGTTAGATGAGTAATACATTGATATTGAAGATAATTTTTAACACTACCTAAGTTTAGTATATACAGTATTATAATAAAGACATACCGGTATCTAAAATACATGAGTCCCCGTTATAGACCTTGATCAGATTGTTTTTTGTTTTTAAACACGCATGCTGTCCCACAAGACCCCCAACTGAGCCCCGACCGTGTTAATCCCTCCTTAAACATCCTAGAGGGACCCTACCCGTCGTGACCCAGTCACCAGACCCCAGCCAATGCCTTCTCTATACATAATTATGTATAGAGAAGGCATTGCCCCAGCACCCAAAACACACAGCCATACAGATTCAGATTCAGATTCAAATTATTTTATTTCCATATAATAATATTCGGAGGGAAGGTGCAAGTGGTCCTCCGGGAGGGACAGTGCCGCATATCCGGAGGTACTTGTACATCAAGCCATTAGCCGAGAATATTGAGGACAATACAGCAGTATGGTTAGGGGTTTTGTAGGAGGTAGAGGAATGGGTGGGAGAGGAGGAGGAGTAGGGGGGGGGGGGGGGGGAGGAGGAGGAGGTAAGGTACTCCAGGGAGGAGGAAAGTGTGAGAGGGGAGGTGTGTGTGTGTGTGTATGTGTTGGGGAGGGTGGGACATACTACATATAAATAAGTTGTTTTAAGGCCAGTCATAGTACTGAAGATAATATGGTAGTAAAAAAACAAAAAAACAAAAAACAAAAACAATCTTGAAAGGGAAAGTTTGTATTTCAAAGCAAGTCTACAGATATCAGCAGTATCGCTTCATCGTACCTGACACAACATATCAATAAGTAAGGAAGGAAACTGTATACGTGCAAAGATCAAGATTCAATTAAGTTTAGTAGCAAAACAATATTCAGAAGGAAGATACTAGTAGTCCTCCGGGATGGATATGCCGCATATCCGAAGGTACTTAATTGTAGATCAAACCATTAGCAAAGAATATTGAGGACAATTATGTTGCTTACATATGCAAGGGTCATGTATATTGGCTTGCAAAAGGATATGAATTGGCACTTAACAGATTATTTAAATAAAAGCTGTGTTAGAGGCTCAGAGGGATATGTATATACTGTACATTGTCAATCTATTAAATGAGACTAGGAGTGATAAGTAAAGAAATACTGACTGGTATTATAAGTGTGACATGATCAATGAAAATATGAAATCGTGTAGAGGGCGTTACAAAGGGTTTAAGTGTGACCTTGTAAGAAAGAAGAGATGTGTGGAGGGCAAGGGGTGCATACTTATAAGGTTCATGTTTCATGTTTACAGTACATATTATTGGGGGGGGGGCAAAGTTCTTGTGTTTTTTTAGTATGTTATTGATTACGTTATTCTTTAGCATGTATATTGCTTGATCCTCAATTGTGGTTAACTGATTATTCCTGTATTCTCTAATCATTGGGCATTCCAAGATATAGTGCTCGAGAGAGTGTTTGTTGGGAGCTCTGCAAACCCTACATTGCCTGTGCTCTTCTTCTACCTGCCAATTCAGCTGCCATGGATAACAATAGCCAAGCCTTATTCTTGCATGTACTGAGTCTACCCACCTACTCGTTGTACGTTTACCATAGGTGTATTTGGTCGTAAATGCTACTTTATTGTAGTAGTTTATAGATCGGCTGGTATTATGATGTCTAGCTCTGTCTTCATCCACTCTTTCTTCTTGTGTCTTTTTAATTATAGTTCTCATTTGTTTCAATGACAGTTCAAGAATATGATCAGGTTCTTCTTTCTCTGAGGCCTCCTTGGCAAGCTTATTGCAACCTTTCATTGCCGGGGATGCCTACATGTGAAGGAATCCAGGCAAATTTGACCCCTAGCCCCTTCTCCCCTACACATTTTATCCCCCGTCTGATATCTTGTACAAGGAAAGGATAGGTGGGTTGGGGGCTAGAGATAGCTTCCAAGGCCGCCCTGCTGTCAGATAGGATAAGAATATTCTTTCCCCTTCGAAAGATACTCCCAATTCCCATCGCTATTGCCACCAGCTCAGTTTGAGTACAAAGGAGTACAAAGGAGTACAAAGGAAATCAAGCAACAACAGATCCAGTGACCCTTCTAGGTCGCTTGTCCTCCAAAACACTGAGGATCAAGTGTCCAAACAGTGGTTTAGAGAGGGTAAGGGAACATTGGAAAGGGAACTACTGCCCTGCCACTAACGTGGCAGGACTAGGAAGTTAGTAGGGGACATATGGGTTAGTAACTGAGGGGAGGATAAAGTTATTCATTTACAAACGCAGTCAGTCGCGGGTTTGATGCGAGATATTTGTCTAGGCGGAATTTAAATGAATCAACGGTGCTGCAGTCTATAACGTCTCGGGGAAGCCCATTCCACAAGTTGACAACTCGATTGAAGAAGAAATTCTTAGATTCGTGCGAGTTAAAAGATTTACCAAGTGGAGGAGGCCCAGTCCTGTAGCCTGGATAGTTCATCGTCTTCCTGAGCAAAGTTGCCACCACTCATAATAGTGATGGCAGCTCCTGCCCTCCCAGTTACGGTGTTAAGTGAGCCGTCACAGTATACCTGATCAGTGTTCTCATGAGAGATGTTTGAAGGAAAAAATAGATTTGAGAAAGCTATTATAATGAGCGAGTATCGAACTACAATAGAATAGCAGATTGGAATTGATGAATTGTGTTAACAGAATAGAAGTATTATTATGTTACCTCCACCAACCGACTTTACTCCTAAACTCAATTAATGAAATCAACAAATACATGTGGCAGTCCATGGATTCGAACCTAGGATGCTCACACCGAAATTCAGTGCATTTATCCATTGCGCTACGAAGACAGTTAAAGAATGGTGGACAAGCCTGCTATTTATTATGCAGTTTCGAATCCTGCATATCAATCTAAGCATGTACACACTTTCCAACTGCGCTATCATAGGCTATGTATAGATGAAAGTATATCAATATATCAAGTAAAGAGCCCATCACCAGGTTTGTGAAGGTGTATAAATGCACACATGCAATTCTCCTTCATGTTTAGCTCCATTAGGCTTGAAATTATAAGAAGTTTGTCCAATTAGTTTGGCTATTTTAAGACCTTTCGCCCAATTTTATTGCCAATGTTTTTACCTTTCGTTTCATTTAGGTGTCGATTATATCCTGGCGAGTGCTAACGAGCCTGCAATTTAGGAAGAAAATGCACACATTTATCTCCAGGGTCTTGAGGCTATTTGTCTAAACTTGATGGAATTATAGAGAGGGAACTTAAAAAAAAAATACATAAATTAAAAAAGATCAAATTCACGCACAATTCCCACAAGACCCTCAACTTTGGACTTCATCTAGGAATTACGAAGACAAACTTGTGGTCACAACTAAGGGAAAGACATATTTGATCCTCTTAGGTTTATCCTCCAACTTATATTGCATCATACATTATCATTACTACCAAGCATGAGGTTTTGCACTTGTTGGGTATTATCATTCTTCACTGTTCTTCTTCGTCGGAGTCGCTGTCGTCGCTGTGCAGCAGGGCAGCTTGCCTAGTTATCGGCTTCTCCAGAGAAAGCTTGAGTTAGGTTTAGATATAGTTTACAAAGTTAGTTCGTCATAAAAGGGATGGTTAAAGCAAAGTAATGACGTAAAAAGCTTAAGCAAAAAGTGTTTCGCACTGTAGGCTATTCCACACAGTACTTTTCCATCACTTGCAGTAGCATAGCATACGTTTCAATAATCAGTGGCTAATTTATTTATTAGTATTGTGCAGAGGGGTAAAACTTTTAACAAAAGCAAAGAGGATAGCCCTCCACCTTTTTATTCTTCTACTTTGATCTTTCTTTTTCTCCTTTCATTATTTATACTTCTTATATACCTTTCACCTCCCTAACTTGTCTATCCCTCTCAACTTTAACTTTAACTGCCTCACCTTGCCTATATCCATCTCCTGTTATAGATGGAAGGTAACTAAACACAGAAGGACATCTTTAAAAGTTAGACAGAAAAGCAGCATGTAATCTTAATTTGCAGTTAGAAGGAGCACCGGACTTCATTATGTTGCGCAATCGAAATCACATCTATAATTGGAGGGGAAAACAGAGATATAGAAAAACAATATAAAATGAACTCGATAGAAGTGAATTGACGATTCTATAATAGAGACATATATTATTTTTCGAAATATCTTTAGTAGCTTTCTTTATTACGAAACAAATCTTAATAAATGCGCAAATATATGAAGAATATCCTAATACCACAACAAGAGTTCAGGAGAAAATTTATTCATGTGTGTGCTGGGAAGTAAAACAATATAGGCCTACTCATACCGGTGTTTATTCTGTGCAATTATTTTCTCATTTTTCACCGAGTCTACGAATTAACGTATTATGTTCTGACTAACTCTTGGGTCTGTTATTTTTTGTTATTGCTGAAACTTTTATATACGTTTTTTGTTTCGTTATTTATTTATGTATATATTTATTTATTTATGTATTTGTTCATAGTATTATTTTGTTAAACCTTCAATGCGTTATTTCCACCTAGTGATTTTTATAATTTGTTTCTAGTTTTGGTCTCTTTGTTATGCAAGTTTTACATTTTAATTTAGATATGTGTCGCTAATCTGCCTAGGGTATAATATCATCTTGACAACACAGTTTCAGTATGCTATTCTATTTAGGAGGAACCGGCGTTCGCCCGGGACATTTTTCTACCAAAAAATGCACAAACATTCATCTCCAAGGGGGTTGTCGGCTGTATCATTTGTTAGCTTGATGGAAGTCTAAGGAGAAAAGTAAAAGACAATATTAATTAATATTTAACAGACGTTTATATAGATAAATAAAGGAAAATCTCTCCTAAATGACTTACAGTGTTGTATTATAGATTATAAAGAAAGTAGACGGCAGATATCTTGTACCTACCGACAATAATTTACGGCCTAAAGTGAAAGAGAGAAAACACATCAGAGTAAGAAAGCTGCTAAATGTTGAAACCATCGTGAGAAACCTACGTAATGTGGCCAACATGGAAACACAGCCAGCTATACAAGTCCATTATCAAATTCTCTGACATTGTTTTGTTTTAAGAGGGTGGGGGAACGGGGGTAGTTTGCTCCCTAGACCTCCATGAAGCTTTAAACTCACACCAAAGATAAATCTATACTTTTTTTTGGTAAACAAAAATTATCCAGCTCCTCTCAAATTACAGGCTCCCTAACGCTCGCCAGGTTTAACGCTCGTCAGGAAGAAATCGACACCTCAGTGGCACGAATAGTCTTACTATTCTCAAAGAAATGGGGGCGAAAGGTCTTAATATCGCCAAACTGATGGGGCTAAGCATGAGGGAAAAGGGGGTCCAGAAAATCACTACCCTTAAAAACCCGCTGGATGTAAAGCTCCTACGAGTATTTAATGTTGTACTAACGTTTTCCAAGCACGTCGCTAGTTTTATTTCTATACTGACCTTTTTGTTGCATCTGATGTCATCTATAATTCATTTGAGGTATTTTTAGACGATTTTTATACTACGTAGGAAGAATCTGTGGTATTTATAGGGATAGCAGAGACAGTTTATAGCGCTTAAATTGCTATAAGTTCTTTCTAATTTGAAAAATCATCTAATAGTAGCGAGAATAAAATTAGAACACCACCATCCGTATTGAAAAAAACAAGAAAAAACAAATATAGCATAAATAGTCCATGTTATGGACAAACAAAAGTCACGCCAACGGGGATCACAATCATCGATATAATGTGATTATTTAGCGTCCTTTTCGATGCTGAGGATATTGAGAAGTGGGTATACATGGGTGGGTTGAGGGATGGATGGAAGGACGAACATATAGATGGATGAGGGGATGGAAAAATGACTGGCTTGACAGGTGGATGTATGATGTGTGGATGGATGAAATTAATTGTGTTGCTCTCTATATAGGAGAGTTGGCTGGCTGGATGAAAGTAAGTCTGCTCTATCTCCCACCCTCCCTGTCCTGTCCTCTCTTCACCCAGCATCATACATCATCAGTGGGGCCTCCATCATTATTGTTATTAATGAGGTTCACTGCAGCACCGATAAGTCCACCAGCCACCACGTCATTAGTCAGGGTTCAAAAGGGCTTGGAAGAGAGGTGGTGCCAAATTTGAGGAAAGGGTGTTACGACCGGGACTCGTATAAAACCAGGGCTGTTAATCATTGGACTAGAAAGGCACACAGCCACAACGGTAACACTAGATCCAACCCTCGAACTTATAATGCCGGCGCACAAAAACACCTATACCCTCCAGAGTTAAATCTGCGATAGCGGGGTATCCTCTAACTCGGTATAAATGCACTACTACTACAGGCTGATGATCTCTGATACAGCCTGATCACAACAACATACAATTATGTTAATAATGTATACAAGGAAAAAGATAGAGAGCTTAATTAAATCACTGGAATGATTTAATGCAAACAAGAAGAAGGTATAATTAAAGTTACTCTAAACAATAATAAACTGTCACTCCTATATTAAAGAAAGTGAATGAAAGTCCTAAAGCATCGAACGGGAATCTTCTGAAGAAAGTCTGATGCTGCTTAAGATGATCGAATCGGATTTTGAACTGTTATATAAAGCAGGAACAAGATATGACAAGTGTATGGACATACAGTGTTAACTGGCACGGGAATAATAATAATGCGCAATAGTATTATCTCCAACAACAAAAGAAGTACTTCCTCAGGCAACGTAAAAGCCTGCTCAGGTTGTGCAACTCAACAACAACCAAGGCTTACAATCAATGTGAATAAAAATGCTGCATACATAACATAAGAGTTTATAATCCTAATCGGGTGTCTGCTAGGCAAATAAAGTCTAGCTGGTCGTCGTAGGCTAGGAAACAATGGCTGAGCAAGCGGCTCATAGCCTAGCGAGGTCCTTAAGACTGTACGGCCAAATTACGTTAAATGACGGGGTGCTCTCTTGAGAGATCCAGATCGCTAGTATCTGGTTCTCTCCTGGCGACCCTCTCAAAGTCAAAGCAAAACGAGTTAGCACAGTGTTGGGTGGCAGAGGCAAAAGCCCTCACTCGCAACACAGTGCTAAACTCACAAGGTACACAGTCAGAAAGACAACCTAGGCTTCCCACGTATCCGTTGCGATTGTACAGGTTCAACAAAACCTGGTACACATCGGAAATCACAACACCAGTAGCCTCACCCCAGTCTAGCATTAAATAGCCCAGCAGACAACCAAGCAAAAGGTAGGGAGACACCGCGAGTGTGTCGAACCTCTACAGACAAAATGTTAACCCCTCCAAAATGTCTAACTAAACATGGAATATCTGAGAGCTTCAGCATATAATACGATGGCCAATATATGAAATCGTGCAGAACCAAAGGGGAGTTATGATGTTAAATAGATTGAAAGAATGAGAGGTAAGAAGTTGAGAGAGAGAGAGAAAGAGTTCTATAGGTAGAAGTCGGGGACAGGTAGCAAGGGAGATGTGAAGGGTATGCTGGTCAGGCAAGCTCTGAGGAAGGTTGCTCCTCGGGACCCTCAGGATCACACAAAGGCATGGTGGTCGGCCAATCACAGGCCGCTACGTCACAAGGCAGCAGGCCTCCAGAAGGCGCCAGGAACCACCAGCCAATCAAAACCGAGAGAAAGACCACGCGGGCGAGCAACTCCTCCGGGAGGGAGGAAGGAGGAGGGAAAGCAACACTCACTACCGCCACGCTGCTCGCTCGCTCTTCCTCTCAACTCTACACAACAATGCATCTTATATTCAACTCATGATATAAAATATAATGCATTGACACAGGCGAAAATAAAGACCACTTCTATACTGCCTGTGACATGACGATTCACAAGAAAGAAAGTACAACATTGTAGATAGACTGTAGCCCATTTCACTGCCCTGGCGAGCGCTAGTGGCTACCGGGAGGCGATTCTGCCAACGCTGGCAGGCGTCACAAGGGGAAGAATGAATGATAATGGGGAAGAAAGGAATTAGTATGCAATTGGTTGCACTTCGTTGCTTGAGCTAAAGAACTCTTCCTTCGAGTTACAGTAAGTGTTCATTTTTGTGACGAAAAACTGTTATTTGAACATCGTACCATCAGCCAATCAGCTCGAAGTAGGTGGTTCAAATTGCACTTGGTTACGGGAGGTTAAAAATAAAAAGTATTACATTTTATTGAGTTATTTATATCGACAGAAGTACGTACTTCGTGTTGCGATTGATTACCGCAGTTTTTCATCTAGTTGTCAGACGTCCGTATATTTGATTGTACACTCAAACTCAGAAGTTATATAATACATATAAATGGATATAATGGCTATTATACAAAAACGATGTGTTGGTTAATTGTTTCTATGATTATTTGAGAAAGATTTTATAAATTAATGTTAGACCATCTATTACGCAGTACCGCACTATAATCAAATAGGAATAACTACAATGAAGGCTTATTGTAGGGACTGGGTGTTCTCGGCAGAGGCTCCGGTCCTGGTTGCGTTTGAGGAAAAGGCCGGGTTCCTCGGGTGGGGTTTATATACCCAGTACATCTGGGTGTATAAATCTGAGGAAGGCTCGGGGGCTCCGGTCTTGCATACTTCCTGACTTGTCGTGGGCTTAATGATCCAGTAGGGTCGATAGCCTCTAAAGTCCTATTTAAAAAAAAAAACTAAACAAAAAAAAACAATGAAGCCACAATGGACTGGGGTTCTCGCAGAGAGGCTCCAGTCCTGACGTTATTCTTGACTTAAAGTGTGATGGCTTAAAATAATCCAATAGGGTTGATAGCCTCTGAAGTCCTATTTTAAACTAACAATGAAGAAACTTGGTTGAGCCCGAGAACTTTCAGTCTCCTACTGTACTTCTCACTTCTCCGCTTGTTCTTCCTCTGTCCAATTGCTCTTCTTTCCTACTTTACTCCAGCCATCTGGTCTGATCTAGTGTGGGAAGCAGACGACTGAAAGTTCTCGGGCTCAACCAAGTTGCTTCCCCCATTAGATGATAGATGATAGTCTATCATCTAGTGGGGGAAGCAACTTGGTTGAGCCCGAGAACTTTCAGACGTCTACTGTACTTCTCACTTCTCGGCTTGTTCTTCCTCTGTCCAATTACGCTTCTTTCCTATTTTACTCCAGCCATCTGGTCTCGTCTGGTTATATTTTTATTATGAAGTTTTGTTAATTTTAGATAATACAATGAAAGTATGGCACTGACAGTTGATACGGATTGTTTTGATAAATGCCATAGGATTCATACCACTAAACTAAACTACTTGGAGTTCTCAAAAACGGGCTCCAGTCCTGACGTTATTCTTGACTTTTAGGTGTGCTGACTTAATAATCCAATAGGGTTGATATCCTCTGAATTCCTATTTTAAATAAATATCCTACTAAATCATACTCTATCCTATCCTAACTAGTGTTCGGTTTGACAAATTAGATCAACTACTTAGGCCTAGTAGCTCTTTACTTTTAAAAATTGTAAAAAATCATAAAACCAGAACAAGGCCATTGAGAGGGCATATCTTGCAATTTTCAAAGTGTCCGTTCGAAGGCTTTACTTTCAAATGATCTTACTGATTATTGTCATATTTCACTACTTAATACAGTATGTGGTTCTTGCTTAACTATCTCACCTAACCTAATGTAATAAGGGGTATTTTTAAAAAGACAAATCGTTTTATAGAATATTGTATGGCAATTTCGTACAAATATCCAATAATTTCATATAATGCGGACGTCAAATAATGTCATACACCAACAATAACTATATTAGGTTGACAATAAGTAGGCGAAGATGTGCATTTCCATTGTGGCTATTCTTAGTTGAAAAGGTATAGCTAAAGTATGGACTCTCGTCCTTGACTGTCCGTGGTTCGAAAACACGTTTAGTAGCTCACGTGTAGTTGTCAGATATACTTTATATATATATATATATATATATATATATATATATATATATATATATATATATATATATATATATACTGTAGAGAGAGAGATAGAGAGAGAGAGAGATAAATAGATAGCTATTTATTTATATAGCAAAACTCGCTAGGAAACAAGGGAACACAAAACTTTCGTCTAATATCTCAAGACATATTCAGGGTATAACAGTATATTACCCTGAAGATGTCTTGAGAGAATAGACGAAAGCTTGGTGTTCAATTGTTTCATTTTTCCTAGCGAGTTTTACTATATAATTTGATCACACGTACTGTATATGTGATTTAACATATATATATATATATATATATATATATATATATATATATATATATATATATATATATATGCCCGATATTGGTGATCTCCATAGACCCTCACCATGAGCAAGCCAAGTATATCACAAGTTATGACCACGAACACACTTTGCTGCCCCTCACTCTTACTTGCTCAAGCTGGCTGAAAGTTGTTCGATATTGGACTTTGGACTTTGGGTATTTTTGCTCACACACCTGTTTTGGATTATCTTGTGCGACCATCCAAGGTATTGTGTATATATAACTCGCGCCCTCTGTTACTTTGTTGTGTTATAAAATTGCGCGTGTGCCCTTGCCTGTGTTCATTATTTTCATTTTAGAGTGTTTGGTGTTGGGAGTGAAAGTAATTAGTTCTGATTATTGGCTATTTCTCCTGCGTATTTAAATATATTACCAAGATGTTACTCTGTTTTCTCCAGAAACATGAAGCATCAAGTATTATGTGTTATGTTACTAACCCAATAGTTCACTACTAACACCTCGTAACCCTGTCATGGTCATAAGTCCCAAGGCAGAACTTCCCTTGCCAATTTTCCCTTACTCTCTCTCTCTATCTCTTTTTATCTCTCTCTCTCTCTCTCTCTTTCATCTTTTCCCGCTCCATTTCTCTTCCTATATCCTAAACCAAACATGCGTTTGTAGGGTAAATATTAATGCATGAAGGGTGTGTTAGAGTTCACACACATACAGTACAAGCACACACACACGCAGTTGCAGAGACGCAGGTGTGTGTGGGTGTATGTATGTTCATGGATTGCACTTCAACTCTCTCTCTCTCTCTCTCTCTCTCTCTCTCTCGCTAGCTATATATCTATCTAGTTATCTATATATCTATCTATTTATCTTTCTATCTATATATGTATGTCTATCAATCTCTATCAATCTATCTATATATCTATATTTCTATTTACTGTATATATCTATCTATCTATCTATATCAATCAATGCTCCAGTTTGCTCCTCGTTCCTGTAACTGAATCCGGATCTCAGTGTAAACAGAGGCCCTCTCTCAGGGGAATCCTGCACCAAACCAGAGAGAGAGAGAGTGAGAGTGAGTGAGAGTGAGAGTGGTTGGGGTGGGAGGGAGGAGGAGCTTAATCAAGTTCGCAGTATCTTCAATATAATTCCCTATTTTGATGTAGTTTGTATATAAACCCCCATTGGTATACAATAATCAGGCTGATCTTTACAATGATGTATTGGTGGAAGGTATGAAAAGAAGGACGTATAATCCAAATCAATAGTTCGGTGAGCATAGTGGGAATCATCAGAAGATTTTTTGTTAGCTTGGATGCAAAAATATTTTAATCACTGTATGTAGACCTCGTGAGACCCCACCTCGAATACGCTAATCAGGCGTGGAACCAACACTTGGTCAAGGATAGCATAGCAATAGAAAATGTAAAGAGAAGCACCACCAAGCTTCTTAAAAACAATGAAGGAATTGTCATTCGAGGAGAGGTTAAGGGTGTTAAAACTGCCAACTTTTCCCTACAGAAGATCAAACGGGGACTTGATAGAAGCCTACAAGATCATCAACGGAATATATGATGAAGACTGCTGTAAGGACATATTCCAGATGAGAGAGGACAGGGTGACTCGACGAAATTCTAAGAACATATTCAAACCCAGGTCGCGGCTTAATATAAGGAAATGTTAATTTCCTTGTAGAATAGTTGATAATTGGAACGAATTGCCGGAGTGGGTAATAGACACAAATTATGTGGAGGGTTTTGAAAAGAAATTAGATAAATATTGAAAACAAAACACGAATTTTATAACTTTAGAGCGAAAATCACGTCCACCACACAAAGCCACCATAGTGTTGTTGTGGATCTAGACCTGGAGCCACAGGCTGGTTAGCCACTTCCAGAAGAACTTGGGTGAGTATTCTGTGAGTCTATTGCACATAAACTGTGTAATTCTCAGTAACTTCTCATGTTTCCTTGGATATCATTAAGTGCTCTTTATAACTCATACCTAGCTATTACTATTTAATGCACGACTTACAAGTTCTCTGTTAATGTGCCTCTCTCTTTAGATTTAATTTTATTATCATTAAGGTTTGCAGCGAAATACTGATTATGATCTAGCCTTTTTTAAATCATATATCCCTTTTCGGCGTTACTTTACTTAATAATTAAAATGTATGTATGTATGTATGTACGTATACACTCTGGCACCCATTAAAGTTTGAAGCGAACGATTAAAATAACACACGATATATTTCCTCATCCTGAATATTAATTAACTATTTTGGACAAGGCTTAAATTTCACCCTCGATACCTTTTTCTCATTCCTTCTTCCATCCTTTATGCATAGGCTTACCAGGTTCGTCACTACTTGTATTTCCTTCTTTCTCGCCTGCCTATGTTCCTCTTTAATCGTCCACCTATCATTACACATTTTGTTAGTCTTTTTCTCACACTATTTTGTATTAATATTAATTCTTGCACACTATTTCCATTACAATATTATGTCCTCACTTCCACTACTTTGTCTTCTTGTTACCATCAAATCAATGTCACTTGTTAACCATTATCTCCTACATCACTCCCTTCATCAGCAGTAATTCTTCAGTTTTCCCTCCAGTATTAATCAATATTGTGTTATTATTTCCACTTATCCTTCAGATTAATTTCCTGACTCGTATTATATCATCTTTTATTTCAATTCCGTAACATTTTGTTTTGTAATTTCCCGTTTCCTTCATTCTTCACCATGTTCCATTCCGTTTTCTCCCCCCTCTCTCCTGGTGTACTCTGCTAACACACCTCCAGGAAAGTAAAGAGATCTGATTGGATGGGTCGGCTGAGTGGGTGTAGGTGTTGGAGAGAGAGAGAGAGAGAGAGAGAGAGAGAGAGAGAGAGAGAGAGAGAGAGAGAGAGAGAGAGAGAGAGAGAGAGAGAGAGAGAGAGAGAGAGAGAGAGAGAGAGAGAGAGAGATGCTTATAATTTTAGAAAACCATATTATATCGCGACAAATAAGGGAAGAATAAAGGTGAACAGTATATATATGATACAGTGTGTTCAAAGAAAACTAATTTACACTTTAACAGTAGGATAGATTACAATAAGGATCATGTAAACAGGGATATAATATTTTGATTTGCCGCTCCACAAAACTGTATGGTAGATAGGGGTGCTAGTTTTATGTTCAGTATGTCAAATGATGTCCTGCAGAGTATGCAATATATGCCATATAATTACTTGGAGACTGGACAAATACATTGGTTTGGGAGAAACAGTCAAGGGCATAATTTAGAATTGCATAAAATTATACCAAGATAGATGAAGAGCGCATATTCAAAAAGAGAGTAGAAATATAGTTAAAGGACAAAGGAGAGGAGAATAGGGGCGAATTAATTTGGTCAATTATGCATATTTAATGTGCACGGAAGGTTTCGGCAGACTTTGCTAAGGTTATAGTTAATTAATAAAATTGGCATATTACAATTTTCGAAACGAAAGCAATATACTAAAAAAAAAATAAAAACAAATCATAAATAAATTAATACAGTCTTAACATTTCAATTTCATGTCAGACACTGAACCATGTTCTTCTATATATAAGAAGCGCGTTGCACTCCCACATCGAACGAAGACTAAGGAACTGAAAACTGGTTTGTGGAAGAAAACTTTACATTATCTTATTTCTAAAAGATAGTCTGCAATCTTAAATATATCCTTCATCAACTCGTCGGTATTCAGTATGGTAAGATTTGTGAATAGGGCCTTCTGGCAGAATCTCTGTCATGGAGAACAGGAAGTGGACAGAGAGTTGCCGCTTCTTAAGTCATAATAACAACTAGACAGCCGAATAAGACCATGTCGTGATGACGAGAGTGATTAGAAAGAAGCACACTAACATACAGTATATTGTTGTATCATGAAATATTATACATTTTCATTATTAATTAATCGGGTTTACCAGGTAGCCACCTCCTTTTTAGACTTCATCCACGATCGACTTGCTTCGATCCGAATTGGACGCTACTTAAATAAAATCGGTAGTGGTATTATAATAATAATAATACTGCATTTTTCTAGAAACAAATCACAGTTAATCCTAGTATATTATGAATAATATATATAACACATATAACACATATACTGACAGCTTGGAAAGAAGCATGGTGTTTCAAGTTTTCGGCAGTGATTGTGTAGCGATACAGGTGATCTTAGACAACGCAGCACCGCCTGCCTTGTTTACATTTCCCCAGCGACTGAGTTGCCAGAAGACCAGGAGGCCGTATCAGTGTTATTCTCTAATAGTTGTGTTTTCCGTCGCGTGTCAGTGTTATACAAATGACTACAGTGTGTCCTGACGTTTGGACTTGTATTCCGATGTTGTGTGGATTATTACAGTGTGGATGAACGATTAACTGTGGTACAATATTATGGTGGCTGTTATTGTGTAGAGAGGCTTCTCTGTACCACACGTGATGAAGGTGAGAGGACAGTTCAGGTGTCTGGGATGTACAGTCATGCTCGTAAGTCATATACTATGGTTTCTTCACCATAATTAAGCCAAATAGTTTTACTCTATAGGCTCTTGTAATTCAGTGAGGGCTGGAGCAAACGGAAGGTAATGTTACTGGCTGGACCAAACTCGCTCTAGTCCGGGAGCAACCCTACCAAATTGTTAATTTCCGTCGTCCATGTAAGTGAAGGTAAAAAATAGTTTCAAATTACTAATTAGAAAAATAGACAACTTCGAAATATATGTACCTTAACTAAATATATGGGGCCATTCACATACAAAATATATTATTTTTTAGACTGTTGCCATTTGAGCAAATTCGTCTTCCCTTTTAATTCGTAACAATTCTAATTTCTACATTATTTGATTTTTACAGTACTGCCATTGTTGACCAAATAAACTGTGTATCATAACAATTGTCTTGTAGTTTACAATTAACCTATATTCAAATAACTTTGTGAAAATTAAATAATTGTGTTACCACTGTTTTGGCTACGAAAACTCCAGATGAAGCACAGCCTTATTTGCGGAGCTGTCCTTAAGCCACGTGCGTGGCGCCACTTAAGGACACCTCCGCACGTTTGGCAGTCAGTATGTACCACTCAGTAGTAGCAGGTTAGTACCGCTCCGCACCCAAGTCGGGTACTGAAGGGTACTAAACAAAGAGGTCCTTTCTTACACCACTACCTGCCTTGCAGATTGGACCGCTCCGCAATAGTAGGAAGGGTAATAAATGCAGCAGACCTTTATTATATGCTACCTGCCTTGCAGATTGGAGCCAGGAAGCTACAATTATACTGCTTCAGTCACCCATAATAATTAATAACAAACCGTTTTCTTCTATATTTAATTTAACTAATATCATAAAACATTCAAAATAGCGTCTTCATATATAACTAATTAGTTATGCTAAAATATTATCTACAAAACTGTAATACAAACACGCAACATTCACAAGTAATTAGGAATTTAAATCAAAGACATTTTTTGAGGGGTAACTAAAATATTCAAAATCGTTTTTACCATATATCTTAAATACAATACATTTCGAAGTTACGATTTGTGCATTATATGTCTAAAAATTATACTCTTTCTATATAAATTTACAAATTTCAGTCACAATGGTATGGATGAGGTTGATCTGTATATATATATGCGCTCATAGTTGGAATGCATATAATATACTTGCTGTTAGCCCACTTTCAGAAACCAGCCAACCCTCCAACATTACCTTGCTGCAACATCCCCAGGGTAGATTAAACCTGCCAAGATCCACTATTGCCTCAACACCTATATATAATTGCATTCTGTAGTAATTCCTTGAATAAGAGGTCATTCCTGGCGTAAAATAGAAAACTGAAAGCACTATCAAAGAGAAAATTGCAGTGTCGCAGTACGTCAAGAGCTGGAACCGTTTTGAAACGATGGTCACTATTTCACCCAAGCTCCGATAGCCTTTCCAATCCATTACCACAACCCGAGCCTTGCATGTAAATCACCAGGAATTACCATACTTCCCCTTTTTTCAATCACCATTGATACCAGTACACCGTCTTAATGTTTTATATTATCGATGTTCATTCCTTTTAGCGTACAGTCACAAACATAGGTCAATTCTTTCCTTCATAATCTCAACTTTGGTTTGTAAAATTCGTACATTTTTCGCCAGGAAAAAAATTGACACCTAAGTGACACGATGCCTAAATATTGACAAAGAAATGAGGCAAAAGGTATAAAATCGCCAAACGAAGAAGCCAAACCTCATAAAATTTAAAATTCATGGGGCTAAACATGAGGAAGAAGGGGGACCAGAAAAACGACCCATCTCCCCTTGAAGGCTTAATCGGTTGTTTTGTAGAGAAGTACATTATTGTCTTGCGAATAAATGTATAGATGATGCAAAAGTTTTAAAGGTGTACACGGCAGTATAGTTTCAAATACTTATACATTATTCTAGAAACTTTGCTTGAAACTGCATTGGAAATTTGTATGTTCATTTTAGCCGAAGCAGTATCCAAATGATACAATCATCCCCAATGCTTTTAAATGCTTCAAGTGCCTCGCATCTGATATACACATGGGTTTTGCTTTATGTATGAGATTTTCTGTTTAATTAATGACATACACGTGGTTAATGTTGATGCAATCAAATTTGCATATATAATTCAGGTTAGATATACTTCCATAAAGAAAACCTAAGGTCCAGGAACTTTTATGAGTGACTGTAGAACAAGTTAATACAATTCTGACACTACTATCTTCTAGGATCCCTTTACCATTTCAGTTTACTGTAATGACATATTCACCTTCTCTCAACCCCCAATTTTAATTTGGTTCACACTGGCACGTGTTATAGCATAAATTCCTGGACACAGTATTATAAGTAGGCTACTAATAGGGAAAGTGTGGTGGAGTGGTCTTGCCACTGGACTGGCCCACCGAAACGCCAAATAAATACCCTCGTTATTCCCTGATTAAATAACACTGTATGAATATTCCCATATTCAAGATAGGCTACAAGGGGACTATGCCTAGCGAGTTCATTGCTCAATATGTGGCGTTCTGAGATTGAGGGTCCGAGTTTAGAAGTTGAGACAGTGAAGCAATGGAGGGAGGCAGCTTCAGAGATGGGGCTGCTTCGAGCCGTGAGTGGGCAACTAAGCCCCATGCATCCTGCGAAGGCAAGATGGCAGGGTCTGGTTGCAGCTAAAAAGTGCTTCACATGTCTCACCTCCTAGACTGGAACGAGACCTCACGGGCTTCACCTTTCAATGTGTAATGGTTGAATGTACAGGCTCTCAGCCTACGCCCGAGAGGGAGTAGTTGGAATATATAAAAACAAACAAATTGCCGATCCCAATAAAGTAAGAGTCTCGTAATATTCCAAAATATAATATCCAATCGAAAAATGTCCTAATAGAGCGGCAGAGCGGCAGTGTCATTCTACCTCTATCATTCTTGTTTTATTATGTTCTCTCCAACTCTGTCTGTAGCCTCGAGACCCCCCCCCCCCCGCCCCACCTGCCCCCCACCCACCAGACCTAGGATATTATATCACCATAACTGTCAGCGTTACAGCCCCCCTTGTATTGTCCATTTAAGGTGGTAGTGTTGGGTTTTTTGGTCTATATATTTATTTATCTATTTTTTAGTTTCCTCGCTAGACGTCCGTCAAGCAAATAAAAACACCCCCTAAACCCCCTCTCAAGATAAATGTGCAAATTATTCGGTAGAAAAATGTCCCGGCCGAAGGTCGGTTCATTCTAAAATTAGTCTCTCCAGGAAAAAATCGACACCTAAAGGACACGAAAGGTCTTAATATTGGCAACACAAATGAGGCGAAAGGTTTCAAAATCGCCAAACTAACGGAAAAAAGTCTTAATACCTCAAAACTAATATGCTAAACGTGAGGGATAAGGGGGTCCATTCAAAGCGAGTAATACCCCCTTAACCTGGATTTCCCTCTCACGAATGGGAAGCTCATCTTTCACTTTCTATTTTCTTTTATCTATGAATTGATATGTGTTTGCTGAATGTCTATTATATTATATTGCAATATATACGTTTGAAAATTATTTAAACCATATGTACTGTACGTTAGTTTCTTGATCAGGGGTCTGGAGTTTTCGAAAAGGACTTCCAGTCCTGACGCTATTCTTGACTTACAGTGTGCTGGCTTAATATTCCAATAGGGTTGATAGCCTCTGAAGTCCTATTTTAACCGTGTTTCTTGATATGGATAAAGTATTCATCTAAACATGTTCACTTTGATGAGATACCATTTATATAAGATGTGAGCTATTTTATGATTTAAGTAAACACTGTAAACAAATTACTCGTACACATGCGGTTTTGGTAGCATAAGTGTGCAGTACATAATGCTTCAATTAAATGCACGTTTTTATAGAGACCATATTTGTCCAATTATATGGGTCTTATGGTTCTTTATCCTGCTTTCAGCTTCCACCTTCGTTATTTCCAGCCTCCAAACTAATGGCCGTAAAAAATGTCACTATAACTCATAATATATATATATATATATATATATATATATACCTATTAAATTATAGAAGGAAGTTGTTTACATCCTTTCCTAACCGTAGACAAGTTACTTAATTTAAAAAGGACCTCCAAGTCTCATATAAGGGTTTAATAATAGCTTAATTTACTCCTCTACTCAGGTATGCGAAAGAAAATATTTGCTTAAAAAATGCCTTGATCCTTGTGCCCGCCCACCCACCCACACGCTCCAGCTCTCTCCCAAATTCAACTCTTCCAGTGACAACTTTAGCGAAACACAGGAAGCGAGGGTGGAGGAAAGTTAATTGGTTTACAACTGATGAGGGGGGTGACCCGTACTGTGGGGGTGAGGGGGGATGGGGGAAGAGAAGCGGAAAGGGGGGAAGGTCTAGTGGCTGTGGCAACCAATTATTTTCTCTTGGAACTCACTTGGATGCTGAAGCGCTCCGGGTTGCCATCGCGCTCAGAGTGGGTGCGGCAGTTTGTCACCCACACGCTTGCCCCCACGCAGTGGTGGGGGGATGGGATGCTCAATGTCACCATGCCTTGTCATTTAATTACCACGCAGGGCCGCCCTGCCAAGACACTCTGCCACTAAATGATGTCATAAAAACGGCGCCCTGCAGAGTGCTAACCGTGCATCAATCCTCGAAGCCCCTATGGGCAACTTCACAGAGAAGGACAGACAAAAGGCAAACGGCCAGATGGGGATGACCACTTTCCCTTACAAGAATGGCCGGTGCCTCGTGTGAGATGTCCACATGTGTTGACACTTTTCTCCACAACCAACATCGCCAGAAAACGCCGACGAAGCAGGTGAAGCCACCTGGATAGCAGAAAATAAAAAACGCAGAGGAAAAATATCAAAAGCCATCGCCAGAAATCAATCAGTTCGAGCCCCTGGCACTTTCGCAAACTTCAGGAGTCTTCGGCACCTACCACACCCTTAAGATGGTGAATGTAAGAGGCCGTAAAATCAGAGAAGTTTCAGGAGAACCCCGGGAAAACCCTCTCTGGCTCAAGCCAAAAGACTATGGGATGGCTATCACCTCCGGGGCAATGCCACCAGCGTTTCATGAGCTCAGTTCGACTGACTGGGGTCATGCCCCCAGGTTGTGACGGCCCGGGAAGGAGTGGTGTATCCGTATATAGTCTTTCCACAGTAGGGTAAAACCAAAACATAAACTTTATTTGTATGTAACATGTGTGATGCACATAAATACTCAGGGGATTTGTCGATGGTTGAAAAGCCACAGTTGCTCGCGCGTTTTGGGGATCTAGCAAACACGTATTATGAAAAACATGTATCCTCCTTCATTCACTGTCCCCCCCTTCACTCACTCAACCCCACAATTTGCCGGAGGATAACAGGTTTTTCACAATACGTAGACGGAGGTCTTTTTAAAAAAAAATATAGATTTGTTACAAGCAGCCTATTATGGACCATTGGGTATATTGTTGCTTGTCTTCCTTTGTATTCCTTTGACCACTGAACTGTCCAGTCATCCACCTCACCCTCGTAATGTGACCGTCAGTGTCCGTCACCTTCAAGAGACTGGAGTTCTCGAAAAGGGGCTCTAATCCTGACATTATTCTTGACTTACGGTGTGTTGGCTTAATAATCCATAAAGGTTGATAGCCTTTGAAGTCCTATTTTAACTATATTTTAACTAACTAACTTCACCTTCTATATTCTTTTGCTCTTTTGCTGAATGACTCCTTTCAATACAAGAAAATACTTTGGATAATGCTAGTTGTATCTATAGCTCTTCTGTATTTGTAACCTCTTCTGTACCGATGACAGTCTTTTTTATTTGATTTCTCCTACATTTATACTATATTATGAAGCTTAGGAA
>CM064498.1:14783293-14836385 GCA_032716605.1 Paralithodes platypus | reverse complement strand
CAACTTGAATACGTATATTATAATTTACTTGGAGTAACGAGGATAAACGTATTTAGAGTGAGATAGCACCTGTTTATGAATGGTCTTTCTGTTCTTATTGCGAAAACTGTGTTGCTGAGTCATGTTTGGTCCAGTATGTATGTATGTATATAGCCAGGCACATACCCGACTCGAGACAAAACCCGAACAGAAACATTCAAAGTTTCAATTCTTAGGGTCCGGGACCACTTTTGCGTTCCTTCGCCCCTTTCTCGGTCTCGTCTAGTAGGTGAATTTTACAAGTGGAGGAGGATTCCTTGCCTCCCACCCCCGAAGTAGATAAAGTAGTACAGGAAAAGAAACAGACAGAAACGGCAAATGTTTGGTAGAAAATGCCAAGCCTCACTGTGGAAAGGACCAGCCCTCACCCTAATTTGTCAGTATGATCAGTGCCACCATTACAAAAGGCTAAGAAGATTATTATTATTTTTGTTATTGTTCCCTTAATAATTACACTAACTTGATTTCGCTTAAACTGTCAATATCAAACTGGCTCTCAAAATTAATTGAAGTTCACATGGCTTTGTAAATGATTGTTGGTAGAATTTATTGGTGTCAACACAAGTCCGTTACTTCATTTATATATTACAGTAAGCTTATGAAAACTAACTCCTGAATCGGGGAATATTGATTTGTTGATGCACTGTTCAAACTAAGCAATTTTTTTCCTGATGCATCGCGGTTGTTACTGATGATTACATTTCAGTTATTATTATTACAGAGTGATGCAGATATACCTATAGCTATCTTTGTTTTTTGTTATTTTTTATCGTCGCTCCTTTGGGAGATAACATTTAACATAAAGACAGTATAGGCAGACAGACAAGATGTAACAGCTCGGGAGATTGTTATTACTATGCATTCCGTGAACACTCCATTGTTTGGAAGCAGAATTCATAGGGCAATTTATTTTAACATTTCACTGAATATTACAATTAGCCTATTTTGTAAACTATTGTCCGCTCGTCACATCGTTTTGTGTTTATCCAAACAAATATCATAATCTCAAAACTTTACTCGGTATTTTAGAATCTATAACCTGACTTTAAATATACCCTATCTGACGTTCTGCATAGCCCACACTAAATAATGAAGGTTGATCCTACAAAAGCATATGCGATACTTTATCATAACAAATAACACTTATGTTAACTATCAGAACCTTATATACAGTATATACAGTGAATACTTTTTTTCCAAGAAATGTTCCCTGGGACCTCATTGCAATTTCCTGAGTTTTCCTCGAAGTTGCAAATCAACTTAATCCTTCAAGCTTCCTACATCATATATGTTTCTTCGTAATCCTGTATGTAGATTATAATTTTTACTTGATTTGTATAATCTCGAATGTCTTAGTGTTTTATATAATACGCTATTATTGTATGGTAGTTCTCTTGTTAACCCCTTCTGAACCGGCGACGTCCTCTTAGTATTTTGTCTAGCTACTGTATATATAGACGATGTTGTGCAGTTTAGAAAGGATCTATGGTAGTAGAAAGGGTTAAGTGAGATAGTTCCAAGCCTGTTAATTGCTGGAGGCCCCTTTTTAAACTGAATAAAA
This sequence comes from Paralithodes platypus, assembly GCA_032716605.1. Lineage (NCBI taxonomy): Eukaryota > Metazoa > Arthropoda > Malacostraca > Decapoda > Lithodidae > Paralithodes > Paralithodes platypus. The sequence goes on along the minus strand of CM064498.1, from coordinate 14,834,785 downwards.
TCGTCTAGTAGTAGCCATAATAAAGTTAAAAGGACGGCACTGGTACAGAAAGGGTTAGTAACTTGCATGATGGCAATGCAAATGACATCCAATATACCTACAATGGTCATCAGTTAATTGAAAACCAATATTATTGCGTGTAATTGTTGCACAAGTCCTGTTAATTATGATTCTCATATATGTGATTAAATACTTGTTTGCAATTGCGTAAGGTATCAGACAAAACACACACACACACAACACATTCTGATGACATACTAACTTGTACTTATACTATTGTCTATTCAATATAATTAGACCATTTATTTAGAGACCTAACCTCTGCAACTAAATAAGAGCTAAAGTTAATTGGCTGTAACTTTCCAAACTTATTCCCTGGGTGACTCTTCCCAAATGGCAGACAGAGTAGCTCGATTACACTAATCGTTTCTGAGTCAAAATTGCTGGCCTTGTTATAACGAATAGATAATACACAGCATTCTAATAGTTTTGTTTAACACCCCCAGGTATGTGAGCCAGTTATCACACACCTACTGTTTTAACGCAGCAACTAGAAACAGGTAAGTAAAGCAAACGTAACAGTTAAAATGAACAGGCAACAAAATGCGTACATGTGTAAGTATGTATTTTAAAGACAGATAATATAGGGAGAACGAAGCAACAGAGGAATTAAAGACTCGCACATTAGTTTACATGACTGAAGGTAGTTATAGCCTATTAGAAGAAATTACTTTACCCTTTCAACATGTATACTTCTGTTTCCATAAGCATTTACCGGAGCGTTGATACATTGTTAGGTAATATACAGCATATTCCGAAGCTGTATATATTATCCATGATGATAGGCTTCCTGCGAGTTACTGCTAGTAATTCATGTTGGTTACTATTTAGCTAGTAGTTGGATAGCAAATTACACTATGCATTCAGACATCTTGAATTATCTTGTTATATTTATGATTCCTTTACATTCACATGTCTTCTATATTGGTTCCCTAATATAACACTTTCCACTTATTATTCATTGCATGCGTTTTTTCAGTCGCCGCTATATAATTTGCTTATACCAATCATAATGAAGTCTGGAATGAAGCAACTTGATTGAGCCCGAGAACTTTCAGTCTTCTACTCTACTTCTCACTTCTCAGCTTGTTCTTCCTCTGTCCAATTACTCGTCTTCCCTATTTCACTCCAGCCATCTGTTCTGGTCACCCATGTGTCACAACTAATTGTCAACGAAACTTATACTACTCTCGATTTATATGAATATATTTACTATATTGTATTCAGCTTGTCACTTACACACAAACAAAAACACTCTCAAAGGCGAAGATTACAATATCATACTCATTTTAATCAATTCAAAATATTCATGCAGTGACTGTATCCATTTGTTTGTCTATACAAATATTAAATACTTTACACCATTAATAAGTCTCTCTCTCCCTCTCTCCTTCTACTTTGATGTCATATTCTACTATAAACTGTCCCTGTTTAGTAGTATTAAAGCCGGACCATCTATAGTAGGGAGTGTGGTCTGAGTATCTGTGTAAATCTGCGTAACTCTCTCATACAATACTATTTACAAGATGTTGGCCATGCCAAGAACCAAGATTTTGCCAATAGAGTCGATTATTATTAGCTCTTCAATATCGCGTGTAAGTCTCTCTCTCTCTCTCTCTCTCTCTCTCTCTCTCTCTCTCTCTCTCTCTCTCTCTCTCTCTCTCTCTCTCTCTCTCTCCTCTCCTCTCCTCTCCTCTCCTCTCCTCTCCTCTCCTCTCCTCTCCTCTCCTCTCCTCTCCTCTCCTCTCCTCTCCTCTCCTCTCCTCTCCTCTCCTCTCCTCTCCTCTCCTCTCCTCTCCTCTCCTCTCCTCTCCTCTCCTCTCCTCTCCTCTCCTCTCCTCTCCTCTCCTCTCCTCTCCTCTCCTCTCCTCTCCTCTCCTCTCCTCTCGTACCAGCATCCTATCAATACAAGAAGACAAGCAATAAACACGTCAGTTAGCAAATAATGGAGGGTGTGGGGGAGAAGGGAAGGGGAGAGGAGGGTGGTGGACAGGTGGCCGTGGTGGGAAGGGAGAACTATTTTATGATGGAAAAATAATATGTGTTGTATTATATTATGATTATTATATATATTTCTCATCATTAGTATATGTATTTTCAAAATTTGGTTCTATATTATTTTGGACAACCTTGATTACGTATTTTCTTATTTGGTTATGCTCAATATATTGCTATTCTTTCCAAGTCATTAACCCTCTCACATCCTTATGACGCAGAGGTTGCCAGATTAGCAATACTAAATAGAGTTCTCTCACTCTTATAATTACCTCTCCAAAATTAGTTTTCTGCCCACAGCTAACTCAAAGACAACTGCAGAGGTTGAAGTAACTAAACTAAAGGTTTCTGAATACCCCTGATGGTAACAAAGGCTTCAAAGTATCCCTAATCGGCTCAAAATCGCGTCATATGTCGGAGAGGGTTAAGTTGACCACTTGAGGATTATGAGGGGTTTTGGCAGTTAATTCTGACTATTATTGGATGATTTGACTTAGATTAGTAAGCGTATATTGAAGCCAGAGGGCTAATTGAGACAGTCTTTACCTGTTTAATTGAGACAGTCTTTACCTGTTTAATTCCCACAGCTCCTTCCTCCTAAGCTGTATAAATTCGTCTAATGATAGCCAGAAGAAACAGTTAAAACACGTCATGATCTTCAAGGGGTTAATATTCTTTACCAGTCACGAAGTTACGGGGGGGATGGGTCGCTTTTCTGGACCCTTTTCTCCCTCGTGTTGAGCCTCATTAGTTTTGACATTTTAAGACGTTCGGTCCATTAGTTTGGCAATTTTAACACCTTTCTCCTCATTTCGTTGTCAATGTTATGATATTTCGTGCCATTTAGGTGTCGATTTGTTCCTGGCGAGCGATAGCGAGCCTTTTTACTATTAGAGTAATGGGCCTTCGGCCGGAACATTTTTCTACCAATGCATTTATAAATGTATCTTGAAGGGGGGAATAGGGAGCATTTTACTAAGCTTGATGGAGGTCTAGCGAGGAAACTAAAAAATAGACCCCAAAAACAGCCACTAGCCCCTTAAGGGATCGTTTGCCCTCCACTGAAGTATTTGCTAACCCTCCACACCACCTCACATCAAGCCCGTCTCATCTGTCGGGAGTTTTATGTTCTGTCTGTCACCAACGTTGACAGCCCCACGCCCCTCTGTCTGTTGTCGGTCTGCTCGCCCTTAAGTCTATTCGTTCATTCTCATGTTGTTTTCCTCATTTACTGATATTATTACTAGGATATATTTATCTATAACACACAAATCTCATCTAGCTATTAATATGTAACACTCCGTTCTTAACATTAATCATCAATTACAAACCCCAATGTACTTGAATAAACTAATGAAAGCATATGGTCCTCCCGGGATTCGAACTCGGGACACCACACCCAGAACATAAGCATCTAAAGCACTAAACCATTACACCACCAACACAGTTAATAAAACAGATTCGAAAATATGGAATGGACATAAACTGAAGACAACAACCATATGACGCCTTCAATAATTGCAATACACACGGTTCCGTAGACCTAATTCAACAACTAGCACTCTAGCGATATCAATATCAAGTTGCGTCTTGATTATAAATTAATTGTATACTGTATTTACGCGTTTCTGACTGTAAGGAAGGGCAAACAGTAGACATCGATTACTTAGCAGAAATGTAATACTGTATAATTATGTGGGTTTGACATGGATAGAAATTTCGTTAAATTTAGTTTTATGTCTATATATGTGCACTTTGGCGTATTTTAACTAGTAATTCTGCTAAATATCTACAGTATAATTATATGCAGCTCCAACTTCCTTATAGCCTGAAAATCGCAATTGGTCACATAGCTTTTGACTAACTACTGAATATAATTAAGCTGGTTAAAGGTAGGACAACATTAATTAGAAGCGAGTAAGGTGGAATTACAGGTGTAAATGATGAGCCTGATGGTCGGGGAGGGACGGTAGAGAAGGTGTCCGTAATGGTAGGGTATAGTGGAGTAATTTACCCTTCAGTAGAAGAATACATTCTTATGATGAGAATATCGGTAAGTGTCACCCAGAAAAACGCTTAAAATACTAGAGGGCTACTCAATATATTTATCCGTTTTACTAAGTAAGTAATTTCCTAAGTTGAATACAATCGTCAAATATATTAATACAATTATAGAAACTTCGTAAGAAAGGAAGAGGTTGATCTGTAATCTAAAAAGGACTATCGAGGGTGAACTGAGAACAGTTCATGCAAATAAGTACTAAGCAGGACGATGGGTAAACTATTGGTATACTGTAGAATCAGATTAACGTGACATGACATGGACGTAGAAAATATTATGAGACAAGTAAAACCTTAAAAACAACGTATTTTAATTAATTATATTAAAGTAGAAATCATGCCAGCAAATCAGAATGCTGGATTAGAACATCCTTTTAAACCAGCTGTACCTGACATTCCTGGCGAGTATCACAACATTGTCACACCCTCCGACTCGACCAATCACATCTTCCAGTAGTCGGGCTCTTGAAGAATGTAATTATAGGCGTCAGTGATCACAGATAAGGGCAACTTTCATAACCTAGGGAATTAGATTTTCACTGTAGAAATTGACCTATTTTTTTATTTTACGACTAGAATTTCTAATATCAGAATACTGTCTTGTATTGGTTTATTCTAATTTATGTTTTCCTTTCAATAAGCTAATAATTCCATTAAGCCAACACAAATAATTATATTTTATAATAAATATAATGTAAACAATGATGTTTTTTGTTTTACTAGGAAGGAACTGGGGTTCTCGCAGTGAGGCTCCAGTCCTGACGCTATTCTTGACTTACAGTGTGCTGGCTTAACAATCCAATAGGGTTGATAGCCTCTGAAGTCCTATTTTAACTAACTAAGTTTTACTAGGTGTAAGAAATATTGAGTACTGAACATAATATGTTGTAGAAGTCGAAATTAAAGTGGCCAAACAGAAGGTTGCGACGGCACTTTGTTTTATGCTTCCAAAATTAATGATTTCCTTTATATATATATATATATATATATATATATATATATATATATATATATATATATATATAGAGAGAGAGAGAGAGACTGAGAGACAGATTGAGAGACAGAGACTGAGAGACTATACCTAATTACGTGTCCTCCTCTAAATTGACCCAGTCACCCAACCTCGCCGACCTTAATAGTTTCACCAAGTTAAAGTGGTCTTCGGGAAAGTTCACCTGAAGCATGACAGCCTCACAAAGAGGGTCGTCGGGGAATGGGGCCAGGTAACTATGGTGGGTAATGGGAAGTAATACACCAGAGTAGAACATACCGTACAACACACCCACACTAAAACACACACACACACACACTTCTAGGTCAGCCAGGAAGTAAGGTACTGTACGTACAGTTTGCCGCACAAGTCCTGTGAAATCGTATTTTGGCAGCGTCAGACACACCTCCCCAACCCCCCTTCCTCATTCCACCTCCTACCTTCCACCACACCTTTCCTCCCTCCCTTCCACTGTCCAGCTCATAATATATCACAGTTATGAAGTAGGTGTGCAGTGAATCACTTAAGGGGAGGTATTTACTTTGTTCCCTAGACCTCCATCAAGCTTAAAATTATACCCCCTTGAGTCCCTTTCAAGATAAATTTGTACATTTTTCGGTAGAAAAATGTCCCGGCCGAAGGCCGGTTCCTCTTAAATTACAGTCTCGCTATCGCTCGCCAGGATAAAATCGACACCTGAATGGCACGAAAGGTCTTAATATGGGGTGAAAGTTCTGAAAATCGTTAAACTAATGGGGCGAACGTTTTATAATATCAAAAGCAATGGGGCTAAACATGAGGGTGAAAGGGGTCAAAAAAAAATATCCCTCAAGTGGAGATCTCCCCTTAAACCACTTACTTTCACTTCATTATATTGATACCCTAGCCGTAAATTAATATACCATTTCGTTAACGTTGTTCCATGTTATATGACAAATACAGTTTCAAAGGGCGTTGGCCAATGTAATTTGTCCTTAGTGCGTGAAAGACAGAGACACAGTGTTACACAGCTACTCAGTCCACACCGGCCTTGCGGTGGCCAACTACAATAGGTGGTCCGGCCTTAATACTACTAGCCAGGGACAGCTTATAGTGGAAGAATAGGACAGTAAAGTAGAAGGCTATCGCCTCACCCTCCGGCTAAAAAGCCATACCAGAAAATAGATTAATTGTAACCTTATGGGTCAGAAATAGAGTATAGAAAGAAATTAGTGTAAAAGGGAAATTACACATGCCTACTGATTAATTCCATATTTATCCAAATCTCCATCAGATGATCGTCCAGTCTTTTCTTAAACGTATCAATTGAATTACTGTCGCACCACCTCCCTTGATAAAGTATTCCACTCTTTGGCCACACTGTATGTGAAAACATTTTGTGTCACATCTAAGGATGCCTTTTTCTAATTAATTTAATTCCATTACCTCGGGTTGCATGCAGCATTGTTATTAATTCTTGAACAGTGCACTGATATTTACTCTGTCAAATCCTTTAAGTATCTTAACACACTCGAATAAATTGGCCTCGCAACCTCCTTTTCTTTAGCGAGACTTTTTTTTATGTTTTAATCTTTCATAATATGGCTTGTATTACAAAGAGGGAATTAGTTTAGTTGCTCTACGCTGCACAAATTAGAGTTTTTTAATGTCTTTCTTGAGATACGGGGACCCGAACTGAACGCCATATTCAAGATGGGGTCTAACAATGAGAGAGAGAGAGATTTACATAGATTTACATAGATACACTGGCCACACAGATCTTACGATCCCTACGAGGTGACCAGGACTTAATCCTAATAGAGATAGCAACCCTAAGAGAAAGTGGAAGAAAAGGATCGCAAAAGATGAAGGCTCTCTCCCCACCCTCCGGCAATTTGCCGTACATGAAAACAGAAGTGAATAAACCTTGCAGGGCTTGGAAATCGCCTGAAGGAATTTATAGTATAGTTAGAAATGGAAAGGAAAATGCATGCACACCTTCACTTTTTTTTATTTATTTTTTTCCCTTTTCCAACTGAAAACGTTTTTCATTTCTCCGCCAGGTTCTCTTGTCAGTGATCAGCTTCTACTGCAGACCAACTTTTCTGTGATATGTGTCTAACCTTTTTTTAAATGTGTATATCGAGTCACTGTCAATAACTTCATTAGGGAGCTTATTTCCACTCATTAATAATACTGTGGGTGAAGAATTTTTAGTTATGTCTAGGTTCGCTTTCCTGCCTGTTTAGTTTTTAATTTGTTTCCTCTTGTGGAACCTTCTTTGGCTATCTTAAATAGATTATTAGAATTGACGTTACTAAAGCCTTTTAGTATCTTAAAACACTCTATCAGCTGTCCCCTTATTCTCCGTTTCTTAAGCGAAAACAGGTCGAGTTCTCTTTAACTCTCATTGTATGGCTTATTTCTAAGGGAAGGGATTAACTTTGTTGCTCTACGCTGAACGGATTCTAGTTTCTCTATGTCTTTTTTTAAGTAGGGAGACCAAAACTGCACAGCATACTCCAGATGTGGCCTCACAATACTTTTTATATAGTGGTACAACTATGTTCCTTTACTATGACAATGAAAATTTCTTTTAATGACACCTAGCGCTCTATTTGCTTTGTTAGATGCTGCGGTGCATTGGCTTGTAGATTTTAGATTTTCATTGATAAGCACTCCTAGGTCTTTTATCTGTGATGCGCTCTTTATCTTTTCTCCATCATATGGTATTCGTATTTGGTTGTTTCGGGAGCCTATTTGTAGTATCAGGCAGTTGTTTTACGTTAAAGGGCATCTGCCATTTTTCTGACCACTCTGATATCTTGTTTAAATCTGATTGCAGGCTACTTCTATCGCTTTCTGATATTATTGCATTTCCTATTTTAGTGTCAATCGGCGAATTTGGAAATTATGTTATTAACCCTTAATTAGCGGCTCACCACATAAGTCGTATTTAATAAAGCTGGACTATGTGGCGGCGCTCGACATAGGTCGAGTGGCAATTTCAGCACGTAAAGTTGCTGAGAGAGAGAGACAAGTGGTGGCAGGAGACTAGCGAGCGTATGACTGCTCCAGACCACCGCGGCGAACCTACTGACACGAATCTCAGCTCCCTCCTCCCTCTCTCACTCGCTACATACTGAATTATATGGGGAAAGTACCGAATTACATGCTTTTTGCACTCGCGTTGCACGGTTATTGCAAGAAAACTAGCCATCATAAAAGGATCGTTATGGTGTCATTCGAAAGCTCTGTTTATGCCCTTTCAGGGATAGGTACTTGTTTTACGTTCTGGGTCTTATTTAGGCATGAAAATGATCACGTAAACAGCCCTATTTTGGCTAAAAACACGCCGCTGGGCGGTACATATAAATAAACCGCATAGGCCGCTCGTAAGGTGTTAATGCCGTTGTCTAAATCATTAATATATATTATGAATAATAATGGGCCCAGAACTGAACCCTGTGGGACTCCACTAGTCACCGGAGTCCATTCTGATTCCACTCCATTAATAATTACTCTTTGTTTTCTTTCGCTTAACCAATTCCTTATCCAATTAAGTGTGTTGCCTTGTATTCCTAGATTCTCGACCTTCTGAAGTAATGAAGAGAGAGAGAGAGAGAGAGAGAGAGAGAGAGAGAGAGAGAGAGAGAGAGAGAGAGAGAGAGAGAGAGAGAGAGAGAGAGAGAGAGAGAGAGAGAGAGAGAGAGAGAGAGAGAGAGAGAGAGAGAGAGAGAGAGAGAGAGAGAGAGAGAGAGAGAGAGATAATGTCCTGAAATTTGTCTTCATATATTCGCTTTTGTATTGTTTTATCTATACCCGGTTATGTGTGTGTATTTGTTTGTGAATATTTAGTTGTCAGAGTTTGTCTTTCAGTATAGTATTCAGTATTCAACATATTTTAGAATTACCTACTTGTGTCAATCCTCTCTTATAGTAACTAATACGGCATTATTATTCGGGATTATACAGTCATGACCCAATACATTTATATTGACAAAATGTGCAGTGCCATGAGTTATACAGCCTATCTTATCACTTCATCACCACTCTTATTATTGTAAGCATTACTACCGGTAGTTGTTCTGCTCCTCTATTGATGCAATAAAACTCGATAATTTCTATACTTCTTGCTGGTTATGATTCTGGCATCGCGTATTTAGTGCTCATCCATTTCTACAATAAAAAAATCATAATTGGAAATAAGGTTTTAAGGAAGAACAATATAAATATTCACGCATACATAATTAATATATATATCCCGATTCACAATTTAATTGGGAAATACTTAAGGTCTATCTATCTATCTATCTAGCGAAAAAAGATGCAAACGAAAGGTGGGGCCAAAGGCTGAGTGAGAATTTTGAAGAACGAAAGAAGATGTTCTGGAAGGAGTAAATAAAGTAAGGAAAGGAGGACACAAAAGAGGGAAGAGTCAGTGAAAGATACAAATGGAGAATTACTAGTGGAACCAGTTGAAGTGAGGAAAAGATATGCCGAGTATTTTGAATCTTTGTTAAATACAAGCGATGGAAGAGAAGCAGTGATTGAAACAGAGGTGGATGGAGATAGGCTACCCAGGCCACCCAGGTGGCAGGGAATGGAATGAAAGGATTGAGGAAAATGAGGTGAAAGAAGCAGTGAAACAAATGAGAGCGGGAAAAGCAGAAGGTTTGGATGGTATTGCTGTGGAGTGTATAAAGAAGGGGTGGAGATATGATAATAGATTGGTTGGTGAGACTTTTCAATGTGTGCTTTGCTGTGTCAATGGTACCAATAGACTGAAAGAGTGCATGTATTGTGCCGTTGTACAAGGGGAAGGGAGATCGGCAGGAGTGTTCAAGTTTATAGAGGTATTAGTTTATTGTCAGTGGTTGGAAAGCTGTATGGCAGGGTGTTGATAGAGAGGATAATAAAGTGTACGGAAGTTGCAATAGGAGAAGAACAGTGCGGTTTTAGGAGGGGAAGAGGGTGCGTGGATCAGATGTTTGCAGTAAGACAGTTATGCGAGAAGTATTTAGAGAAGCATAAGGAGATATTTTGGGCTTTTATGGACTTGGAAAAAGCGTATGATCGTGTGGACCGTGAAGCAATGTGGAAGGTGTTAAAGGATTTATGAAATAGGAGGAAATTTGTTAGAAGCAGTTAAGAGTTTTTATGAAGGGAGCCGAGCATGTGTGAGAGTAGGAAATGGTGAGTTGAGTGAATGGTTTGAGGTAAAGGTAGGTTTGCGACAGGGTTGTGTAATGTCACCATGGCTGTTAATATGTTTATGGATGGTGTGGTGAGGGAGGTGAAAAGGAGAGCTATGGGAAGAGGATTGGGTTTAGTAGGAAAGAATGGTAGAGATTGGGAGTTGAATCAGTTGCTGTTCGCTGATGACACAGCATTGGTGGCGGATTCTGATGAGAAACTGCAGCGGGTAGTCAAAGAGTTTGGTGTGGTTTGTGGAAGGAGGAAACTGAAGGTGAACGTCAATAAAAGTAAAGTAATGGTGTGTAATAGGGGAGAGCATAGGTGAATCTAGATGTGAGGCTGGATGGGGAAATATTGGAACAAGTAGAATGTTTTAAATATCTAGGAGGAACGATAAGCAGGAGTGGAGGTATGGAAGTGGAGGTAAAAAAGAGAGTGTGTGAAGGAAGGAAGGTTTTCGGAGCAATGGGAAGTATGTGGAAGACGAGAAATCTCGGAGTGAAAGTAAAAAGTGCACGGTATCAAGGAATTGTTGTGCCAACAGTGATGTATGGGGCTAAGACATGGGCTCTGAAGAAAAAGGAGAAAAGAGGGCTGGATGTGATGGAGATGAGCTGCTTGAGGAGTATGTGTGGAGTTACTCGTAGAGACAGATTGAGGAATGAAGAGATACGTAGGAGAGTGGGGCAGCAAGAACATTTGTCAGCCAGAGTGGACAGAAGGGTGCTGAGCTGGTATGGTCATGTTGAACGAATGGGAGATGAAAGGCTTACAAAGAGAATATGTGAGTCAGGTACAAGGGGAGATAGAAGGGCAGGAAGACCCCCATTGAGATGGAGAGACTGTGTAAGAAAGGCTTTGGATGATAGAGGAATGACTATAGATCAGGCAGGGGAAGTGGTGGTGGACAGGAGTGAATGGAGAATGCTTGTGAATAGTTGAGTGAACACGTGGTCATTTGGAGTAAGGGGTCGGGCGCAAGTTGGACTAGATAATAGTCCATCAGGCGCCTGGCCCGGGGAGACGATTAATATGAAGGGTGTGCCTGGAAGTGTGGTGGGAGGGCTTGTGGCTTTGGCTCCGCTGTATGTCTGCCTGCCGAGATCGGAACCTCTCCGGGTGGTCAGGGGCCGGGGGAGTGCTGGAGCGACCTTGGTAACCCTGGTCTCTGGGTCTTCTCCTGGGTGACCTGGATGTGTGAGAGTTTGTGTTTTTTATCTGTGTTTATTTGTTGTTTTATGTTGTTTTTGTGTTTTCCCTGTTCTTGCTCTGTCTTGAGTCGGCTACCCCCACAATGGGGATTGGGCCTGAGCATATAGATAGATAGATAGATAGATAGATTTATCTATTGCCAGATATCATAGATGTTGAATTACGATCATCTCTCCCTCTCCCATCTGAGTTGTCTGACAATGTCATGCGTAACTTAGCCATGCATTGTTTTATGAAATATGAATACAATTATAAACCAGAACTGTTAACCCTTTCTGTACCAGCGACGTTATATTTATTTATCCTATTTAGATGATCTTATGCAGCTTAGGCAGATGTTGTAGGTAAACACGTTTAATGAGATAGTTCGAAGCCTTATAATTACTAGTGATCCTTCCCAAACTGAATACAATCAAATAGTAGTAGCCAGAAATAAATAAAAAGGATATCGAAGGTACGGAGGGGTTAAGAAACTGTTTGATATATAATTAGCTAGGGTATCAATATAATGATTTGTGTTTGTTATGTGATTTACAACACACCTACTTCATAACCGTGAGATACTATGAGCCGGACAGTGGAAGAGAGGGAGGAAAGGTGGGTTGGAATGTAGGAGGTGGAGTGAGGGAATGGGTTGGGAAGGTGTGTCTGACGCTGCCAAAATACGATTTCACTGAGATGGTAAACGCAGGACTTGTGCGGCAAACTGTACATCTCCACAGGTCACAGCACAAGTCAACCCTCCCTCTCTCTCTACCGCTATGACTCAGTTATGTCATGTCACTCACTCACACGTTTTATTTAACTCTTAAACCCCCCCCTCTCTCTCTCTCTCTCTCTCTCTCTCTCTCTCTCTCTCTCTCTCTCTCTCTCTCTCACACACAATTCCCGCCCTAATATTCATAAATGCAAGGACAATAGTCCTTGTACCCGCAGCCAGACTATTAATGAACTGCAGCACAAGTAAAGCACGAAATAACCATATTTTGTTCTATACTGTCCTACCTGTTAACGACTGGGAATTAATGTTGTTGTTGAGCCACTACCATATCTCCAATGTAGTATAGGCTAACATACGGAGAGAGAGAGAGAGAGAGAGAGAGAGAGAGAGAGAGAGAGAGAGAGAGAGAGAGAGAGAGAGAGAGAGAGAGAGAGAGAGAGAGAGAGAGAGAGAGAGAGACGGTAGCCTATGTGAAAAATATTATGAAAATCCTGTTCATGATTTATCTGGATATACAGTACATTGAGCAATAATATACCTGTAAAGAAACTGGCTACTGAAGAAAAATCCTCGAAAACTTTCAATTAGAGACTTGCTTGCTTTCTTTCTTTGTAACTAAGATAAAATAGTTCCTCTTAAATTTATTACACTCCTTGCAATTCATCACCATTACTTTGTGAGCTTCCTCCACTCTCGGTAAACATTGTAATCACCTTGAGTGACGACGACAGTAAATTGTAATAAAAGGATAATGGATGGTGTACAGTTGGGACGAGTTCTAACTTCTCGCAGAGAGGCTCCAGTCCTGACGTTATTCTTGACTTACAATGTGCTGGCTTAATAATCCAATGGAATTGATAGCCTCTGAAGTCCTATTTTAACTACAGTTGGGTAGAGAGCATTCTGTGTAATTATATTAATATACCAGTAGACAGTTAATCTATGTACAGCTAGATAGATCCACAGATAGAGAAAGAACATGATGATATTCGTTAGTAAGGGAATTACAGTATCTGGCTCTTGACAAAATTGGAAACTCCATTCTGGAAGAACTATTCAAAACCAAAGTTAAGAATGCCTTGTTACAACTTGAAGTACAATCAAGAGCATAAATGGCGATGAATGGCATTTGAATCGGTATTGAACGAAAAAGAAACTTTAAAATGTGTTATTATAGCCCAGATGCTTCAGAACATGGCTTATGACTGCACATTACTATAAATTTACTTAACGGCATACGCATATAATAGCCATAGTCAACAGCATTGTACCATTATATCAGTTAACTCAATATACCAAAGCACTGTATAGGTAGGCGTTTGTGTCAATTGCTCTAATGTATAGTCCACAAACTGAATGGTGAGATAGATTCAATTTACGTCACCAAAGCATGATGAAAGACCCTTAATTAAACCTAATAACCCCACTTATTTATGATAATTACTCAGACTTATAGCTTATTACAAGCCCATATATCCATAGACACACCATTTATTCCCCTATTATATGTACTATTAGCAGGATAATAAGAACAACATGATTTGATGAGGTACATTTGCTTGACTAAAAGGGAAATCATTCATGCACTTCTCCAAAACATTCCAGCTATCAACTTCATGATGGTAATTTATTGTGTTCGTAGGTCTGTTCCGTCAGCATCTAGACTAACAGTAAACGTATAGTAGCTCTAATGCAATCACTATATTTTATATCAATTTTCATAAATATTTTATTTTTTACTTGTTTGCGATGCACTCCTATTTAAACACGATTTCCCTGTTATCTCTCCAAGGAACACATTTGGTTTGTGTTTTGCTTGTATTAGCAAATTCCCAAATTTGTTATTGTTATTATAATAATACTGTTTTACAAATGCCAATATGTTTGAAGTGCGAATTTGTCTTTACTACTATAGCAATGCTGAGCCACATCTTTTGGTGTTTTCTTCTAATATATAAGGTAATTATTGTAACTGATATTTTATATTTTATTAATTTCATCACAACACCAAACACCCCCAATGAAATTAATTAAAGTATATATGATCCGCCGGGATTCGAACCCGGGTTATCACACACAGATTTTTGCCACCTCAACCATTACACCACCAGGACGGTTAACAGTTTATGCACACACCTACGACTTATTATCCATTCTCGAATACTGGATATTAATCTAATCATGTTCATACTCCCAACCGCGCTATGGTAGCCTAATGCTTAAGTGAGAGGGAAGAATATTCATGGGGCACAGATAATTTCTTAGTTTTCTATCGCGTTACATCAACAATATTTTTACATTCATGTGTTCCCAAAACCGTTTACCTCTGGGCCATCTTTCCCTCTCTCACTAACTCGAATACCTCTCACTGTTTTTTCTCTTTCCACAACGTCCCACTTGGACCATTTTTATCTCTCTCCCTCGCCTAAGTTTTCTCTTCACTTTTTTCCCTCTGTTCTCTCCCCTTCAGTCTCATCTCCAAAAGCTCTTTGTATTTTCTCTCTGTTTTAGGTCTATTTTCTGAATTTCCGTCCTTTACGATAGGTAGTGAATATGTTATCAAATCTATATTAGATCAAGAGTATTTTAAGTCATGTGCGTATTGGCCATGTTTTTCGCGTTGGATGTTAATCCCTTGAGTATTTTGACGCGTTTAGCAGTTTATTCTAGGTATCATTAGCCAATTGTATTCAGCTTACGAAGAACGTATGGGAGCTAGAGGGTTAATGGAGATAGTGATTTACCGCTTTCATTCCTTGAGATCCTTCTTAAGCTGTATTATATCGTCTAATATTATCCTATCCAGAATAAGATGCCAAAACGCGTCGTAATCCTGGAGGAGTTCACATATTTCTTCAGAAGTGGTTCAGCCTTCAGAACTTCCTTGTAAATATATCAGATGTACATTAAATATGTTAATACACTTGTGTTGTTTTCATACATCAACTCAAGCACCGAGCATCACATATAACTGTATATGAAAAACATTTATATAATTGTTTTCTTATATCAAATGGCCATCGTAATATACACATTGACGACTAGGTGGGTTCGACCTGGAAGTTATGGAAGAAGTGGAGGAGATGAGCAAGGTGTTTAAGGAAGAGATCTGTGCAGCATGTGAGGAGGTGTGTGGAGTGAGGAGAAGAGGGAGGGGAGTGAAAGGAACAGCATGGTGGACAGAAGAGGTAAAAATAGCTGTGGAAGAAAAGAAGAAAGCATATAGAGAGTGGTTGGGTAGTAGAGGGAAAGAAGATTCCGAGAGACAGAAACGAGCGAGGTACGTGGAGAGAAAGAGGGTGGTGAAGAGAGTAGTGAAGGAAAGTAAGAGAAGAGTAGATGAGGAATTTGGAAGGAATCTGAGTGTAAAATGGAGGGAGAGTAAGAAACTGTTCTGGAAAGAAGTCAAGAAAGTTAGGGAAGGTAGCAAGGGAAACAGTAAGGGTGTGAAAGATAAGAATGGGAGAATGCTAGCCGAGAAGCAAGAGAGAGTCGAAAGATGGAGGGAGTACTTCAATGAGTTGCTAAATGTAAGGAATGAAGAGCCAGCAAACATAGTTGGATATGGTATGTGAGGGAGAAGAAGAGAAGTAGTGGAGGAGGAGGTGGGGATCAGGAGGTTAGAAGTGTGGGAAGCCATGAAAAGAGTGAAGTTGGGGAAAGCACCAGGAACAGATGGAGTGTGTGGGGAAATGTTGAGGTATGGTGGCGAGATAGTGATCGAATGGGTATGGAAAATGTGCAAACTAGCATGGGAGAAGGGGAGTGCACCCAATGACTGGAAGACTGGCATAATAGTCCCCCTATATAAGGGCAAAGGGGAAAGAGGAGTGTGTGGTAACCACTGAGGAATATGTCTTCTAAGTGTAGTAGGGAAGGTATACAGTAGGGTAGTGATTGAGAGAGTGAAAATGAGAACGGAGAAATGGATAGGCGACGAGCAGGGAGGTTTTAGGAAGGGAAGAGGATGTGTAGATCAGATTTTTACCCTGAATTGTGTTGTGGAGAAATATCTGGAGAAGAAACAAAAGGTGTATGTTGCCTTTATGGACTTGGAGAAGGCCTATGACAGAGTGGATAGAGAAGGTTTGTGGAAAGTACTTAGAATATACAGAATAGATGGCAAGTTGCTGAAAGCTGTGAAGAGTATGTATGAGGGTGCATAGGCGGCAGTACGTGTGGAGAGTGAGGAGAGCGAGTTCTTTGAGAAGGTTGGTTTGAAACAGGGGTGTGTGATGTCCCTGTGGTTGTTTACTGTATATATGGATGGAGTCATGAAAGAAATACTATCAAGAGCAGTGGATGTTGGTGTATCGCTGAAAAGGGAGGGAAATTAGTGGAAGCTGCCTATACTGCTGTTTGCGGATGATACAGTTTTGATGAGCGATAATGAATGGGAGCTGCAGGGTTTGGTAAATGAGTTTAGAACGGTGTGCAAAAAACGGAATTTGAAGGTAAATGCGGGGAAGAGCAAGGTTATGGTCGAAAGGGGTGGAGTCACAGAGTGTGAGGTGAAGTTGAACGGTCAGGCAATGGAGATCATCAGCTCTTTTAAGTATCTGGGCAGTGTGTTGAGTAAAGATGGGACTGTGAATGAGGAGGTGCGGGAGAGGGTGCAACAGGGGAAGAGGGTTATAGGAACGTTGAAAGCAGTAACAAGAAATAGGGTGGTCAGTATGGAAGTGAAGAAGTCCTTGCATGACAGTGTGGTAATCCCGACACTAACTTACGGAAGCGAAGCATGGACGTTCGGGAAGAGACTTAGACCAAGAGTGAGAGCGGTGGAAATGAGTTACTTGAGAAGTGCGTGCGGAGTTACATAGAGGGATAGACAGACGAATGAGGAAGTAAGAAGGAGGTGTGGTGTGGAGGTAGATGTGCTGGAAAGTGTGAAAAGGAACAACTTGAGATGGTTCGGCCATATGGAACGTATGGAAAGCGAGAGATTGACTAAGAGGGTGTACGAGAGCGAGGTGGAAGGACAGAGAGGGAGAGGTGCACCGAAGGAGAGGTGGAAGGATGGAGTGAGGAAGTATATGAATGAAGGCGGTGCTGGTTGGGAGGAGGGGCGTCGACTGACTGGGGACAGAAGTGCATGGGGGCGGTTCGTTCGTGGCCACCCCTTCGGGGATTGCGGCATCAGGCAATAGATCGATAGATAGACAATATTCACCTGCAAGTACTCAAACACAATCCCAATGCATCTTATTAAAAAGCATGAGGAGAAAAAAAAATGCAAACTGCAAGTCATACATCTTCTATGTGTCGCTCTCCGTGGTTCTTGTCCTTGTTGTTGTTAGGGGGACCCGCAGAGGGCTGCTCTCGGGCAGCTTGATATGCGGGGGTTGTGCAGGAGAATTATGAGAGGGATAGGATCGGGTCAAGGATTAGGGAGATAATGAGTAGTGATCCTATTTCTAAAGGAATGAAGAGTGGGGCTATTAACTATGTGAGATGGGAGGTGATTCCACTCTTGGATGGTGCGGGGAAAATATTAATGTCTGAATATGTCCGTGCTTGCCTGATATGTGTGGTATTTTAACACCTAACGAGCGGCCTAGGCGGTAATTTATATGTACCGCCCAGCTGGGTGTTTTTACCCTAAATAGGGTTGTTTACGTGATCATTTTCATGCCTAAATAAGACCCAGAGCGTAAAACAAGTATCTATCCCTGAAAGGGCATAAACAGAGCTTTCCAATGACACCCCAACCATCCTTGTACGTCCGATAGTTTTCTTGCAACGATCGCGCAACACGAGTGCAAAAACAATGTAATTAGGTACTTTCCCTACATAATTCCCTGTGTAGCGAGTGTGAGGGGGGAAGGAAGGGTGGTTTTCACTTCAGTTGGCCCACCGCGGTGGTGTGCGACGGTCATAGCCTTACTACGCTCCTCACATCGCTCAGCTCTCTCTCTCTGCAACATTACGTGCTGAAAATGGCACACGACATAAGTTGTGAATCACCACTTAGTCCAAATTTCTTTCACACGACATAAGTTGCGCGCCACCAATAAAGGGTTAAGTTGTGGCTGCGTCTCGTAAATCGTATGTTGGTAGGATGTTAATATGTATTTTTATCTATGTCTGCTAGATTGTTTGTGATTCTGTATAACATTTTGTTGTCTGTGTATTTGTCTTCTTGTTACAAGGGGGTCTAGTTTAATGTCTTGTTTGAGCAAAGTGACTGATGTAGTATGTTTGCAACCAAATTAATCCAGCTTATGTAATGTATGAGATATGCCTCACTTTTGTTCACCCTATTTTTTCACTACATTTTTTTTTTTTTTTTTTTTTTTTAAAGACTTAATATTTACAGTAGTGTAATTTGCTCTTAACATAATATTAAGCATTAATTGTAGTTTGTATTGGTAACAAGAAATTTAAAATCCATCAATCAGTTTTCGGGTGAGAGCCGTGTAAAGTGCCGGTCCCCATATGGGGCCACATTGCTAATTTCGCCACACTTCTGGAACATTACCTGAGCAGGGTTGATCGTTGGATAATGGGAGAAATAAAATTTTCCGGGGATTGTAACTAATATTAACTACTGTATAATGATGAAAACTACCTAAAACCAAAAAGAAAAACCGTGGGAAAATTAGTGGTAGCTTCGGTTATATTTTCCGTTTATGTAATTAAGTTCGGATATCGATGTTATCGTGGCCTATAGGTTTCTTATACCATGTAGGCCTATTTAATTCCTATACAATATGTGTCTAAATGCAAGTAAAAATGCATTACTAATCCTGAAAAAAAAAAATCCTCTATATCGCCTACCTCACAAGAGCTGGGTGAGTTTGTTTACATCCACCGCGACTGTAGCCTCTGCGACTCGCAATGGGGAAAATAACGTTTGTGTCACCTACTGTTGAAATATATGAGGATTTCAATAAGTCCTGGGTGGGGTGAGGGGGGCTTGCCCCCCACTCAACATATGTTTCCCACGGCAAATGGCTATGGCCAAATACAGTTATTGTTCACTAGTGCGGGGCGTGTTTTAGATTGTTGTTTAATGGGTAAATATGCTTTTCCTACTATTTTCACACATCAAAACACCCTTACACAACTCTTGAATAGATAAAAAAAAAATTTTTTTTTTAGCAATTTAACCACATAAACTTTATATTGTCCGAAGAATGATCAAAGGACGCGGAAGACGAAGCTGGACAATGCGGAGGAAGAGGAGAAAGCTAAGGGAGAGGTCGCAGAACTGTAGCCGCAAGAGTATCAAGTGGAGCCGACTACGAATGCCCAAAGATAAACCAAGATCGACAGCCCCAAAGAAAAGTTCTATCGACCGAAGCCCAGCAACGACTCGCCAGTGCTGAAGTGGCTACTGAACTGAGGTGAGAGTTGACTGTGAGTATGGGAACTGGAGAAATACCACATTTCCTGTTTTGCTTAGACGATGTATAGACGTACATTTTTTCGGTGAATTATTACCAACCACCCTCACCAGGTGAGTTTACCAGGTGAATTTACCCAGAGATCATTGTGATTTTTGGAACATTTGTTTTTGTCTGTGCTGACATATTTACTAATGAAGTCACAAATTCATATACATTTATTGATAATATGAAAGGAGACTATAGCGACGATATTCGCATGTTCAATCGTCGGATTTGACCGTTTTTTTTTTTTTTTCTGAAATTATCCCACGACCAGCAGATGTTTTCCCCCTGCTGGCAGTATATTTATATGATGATGACAATATGTCCTGTATGGAGGGGGAGGGTGGGGGAGGCGACGGTCAAATACAAAGAGAACGCAGTGAACGTGTGAACCGTGGCGATAGGCTCCTTTAACACCTTACGAGCGGCCTAGGCGGTAACTTCTACTACCTGCCAAGCGGGGTTTTTTACCCTAAACGAGCTTATTTCTATGCTCTTTTTCATGCATAAAAAAAGAGCCAGAGCGTAATACAATTATGTATCCCTGAAAGGGTGATAATTGAGCTTTCCAATGACACCAGAACCATCCTTCTACGACCACGCGTTCTCTTGCAACGTTCGTGCAAGACGAGTGCAAAATCCCTAAAATAAGGTAATTTCCTGACATAATTCCCTGTGTAGGGAGGGAGGGAGGGTGGGAGGGAGGGAGGGTGGGTGGATGGATGCATGTGTGTGTGTGGAGTAAACATCAGTAGCCGTGCCGAGCGGTCATGAGTCAACCTATGCTCCTCCCACCGCTCGGCTCTCTCTCAGAGCACATTACGTGATCAAAATTGCATGCTACTATAGCCGGGCCCCGCTCTTTAGGTTGGGGTTCTCTTGTCCGACTATAGCCGAATGCCGCCAAAGAGGGGTTAATGATACCCATTTGTCATTCCTTTCGGTAATTATATGGAAAAGGCTCGCACCCTTATTTTTTATGTTTTCCCTCCAGATTTTGAGAAGTGAATGTTCATGGTTTTAGTTATAATTTCAACTTGGGATACAAGAGGAGTTCAATGATGGGGGGCTTTACCCCAATATTGTAGCATGGTCATGCACACCATGATACAATATATAATGTTAATAGGTAAGGCAGCAACGACAAGAATATTGCTAAGTCAACCAGACCCACAGCCTGGAAGGAAATACAACGAGACGAGAGATACGATGGGTGCCCATTTAGTGAACATTTACCTAGTCATTTCACCGTATCCTATTTACCCACCTGCCCATTAGGGAGGAAGGTCGCACAAATTGTTGAGTAGAATCGCTACAGGATAGACAAAACACTGAAATCTACAAACCTATTTTCCAAGATACTTATTTGTGCAGTCTGGATGAAAAGTGAAGTAGCATCAATAGAGCTTAATTTGTTATATTGTCCCTAGTTTCACAAGATAGTATTTAATAGAATATGTATACTAAGATTTTGCCTTACCTGATGAATATGGTTTTGTTACAGCTACATTTAGACGATTTTATGAAGCTTGAGAAGGATATATGGTAGCTAATAGGATTAATTGACATAGTATGCAGCCTTTTAATTGGTAGACCTTCTTCCTAAGCTGACTATAATCGATTAATGGTTGCCAGAATATAATGAAAAGGACTGCACCGGTACTGAATGAGTTAAGAGAAAACACTAACTATAGCCTAGCTTGGGGACACGACTATTGTTCACACCTGTACCTCCCGCTCCACCTACCTGGCCAAAGATGCAGATTATCTGACTAGCATAGGAATCCCAACTGACAACCCCACACTTACGACTGCCCTACCTACCTACCTGTAGTTTGACTTATGTTATCTTGGTTCATGATCAGTTCAGCATTACCTTATTTGAACAGGGACTCAAAAGGCAATATATAATTCGCTAGAGTACTTTATTCATGCCCGGAAAGTTTGGAAGCACAGAAATATCAAGAAGTTAAAGCCAATATTAATTGCGAGTTATACATACACACGCTATGTATCTCTCTCTTTCTCTCCACCATCTTTACCCCACCGGCTCCACCATCTCCCTCACACATTATACAGGTCCCTGATATACCTAACTATCAGCCTGGGGTCCCTGATATACCTAACCATCAGCCTGGGATCTTGGCCACCTCAGCACCTACGAGACTCACTACCTGGCCTCCCACATGATTACCATGGATTTTATCTTTGGTAAAATTCACCGCTAGAATTATAGGAAAAGGTTATCTTTTGGACCTACAGTAGTCCCATCGATCTTTTTAGGCCTAATAGGTCCGGTAGAGCATATACATCATTGCTATATAGGTCATTACCAGCTGAAATGTATAAGGGATATATATAATACAATAATAATTGTCTCCCTATAAACGGCCCGGCCACCATCTTCGCTACAGTCGCATATCTGGACACTGTCTACTGATTTGAAATAAACAACCATAGTAATGGAATTCCCTGGTTGACGTCACAACCATTTAGCCAATCACCTGTCACGCGCAGCTGCGCATATCCCATAATGCAATATATTGGAGAAGAAGGTGAGGGTGGCTGACTAGTGAGCCCACAATGGCGTCTTCAGCTAGATGATTCTCATAAGTCTTTAGATTTGTTGTGTGTGTACGTGATTTTCGTTCATATCCAGTGGATTTATATATTGAGGACTTTCGGAAGTGAGTATTTACCTATTATCCAAGGACTGTCGGAGGTGAGTATTTACCCATTATCCAACAATAGGGTCAGTTAGGGAAAATGAGGATTTTGCCCCCTGCTGGCCACATAGATGAGGATTTCAATAAGTCCTGGGGCGGTGAGGGGGGCTTGCCACCACTTAACTTATTCTGTATCCCACGGCAAACGGTTATGGCCTAATACAGCTATTATTCGCCTTTTATCCTCTTTAACCCCTCATTTTCGTGGTGCAATGCATAAGTGTGTTGATTTACGATGTGAGCATCCTAGGTTCGAGTCCCCGGACTGCCACATGTGTTTGTTAATTTCATTAATCGAGTTTAGGAGTAAAGTTGGTTGGTGGAGAGAACAGAGAACATAATAATTCATAGCCCTCTTCACTAGTGGGGGGCGTATTTTTAGATTGTTGGATAATGAGTAAATACTCATTTCAGCTCCTCTTCAGTATAAGAGAACACTGTAGCTGAAAGAAAAACGAAAACACAAAACAAAAATAGTTGCTAAAATCACTGTCGGTCCTAAAAGTAAGCTAGGGAACGACTTCTCTGATTCAATGGTTAGCTGTGGCATAAAATAATATGGTAATTAATGATCATATCATAATAATCAATTGGATGTCTATGGTGACTAACATTTCATAAGGATTCACAGAGATACCGTCTATATTCTCAATGACGGCCTACCTGACTGAAGGTGTGTCACACGAGCGCATTCTCCGACAAATTTCGATGAGCATGTCTTTTGTTCGTACTATTATGAGGCTCATCACATTGGATTCGGAAGTAAGGTCGAAAGTAGATTTTGATAGGCAGCTGAATTCTGAGGTATGAATTCATAAGGTATATTGAATCTGACAAACGAATTTCACATACAAATTTACGGAAAATCGCTCGTGTGACTCCACCTAAACAAGATCTGATCATCACCCAGTCACAAATAAAGTGGCCTACCAATACAATCACTTACTTAATCGAAGAACTGTCACCAACCTGACATTCTATATTGGTCACCCCACTCTCCCTAAAACCCTTCTTCCATCAGCTCATTTATTTATGGATGTGTTCTTATCTCCTATAGCAGTATTCTTCCTCTGGACGCCTACACCTCTTTTTTTCGTAAATGTCTTGTTCATATATTATATTATATATTATTACATAGACTACAGTAGGTTATTATTGATTTTAACGAATGTCGTCACTATTTTTTTTTTCATTTGCTTATCGACGTTTCCTATTTTGATTTCCGATTTATTCGTTCCATAATGAGAGAGAGAGATTACGGTAAAGTACACACAGCTGGGAGAGGTTCTTACAAGCCTTGGGTGGTAGGAGGGAGAGCCGGGTATTAAACGGAGAGGGAGAACACGGGGAGAATATTAATTATACATTATTAACGTACAGGGAGAAATTAATTACTGTATATAGCAAGCCAAAACACAGACTAAAATTAAGAACGTTAAGAAAAAGTATAAGTTAATAAGAAAGAAAACAAACAAAAGTATATAATAAATTTAGCTTCCTTTGATCGACCGACTAAAAAACAAACGTCAATCAAACCTAGTTTTTCCATCAAATATATCTAGCACATGTAATATTATCCATACGTAAATGTTTTTCTGGCATAACTCATACGTCAGGTCAGGGCTAATCCATTAAGCTCATGTAATATTCCCAAATATATCTGCAATATATCATATAATTGTATTACAGCCAGATTAAATCAAATACGCCTAAGTGCCCCTACGCTATATAGCCTACAGCACAGTATATTTTTTTTAAAGAGACAATGA
Source organism: Paralithodes platypus (assembly GCA_032716605.1). NCBI lineage: Eukaryota > Metazoa > Arthropoda > Malacostraca > Decapoda > Lithodidae > Paralithodes > Paralithodes platypus. The sequence continues at coordinate 14,810,678 of CM064498.1, read as the reverse complement.
ACGGAGGAAGGAAAAACACAGATAAAACAAAAAGGTCCATGTGCCTAAAGGCATCCTCCATTCATAAAATGTTTGTAACAACTGGATTTAAACATTTGTAGATTGTAAGTTTGTGGAAAGCAATTCGAGGGAAGTGAATTCCAAAGAGTAGTAGCTCTGGGGATAAATGAATTCTGATAAGCAGAAGTTCTGCATTGTGGAGGAGAAAGTGTAAATTCATGGGCTCTCTCAGCTGCCCTAGTTCTTCGGGGAAAGATGTGGAGAGGCGGCACAATTGAAGCAAGTTCCTCGGAACAATTGCTGTGAAAATATCTGTAGATACTGTATACTGTATATACTTTATACTGTATATATATATATATATACAGTATATACCTGTATATACTGTATATACACACGCACACACGAGTTGATTAAATACATTACCTTTGTTACTTTGGCCTAGAAAAGAAGTACAATTGATTCCCTATGGACTGATATACGACCCTAACCACAACTTTTATTTAATTAGTTATACATTGATGTATATAATAATATATCCCGTATCGAATGATAAGATCTAATGTCACACTCATTTACACTAGTTGGCAGCCCTGTTTATGTTCCTAATCCCTACTAGAAGACATATACATTGATCATGATGGTTCTCTTTCCAAATTCAGGTTTTCTATCATATTGCTATATTATAATCGTGTTCCCCTCACTAATGAAAGTCATCTAATCCCTCTAGTCACTAGTGTAATGGCTATCACGTTCCCTTGTTGAGGTTAAGGGGTCGTTCCTCAGGTGTTGTACGTAGGATTATATTACTACATCTCTCCCAACTGTATGTATTAACGCCTTATTTCCCGACATTAAACGTCGCCCAACATCAAAAGAATACCTTGTCTTTGACACCACATGACCTGCTACACACACTCAACTACTCCCGTACACACACACACACCTAAAATGGTGTTTGTAATTGTGTTCACTATTGATATTGTATGCACTTGTTATATGTATATGCATGTATATACTGAGGCACATACCCCATAGTTAGGGGTGGCCTACTCGAGACAGTTTGTTGCACTTGTTGTAACTGTGATAATTACACAGGTTATTTATTATTACTGCTAGGTTATTGTTGGGTGGTGTTCGTTGTCCATCATAAAGGTAATGTATGCCCGTGGTCTCCACGATTTCCGTGGTTTCTTGTCTACTTTTCGTGGTCTTGTTGACAATCTACGTTGCTCGAATAGGTTAGAAGATCATATAATCATGGACAATTTCAGATCATACATAGTATATCCGACTCATTAATTCAATATGTAATGCAATAAATACAGTGGAGTACTGCTTGTCGCCCCTTTCATATATTCATGTCAGATTATACCTACGCGTGTTTTTTTGGTAAACTCATAGTGGAATTACTTTAGATAATAATTATACCGTGGGTTAACTAGTAGGCATACATGTCGAAATTTCCAAAGTAATAGCCTACTGAACGATGCATAGTAGGCTGTCGTATTGCATGCGTATATAATATATAATATATAATATAAAGACAATGGATTCATCTGTAATATGGTTTTACAAATTGTTGTTTTCGGTAGCAATTAATAGCTTATATTAAAGATTTACAATGCAATCAAGAAAATAATGTGCACTAATATTAATAAGAATGCTGAATTATATTTGAGTGAAGTTGACTTTAGCTGATATTAGACAATTTTAATAACTTTAGGATCGTCTTATCATAGTCAACTGTTTTAATGATCCATCGAATGACTCCTTTAGTACAAATATGATTGATATCATGAGTTCTGGGTTTCCTTGAACGATTATATAATATTATAACTCATGAAAGGCTTCTCGAAGCCAGTTTATATGTTTTTTATATTGTATGCGTGACATATATTTTGGTAATTGTATCAGGAAGTGTGATGGGAGAGAGAGTGAAATATTTTAAGGATGGTATATTGTAATTCCTTTCATACATAATATAATTACGATTTCCAGCTGAGAGTTGGTAATGTACTATCTTTTCGGCGGCATCGTATGTGGGTTACGCGGTCCTCTTGTGTATCGTTACGCGGCACCCAACTGATTGTACCGCAATTTAATTAATGAAATTCGCTATTATTCTACCAATTTATACTGAATTAAACATGTGAGCTCACTTTTTGTAATGGTGTTGTAATATGGAAGAGTTATTATAAGGACTTGAGTAATGGTTTTGTTTGTTTGCGCAATGTGACAATACAACAATGCCAGACGTTAAAATAAATGCCACAGTAAGCTCCGTGAGTCATTAGAGTGCACCACTTATAGCCAATATGTGTGTTGTATTAACCAAGAAAGAACATCAAGAATACATGGAGCTAATGGTCCAGTGTGATAACCAGATTCACGACATGGTAGAGTATAACTTTCAATTATTCTAGATATTGTGAAACAACTTTATTAGGCTAAAGAATAGCCTAACATTATAGCCAAGTATTCGAAAATGTTTGGATTAACACCCTCATAACGACAGTCAATTTATATAAATTTGCGTGATGCTTTAATTTAATTATTCACTGTATGATTCTGTTAATTTATTTGTCATTGTATTATACTTACCCTTTGAATTATAAATGTCTTATTTATTTGAAGAAGTGCAAATAAGCATCTTGAATTGACGACTTTCGAGTTTCAGGCTATAAGGAAGTTGGTGCCGTAAACATAGATTTAAAACAAATACAATAATAGTGTAGGTTTATAATGGATAGAAGTATGATGTGTATGGTTTTATGTATTTATACATGTAGCCTACTAAGACCGTATTTTAGTTGGTACTTCTGCTTCATATCGATGCCTAGCTTCAGCTTCCTTGTAGCCTGAAACTAGCAAGTTTTCAATTTGACCATTTACGAGTTTCAGGCTATAAGGAAGTTGGAGCCGTGAACATCGATATTCAAAAGAAATGCAATAATAATGTTGGTTTCTGATGTATTATAAGTATGGTCAATTTGGTTTAACGTATTTATATACGTATTATGACCGTATTTTAGCTGATAATTCTGCTAACTATTGATGGCTACTGCACCAAAACTCGCAAGTGGTCAATTGGAGATTTTATCGTCCATACGACAAACGAGAGACAACAGTTAGCTATTAAACTATAAGCACCTCCCTCCTTTGTCCCCTTCCTTGTTTCGAGGCATAAAAGTGATCATAATTTTTGTTTGTCTAAGTTACCTCACCTTTTCTATATTGATGTTATGACATGCTTATATTTGGAAGTAGGGGTTTAACAAATGAGCGACTAAGTATTGCATAAGTGAGTTGGTAGTCACGTATATCTTACAGCGTTTTTTTTTTTTTTTTTCGTTTTTTTCGTTTATATTTTAATCCTGCTAATAATACCACACTGGGAGTTATTGTTCTCCTTTGCATCATAGCAGGTTATTATTTTGTGAAAGCTTTAGGATTCATTTAGTAACCTTTCCCTCATTGCCTATCTTTATTTCTATATCTCGGTTATAATTTGCATTTATTTCTCTCTCGCTCTCTCTCTCTCTCTCTCTCTCTCTCTCTCTCTCTCTCTCTCTCTCTCTCGCTCTCGCTCTCGCTCTCTCTCTCGCTATCTCTCTCTCTCTCTCTCTCTCTCTCTCTCTCTCTCTCTCTCTCTCTCTCTCAATATAGGCCTCGATCCCACCCCTTGGCAGCCTTCCAGAACCACTCTATTCTATAATATAGCCCCAACCAAAGTCTTCCAGGCCTGGCACCAGCTATTGAGTATATGGATGCTTACTGTGATTATTTCAGATAATTTTAATACGGTATGAAAACATAGTCATCGAAATGAGTTCGCTTTTACCCTGTGATTTTCATTATGCAAATGGTTCCTATTTTGTGAAAATTTTACAAATAATAGTTAACAAGGGGAGGTGTGGCAGAGTGGTCTTGCCACTGGACTGGTAATCCAATGGACCCGGGTTCGTATGTCAATGGGAAGATATTATTGGGATGGAATTTGTGCTGTATCAGTGCATTACCACAGCACACCAAAATGCCAAAAAAAATCCCTCATTGTTCCCTGATTAAATAGCATTGTATGAATATTCCCATATTCAAAAATATGCTACAGGGGGGCAATGCCTAGTGAGTTAATTGCTCAATAGGTGGCGTTCTGAGAGTGAGGGTACGAGCCTGGGGGATGAGACTGTGAAGCGCAGAGGCGGAGCAGCTTCAGAGATGGAATTGCTTCGAGCCGTGAAGCTTCGCATGTCTCACTCCCAAGACTGGAACAAGACCTCACGGGCTTCTCCGTGTTCAGCGGTAGAGTGTAAAGGCTATCAGCCTATGCCCGAGAGGGAGTAGTTGGAATATAGAAAGCAAACAACAAAAGTAATTTACTGAACAATTTGTAAGAATACACAAAGGGAAGTGCATTCGGTATTTGAATATAGGCTACCAGTTGTATTTACATAATGGAAATGGTTGGGTGGTAAATAACTTATTCTGGCAACTGTACACTCAGTAAGATTTCCAACTGGTCCAGTGCTATTTATCTTTATACTTTGACAGTATCGTCAAACATACATACATAACTTTTTATGACTGAGTGTTCCACTTATACAGTACGTGCAGTTTCAGTCTCTTGTCCTAATGGCGGCGTTCCAGGCAACCCTGTTAAGGGCTGCTTCACTTGTTAAGTTCTTGGATTTGAGATCGGCACGTATTGTCCGATCCCAGGTCTTCCTCGGTCCACCCCTTGGTGCAGCGCCCTCCACAATCACAGACCTGCATTTTTTCACCCAATTTTGTTCATCCATTCTCTCCACATGTCCATACCATCCCAGTCTACTTGTACGCATCACCTCGCTAATACTCTTTATACCTAAACGTCTCCTCAGCTCAACATTTGTTATTCTATCCTGTAGCCTGGCCCCACACATCCATCTCACCATTCTCATCTCATTACGTTCGAGAATGGTGAGATGGATGTGTGAGGCCAGGCTACAGGATAGAATAACAAATGCTGAGCTGAGGAGACGTTTAGGCATAAAGAGTATTTGCGAGGTGATGCGTACAAGTAGACTGGGATGGTATGGACATCCATGTGTGATGGATGTGTCAAAATTGAATAGTAAACTGTAAACACAAATTTTGAAGAGGAAAAATAAGGTTAAATAAATCAGCATTAGGCTATGCATCTAATTTCGAGATGTCTTTCATTATATGTTGGTGAGAGCACTGTATGCACCTTTAACACCTTATTGGCGGCCTAGGCGGTCTATTTTACCGTACCACACAGCGTTTTTTTTTTTTACCCTAAATAGGGTTGTTTACGTGATCATTGTCATGCCTAAATAAGACCCAGAGTGTAAAACAAGTATCTATTCCTGAAAGGGCGTAAACAGAGCTTTCCAATGACACCCGAACCATCCTTGTACGACCACTGGTTCTCTTGCAACGATCGTGCAACACGAGTGCAAAAACACTGAAATAAGGTAATTTCCTTACATAATTCCCTGTGTAGCGAGTGAGAAAGGGGGGAGGAAAGTAGAATACAGTTCAGTATGTCCACCGCGGTGGTGGGGAGCGGTCATAGGGTTGCTACGCTCGTCCCACCACTCAGCTCTCTCTCTCAGCAACATTACGTGCTGAAAATGGCGTCGACAGATGTCTTGCACCGCCACATAATCCAAATTGATTTCACTCGACATAGGTCGCGCGCCGCCAGTTAAGGGTTAAAATATTAGTAATGAAATTAATTTGGCTAGTGGTTGAAATGCGTGTAGGCCGTCTTTCGAATTGAAAAGATACAGATGTTATTTCAAATAAAACACATTACTGTTTTTATCAAAGTATGGGGAACACAGTAGGCCTACACAAACACATAAACCCCGTACAATATTCAGTAGCAGAGATTACGGTGTCATCCAGTAATGTGCTTACTTAATCAGTAGCCCACGCTAATCATGGTTTGCACACAGACCATTTAATTATTGTGTACCAGATGCAAGCAATTTAAATTCGAGTTTTGAAATGTTCTTTATAAAAGATGATTGAAAAAAGGAAAATATTACGAAAGCATATTGTATTGTTATATTTGTTATAGAATACATCGTCTTAATTTGATTAAGGTGGTTTGAACTTTGAATCGTTCCCTTAGTTATCTTTACTTTTTTACTTTGTGCTTTACACTTCCTTATATTATACAGTTAGCTTATTTTTACCAAAGACAGAAACTGGTTGTATTATCCAATTAACTAACACATATAATTATTTAAAGAAATGTCAAATTGCAATTAGTTAGACATGAACAAACAAAAACTACCGGGATAGAATTAATTATGTATCCCTGCACCCCAGGCATCTGTCACAACCAAGCAATACTGGTGTTGACGAGTGCTTCAGAAAATACATTAATTCCGGTGATTTTGTGATCAGCTGGATAACTCATGTTCCAGCACCTGATATTTCATGCTCTTTTACACTGGATGATGGTTGATTCATTTTCAAGTTGTTTCCCTGCTCGACATTTTCTCTTTTTCTGACTGGCTCAAAGGGTAAATGTAGCCTAGTTTTCACAGGAAATTGTATTGTTTTTGGATATATTTTGCTTATCTCCTCCAAAAATAAAGATTAATGACAAATTATATAAGCGATAAGGTAGTTTGATTTTTTTTTTAATGTAGGCCTACTGGTAGCCTAATATTCCTGATTATTTTATTGCAATATAGGAAGGTTCAATCGTATACATGACATTAAGCATATTGTAGGCTATTCTGCATATTCTAGCCATTTTATTTATTATTAAGCTATTACTAAACCTAATTAACGAGCTCTGAAAATATTGGTTAGCATGAGTGATGTTTATTAGGCTAAGGTTAATTAGCTACGTAACTCATGAGTCTTTAACCCTCCGGATCCGGGGGCCCTCATATGAGGCGGTTTGCTGTGTCCGGGGCCATTTTCGTACAGCCAAGCTTCATAATTCAGTAGCTACTGATTGAGACCACCTAGAGCAGTCAGGTTTTTTGCAAATTGTAGAACATCTTGTTGTCTGTAGACTGCCGTTGAGATGACATCGCTACAATGCGTGGTTGCCGAGTTATGATGATTTTAGCGGCGATTTTTAGCCGCGATTTTTACCTCATATGAGGCCTCCCGGACACCTAACCAAAATACGTTTTGCCTCATATGAGGCCTCCCGGATCCCAAGGATTAATAGCGTTCGCAGAGTTTCAGACGAAACGCCATTCCCTTATCAATATCTACAGTATTTATGCAATAACATTATGCTTCAGGTGCAGGGGGAGAATTTTTATATATTTTTACGTTCAGCCTTCAAATATTTCTTCTCAATCTGAAGACAAAATAATGAAATTAAATTAATAAAACTTACTTGATCATATAGTAGATCTAGAATCTTAACCCACTCCGGCCATATGACGCGATTTTGAGGCTATTGGGGATACTTTAAAGCCTTTGTTACCATCAGGGGTATTTAGAAACCTTTAGTTTAGTTACTTTAACCTCTGCAGTTGTCTTTGAGTTAGCTGTGGGCAGAAAACTAATTTTGGAGAGGTAATTATAAGAGTGAGAGAACTCTATTTCTTATTGCTAATCTGGCAACCTCTGCGTCATATGTGCGTGAAAGGGTTAATATATGATTTAGTTGTTATGCCTTATATTTTGTTTCATTCAAAGCAATATACATAATATATGTAACGTGTTAGCTTAGTCATTTATCTAACATGATTTAACACTGAAGCCAATCTATCTTATTGTTTATCATATCTTAGTTATTACTTTCTCTTGAATCCCAAATGTGTTTTTCTTATGAGGCAATACTATATAATTAGTTAAAATAGGACTTCAGAAGGCTATCAATCCTTCTGGATTATTAAGCCAGCACACTGTTAGTCAATACTAGCATCAGGACTGGAGCCCCTTTTCGAGAACTCCAGTCCCTTGCAATACTTCTTGTGGCGGTTGTATATCAATTTATTCAACCGGAAGAGTTCTCCTGACCTTTTCCCAGAAAACCTCCCCAACATTCACACTCAGCAATAACCTGCCCGGGAAACCAAAGCCCCACCCAGGGCCCTGTGCCCCTCAACAATTATGAAGAGAAAGTTGAGGGGCAAAGGAAAAATGTGACGCTTTGGCTTCCAATCTGCCAATCTCTAGGTTGGCAGATTGGGAGATCAATCCATGGAAGAGACGCCGTCACTTGATCTAGAAAATACATAATTATTATGTTCTCTCCACCAACCAACTTTACTCCTAAACTCGATTAATAACATTAACAAACACATGTACAAACATAAGTAAAAGGAACAGTCAGAGTAAGCTATGGGTATGGCAGAGATCGCTCAGTTCTGATAGACCAGCCCATCACCACATGACTAGAACCCAATCCTCTCAGCATCAGCTAGGAAAGGCCCTAGAAAGCCGCCTTTGGAGGGGGGATAGCTCCCCTATTTCAACTCCTTTCGGGGTTGGGCACCCGCCAAGCAATAACCGTTTGACCTGTCGCCTCAAGTGTTTTTTTTGTTTTCCTTTCCCACTTGGTTCTTCTTCTAGGCTGGACTTCAGTTTGTTTTTCTCTGAAGTTTTTGCTTCACTGTATCTAAGAATTATTATTCTGTTTTTACCTCTTATGCTTCCAAAATATTACAAACCAATAAGGACGCATGCAGTTGAGCGATAGAATTTACTCTCTCTCTCTCTCTCTCTCTCTCTCTCTCTCTCTCTCTCTCTCTCTCTCTCTCTCTCTCTCTCTCTCTCTCTCTCTCTCTCTCTCTCTCTCTCTCTCTCTCTCTCTCTTCCAAATAAAGTAATAGACAGCTCCTCTATAGATACATTTAAGAAAAAGTCTAGACTAATACCACTGAAAAATTGGTATCGAGTAGGCAGTAATTGTCACCGTTATCATTTGTTCAGCTGAAGGGAGCGTAAGACAAAAAAAAGTAAATAAACAAATACAGAATAATAATTATAAAAATCATCATTAAATATGTAGGCTACATACTACTAAGGGTGATGGGTTGAATGATTCCAATTAACCCCAAAATGTACATGCTACTAAGGCGAAGGGTTGCATAAATGTTCCTTTTTTTCCAATCTTTCCTGTAAATTCCTTCTAGGGATTTCGAAGCCCAGCAAGGTTAATCACTTCCAACTTTTTCACGTACGGCAATTGCCAGAGGGACCAGGAGGGTGGGGAGAGAGCCTTCTTCTCTGCTATCCTTTCCTTCAACTTTACCTTTCTATTGTATAGGCCATCTCTACTAGAATTAAGTCATGACCACCTCGTTTGGATCGTAATGTCTGTGTGGCCAGTGTATCTATGTAAATCTCTCTCTCTCATATTGTATTGAGATGATATGTGAAGAAAATATTCCTTATTAATTAAGAGAGAGAGAGGCAGGCAGGCAGAGAAGCTATCAAAAGGGATAGAAAGAGTAGGATGGGAAGTCATCAGCATAGATCATACGAGATGTTCGAGCATAGAACTATTGTACATCAGACACCACCCTACTCACCACGCTGTCAACATCGCATATACCTTCTTCACTTTTGTGTATTTATGAGACAGTGTAGAGGGGGAAAGGGAGGCGAGCAGAGAGGGGAAGAGGTTGGAAAAAGGAAACTTCCATCTAACTCCAATAGGACCCTTTTGTATTTTTCCACACGACTGATATTATTTGTTTTTCCAACCTTAATTTCACACCTGTCACCTTCAATCTTGTCTTTCAGGGTCGATACCGTGGCCTAGACTTTTGATTTCAGAAATCCACCCATCACTGTTTTTTCAGACATGAATGTTGTCACTTTATTTTCGTCGAGAGAGAGAAGCTATAGTTGAAGGTAATGAGGGATAAGCCTTTACAACAGCACCTCGTATCTACTCTCCGAAGAGTGTTGAGAGGTGAGAAGGGGTGTTGGAAAGAGAGGAAGCTGTTGGAGTGGCTTTGTTTGAGTGCTAAGACTACCACCTTCTTCTTCTTGACGGGGTGGCTTGCCAAATGTGCTACATATTGCCCCGTCAGCAGCAGCAGTGTTGCCAGAACGAAAGTCGTAATGACATTGGTTGACAGTCAGTAGTGCCAGACACTCACGCGAGATGTGCCTAAATTCCGCCCACAGTCCCCATTGGTCCGGACAGTATGGTCACTGAAGGAGCACGAAGGAAAATACAAAAATATATATATAGTTGAGTAAATTTCAGCTAAAGAGACGGAGAATAGGCAAGGATACTATGAAAGAACTCCATTAATTGTAGCCATGTATAGGTAATGTTCGCACTGTTATAATACATAATTACATATGTATATAATAATTATCTGACATCACATGGCATGGAACAATAAATAGATAACCAAATAATATATATATATATATATATATATGTATCTGAATGACCCATACTGTCATGTCGATGGATTGGGTAGTGGGAAAAATATAGGGAAGAGCTTTGATTCTATATTACTCATAGTTTCAGTGTCTAATTATAATGTACTGTACAACAGGTTGGGAGAGAGGTATCCTGACCAGGATTCGAACCTACTCACTCCAGGTATATTTAGGAGAGTATTAATTGCCTTTACCATATGTACAATCACGGTCATTAATTCTGGAAAGTTTTGAAGCCTCGAACGTATTAAACGAATCTCCACAATGTAAATATCAGGTTGAGAATTAATGCGATTTATTTTTTTTCCAGAACATTATGGTCTCCCTTTACTTCTGATGAGCAACTTCACCACCCAAAGGTCAGTTCATTGGTGTTATTATTTAACTTTACTACACGTGTTCACCGTCGGGGTACTTTATTATTATTTAATCATGCCTTTAATCAGTTGTATTGGATTTACGAGTGCATGTATGTGATTATGTATATTAATTAAGTTGAAAAATACTTAGAATATACATGCGATAATATTGTTACTGTCTCTTGACTGTACAGTAAATCCTACTATGAAATTTGTGACAAATGCCGAAATTTCATTATGTAATCTACTCCAGTTTGGTGCTGACTTTCAATTACACCTAACACACTTTACTGTACTGTATATATATACCGGTATATATATATATATATAGTCTATATATTGTAGAGTTCGCCACAGACCACAGTTTTAGTGGCCCGATGAGCACGTCGCTCTTCTGTGTGTGCATAGTGTGTGGGGGTGTTTGTCGAATATTGTTTTACTGTTTGAATATCTGTGGATGTTAATGTTATCTGTAACCAGTGTAATCAGTTTGATCCTGCTGATTAGGTGCTAGCATATACGTGCGAAACTGGTCTACCGCACCTCCAATGTCCTCTAGTATAGCTAAGGGTATGGAAAGCCCTGTCCTAACCTATCTATTCTATATACTCAGGCCCAATCCCCATTTGTCCTAACCTATTACAATATAATTATGTTAACCAGAATATGACAGAAAAGTATTACAAATCCGTCCACATAAGAACACTACAGGAGATAGCTAATATATAGGCCCATCCCAAATAGGGTTAAGCTGGGATAGGAAGACAGAGTGGAAAGGAGGAAGTCAACATAAGGGTCGAGGCAGTACTGAGGGACTGGTCAAGAGCAAACGGAATAGAGGTCATGGTGTAATAGGAGAGGGCTGGGACGTGTGCCTTGAGAGAGAGAGAGAGAGAGAGATAGAGAGAGAGAGAGAGAGAGAGAGAGAGAGAGAGAGAGAGAGAGAGAGAGAAAATAGAGAGAGAGAGAGAGAGTACAAAGGAAAACAAGCAATATCTTATGTAATGATCCTTACGAGGCTGCTAGTAACTAAACTACCGATCCTATGTGGAAACAGGAAACAATATTAGCCTACAGTATAAAGTGTTACTATTCGTTTGTAAACGCAGTTAATCTGGTGTTAAGAGGGAGATATTTAACTATACGATTTTTTAAAGTTTGAATAGTACTGCACTTAATGACACTACTATGTAGTCCATTCCTTAGCTTTACCACTCGATTAAAAACAAATTACTTCGCCTAGAGAGAGAGAGAGTGGGAAAGAGAGAGACTGGGGGAATGGGAGGAAAGGAAAATGAGAGAGGGCAAGCAAACGAGCCATGCAGCGGTCAATAGAGTTAAGTGCAGAGGTCATGAGTGTAATAGATGGGAGTATTATTACAGGAAGCAAGGGAAGGTGGTAAGGATGCTTCAATGGGCTAGATCTACAGTACTGTAAATGTTTGTTTGTCTGTATAATTATCAATTTATCATTTTGTCAGTGTTTGACAGTGTGTGTGTGTGTGTGTGTGTGTGTGTGTGTGTGTGTGTGTGTGTATGCGAGAGAGAGAGAAAGAGAGAACAAAATTACGGGTTTTGTTTAGGTTGGGGTGGGGTGGGGGGGGGGGGGGGAGATCAGCAATCACATTATTTCACGGCAAATGATAAAATCACACAGCCTAACCTATATAGGCCTACCATTATCCATTACTGTCATTTTTCGTTGATTCACTTTCCTGTACCTTGCCTTAGCCTAACTCTGTAACGGTCCAGCCTGGTCTTCACCAATTATTTCCCTCCACCGAGAGGATGCTAGAGTCAAAGTTCAAGTAACAGAGTGACTTGTACCTGTGACCTGTAAAGCTATTTCCTGACTGACCTCTAAGTGTGTGTGTGTGTGTGTGTGTGTGTGTGTGTGTGTGTGTGTGTGTGTGTGTGTGTGTGTGTGTGTGTGTGTGTGTGTGTGTGTGTGTGTGTGTGTGTGTGTGTGTGTGTGTGTGTGTGTGTGTGTGTGTGTGTGTGTGTGTGTGTGTGTGTGTGTGTGTGTGTGTGTGTGTGTGTGTGTGTGTGTGTGTGTGTTGTTTGAGGATACAGTAGTGTACCGTACTTATTTTTTGTTTCTATGTGAATGAGGGAGACAAACGGCATAACTGCCTGCAACGAGTGCCTCCCCCAGATTTCAAAGAGTGACAAGGCCGAAATCAAGGGACGTTCGAGCTAAAATGCCTGGACACACAGAGTTTGAAGCAATTTAAATCATAGGAAGAGGGAAAGACTGATTCTGGGAGAGAATTCCAGAGCTCAGCAGTTGAATAGAAGAAAGTCTGAGAATAGCGTTTCACTCTTGGGTTGGAGAGTTGCACAGAGTAGGGGTGGGATTGTGTTGCAAGGCGGGTACTACGTACCCTACGTAGAGGAGGTGGTATACACTGGGAAAGCTCCGAGGAACACTGATTATTGTAGTAGCGATAGAATAGCGAGAGAGATGCAACATTGCGGCGAAGAGGGAGAGATTGCAGAGAGTTGGTGAGTGGACGGGAGTTAATGATACGAAAGGATTTCCTTTCTACTTTGTCTAGGAGTGCGGTGTGAGAGGATCCTCCCCACACATGTGAACAATACTCAATACAAGGACGCACTGTGCCCCTGTACAGAGCAAGAAGCTGCACAGGGGTAAAGAACCCCTTGAGGTGGTTGAGCACACCCAGCTTCTGGGAGGCTGCCTTAGCGAGACTGGTAATATGGTTTTTCCAAGTGAGAGCAAAAGAAAAAGAGACACCGAGAACATTGAGGGAAGATAAATTATAATACATTACTTCAGAAAAGAGACAAGCCATATATTTGATAACTCGAATATTTGAAATATAGGAGGGGACACAGGAAGTAGTAGCTGGTATCTTATCAAATCGAATATTTCAGTCATTTTCATCTCAAATCATTTCAAAACCTTGTTTACAAGGCACTGGAGTTCTTGCAGAGAGGCTCCAGTTCTGACGTTATTCTTGACTTGCAGTTTGCTGGCTTAATAATCCAGTAGGGTTGATAGACTCTTAAAGTCCTATTTTATCTATATATAGCCTTTTATATTCAAGGGACCGGAGTTATCGAAAAGGGGCTCCAGTCCTAACGCTACTATTTTTGCCTTACAGTGTGCACTGTGCTGGCTAACTAACTAAGCCTTGTATATAATGTTAATACTACCTTCTTCATGTCTAGGTAAGTCATATAAAATAATTGTTATATAATGCAAAATCATTATCCTCCAAGAAAAATGTCCGGACGTCTTGAATCGGCTAGGAAAATTTTGAGCTTTTAAGTGGCTGTTGTGGTTTATATTTTTGACTGAACAACTCTCAATTCTGTCTTGGTGGTGTAATGGTTAGTGTTTAAGAGCTGTTTGTGGTATCCCAGGTTCGAATCCCGGGAGGAGCACATGCTTTCATTGGGAGATGTTTGGTGTTGGGAGTGAAATTAATTAATTAGATTACACCTATAAGTAAAGGTGCACTTATTGGGTACATTCATCACGATCCCACGAATAAAATATATAAACATAAGAAAAACGAGAATTTAAATTCAAAAGCAATGCCAATAAGTGTATTGAAATATTTACAGTAGCTCCAATGGACACGTGAAAGTTTTTCAATTTTGCCAAAGCATGGATAGCTAGAGTAAAGCTAGGAAGTTATTATTGTTATGTTGTGTAGGAGTGGGGATGTTTGTATGGAAGATTTTTTGGAGGTTAAACTGGGAGGGTATTTGTGATTGGTATACTAGACGAAAGTTTGTGGGATCAACCAGAATATTCCAATGATCTTAATATTTCATTTGTTTCTTTAGATTTATCCATTTCCAGATCCTCTTTGAGAAATTATTCTTGTTATCAGACCGTCACCATTCCTGTTCATTTTAAATATACTATATTACCTTATATAGTAATTTAATTTTAATTATGTACGATTATGTACGACAGGTTGGGTAAGAGGTATCCTCACCAGGATTCGAACCCACTCACTCCAGGTATATTTGGGAGAGTCGGGCACCGTAACCACTCGGCCATGAGCGAGTAAAAAGGAAAGCAACCTTAGTTCTTATAGTCATGGTCGAAGTCTAATAAACTCACCGCGTGTTCGAAGGCATAGTCCTCCACGAGACTAAAAACACAGTTCTTCAAATAAGAACTAAGGTTGCTTTCCTTTTTATCCGCTCATGGCCGAGTGGTTACGGTGCCCGACTCTCCCAAATATACCTGGAGTGAGTGGGTTCGAATCCTGGTGAGGATACCTCTTACCCAGTAATTTAATTCTTGTTAAAGTTTTATGACAACAATGAAGCCGGAAAAAAATATATATATGTTATTGTATTTTATATATACCGTACAGTATATATATACAATATATATATTTATTTTTAATTTGTTTTAGGGTTTTTTATTTTTTTATTATTATATACGGTATATTTATTTGTATTTTTATTTTTTTACTAACTATTACAACGGGAAGCAATAATTGTACATTTGTTTCTCAATGGGTACAGGTTAATGCACTAGAACGTGCAGTAAGAAATGTAATACATAAATAGAAATAATAATAAAGTGAATGTAGCGTGATATCTCGTACTAACCACCATAATAACAAGCCAGCACCGGGAACTACAACATATAACTAGTAACCCGGACATTCTTTTATATTCTATTTGTACCGGCTACCAGGTGTTTATGTCATTTGTACACGTTAACTTCCTGGCAAAAGTTTTACCTTTATCATATAAGTTTTGTAATTTTCTGACCCCTAATTTACAGGTTTTCTTCCACCATTTCATTATGTTGATTTTGATATATAGCTTAAGTAGTATATGTTTGCCAAGTTCCTTTTGTCATATTAGTATCTTGTGCAATACAAACTGCTTCCCATTGATTACATAGTGTTTGGCTGTTGTGATGGTAATGTCTGATTTGAATCATAAATATGTATTCTCTCTCTCTCTCTCTCTCTCTCTCTCTCTCTCTCTCTCTCTCTCTCTCTCTCTCTCTCTCTCTCTCTCTCTCTCTCTCTCTCTCTCTCTCTCTCTCTCTCTCTCTCTCTCTCTCTCTCTCTCTCTCTCTCTCTCTCTCTCTCTCTCTCTCTCTCTCTCTCTCCCCAGGAATTACATTTAAATACCTATTGGCACATGCTCAATTGGACAGTGCGGCGTATATGTGAATGTAATAGTCTTTATTCGGAGGCATAGCTTGAGGTACTGTGGTCATATGGAGCAAATGAAGAGTGAAAGGTTGTCTGAGAGGGATGTGCGAGTGTGGGTGATCAATATTGTTTTATAATCAGGTTAAAATGTATTTGAATATGTGGACTTAAAAATATGTACGGAAGGTATACTGTGATATTGTAGTTACTGGCGATAGCGTTGTTCATCTGCAAAGTGTGTCATAATTAACTAAACGAAAATTGTGTAGTTCAAACAGTGAGAATGGAAATATTATTATTTCCATTGTTTTACAGTATATAAGACGAACATATGATACTAGCTGAACAAGGGACTGGAGTTCTCGAAAAGAGGCTCCCGTCCTGACGCTATTCTTGACTTACAGTGTGCTGGCTTAACCCTCTCCGACATAAGACATATTTTGAGCCGATTAGGGATACTTTAAAACCTTTGTTACCATCAGGGGTATTTAGAAACCTTGTTTAGTTACTTCAACCTCTGCAGTTGTCTTTGAGTTAACTGTGGGCAGAAAACTAATTTTGGAGAGGTAATTATAAGAGTGAGAGAACTCTATTTATTATTGCTAATCTGGCAACCTCTGCGTCATATGAGTCTGAAGGGGATTAATAATCCAGAAATATTGATAGCCTCTGAAGTCCAATTTATACTAACTAATTTAATAGCTGAAGGGTTATTACTTAGTCATAACAATAATGCTAGACTATATATAGATCCACCACACATGGCATTATATGTCGCCTATGGATTAGCCTACTGTAGAGTATAAACAACTTAATTAACTTTCCACGCCTGCCTATCATGTGTAAGCCACTAATAATTCCCTTATCCCTGCTAGATTTCTATATCCAAACGAAATAGTCCAGTTCATAAAGAGAGCAACGTAGTTAATAGAAACAGAAGCCTTACCTAACTGTGTTAACTATTCCTTATATATATATATATATATAAGAATCCACTTTAAATACAACACATTAACGCGGTATGTGTATTATGAGGAACTATATCAGGAATGTGGTGGAGCTGCTCTGTAGGCTATAACTCGTTAACAACCTGATAGAATATATACAAAATGTACTGTATTTCGATCCGGTTTTATAGTTAAGCATAATCAACCCCGGAACTTTATATACTATGGTAATTTTGGCCACCTCGTCATTTTACACGATAACAACCAATTTTGTTGATCTGATGATATAGTATTACCGTATCGAATAGCTGTATCATGTTCGGTGCAGAGAGGAGAGGAGAGATACCAAACATTATATTTAATTATGTTTTACTTAATATAACTACCTTCGGATAATTTGTTTATGGTTAAGAAATACCTGGCTCGAACCAAGTGTTAAGCAAACTATAGGACCACGTGTACCCAACGTATATATGCTATACTACTTTGCATATAGCAGCATAGGCATAAGGTTGCAAATACATTCAGGTTCTAGTTTTGTTTTAGCAGAGAAAGAAGAGTAAGGTTAAACGATATTTACGCAGGAGTTGTCTGTAGCAACATTCAGCAGCCCCTTCTCTGTATGCTCCTACTTTCTCTATCCTAGTTTCAAAGCCAAAGGCGGATGTTGTGCATATGTGCACAACAAACTCACTTGCTCTCGTGTTCCCGATTTCGACTCTTCTGAATTCTCAACTTTATGGCTCAAATTTTCCTGTCATTCTCTTACTAAATATTTCTGTGCTGTCTATCTTTCCCATAACTCTACCAACTTTCCCAAATTCTTTGACTATCTAAACTCTACAGTGGAACACATTCTATCCATTTCTCCTTTCTCAGAAATCTCCATCTTAGGAGATTTCAACGTTCACCACCGCCAATGGCTCTCCTCTCACACTACTGATCCACCTGGTGAACAAGCCTACGTCTTTTCTATCCTAAATGACCTAGAGCAGTTAGTTCAGCAACCCACCCGTATCCCGGATCGCATCGGAGATCGGCCCAACATTCTTGACCTGTTTCTAACTTCTAACCCTTCTTCTTATACTGTCGATCTTTTCTCTCCTTTGGGCTCCTCCGACCATAAACTTATCTCTGTCACCTGTCCTATCTCTCCAGTACGGCCACCCGATCCTCCTAGCCGGCGGCGCTTGTGGCACTTTGGCGCTGCCGACTGGGAGGCTCTTCGGCAGTACTTCTTTGATTTCCCATGGAATGATTTCTAATTCCGTGGCCGAGGACTCTCGGAGAGTGCTGAACCCATTACCGAGGTAATCCTATCGGGCATGGAAGCATACATTCCATTCTCTTTCTCTCAGACTAATGCTAAAAAATCTTGGTTTACTCACACCTGTTCTACTGCTGTCCGCAATAAGGAGGAAGAATTCAAACGGTACCGACGCCTTAAAACTCAAGACTCTCATTCTTCATATGTTTCTGCCCGGAATCAAGCCAAATCTGTTCTTCGACTTGCCAAACACTCTTTCATCAATAATAAATGCACTGAACTATCCAACTCTATGGTGATGGGTTG
Source organism: Paralithodes platypus (assembly GCA_032716605.1). Classification (NCBI taxonomy): domain Eukaryota; kingdom Metazoa; phylum Arthropoda; class Malacostraca; order Decapoda; family Lithodidae; genus Paralithodes; species Paralithodes platypus. The sequence goes on along the minus strand of CM064498.1, from coordinate 14,792,239 downwards.
GTCTATCAGAGTGAGACCTGAGCGATCTCTGTCATACCCATAGCTTACTCTGACTGTTCCTTTTACTTATATATTTTCTAGATCTCATGTGATGGCGTCTCTTCCGTGGATTGACCTCCCAATCTACCAAGATTGGAAGCTAAAGTGTCACATTATTCCTTTGCCCCTCAACTTTCTCTTCATAATTGCTGAGGGGCACAGGGCCCTGGGTGGGGCTTTGGTTTCCCGGGCGTTTACGCACCCTCTCAGCATTCCGCCTTGGAATGGCTTCGGTCACCCAGGCTTTATTGTGGTCGGCAGGGAGGGTTCTGTGGGGGCGCTCGTTTATGGCCTTGGCCTTACTCGGGGCCTTGGGGCTGTTCGGCCAGGCAGCTTGGGGAACAACAACAACAACAACAACTATCCAACTCTAGCTCTTCCCAAGCTTTCTGGCATCTAGCCAAAAACCTCTCCAACAATTTCTCTTCCTCGTCTTTCCCTCCCCTTTCCCACTCTGATGGCACAACCATCACTTCTTCCTCTGACAAAGCTAAACTCTTTGCTCAAACTTTTGCTAGAAACTCCACCTTGGATGATTCCGGTGCTATTCCTCCCTCTCCGCCCTCCTCTCTCTTACTTATGCCTAATATCCTAATCTCTTCAAAAGATGTACTTTTTACCCTCTCTGGGCTTAACACTAATAAGGCGTACAGTCCGGACAGTGTTCCTCCTGTTGTTCTCAAAAACTGTGCTTCCGTGCGGACTCCCTGCCTAGGCAAACTCTTTCATCTCTGTCTATCCTCTAACGTCTTCCCTTCATGCTGGAAGTTTGCTCACATTCAACCTGTCCCAAAGAAGGGTGACCGCTCTCAACCCTCCAACTATCATCCAATTGCTCTCATTTCTTGTCTTTCTAAAGTTTTTGAAACTATTCTTGCTTCCAAATTTCTTAAGCATTTCTCTTCTCATAATCTGCTCTCAGATCGCCAGTATGGCTTCCTTCAGGGTCGCTCTACTGGTGATCTTCTTTCATATCTTACTAACTCTTGGTCATCCTCCTTTCGGGACTTCGGTTGAGACTTTTTCTATTGCACTAGACATATCGAAAGCCTTCGATAGAGTCTGGCATAAATCTTTAATTTCTAAACTACCCTCCTTCGGTTTCTATCCCTCCATCTGTGCCTTTGTCTCTAATTTCCTTTCCGGCCGTTCCATAGCCGCGGTTGTGGACGGCCATTGTTCACTTCCTCATCTATAAACTCCGGTGTTCCTCAGGGCTCTGTCCTATCTCCTATTCTCTTTCTAATTTTTATAAATGATCTCCTTAACTGTACCTTAATTCCCATCCATTCATACGCAGACGACTCAACCTTACACTACTCCATTACTTTTTCAGAACGCCCCAGCCAGCAATCCCTCAACGACAAACGTAATGAAGCCATACAACTCTTAAATTCTGATCTAAATACTATTTCCAATTGGGGCAGAGAAAACCTTGTTAACTTTAATGCTTCCAAAACCCAATTTCTCCATCTATCTACCCGTTAGGATCTCCCAGCGGACTATCCCTTATTCTTCAACAATACAAAAATCAACCCTTCATCTTCTCTCAATATTCTTGGTGTCTCTTTTTCTTCTGCTCTCATTTGGAAGGACCATATTACCAGTCTTGCTAAGGCAGCCTCCCAGAAGCTGGGTGTGCTCAACCGCCTTAGGGGGTTCTTTTCCCCTGCACAGCTTCTTGCTCTGTACAGGGGCATAGTGCATCCTTGTATTGAGTATTGTTCACATGTGTGGGGAGGTTCCTCTCACACTGCTCTCCTAGACAAGGTTGAATCATTAACTCCCGTCCACTCACCAACTCTCTGCAATCTCTCTCTCTCCGCCGCAATGTTGCATCTCTCTCGCTATTCTATCGCTACTATAATAATCAGTGTTCCTCAGAGCTATCCCAGTGCATACCACCTCCTTTACGTAGGGCACGTGGTACCCGTCTTGCAACTCAATCCCACCCCTACTCTGTGCAACTCTCCAACCCAAGAGTGAAACGTTACTCTCAAACTTTCTTCTACTCAACAGCTGAGCTCTGGAACTCTCTCCCAGAATCAGTTTTTCCCGCTTCCTATGACTTAAATTGCTTCAAACTCTGTGTGTCCAGGCATTTTGGCTCGAACGTCCCTTGATTTTGGCCCTGTCACTCTTTCAACTATGGCGGAGGCACTCGCTATAGGCAGTTATGCCTTTTGCCTCCCTCAATCACATAGAAAAAAAAAATCAGAGAGCCTAAGGTCTTGAAATATGGTATTGATATGTTCACTAACTAGAAGAATCTATTGGGTTTTGTCTTTATGGTCTTCATATAATATTTCAGGAACGCTGTTGGATTCTAATTCACGATATGCGCAGAAAAGAAAGCATCATTCAATCATTGAGTGTTGGTGCGTCAGGCATACAACGCATAGTTATTCTTTCTTCGAAGGACGTGCGTGTTTGTGAATTATATTTTTATATTTTTATATTTAGGTATATAATTCCGTCCCTGTATAGATCTATGAATACCGTGCGAGGTCAAACAAATTAATTGGAAGGAATACTATAAAAACTAATGTTTTTATAAAGTAACCACTTACTGCTCATGTTTGTGAAAACTCTTCAGATAACTTAACAAAATAGTTAATAAAATTGTATGCACATGAATATATGTAAACTATGATTACTGATAGGCCTAGTCTTATTAAATAGGCTACCAGTAACTTATACAAATATTGTAATTTTAAAAACATAGTTATAATTCGAGAATGTATTCAAGCAAGAACCAAAATTACGTTGAAATCCTTGAGATTCATATGCCCTAAATGTCCCATTTACACAAAAGTGGGCAATTTCCAGGCAATAAGGCACACGAGAGTTTCACATCTATAGGGAGAGTTATAACTAATTTAGTACAGCAGATATCATGTTGTATACCTTGTTTTTGGCCCATCAAACAGTTCATCCTTTAGATTACTGTTTATTTTTTTAGATCATGAATCATTAAGTATATTTGGCTAAATATTCTATACCGCAGCGCAATTTACGATTGATAGCAACACAAACAGTTACAAGAGTAGATTTTTTATATTGTGAAAGAGTTCTTAAACTCTGTTCAAAGATTACACGCCAGATGTGCTATCTTACCAGAAGGAGAGCGAGAGAAGAACTATAACAACCATGATATATTGGCTTACTCTATCACTTCGGAATACACACAGAATACAACACAAAGTAATGAAAAAGCTGCACGATTCACCCCATAAATCTATTTTGCTTGTCAAGGCGCCCCACTCTGCCCCGGCTTGTACTGCGTGACGTTTATGTCCCGTATGTCAGTATAATTATCATGCAAATCTAACATAAATAACAAGGGTATCCGGTTGATTATAGAGAAAGGCTGGATTATTATAGGTTACGGGTTGGGAAGAGGCTGTTTGTGTGGGCAGGTTAGGATTATATATTATGGCCCATTAACGTTGTGAATGAATACACAAACAATGCATAGAAGAGTATATTGAAAATGTAGTGATGGATAGTATATGAATCGAATCAAATAAATAGTTTAATAGACAGGTAGAGTGATCGATACCATATAGATAGATAAATGATAGAATAGAATATTGCCAATGTAGGCAAATCGGATAGTTTGCTTATCTTTGTATTTAATAGAGAGCTATAGAGATGAGGGAATTCATATTCAGTGGGTAAATTTCCTAAACAAAAATTGAACGCAAGGACGTACACTCGAGGAAAAAACAATCTTTACACTGGTGAGCTGTATATAATCTTGTGTGAATTGAATTAAATGGGTGAAACATACGTCTGTGAGGTATTATCACAATATTTCGACCCACTTCCAGAATGTTTAGAGCGTTAGTGTAAATATTGTTTTTTCTTCGAGTGTACGTGGAGAACGATCTACAAACTTGAGTTGGTTATCAGGCCATATAATCAATCATGTTAAGGGAGCCTACCTTGCTTTTTTTTTTCTCTCTCTCTCTCTCCCTCTCTCTTTGGCTTGCATCCATTCGGCCCCATTCAGCCTACTGTTTTAAGACGTTTACCCCCATCCAGGTGTCAATATTTTCCTGGCGAGCGGTAGCGAGCCAGCATATATATATTTTTGTTTTGACAGCAATTAAATTTGTACATTTTTCGATAGAAAAATGTCTACGGGAAGCTGGATTTCTCCATACAATGCTGGCTCGCTATCGCTCGCCAGGAAGAAATCGACACCTGGATGGGGATAAACGTCTTAAACAGTTGGCTGAATGGGGCCGAATGGATATAAGCCAGGGACAGAGAGAAAAGGAGAGAAAGATCAAACAAATCCGGTGACCCCCTTAAGCTATAACTCCTGGATGGTTTATTGGCTAAATGAACGCTATATCCGCTATTTGTTTACGGGCAATTGTAGCTGGCACTTTTAATTTATAAGTGTTATTATAATTCAGATAGCTAACATACTCTACCTTCAGTTTACTTTCCGACGTCAATGCAAAATGCCCTCAGATTATTATGCGAAGAAACAGTCTCATCGAAAATTGCCGAATAGTCGCTTGTGTGATACCGGCTTTACCTACGAGTCACTGTTAGCCTGTCTCAGTGATGGTAGGTGGGATTTATGTGGACAATCAGGGCTGAATTCATGACCATTCCCAGAGGTTGAATTGATACAACACAGTTTGTACATGTGTCCTTCCTTGTATTTTGTTTGAGTTTTAGAAGTATCGTTGTTTTTTAGGATAATGTACTAAACGTCTCTCTAATAAGGATTTATATTGAGTAACAGTATTCATATAATTGTTTTTAATCATCTGTGTTTTCAAGTTTAAGTTTATTTTTGCTACAAATACTTGAAGATAAGCATACATAAAAGAGCGATATATAATAGTATAGCAATGAGGACTTTATACCTTATGGTATATGTGTCCTTGAATCCTGTACATTATATATGATTTATTTTTTACAATGGAACTTAGTGCAGGTGTTTGGTTCAATTAGCAAATTCCAAGAAAACAAAAAATCCTCTCTCTCGTATCGTTTATTCACTGTGGCTTTGCACTTTTACCAGTAAGTATTGTAATGTTATGTGTACATAGTCAGTGGTTTACCATAACCGACATAAGTATGAATTTTGGGAAACATTGATTATTTGGGCTTGCAATATAAGTTTTGCAATTACAAGTTCATAATAACAAATGAATTCATAAAACAACAGTTCTTCACTTCTGTAGCCTATACGTTAATACCAAGAACAGAGTGGTTTTGTTGGCTTCCTACTGTTTACACTCTATTGTCACTGTTTACACCACAGTGGTATCAGGCCAACATAGACCTTCTGACAGGTGATATGAAGGGCGTTATTGGCTTGGTGGGTGGACAGGTGGTGTGGCCAGACTCTATTCCCACACGTGAGAATCTGGAAGCCAAGGTCGGGCTGCTGTATATGTGGAAAATACAATTGTTGGCCATAGATAGATACTACTAGTAGTAGTAGAAGTAGTAGTAATAGTAGTAGTAGTATATTGTATTGTTATTGCGAACTTACTCCCAATTCATCTGTCTGTCTTACTGAAATACCGTATATATTCATAGTTGCCTCCATAGTTTTTTAATGTATTCATGTTTAATTTCCTTCACTTTGCTTTCTGCTTGCCTTTCTTTTTGTATTATTTGTCATGTTCCCCCCTTTTTCTATATTTAGCCTGCCGTTCTTGTTTCTTTTATTAATTTCCCATTTCTCTCCTCATTTGCTACACGGGAGTGTCTTTTGGTTGGAGGTATTCTAAATTTGCTATAATATCATGACTTGTAAGATGGTGTAGGTCTAGTTTATGACGGGATAATAGGTCAGGTCAAATTGTGGCATAAGCCTTTACAACGGCACCTCGTATCTACTGTTCGAAGAGGAAATGGGAGAAAGAGTGTTGGAGAGAGAGGAAGCTGTTGGACAACAAAACCACTCTGTTCTTGGTATTAACGTATAGGCTACAGAAGTGAAGAACTGTTGTTTTATGAATTAATTTGTTATTATGAACTTGTAATTGCAAAACTTATATTCCAAGCCCAAATAATCAATGTTTCCAAAATTCATACTTATGTCGGTTATGGTGAACCACTGACTATGTACACATAACATTACAATACTTACTGGTAAAAGTGCAAAGCCACAGTGAATAAACGATATGAGCGAGAGAGAGAGAGAGTTCAAATATCAAAGCAAAGTTATTAGTTTAGTCAGTATATCCAGAGAAAGTAATTTATATTCCTATATGTTTTCAGTTAGTAAATATCGCCACAAATTATTTGAGAAGCTATAAATGAGATTACATAATTGATAAATTACATTCAGCATATTGAAGCACTTATAGAGGGGCAGATACGTGGAAGAATTTGTGGGAATTGTGCGTTTCTTGATAGAAGTGTCAAACTTGGCACACACAATAAGAAACGCAGTATAATAAAAATTAGCTATAGGGCCATCACAGGTTTAGCCTATGTTGGCTTTGGCAGCCCCTTTTCAATTAATCTCCATTAGAGTACTGAACAACAGATATTTACCCCAAACTGTATACTGTGGTAGAGATGTCAAACTAGTCTCATATGGCTCGTCTGGACAAGCAAAACAATAAATGTTCAGACAATGTTTATAGAAAATTTACCATTTAATTACTAATTTGACTTGTATTGGTCCCTCTAGTTCAACAAATTTGTGGCAATTGGCAACAATTCTTACCAGTTTGTAGCATGATAATAAACTACAGACACCAATACAAGTCAAACGGTCAGCATTAGCCAAATATTCTCTGAATTTAGGTTGTTTCTCTTCTCCAAACGAGTCATTTGAGACTAGTTTGACATCTGTACCACAGTATACAGTTTGGGGTAAATATCTGTGTTTCAGTACTCGAATGGAGATTAATTGAAAAGGGGCTGCCAAAGCCAACATAGGCTAAACCAATGATGGCCTATAGCTAATTTTGAATATACTGCGTTTATTATTGTGTGTGCTAAATTTGACACTTCTAACAAGAAACGCACAATCCTTCCACCTGCCTGCTTCACTATTATGTTTGAAATCGATCATGTCCTTGCTTTGTAGTAAGTGACGAAAATCAGTACTTTGAGTAGTATGGTATTAATCAGTATTACCTACAGAGTGCCCTTATCATGCCTGAAGAATCTTATGATCGATTCAAAAATACGGTTATCACCTTTGCGTTCGATACTGTTTCTAGCCACATTTTGTGGAGCTATGGCGGTCGAGTGGATAGCACGCTCACGTGTCAACCTGCTTGACCTGGGTTTGATCCCAGCCAAGTAGACTTCTTTAGTGGGTGTCGTAGTACGTCCTAGCGTGTATCATATGCTAGCGCCCAGCCGGGGAACACCTCAACGACGTATACAGTCTAATGACACACACAACAAAGCCACTCCAAATGCTTACTCTCTCTCTCCAACACCCCTTCTCCCCTCTCTACACTCTTCGAAAAGTAGATACGAGGTGCCGTTGTAAAGGCCTATCCCTTAATACCTTCACCTGACCTGACTGAAGGCAACCGTAGTTTGCACTGAAGCTTCACTTATTTTTCCAACTGTAAATTGAACCTGGAAGGGAAACACGCGAGACTGGATCAAAACAACTCACGACCCTGTTTGACCACCACACTCGTACCTACAAACTCATCTACTGGGACCCTACACCAACTTCTAGACGGTAACCTCCATGTTTTAAATCAAACATTGTATAGAATATTTAAGAAATGTCTAGCTGTGTCTTCAAGATTATCCTTTGGTAACTGATTTATTAATAAAGTAATGTTTGGCAGTTTGATCTGTACAATATAACAAGAGCAGTGTAATACGGTTCCTTTTACAACTTGATGTCGAAATTCTTCATATAGACATCTCTGCCCCACTTCTATTCACTTGCACTCGACTTCATCTTCTTGACTTACCAGCTATTCTTGGGAACCTTTTTCTAAGCAATACAGACCCCATGTGCTGTATATCAAACCCTGTAATTTTTCATAATTTCACATTATTCGTTGGGTTGTCTAGGAGGTTCGGTAACAACTCGGTATTAAATTCTCTCTCTAACACACACATAACCGAGAGTATGTCCCATTCGGTACTGTAGTAAATAGTGCTGGTTTATGGGGAGTGGCTGGGGGCGGTGATAAGGGAGACTATTATATAGGTTAGTGATGAGTGGGAGGGTCAACAATCCTAGGTCACAGCTCACGGGGTCATTATCGTTTTGGTGCCATTTCCCCGTCGATAATTTACAGGGAGGATATAGGAGATCGTTGGCAAACATTCCATTATTATTTTGAGACTGTTGGTTAAAAACGGTAATGTAAGAATGTGTTGTAGCCATGTTGACGTGGTTATGATGGGAGCTAAACTATTGAGCTCTGAAACTCTCTCCTTAAATCCATCTTTCCCTTAACCTATGACAAAAATAGCTTCAAACTCCGTGTGTCCAGGCATTTTGGCTCGAATATTTGTTTTTATTTTGGCCCTGTCACCCTTTCAACTCTGAGGAGGCACTCATTGCAGGCAGTTTTGCCTTTTGCCTCCCTCATCCACATAGAAAAAGAAAGAAAAGAAAAACAAATAATAGCGTAGCCTAGGGCAAACTAGGCTAACTGGAAAATATGGATATAATAGGGTTGGCTGTCTGGTGTTAAAATGTATTACCTCACTACTATAACAATTCATATAACACCACTGTCATATACAGGTATTTACGAACACCACTACAAAACATTGACAAGTAGCACACGACCGCACAACTACAGTACTTAAGTCCCCACTACTACACAATTGCATATGCCTCACTACCATACATAATTAAGTACCACACTCTTGTAATATATATATATATATATTAACAACAACAACAACCACCACACCCAGCTCACTGAG